>JAHRHJ020003255.1:0-1200000 GCA_019776745.2 Taxus chinensis
CTTGCTTTGTGGGCATTGACCTCACTTGTACATACATGTGGCTTGTAAACCTGATACTTTTGTAAAGGATCGCATTTTTAAATTGCACTTATTGTTCCTTGAAACATTGGTCATCACTAAGATAGTTCTATTTTTTTAGTTCAAAAATCTTGTAAGATTGCCATTTGAGTTATAATAAAACCAAGAACTTGTTATTTTCAATGCCTTCATTTGGAGTGTTGGTTTATAGAAATGGCAAATAATAGTCATGACACTATAACTTTGGAAATATTTAGTTTTGTGTATTTTACATATAAAATCTTCAAAAATTAGTGTGCTTGCATTTTCCATTTCACAAAAAAATATGGCATACATTGGTATCAAACGAGGTTCAAACATAACCCGGACTCTTTGGTGTAATCTCTGTTTTAATCAGCTTATTGTCTTGGTTTCAAAAAATAAAAATTAAAAAAAAATTGCCTTTTTTCTTTCGTGTTTGTTTGATTTCCCTCTTGTAGAAACTGCTTACTGGTTTAGTTATTACAGTTGTAGAAAAGTTTATTGTTTCATGACATTGAATGACACTATTATCTAGTCTGCGCATAATCTCTTTTCCTAAAAATAAAAATTTTGTAGGCACTATTTTAGATAAATAAAATTTGTTGTTTCTTGTATGCTGATACGAAATATTTATTTTAATTAGAAAACCAATTTAGAGTATGTGTGTTCTTCCCGAAAAGAAAAATAAATAAATAAATATATATATATATTATATATATTATATATATAATAGAGAGAGAGAAGAGAAGGTTTTGTTTGAATAAAAATATTTATTTGATAAAAGAGGCGTACAAAGCAAATAAAATGATCAATAATAATATAAAACATATTGGTTTTGTTTTACATATACATATACTTGTCATATATCATGTAATCTATAAATTATACTATTATATATTATATCTTATTATAACTTTTCTTTTATTAAAAAAATAAAAAAATAAAAATATACTATGACTTTTTTTTTTAATATGGTTTTTTGTTTTATTTAAAAAATTCATAAACACAATATATAAATCACTTATTCTATATTATATATATATATATATATATCTATATATTTAATATATATATATTATTTATAGTTTTCAATAAAAATAAACAAAAATAATAATACATAGACAACAAAAACAAAAAACAAAAAAAAAAAAAACGCAGTTATTGGCGGGGCCGAACCCCCGCCAAACCCCAGTCGCTCCCCCCGGACGCCCCCCCCGCGACAGACCCTGTTCCGCCTGCCTCCGGACTGCCCCCGCCCAAACCCTGGACCCCGCCCCCTCCCACGGACCCCCGGCTGCCGCGCCTCCCCACGGACCCCCCGGTTTTTTCTCTTTGTGGCTGCCAAACCCTGTCCCAAACCCCCCCCGCGACCCAGACCAGACCCGGTTACCCTGCGCCCCTCCCCACGGCCTGCCCCAGTAGACCTTCCCACGGATCCCCCTTCCCCCATCGCCTGATTTCCTTTCCCTCCTGCGCTCCCCCCCGAACCAACCCTGTCCCGAACCCTACCCCACCCCGTCGGCCATTCCACTTCCGCCCGCCGCTCAGGCCCAACAACTCAAAAGATATATAATATATAGCTCACTAAAAATAAAATAAAACGAACCAAACAAAAAATATATTTAAAAAAAAAAATGGCGGCCAGCAAATCCAGTCCGCATCGCAAATCTGCATATCACAAATTTATTTTTATATATATATAAATAATAAGTTCAAACAAGTTTCCACAAACACAAAAAAAAGAGGATTAACTCCACAAAATCTGCAGTCAACAAACAACACAACAAAAAAAAAATTTCTCCATGACTCGTCCAACACAGATTGCAAGAAGAAAATTAAAACTAAATAAACGAGAAAAAAAACATGATAAAGCAAGAAAAGAACATGATAAGAAGTTAGAGAAATTTAGGGCAAACTTAGGGCAGATTCAAAATCTAAGGCCAACGATTTGTTTATACAAGGGCTCTAATAATCCCTACACCATTTAGGGCGATGATCTTTATGGGAAGGGGGAGATAAATTTAGGGGGGGTGTAAAGCTAATTAAGAAAAGGGGGAAGATTATTTAATTGCTAGGAGTGGAATTTTAATCATAACCTGGGAGCGTAATGGTTAAATATTAAATTATTAAAATTTGCGGGAGGTGTCGTAATTTTATTTAGGGAAAATAAATTAATAAATTTAAATTTAATTAATAATGAGTATAAATAAGTATTAATGAGAAGGAGCATTGCATTTGGTATGTAATATAATCACCTCATAATAATAATCATTAAAAAATAAAAATAATGATAATATAACGCTACACAAACAAAGTTGAACGTTTATAATTTATTTTTTTTAATTTCGTGGGCTCAGGATGGCGCCCAAGAGGGGACGTTCAGCTCGAGGACGCTCAGGTAAGTAGCCGACACATACGCGAGAGCGCCGGCACCCAGATTCTGGACCTCTGTTATTGGAGACCCTTTGCAGCAGCTGATAGGGGTCGTCAGGAGCGTCTTCCACCACCGCAGGTGGGTGCGTGCCGAGAGAGAGGACTTCAGATTAGGAATGAGAGGGGATGGTGAGGACGCACATCCAGAGCCACCTGATCACGGGGAGAATTACGAGCGAGAGAGTAAAGCAGCCATTCCATCCTTGGCGAGAGGGTGGCTCATTTGTCCACAGCCGTTCCACAGCTCGAGGGGTCATTTGGAGATATGAGAACCACTATCACTTGTAAGGACACACCGTAAGGAATCGAGGACACGGGCAGTGTGATTCGAGACCTTCTGCGCCTGCAAGCCGCCTACATTACTGGATCGACAGACGGCTTTTGGGGCGGAGTCCTGGCTCTTCGCTTGGATAGTTGCTTTGGTTTGCCACTCTCATGAGAGCAACGTCAAGCCAGGTTCGACATACACCTCCTCCGAGATGCAGCAGCAGGCGTTTGGTGGAGAATGAGGAGCGGAAGCTCCATTTGACACGAGGATACAGTGACATGGAGTAGTTGTTCGAGAGCGCGATTCAGGGAGGGTATATGTCAGAGCATTTGTTGCAGAAGAGGATTGATGGTTCCACGAATGCAGCAGGTCTGGCTCAGTGGCGCAGTATGAGAGCAGGTTCTGGATCTCTTGCAGTATGTAGATACAGCAAGACGAGAAAATTGCAGGTAACAGGTCATTCGGGGCCGGAATGCAGGCTATAGCAGGAGTGTTAGGATGGATCTCCTCCCACACTCGAGGAAGGCCGTTGAGAAGCCTACTTGGCTGAGGAGAATAGGACCAAGGAGTCAGGAGCACAGAGAAGAAAAGAAAAAAGAGCAAGTTCCAGGACAGAATTAAAGCATTCAGAGTCGCGAGCAGGGGAGCAGTACCAACCCCAGAGGCGGATTCTGGGCTTCCCCAGCAGCATCGAGCGCTCCTAGACACCCATCACAGCAGACACAGCACCCAGGGACACCGCATCAGAGGGTAGACAGGATCAGGTTTCAGCGAGGTGGCTAGAGGGTGGTTTTGGTGGGTTCTAGCGAACAGGAGGCGGGGGGTAGTGTACTAATCACTCACAGCCAGCCCGCTCAAGCAGTCGACTAGGGTTGGACCAGAAGGGTTCAGTTAGCCAGAGCACAGGAGGACCCCATCTAGGGGTGGTACAGGAGGATTGTTTTATTGGGGGCTCCCGGATCATTATGTGCGTCATGTGTCAGCACAAGCCCAATACTAAGGATATGAGAGAGCTCCTAGATCCGAGCAGACGGGTGGGTGAGTGGACTGCGCCCATCGTGTGATGCAGCGGTGACAACCGCCAGGCTGGCTCAGCACAGTATTGGACGGACATGTACTATCAGGGTTGATTTCTGTCTCGTATTTTTTTGATTAAGGGTGCTTCAGATTCCTTTAATCACCTTCTATAGTGGGACACAGTGTGGCTAGTGGGACCTGGCAGCCAGATAGTTGGCAGGTGAGTTGGCCTCTGGGCTAACTCGCCGTTGTGGACTGTATGTGGAGAGTTGTGTACGCGATTTGGGAGTTCTCCACTCCGCGTGACTACGAGTTATTCTTTAGATCTTACCAGTAGTGTTGTGTAGGATTGCTCGGCTCAGTCGAGCTAAGGTGGATTGTTAGAGAGAAGTCATTGAAGACAACTGTTCAGGATGTTTGGTAGTGAAGCTTGTGATTGACAGGGGGTGATGCAGAGACCCATTTCCTGCGTATGGATCCGGCTAGCAACTCAAGCGGAGCATGCGTAAGGTTGTCAGTTGTTGTATCACTCCCGTGATCGTCGGACAGTACTCCGAGAATTCACCCCTTGATGCTCATGCAGTTTTGAGGGAGTATGAGATGTGTTTCCAAGGAGAGCTTCCAGGATTACCCCCAGTAGAGAGGTGGATTTCCACATTGACTTAGGGCATGGATCTGCACCAAGGTTTCTAGGGCCACCCTATCGGATGACGACAATTCAGAGCGATGTGAGCTCAAGATTCAGTTAGAGGAGTTGTTAGAGGAAGGGGTCTCAGTCGGCCCTCGTGTATCTCCTGGGGGCGCGCCAGTGCATATTGTGAAGAAGAGGATGGTCTCTCAGGTTTGTGTTATTTCAGGACAGCTCCATAAGGCACAATAAAGAAACCGTAATCCCACCCAACCTCCCCTCCCCCGGATTGATGACTTGTTTGAATCAGATGCGGGGAAGCGCTAGAGTGTTCTCCAAAATCGATTCAAGGCAGGGATCATCAGTTTGCGCATTTCAGATGCAAGACATTCATAAGACAGCGTTTTCGAACGTTACGGGCATTATAGTTCCAAGTGGTTTCCATTGGGTTTGACTAATGCCAAGATGTCTTCATTGATGCCTAATGAATGGGTATTAGGACATTTCGGATCGCTTTGTCTAGTGTTCCTTGATGATTATGATTTATTTTTTTCTCGTTCCGAGGAGGAAACGACGAGCCTTGATGCAGGTGTTAACTCAGGTTTGAGAAGCAGAAAGTTGTATGGGAACTTGGAAAAATGCAGCTTCTTTCAGTCAGAGATTCAGTACTTGGGTCATATCATATCAGGCGAGGGTATCTCCGTAGATCCCTCTAAGATTCAGGCCATCTTAGACTGGCCAGCACCCACATCAGTCACTGAGGTGAGGAGCTTCATGGGTTTAGCAGGGTATTACCGCAAGTTTGTGCAGGACTTTTGTAGGATTGCTCACCCTAGATTACTTCTCTTCAGAGGAAAGAGAAGAAGTTTTGATTGGTCAGAAAAAATGTGAGCAGGAATTTCAGTTGCTTAAGGAAAGGTTAACCACGACGCCCATCTTAGCAGTTCCAGACCCAACAGAGGATTTTGTTGTTTGTACTGATGCATCACTAGAGGGTTTGGGAGCAGTTCTTATGCAGGAGCGTCGGGGTTATTGCTTTTGAGTCTCGTAAGCTCAAGGACTATGAGCTTAACTATCCTACTCACGACTTAGAGCTTGCCGCAGTGGTTCATGCACTTGTGCGTTGGCGACATTTCCTTTTGGGTAGACCTTTCATCTTGAGGACAGATCATTGTAGCTTACAGCATATCTTCTCTCAGCCGAACCTCAACGCTCGTCAACGGCGTTGGATGGAGTTCCTTTGTGAGTATGACATGGAGGTGTAGTATATCAAGGGAAAGGAAAATGTTGTTGCAGATGCACTTAGTAGACGACGGCATGTGCTTGCTTCTTTGACACTGCAGTCAGATTTGAGAGGCAGGATACTTGAGCATCTTCCAGAGGACAGGTTTTATGAGGGTGCTAGGCAGATGTTGGAGTCTCAGGGTTCTTTTGAGGGCAGATATTCAGGATGCATGCTAGAGTCAGATGGTTTACTTCGGTTTCATAGGCGCATTTATGTGCCTAAGGCAGGTGATCTGCGTAGTTTCATCCTTACTGAGGCTCATCGAGCCCCATACGCAGCACATCCAGGAGTGAAGAAGATGCATGCCGATTTGAGAGAATTATATTATTGGCCAGGTCTTCGTCGAGACATAGCAGATTTTGTAGCACGGTGTCTTGAGTGTCAGAGAGTCAAGGCAGAGCATTCTCATCCCGCAGGACTTTTATACCCTCATGACATTCCCGAGTGGAAATGGGATGTGATCTCCATGGATTTCATAGTAGGACTTCCTATGTCCTCTTATCGTCATGATGCCATTATGGTCACTGTGGATAAGTTGACCAAGGTTGCGCATTTCTCGCCAACCAAGGTCACCTATAATGCATAGGCCATCACCAAAGTGTTCATGGAGGATATTGTCAGATTGCATGGGATTCCGAAGACGATCATCAATGACAGAGACACCATCTACACATCAGTTTTCTGGACTTCTTTTCAGGAGGCCTTGGGTACACAGATTAATTTCAGTTCAGCATATCATCCAGAGACAGATGGGCAGATAGAGAGGGTTAATCAGGTTCTTGAGGACATGTTGAAGATGTACGTGATGGACCAGCAGAAGAAGTGGGAAGACTATTTGCATTTGGTTGAGTTTTCCTATAATAACAGTTATCATAGCTCCATTGGCATGGCTCCCTATCAGGCTTTGTATGGACGACCTTGCAGGACACCTTTGAGCTGGGATAGACTAGATGACAGGATTATTTTGGGGCCAGCTTATCTTCAGGATTTAGAGCAGCAGGTTGTTCTGATTCGGCAGCGTCTTGAGCAGGCTAGAGCACGCAGAAGAAGGCGTATGCAGACACCAAGAGGATCGATCGTCACTTTCTCAGTGGGTGACAAAGTCTTCTTGAGGGTTCGTCCTCATAAGAGTCCGATCCGTTATGGAAAGGGTTCTAAGCTATCACCTCATTTTGTGGGGCCTTTTGATATTCTTGAGGTCATCGGTCCAGTTGCCTATCGCCTAGCTTTGCCACCACGCCTTGCACGGGCCCACGATGTTTTTCATGTTTCTGTACTACGTAGATATGTACCAGATGTTTCTCATGTTTTGGATTGGTCGGCATTACAGGTAGAGGACGGAGGGCAGTGGAGATTGGAGCCCGTACGCATACTGGAGCACCGGAGGTTGGCCCTTCGGGGTCGAGATTTGGACCAGGTTAGAGTGCAGTGGGACCGATATGACGAGTCATCAGCTACCTGGGAGGATGCTACACCACTGAGGGCTAGATATCCCTATCTCTTCCAATGACTTCCAGGAGGAAGTCTAATTCTAGGAGAGGGGGATGTAGTGCCCACATTTTTATAGCTCCAGTTATCTGTTGGTTCCTTTATTTCTAGACATGTTTTGATTGAGACTCTGATAGACGTTGGACATTTTGCTATGATATTTTATTCTCTTGGACATTATGGCATTTTGGGCGCGTAGCGCCAATTGGATTAGATTCATATACTGTTATATTTCTTATGATGTGATGACACTAACAGGGTTATATGATATATTTATTGATTAGATGTTAGTCTCTTGTGGTTGATTTGATTAATGATATAGTGTTTTGGATTTAATGATGGTGATTTTTATGCTAACCTAAGTATATGTCGTTGCAATTTTAATTGTGGATGATTCATGGCAAACTATGTGGATAATTGTATGCATTGCACTATCAATTGTAAATTATGTTCGGACATTATAAGTTTGACTGATATTGTGATGTATAGATGATGTTTATTATATTGGACAGATGCGGTTAATGTGTGCAATGAGTGTGCAGGTGACAGGTATAGGAGAGCATGGGTTTCAGGGCAGCTACGCAATTGTGCACAAGCGGCCCAAGGGCTGAGTCCTAACCATGCTAAATGTTTGAGGCCTTAGATTAGATGTATTTAATTGGGCACCATGGGTGAACCCTCAATTGTAATGTAATTATGTCTTGTAAAATTAATTAGGTTTAGGATGTGTTTTATTAAGTAAACTAGCTTAGGGGTTAATGATCTTATCTTAAGTTAAGTGTTGGTTTTGGGAAGTGTGTGTGTGTTGGTAGAAGGGATTGGGGACCACATGTGAACCTTGGGTGAACCCCACACCCTCTACCCTTGTGCCCAAGCATGCCAAACCCGAAATTGGGTTATTTTGGGTAATTTTAGGGACCCCTTTTGAGTTTGGGGGTTCCCTTAGCATGAAAATGGGCCCTTGGACCCTACCTAATAGGTAGGGGGACCTATTTCCAAGGTTTGGAGGGAGTTTCCCTCCCATTTAGCCCTCTTTAGTCACCATCCATGTAAGATGGTTGGGTTGTGTGAAATTGTTAAAAGTTGCTCCACTTTGTTTTATTTTAGTTTTTAGTATTTTGGGTGAAAAGGGATAAAAGGTGAGTTTACTCTTACTTATTTTGTTTTTGGAATCTTTGACTCTTGAGAGGAGAGGGGGTGACACTTGTCACTTTCCCATTGGTGAGGAAACTTTTGGGCTCCTCTTTTTATTCTTCCTCATGTGGGAAGAAGGGGTCTTCTTGGTTCATTTTTTTTTTGGAGCACTTGGAGAATTTTGGAGCTTGGAAGGGAGCTTGGACAAAGGGGAAAAGCTTAGAGTTTTGGAAAGCTTATTAGAGGTAGGGTTCTTATCATTTTTCCTTCTTAGTTTTGTTATCTTGTAAACTATGCTTGATAAATAAAATAGTGTGTGAAATGTTGTATGGTGAATGTGGTTGTTTGCTTGTCTTGTTATTTCCTTTGTTTTCTCTCCACCATCATGTGGAATGATGGTTTTTGGAGAATGTAGGGGAAGAGAGAGGGATTTCCCTCTCAAACCTCATGGTTGTTGGTCAAGCCATGAAGGTCCCTTCTCATCCCCTCATATGGTTTGAGGTGGGAGAAAGGTTCATATGGCTTGATCCTTTCCCCATTCTTGGTGAGGAAACCCATGTGGGTTTGAAAATCCTCCCAAGAAGGATTTCTATTGTATAAGGAGGAATAAGGAGGATGTATGATTAGGAGGTATAAGGAGTTTTTTATATATATGTATTTATTGGTGCTCCTATGGTTGGACACCTTGATTTGGGCATCCTTCTTCCTCTCTTCCCCCTTGTGAGGTTGACATTGTTCTCCTCATGTTGTGGTTTTCATTGTGTAGTAGGTCTAAGTGGATGATTGATCTTATGTTTTTTTCTTGTTGTATGTGTTTAAATCCCCATTGCTTGTGCACATTGTGGAAGCTAGTTCCTCTCTCCCATGGGCTTGGGGGAGGCTAGCATGACTTCCAACCATGGAAAGGCATGTGATGATGCCTATTGGTTGGGTGGTAAACAAGCCATATTCTCTTGGAGTTGGATTCTTGTAGGAGTATTGAAGTTGGAGCTCAAGTTGGAGATAGTAGAGCCTCTTGCCATCTTGGCATTCTCATCTTTTGTGGGCATTGCCATCACTTTGTAAATGAATGTGACTTGTAAAGTCTATACACTTGTAAATAACCATTATGGTAATTATTGCTTCTTGTAAACATTGGTTGTTACTAAGAGAGTTGTTATTTTCATTGTTGCTAGAATCTTGAAATATAATCATTTGTAAACATGAGTTTTCTTTTAGTTACATGTTATATTTGAAAGCCTTGTTGTGTATAAACTGCAAAGTGTGATCATGCATGTTGCATCAAAACTGTAATTTTTAGTTGTGTCTACTTTATAAAAAAAAAAATGAAAGTTATGGATTTGCTAAGGTTCTTACTCTTCTAGGTTGGAGTTGTGTATTTGTTTTCTTTGTTTCTCAAATTGTCAATTACAAATTGTTAATTTCAATTCCATATCAAATAGAGTAGAAATCAATGTCTTTTCATTTGCAAGTAGTTAGTTAATTTCCAAGAGGGTTTGAATCTTTCATAGTAATCCCCGGTGATGGATCCTCTTCTTCCCATCCCTGTGGATTTGAAGGAGAGAATATCTGTAGGAGGTTTTCTACACATCATAGATCACTTGGAAAAGCTCTTGTTTTAAGTTACTTTAGATTCAATACACTCAGCACAGGTGAATAACCACACCGGGTTATCTCGCTTGTTTAGTTTTAAGGTAGAAGTATTTTAATTATTTAGAGTAGAAGCAAATTGTTGTTTGTGATTGTAATATTTCAATGTTATGACTTGTTTAGATTAGTTTCCTTTCAGCAGTAGCATAAATTGTTAATGTCATTCAATTTTACATGGATGTAATGCCCCCCCCCCAACCTACCCGGGCTCAGTCAGCGTCATCCCCTTGGCGTGGAAGGTGGAGCATTTATTGTTCGACGTGTTGGAGTCGCGTTTTTCTGTTCTTTGCCGTGATCTCTCCAGGATTCTCCTTCAATGCGTTTGGGTGGGTGTTGGGCGCAGTTTGGTCGATGTGACGGATGAGATGGAGCTCCAAGCCAGTGTTGCAGGCGTGTTTGAAACGTTTCCTTCACTGTTCCTCCTGGGCGCGTCCTTTTCTGTCTTCCCCGGTCGCGTGAACAAGGAGGATTGTTTGGTTGCCCACGTTTTTTCTTTTGGTCTGGCCGCGTGAGGAGACTAGATGGATTTTCCTTGCTGTTTCTTGAGGCGTTCGGGTGAAATGGAGGCCTGTTTCCCTTCTCCTGGCCGCGCGGGCTGTTTTTGGAATGTTTTCCTGCTGTTCTGGTTGCACGCGACTAGTCGTGATCAGTTGTGTAAAGTCTTGCAGCCGTAGTAGAAGGACGAGATAAAGTTTTAGTTGAAGCCATTTTGAGCGCTTCCAATGAGCAGGTTGTCCGCTGTGTTGTTATCTGTTCAGTGCGAATGCTTCCTCAAATTCGAGACTCTCCTACAAGATATTTCTATCAAATCCGATTAAGTGACAGTGTGACTGTTACCAGCAGACCTGATGAAATTTATTACAGAGTTCTCTACTGAAACCTTGCTTGTTCTTCGATGTAGTTCATGGAAGAGGGCCTCTTGGAGGCGGATCTGTTTCAGATCAGAATATTCATGAAGCACGTTTGCTTTGCTGCAGTTATGGCGCCTGCTTTATGTGTTGGTGACAGATCACACCCACAGGCACAGAAGATCTATGCAATGTTGAAGAAAATGTCTTGGGAGATGAAGGTAGCAGGATATTCCTCAGATCCAGAGCTTGCACTGAGTCATTTCTCCAAAACCGATTCGTGACAGTGAGGGTGTTACCAACAGGCCTGATGAAATTTATTTGCAAAGAGTCTCTATTGAGATCTTACTTGTTGTAGGATGTAACTCATGGAAGAGAATCTGTTAGGGGCGGATCTGTTTCATATCAGAGTATTCATGAAGCACAATTTGCCTTGCAACTATATGAGCATCTTCTACGAGTCACTATGTTGGCAGGCATAAAGGGGTGCTGATGGAATTATCACTTTTTCAAGCTACAGCTGAAATGTTTGCACCGAGAGTTTGATGCTGTCCTCTGATCTGATGAAGGAAAAGGTTTATTTATCATTATGGTAGATGCCTTCAGAGCCAGGAGCGTGATGTAATCAATATATCTTGTGTCCAAGCTTCAAATCATGGGGTTGGCTTTGTAGATGTTATTCGCTGCCTGAATGTGGCACTGGCACGAGCTCGCAAAGCAGCTGCATTGAAGCAATCTAGTGACTGGTCAGCCTTAATTGAGGATGCTAAGTCTAGGGACTGTTTTATGGATATGGAGTCTATACCAAGAGATTGTTCTTGGTTGTAAAGCCATCTTCTTTTGCTTTGTCTCAGACTAGGGCTGCTCCTAACATGAGAGCACCAAGGTTAGGAGGTCCAATTAGAAGCAATCAGATGCATATGGAGATGGTGGAGGTGTTTGGATGTATGACGAAGGATTAAGTTCATTTGCCAAAAATGGGGCCTACAGAAGTTCTAGGGCTGATCTTGGAGCGGTGTTGGGAAAATGATGGCTTGTATTTTAGACCACCCACCCTGGCTGTGAACTCCTACCTGTGCCAACATGAAGATGTTCGATGTTTGTGCGCCCAACGAGCTTGAAGAAAATGGATTTAGGCTTCGGTTGCTGTTGCAGGCCCCGTCCATCTTGTCATCGACTGCAGGAGCTTAATCAGGCACGATATTCTCTATACCATTAATTCTTATGCTGTTATTTAATTGAATCACTAAATAACTCTACTCTTCATATTAATGTCTCGTGTGATGGTATACTGTTTGGTTTCCACTTTCCTGGCTCGTTTGTATTTGTTTGGCGTTAGAGATGATTGCGTTGGTTGAAGCCCTTATATTGTTTTCTGGGTTTTAATAAATATTATTAGTTGGGTAAACTCGTTCTTAAGGCTAATAAAACAAAAGAGGTGGGGGTCCTGTAATGAACACCCCCTAGTTCCTTATGTTGGTCTCATGATTTGAATGTTTTATCAAACATTGTTGTTGGACTCAACCTTATAGTTCATGTTTTGTTCTTATTCTTGTTTCGGTTCGAGATCTGTAGTCCTGGGTTATGTCGGGTATTTGCGAATTAGGGATTGAGTACTGCAAGTGCATTGTGTATAGGTGAATGATGCTTTTCCTGTCTCTATTCTTTTCTTTTAGTTTCTAGTAACCCTTCCCGGTTGACTTGGTGTGTGCTTAGCTTGACTGATTATCGATTTGAGCTAAGTTGATATTACTTTCAACTAGGTTAGTTGCTTTTGTTATTTTGTTTTGAATCGCTCGAAGAAATACTTTTATTCTTCAAGTGTCATGTTTGATTTTCATAATTGATATCAATTCAAGTTCACCGTTTGGAGATTGTTGTCTTTGGAACCACCTTCTCTCCCTTGGTGACTGTTGTATGTCTTGAGGAATGTAGCTGAACCTATGGAATGTTTTCTTTTGACGACTCTCACATTTCTTTTGGGTAGCTTAAAATGTTAGAGGAAATACTCTTTTTCGTACCTTGTTTTTGTTTCACACATGTTGGAGGATATGAGATCTACTGGATCATTATTGAGGAAGTTTTCAAATCTTAAAATTGGGATGTTGGTTTTATGCGTAAGAAATTACCCTACGTTTTGCTCCGTAAAGATGCTTAAATTTCATTCTCCTGTGACTCATAGGTTGGTGTGTTTGGAAACTCTTTGTTTGACTGGTTTTTGTGATGATCGTTGTGATACGACCTCCTTGCTGTCATTGTAGTAGAATGGTTATGTATTGACCAGAAAGGTTTAAGTCAACTTGTTGTTGACGACAGATCCTTTGGAAGCTATGTATCTTGTGTTGTGTTCTTGTGAATGATTGAGTAACCCTCCTGTAAGATTTATAATGGATATGTTTGGTCTTGTCAAGTTTGTCCTTTTTCTTAAGACATTCTCTTGATTAGAAGAAAGTCTAATAGAAGGATTGTTAGGATAGGATGTGACCCATGCGAGGTCATTTGTGCGTTTCATCCCTTTTCTGTCCAATTTATTTATTCGGTACTGACACAAAATTAACTGTTAAAGGCACATCATCTTGATATTAATAAGTCATGTTGGTTTAGATATTCTCATGTTGATTGATTGTTTGGGATCTTCCAGTGGCATAGTGAATCCTTGGCTTGGTGAACCAACTTAAACAAATAGGGATAGATCACGTTTGAAACTAATTCTCTTCTTGTAATTGTTTTTGTTTCGAAATGTTATCTTGTTAATGACGGTCATTATTGTGATATGGGTGAAATTCACTATGATGTTTATTAACTGCTCCTATGTGATAATGATAATTGAATAGAGTTAGTGCCATCCCTTTTATTTAGACATTTTATGCTTTTGGATAGCTCTTTAATTGTTCTTGTTTAGACTCTTGAATTATTGTTGTCTTCTTCAACGGTACTTTTCTTCCTTGAAACAGTTAGATAACAACATAATGTCTTAATGTTATAGCTTTTATCGTGCTCAGTTCTTGCGAACTGACATGTGCTAACAAATGTGCAGGAGGATTTCTTGAGTAGAAAAGAAAAAAAAAAAGAGAGAGAAAAAGAAACACGTGTAGAAAGTGGATTCCAGCCTTCTTAGGAACTGTTGTTGTACGAATGTTTTTCTTTTACTTTACAGCATTGGTATGGAAATTGTGGAGGCTATCTAGAAGGCATTGTGTTATAATTTTGTATTGTTCTCTTGTAGGTTGTTGTTATCGTTTGAAAGTCAATTTGAGAAATATTATCGTCAATAAGATTAAATGAACTTGTTTTGACATGCGTATCCTTTGTTGAATTTTCACTTTTCAGAATATGATTTATCCTTGAATTGTCAAACCTAATTCTAATTATCCAAACTTGAATCTTCTTGCATCGCTCTAGTTACCTTGGTCTTGTGTCGATTGGTAAAGGACTATGTTTTGGAACCTAGCAAAAAGAAAACAAGAGAAACAAATATACCTTGTGATCCCGCGTAAACTAATCAACAATCTCTTATTGTGGTAAATCCTTAGAACGGTCTTAAGGTGAAATCAATGATTGAATTCTTGGAAGATATAAGATTATTACAATAAATAGAAGGAACTTGCCTAAGAAACTCTTCGACCTGTCTTACCCGTTGAAAATGTAAACAGTATACTTATTTCTATCTCTTCAAGTGAAGCCCAAGTGAAACCTTTAATTTTTCTGATTAGACTCTTGACCCCAATGAAATATTATTAACAACTAATAAGATCTTAATGATGAATCCAAGATTTAGACAGTCATGTACTGGAATAAAATAAAATAAAATAAAATTGACCACTTGAAAAGGTAAAACATATATGTCCAAAAGCACAACGTTGAAAACAGATTGATAAAGTTAAGAGCCTTGAGAAATTAACTGCCTCCTCACAAATGAATAAGTTAATCAAGTAAATGAAGTAACCTCTTGCTATTCTATAATTGGTTTACACTGTATATTAACATTATCAAGGTAGGGGAAAATTCTTCAAAGGAGACATGACTTTCAGATTTTCCTAGTATGATTCCTCTGCGAAAAGTAAAGAATGTAAAGCACTTACAGCTAAAACATGAATCTAAAGAAACATTCTGTGGGAAGACCCTGTTGTAAGACTGCATACTTTAGATGAACCAGTGTGTCCTTAGTGTGTGCCTCAAGTTTATCTGTAACCAGTGTGGGTCCGTGTTGTGGAAAGCATGTCTTTGGTTGGTTGTATTCCCTAGAGAACTTGTGTAGTGTCGTATTATCTTCAAGCAAGTCAAAAAAAAAAGTTATCCGGTATTTCACTGTGTTGTCCTTGTGTTGGTATTTTTGGTGTGTTACACTTTGGTATCAGAGCGTAGGTTCATGCTCTCGAACCTATGGGCCGGATTGGTGTTGTATGGTGATGTTGCATGGTGGTGGTGGGGTTACATGATGATACTGCATGATGATGATGATGTTGCATGATGATGATTTATATTGGAAGAGTAATGTGCTTTAAGCGTGATGTGATTATTGTTGTAATTGTGATATTGTGAATGCACGTGATGTGTATGTCACTCAGTGCGTATTTGTTATCATGTTGATGTGTTGGGGATGAGAGTATTCTCTCTCCTTCTTGTGGGTTCTAGGAAGAATTCACGTGTACCTTTTAATTGTTTGTGATGACAAATTAAGTATCTCTCTTATAATTTTGAGAGAATACTTTTACAAATTGGCAAATATTGTCACTTAAGTAGATAGGATCAAAATACCATGATTGTGTATTAATGAAGAATTAGAAGAAAGGGAGAGAAGAGAATAAGGGAAAGGAAATTGACTGATCTTGTTTGAAGAATCTCCTTCTGATGTAGAACTTTTGATCTATATATGGTGGTCACATATTTCCTCTTCCTGTCATCAATGCATGGATACCTTGAATATTGAATGAGTGTATAAAAACTATCGTATTGAGATTGCACTTATGGGTGAGACAAAGTAAAGTGAGGAATGCACTCATGAATGATAATTGTTCTTGTATGCCTCATAAGTGAGAGTGAGGATCACTCTCTTTCTCCTCATGGTGTTTCATATTTGTGTATTACATGTTCAAACCTCTTGATGCCTTTCATTCCTAAGCCCACACACTAGCTGTAAGATTACAAAATTTTCCTTTACTAGCTCATTGGAGACGGTGTAGCTCCTAAAATGGATCAATAGATCTCGAGCCAAAACTCGATTTAGTTTATCAACTAAAATACACCAGCTCACTCAAATTACCAACCAAATCCGGCTCACCCATCCAACTACTCATTTCAAACTATCTCACCCAACTACATCTCAGTCAAGCTCAATCTCAATAGAGCTCATGTTGAGAGATGATGATGGATACAATGAATATATGATTACTATGATGAGGCTCGATGCCGATGCCATTGTATTCGTTGAATATATTACCTTTTTTAATCTCCTTCCACATAATTTCCTAGGTTTTATGTTATTCATAAGATGTTTTGATTTCCCTGGACAAATTGAGATCAAGATGATTACTTCAGGAGACCCTTATGAAGGTTTCATTTCTTTTTTTGATATAAATCATATAATTTTGGGCAACCCTATGAATATGTCAAAAAGTGAAATATGAGAGTAAAATGGGGCCCATTTGGCCAACTTTTTGCATCAAAAACTTGGAGACTTTCTATTTTTAGCAACAGTAGGACAAGACCTATTATTTTTGACAATTTTGCCTTGTTTACATTCCCTGATACATTATGCCCATTTGACTAGGATTGAATGCTAAAGCTCTATCCTTATTTCGACCATTTACTATTTTTAGGGTCATGCCCCACCTATGGACACATGCTAATTTTAGTAAGTACACCACAAGGGGTGTCAGATTACAACGAAAAGAGGTCTTGAAATTCTGGGTTTGTATTCCAGGATTCCCTACTTGTGTAATTTTTGATGATTTATTCATTTGAAAAAGTGGCAAAATTAAATTTTTTCAGATAGGGCAGAATATTGAGAAAAAATCAGGTCCTCCATATCTTGAAAAATTAGCAACTTCATTGTGCAAAAACTTAGTTTAAATGAAACTAGTTTTTTTGAAAACCCTTCCACTGAATTTTCAGATGATTTCACCTGTTGGATATTTGGGAATTTGAAAATTATTTTCAAGGAGGGAATAATTATGATGAAAAAATAATTCCTCAATATCCATAAAATTATGGGCTTCATGGACACGAAAACTAGTTCACTTGTGAAACTAGATTTTTCAGCAGATCGTTTCCTCAAGTTTTCAGTGATTGCCCATTGGAACCATGTCTGGGAAGTGAAGATGAGCCTCACTTAAGTATTTCAATGATGTATCATGGAATGTCATTAATGTATGATAGTGAATCTATGTTATGATGAGGTATGCTTTGGAGAATAAAATTATTAACTCAAACCTCTTGGCAATCAACTTTTTGGTTGAATAGAATAATGAGGAAAGCTTTGTTCCTTGCAATCATGGATTCTCTAAGATGCTTTGCAAACAATTTTAGCAGCATTTGGTGTTTTTTGCAGGTATTTTGGTTTTTTATCTTCATTAATAGATAAAGGGTCAAGAAATGAGGAAAACAATGGAGCAAAAATTAGTTGTTTTAAGTTTTAAAGAAACTCTTCTCGGTAGAAATTTGATATGATACAATTTTCCCAATAAAGCAACTAATCAAACTTTGAAAAACTGGTTTTTCTTCACAGAACATGGAGTGAAAATTTATTTTCACCCTTGTCCCCTACCCAAGGTGGGACATAAGGGAAATCAAAAAATTCCCTTCATGAGGGCTTGAAAACTTGTGGCTATCATGATTTGGGGAGGAGATAGTGAGGAAAGGGCTAGGAAGAAGTAGTTTAGCACTCCAAGGGCTAGTTTGAGGTCATATGAAGATCCAAAAGAAAAAATTGGGGTGGGAAAATTTTATTTTTCCCTTATGTACCCAAGGATAGGGACAAGAGGGACAACTAAAATGTGCCATGCACTTGGAGGTGAAAATTTGACTGAGTACCTAAAATACACCTCACAAGAGAGAGACTTGTAGGTGAAGTTTTTCATAGCTCTTGAAGAAGGAAATTTGATGAACCCATATATGATTTTCAAATTCCCAAAATCCTTAGGAAGACAATATATGGTTTCAACTTCCAATTCTTCCTGAAACTACATGAAAATATCCTTTTTTCTTGGGACAACCAGAGTGTGCATGCCAAAAATGAGTTGTGATTGAGAAGTTGGCCTATATCTTGTGAAGGATTTGAAGATTTCAAATGTAGATAATTATCACAAGATTTAAAATGATTACCTTTTTTCCTCCTAAATCTTTACGGAAAGGTTGTGTTTCATCACGGGAATCATCCACGGAAGATCATGTACCTATTTTGACTACCTTCTCCTTACACCTTAAAACATGGGGTTGGTTTGATGTTGCGAATGTGGTGCCAGCACGAGCTCGCATACTGTTGTCTCCCTAAACCTCCAAATATTTCCTAAAATTTCATAAATTAGTTGAAACATGATCATATATATTGAAACAATATCATATTTAGATGATTTTTATCCTTCCATTTAAATCTTGGAGGATGAGCACTAGTCCTTGGAAGGTCAATAATTAGCCTTTCTAGGCTTGCTGAGAAATTAGTAGTTGAAAACACTTCGCCATATGAAATTAATGATCTTGTAACATCTTATTCCAAACACATTTTACTTTTTTTTTCATCATCTTTTTTAAGTACATAAAAGGTCAAACTGGACATGACACAACTAAAAACTAACCAGGAGTAGGGTTTTGGGAAGACTTGGGAACAAAGTTTTCAATTTGGGTCTAGTTTTCATGCTTAAAAAGAATTTGTGATTTTATGTTGCAATTTACATGAAAAGATCTGGTTATAGCCTTGGGACATTCTTTTGATTGAATAAAGTGAGGATATGATAAACAAAAATTCTAGGAATCTCATGACATTGTGCTTGGACAAGTGCCTTATCCATTGGGTGTATATGAGAGTCACTAAAAAGATATACTGGGCATAACTTCCTTTATTGAACACACAAACAAACGAAATTTGGGGTTTGTTTTAGAACATATTTGACTGAAGGTAAACACACAACATAAGGGAAACACAAAACAGGAAAGGAATTTTGCAACCACGTGTTGGAGAATATCCTAAATCACCTATGTACATGTGGGGGACAACTCACTTTCAATGAAACACAAACTTGGACTGAGTGCTTACTCGTAACTGGGTATCACTGAATGAAATTCCACTTTTATTCTTCATTGAAGTATGAACCCCTCCTCATCTTCTTGAGAAATCCAGCATGATTTGTAGTGTAATTGGTATGATCCATTCATTCATTCCATCGCCTCTGATGCTTTGATTTCCGTGATAGTATCATAGGCTGGCTCCTTATATTTATCTGTTTGATTCCATTTGCTAAGACTTTCTCCTCGATAAGCCATGGACATGGATTCGGGTATTAATGTATGTACCTAAAATCTGTAGGGTACTACACCTTTGGCAAGGATGTTACATAGAACTTCTAGCCCAATGACCGATACTGCGTAACCTTCCTGATAGCTATGTGCGTTCAGATTCCTGAAAATCTTGTGCTTGTACTACGTTGGTATCCCGCATGCCTCTTTTGAGCCTCTGGGGCATCGCTTGGTATTTTGCCCTCTGCCCCCTTTTTCCTTGCATTTTTGTCTTCAGTGATGAGACCGTCACCCTGCCTGGGTGGCGGTCCCATGACCGCTGCCCAGGACAGGGCGGCGGTCTCGTAACCACCTCCCTGTACAAGGCGGCGGTCTCGTAACCGCCGCTCTGTACAAGGCGGCGGGTCCTATTCGCGTTTTCAAGAAAGTTCCGATGATCGTGTCAAACATAAATCTTCAATTTCTACCCGCATTCTTCAGCTACTTTGCTTTGCATTTATGTTTTGGCCACCATGTGAATAGTGTTTTCACTTTGTTTAATGATAAAAGAGTTCAATTCCAAGTTACCTTCCCCATCTAACAAATAATAATGCTAACTTACCGTATTAATCATATAGTAACTATGAATAATGTAAATAATAATTTATCATATGGTAAATCATAACTAACATTACTCACACAACTCACATTAACGTATTGAAATAATGTGAGCACTAGAATAATGAATTCCTAACATATTTTCACACTACCTAAACTAGGTATCCCAACCTCTTCTAAAAATAAAAGATGTCTAAAAATTGATTTCTCAAAATAAAATTTTAAACTTAACCAATGAATATCCTAATAAACCTTTAAATCATCTAGACTTGATTCTAATAATAGTTACATAAGTTTCCATATTGACATCATACCCAACAAATCACACCATGTGTATTTTAAGAAATACTTTGCATTCATTACATATGTTTCTCGTTAACTCTTATATATACAACCTATAGCTACTAACCATGATAACTACATACACTATTGATTTGTAAAGTTAAAAATGAAATTATGGCTTGTAACTATTAAAACTTGATATTCAATTAAAAAAAATGGAAAAGGGCATACAAAGAGCTTATATGTGTTAGTATTTCTTCTTAGTTCAAGTTTCCAATAAGAAGGTCAATTGTACCACATTCACCATAATAAACACAAAATCTAGACCCAACACCATATGGAATGATTTTATGCTCAAATATGTCAATATTTACTCATGGTTTAAGGCTCAAATAAGAAACACCAAAATTTCTAACATTCACCATAATAAACACAAAATCCAATCCCAACACCATAAGGAATGTTTAGTAAGTCGTGAACTTCAAATATTATATTACTTAACTCAAATGCAAATGGACTAGCTATTTCACTTGTAAAGTATGTATTTGAAGGCCGTTATCTATGTTATTTTATAGAATGTTATAGTTGTTTTTATGTACTTGTTCGCTCTCATATTTATTTCTCGTTATCTCACATGTTAAAGGTTATAATTTTAAAGGAAACCCAAGTTTCTTATTATTATGAAATATTTTTTATTTGAAAGAATGTAAAGAGGTCATAAAATATTTATGAAAAAATTATATAGGAAATTTTTAAGATTAATGTTTCAGATTATGTTTTGTGGTTCATCATTTTTATTCTAATCTTAATGATAGATCATAAAACATGAAAAATGTTGAACTTAAAAATTTCTTGTGTGGTTTTTTCCACAAAATCTTCTCTATTTTTATGGAATGTGGAAGCATTATATCTCTTATTGATGTTAAGAATTGTTTCTATGTAACCCTCTTCTTCCATATACATATTTTTTTGTACCATATAATTATATTTTCTATTGTAAATCAAAAAGGTTTGTTGACAAAATTATGATATAAATTCTTAATAGCCTAATTTATACTAAAAACATGAATGTTAAGAAAAGCATAAGATCATAGATGATTATAAGATGAAAATTAATTAACGGAATTTAACATTTATTTTAAGCACTATACTTTCACAGGGATTAAAATTGATGTTACATTTGTTTCTCATACATTATTATATATGCATTTGATATTGGTGAAACAATTACACCATTTGGATGAAATGGGTTAAATATTTTGGTTAATACTTAACTCTTCTAATAAAATAAATAAATATATGCATTTTATAGATATTTGCACAGTGTTGCAAACGAAAAACAATAATAATGATCTTCTATATTCTCTTCAGCATAATAAAATGGCTATTAAATAGCCATGGTGATAGCAAACCGACCTCCTTTAAAGTAGGAAGACCAAATAATAAAATATCCTGTTAATAGTTTTAGGGGTATAACAAAGCTATATAGAATATATTGTTATAACAATATATTCTACTAACTTACTAATTATTTAATTAGACTGTAAGTAATATTTACTCTACGGTAAATACCCAGTACCAATGTGAACACTATATTTCCTAACATTCCCTCCTCAGTGTTTACATGGTAGAAAACATTCACACTTCTTTTGTAACTTGTTCGCCTCTTATCGCTCATGATCTTGGCACACACTCAAACTGAAGGTAGAAGGAACACATCAACTTCTTATCAACCATACACTGTCGGGAATACATTGGACTGAACAAATGTGGGAACACATACATGAACCATATGCTTATCAATCAATCATGTTGTAGGGAACACATACGACCTACTCAGTGTGGGAACTAAAGAAGGAACCATCTACATATCCTTCAATGGTTTTACAAATGTTTACCACAAACCTAGGTATGAACATGAATACATCTAACGGTTCAACCTCTTTAAGTATCATGATGTTGCTTTTACCTTGTGCTTTTCATTTTTCCACTATATATTTATATTAGTGGAGTACATTAGGAATCATTGCTCAATAGGAGAGATTGTCACAATGGAAATGGAACATTGGATTATGTTCCCCCCTCAATGTGAAATTTCCATTTACTTAGCAAACCAAACAATCAGGAACATTGTAAATGAAATACACCACGTAAAATTAAAAATTACTCACTGGAAATCAAATACTGAATTGGAAGAAAACTCACAATTGAAAAATATGCCACCAATGTTGAATGTGGCCCCATCATTGGCGACTGACGTGAGGTCATTGATCGACCTCCAACCTCCTGTACTTCTGTCCTCCATTTGACATGTTGTTAACACAACTAAATTTGATCATGAAGCACAATTACAACTCAGATGTCACTTACCCCAAAATTCCTCCATAAGGAATTTTTTTTCTATTTTCAAACTTTTGACTTTGATTCTTCACAACACAACTTTTAACGATACTAGACACAAAAATAACGAAAAAAATTCTTTGTTAACATGAGCCAATCTTTGACAAGACTATAATTACACTTTTTTTGACTAGATAATATGTGATAACTTAAAATCTCCCTGTTGACAATGACAATAAACATTTACATAAACATAATTTCTTTTTAATATAATGTCACAAGAATATTTTAAGATGTACATTTTATTTTTACGACAAAAAATGACTCTTATTTGAGTCAATACACAAATAAAAGACAATTTAAAAAGTAAGTAAAGATTAGTTTTTAGATCTCCGTGTATAATATTAACAAACACAAGATTAACAAACAATATTAAGACTTTATCCTACACTACGGATATTGGAAACTAAACAAATTATAACACTATAAATCCTGTAGATTTGATTAAAAGAACACTTTTACTCGGTACAAAACTAATAGACCACCTAAACAAAAACGATAATTTAAAACCTTCTCTTTGTTGCATCCAATGTAAATCTGATGTGTCACTTTATCAACCTTGTTGTCGAGGACATTAGCCAATGTAGAATAATGCAACCAACTGTGAAGTGAAGATACACACGAATGCATGTTCAAGCTTGATGTATTGAAGATGTACGCCTCTACCAGCGGAGATAGCTCCTATGAATCCAACGAAGCACGAATCTCACTATGGTGACAGGATGCATGCGAAGATTTGTCTGAATGAGTACGAGCTATGGAAATCTCTTTCAAATTCCAAATTGCATTGCCGAGAATGATCACTGAGAATGCATAGTACCAAGATTGTGTATAGGTGAGGCTCTTTCACATGGACAACTGAGAAAACCCCTTCAATCAAACTTCTCCTTGGAAGGAGGCCGAATCATGCAATGCAATGTGAATCTCAATGCAAATGCAAAGGAACCGAAATCAGATTATGCCCAATGAACGTCAATTAGATCAGAGTTGTATGTACAGCTTGTAAAATGATGGCGCAAGAGCTAGGCATAATAAGCCTCCACACACACAGATTAAGTTTGCATAGGTGAATCATACGATGGCGAAGCTAGAAATCTAATGCTTTATATGAAAGCACGTGTGAATATATGCAAACAGATCTAAAAGGATAATATAGGCTTCCACTTGAACGTGAATGTCTCACGTATGGATTACGAATTCCAATGCAACTTAGAACTCAATCCCAAGACTGATCTCTAATGAAAATCGATACCACATTACCAAATATCAATGTTGTAATGTAGGCACATGTTCGTGAGATTTTTTAAAACAAAATGCATGGGCCGTTGAAAATTCAAGGAAAATACAGGTCTGAAAAAATATACACATAAGAATTACCACACGCTTCAGGACTGCACAAGGGGACAAACAATCCGTAGACAAAATTTCATACGTGGGACAAGATGAAAACCAACTGCCATTGTAAACAATTTATTGATCCATCATACGCACGAGACTTTTTATCTTCAGCATAATACAATGGATATTAAATAGCCATGGTGATAGCAAACATGATTCCTTAGAAGTAGGAAGACCAAAGAACAAAATATCTCATTAATAGTTTCGAGGGTATAACAAAGCTATATAGATTATATTGTTATAACAATATATTCTATTAAATTACTAATTATTTCAGTAGATCATTGATTTAATATAATTTGTATTAAACTTTAATTTCAGAGTAACTATTGTAATAAAGGATACTCACATAATTAAGTATAGTAAGGCACAAGCAATAAGCATTTAACAATGTATGACCTTAAGTAAACGAGAGGGGAAGATGACTTAGCTGATTTCGTGCAACTTGGGAGAGATATGGACTGAGTATCCACTAGAACATAATGGGAACAACGTCTCCAAGGCTCGATGAGGATTTAGAACCCTAAGAATGCACAAGACAAAAGCGCCCATAGGAGGACAGGAGCACCCCAGGTGGCGCTAGTGACTGATTTGGGTTCCTGTGTCCACTCAGATGCTTGGAATCTAGTCTTTCCTTGGTAACAAGAAATTCACTTCTACTTTCTCTTTGTCACTCTAGTTTCTTTGTTATGTCACCGGTCATACGTGTAACCTGTAAAACAATTATATACTTATACATGCCCACAAATCACATCAAATCTAATAAAAAAGATGCAGAATGGGGAGTCGAATTGACCTCGATGGTCACCCGAAGAATAAACTTACGACTGAGCACTGCACTACATCTCAGACTCCATGTAGTTCTCTGTGCTTGTGTGTGTAATGATGCCCTAGGTTTCCCTTGTGCAAGTTGCACGATGATAGCAGGCTAGATGTATATTGTAACGAGTATACAAGAATCTGTGTGATGGAATATAATGAACTCCCCTCCTATGTTCTGTATGCAGAATAATGCAACCCTTGTCCCTTATATGGATGTGCTAGATGTATGCCTTGTAGTGCTCTTGTACCTTTATGCAAGCTTAGGTGGTGTTAGATAATGCTTATAGTGCTTGGCCCTTTATTTGAGAGAAGTAACTAAGTATATATATGATTCCCTTGTTTGAATTTCGTAATTGACAACTGAAAAAGCCAACCCAAAGTTTTAAAAGGTGACAAAATGGTGAAATGAATGCAAAAGAGTAAAAAGAAGATAAAGAAGGGCAGGAGTGCCTAGGAGGGACATGAGCACCTGGGAGCTTCTGTCCTAGCTGTGCGCTAGTGTCCGAGGTCACTAAAAGATAAATCGGTCAAGTGTCAGCAGAGCTGTAAGATGTGTAAAACAAGTAAAGTGCACTAGATAAAACAATAAAAAGGCCAAAAGGAGTTGTCAACAACTAGTTTTCTTGCATAGGAATCATGTATGTACATTAGTATGTTTTAGGACTATGTACCCAAGTGCATAGATTTAATGTCTACATTTTCCCCCAGTTTATGTTGTTGAGTGAATACTCGATAACATAAAGTAGATAGAAGATGTGTAACATGTAAACCAAAGAGAAGTGTAGATGATAGCATGCCAAATGAACAAGTAACATGAAGTGAGCATAATGTGCAGCATGGTAACTAGGAAAGGGAGGTAGACCCTATGGGTGAAGTGTATGCGTAGTAATGTGTTGCTGGAGCTTATGCTTGTAGATGTGAGTTGCTTCTTGTTTCTTATAAGGACGGACCTACAAAAGAAGAGAAAAAGAGTAGTCAATGTCCTGTATGTGAAAAATCATAGTAACATGTGTATAAGTAAGTAAAAGTGTGTAGAAAGTAAATGTCAAGGAAAGAGTGCACCTGATGTATAAGAGAGTATAGGATATAAAGTTGTCCTATTTTCTTTGGAGATGTTACTGGATTTGAGTGTCTTGTTGCCAAGGGTAAGGTTTTTGGGCAATCTCACGTAAAGAGAAAGTATTTTGGGCAATCTCACGACAAGGACAAGTTTTTTGGGAAATCTCACGTTAAGAGAAGAGTGTTGGGGAGAGAGGTATTTTTTTCTCTCCTTCCATAACGCTTCTCAAAGTGTCACTGTAGATTGGTATGTCCCATTTTGTAACCGATTATAACCGAATTGTAGCTGATTGAGTGATTTCTATAACTAAATACAACTTCTTGATACTGTGGATATGTATTGTATCTTGCTGGAAAATGTGTTGAAATAAGAAACTATCTGATTTTTACCCCAGAACACAAGCACCCATGTGGGACACAAACACCCACTATTCTTGTCTGCTATTGGGCACTAGTGTCTGCTCTATGTTTGTGATCCAAGTCTGATTCTGGACAACTCTATAATTCGGTGCCTTCACCATTTCTATACTGTGTTGTTCTTTTATGGAGTTCTAAGCTACTGGGAGGGTGATTTTTTCACCCGATTGATGCCCCCTAGTTTGGGGTGCATGTGACGAATGTAGGAGGATATGGCCCAAAGAAGAGGTCTTGATTATGATATGCATATATGAGAATGGATACTTGTAGGGGCAAGGGATTTTAATGAATGGAACCAAGGCGCATGCAAAACATATAGGATAGAAACAAGTGTTAGTATAAAAGAGGAAACATGTAATAAATTACAATGTATCAAGTAACTATGAAGACAAGAGGGACCGCAAAAAGTGGGTTTTAGACATGGTACATCACTCACAATGACACTAAATCACACACTTTGGGTACATTACTAGGTCCTAATCACATACTACTATTCATATCTTCTTAGGAGAAAAGTACTAATTGATCATTATACTTGGCCTCTTAGTTTCCTTTCTAGCCTCCCTTTTGGCCTTACAGACCTCACAGCCCAGTCTGACCCTTCATACTTCACCTTTTCTGGATCTGGACATCAGTGCCCAACCAGGATGTCAGTGCCTAGGTGCCCTCATCCCCTCTAGGCACCCTATACCTCTTTATACTTTTCTCACTCCTTTTTGGGTCCTTTCTAGCCATTGGGCATCCCTATCTCTTAGGGGTCAACCTTTTAGTGATCAATTATGAAATTTGAACAAGAGAAACATATAAATATAAAGTTATGTGACCAAATTAAAGGACCAAGCTCTAAGCATCTATACTATCACCTAAGGTTGCATCTCACAAGCACTCAAGAGCATATTTGCATTCATCTAGCACTATTACAAGGGACAAGGCTTGGTTTTCTGCATCACATGCATAGGAGGGAAGTTCATTTTATTCCATGCACACATCTATTACATCTTTTTACATCTAGCTACTTTTCTCGCTATCAAGTGTGACATGCACAAGAGCCACCTAGGGCATGATTCCACACACACACACATAGAACTACATTGGGTCTGAGATGTAGTGTAATGCTCAGTCATAAGATCACTTGTTTGACAACTGAGGACAATCTGACCCCTCATTTTGCATCTTTCTTTTTTAGGATTTGATGTTCTTTTGAGGGTTTTACAGGTGATCTCTTTATTGCAGGTTATCAATGACATTGGTGATCATAGTGTGACCATCTAGTGACAAAATGAGGGTTTCAAGATCAACCAGTGACCCTATGAAATTCATCTTCAGACCTCCTACGTAGACCCTGATGCCTAGGAAGGGATCCTAGCACCCAGGCACCCCAGTACCAGTCCAGGCACCCTGGTCCCTGCTCCTCCTACACTCCTACACTTTTCTGGGTTTGGTTTTGAGGTCATGTACTGCCATTCTTCCAGTCTTCCACCTTCACACACTTCCAAGATTATTGCAAAATCAACTAGTGTAACCTAACTCTCTATTGCACTTAGGGTTTTACTTCCTTTGCTTATTTTCTTGAGTCATTGTTGTACTTTACTGTCATATTTATTTTTTGTAACATACATAAGAATTTAACAAAGTAATCTACTTTAGTTTATTTTTGTTAAATCATTTGGTGAACCCATCCTTTAGGACCCAACCTTTATCATGGCTAAATATTATGGTCCCTTTGATGACACCCATCTTCGTGATCTTCAAGATCATATCGTTGAGCATCCACAGGATCTAGATCTACTTTTATATGCTTCTTGTGAGGAAGCCACTACTTTTTGAGCTTTCTCAAACTACTATTGCTTACTACTCCATTCCTATTGCTACCAACCTATCCTCCACTATTATTCAACCTACTTCCATGTGCCCACCTCAATTCTTACTCCTACAAACCATTTCACTCCACCTCTCACTTTGCATACATGGAAACTTACCTCTTCTGGCACTCAAGATCTAGCTTCTCTTTATCAAGATCTTCAAGTTCAAATTTTTCAACTCCAACAAGCTACTTCTTGTGCCTCTCCATCTCTTGATTCCACTTTTCTTCTTCATACCCCTTTTACACCCATCATTTCCACATATGCACTTCCTCAAAACTTTATAGTTCCTAAGCTCCCAACTTTCAATGGTCATGGTGATCCTCAAGAGCATCTTCATGCATTTCATGTGGCATGTCTAGAATATGTGGATGATCACACTCTATTAGCAAATATATTTCCTCGCAGTCTCCATGACTATGCTATGCGTTGGTTTTATGATCTACTTGTTCATTCGGTAACATCTTTCATGCATTTAGTTGATGCTTTCCTTTCTCACTTCTCCATCAACATTGGTTCAAAGATATCATATGCACAACTAGCACAAGTAAAGAAATGATCTAATGAGCACCTAGAGGACTATGTCTTGCATTACAAGAACAACCTAGCTAGGATGACTAATGTGCTTGCTGACTCAGAATTACAAGATCTATTCATCCAAAGTCTCTTACCACCACTACAGGAGAGTGTCATCTTTGAAACTTCTCCTTCATTTGATCACCTTTGTCACACTCTTAAACTTCGTGAAAGACAAGCTTCTCACTATGGGTAAACTCAAGTATCAAGATCAGGCTACCTCATCTTCTAACAAGTTTCCAAGAAAATATCCTTTCAAACCATCTACTAAGGTCAATGAAGCAAAGGTCACTGTTAACGTTGTATCTCCTCTTGAGAAGCTTCAATTGCAACCTCAACAACGTATGTTTACAAAATTAACATGTGCTCCACATATCTTATTACCACAACTTATTGACAGTAACCTAATTATGCTTCCTCCTCCACTTACTATGGATCCATCTCACCCTAAGGGCCGTAACTACAACAATGAAAACTCTAGATGTGACTATCACCAATGTGTTGGACATTCCACTGATCATTGTTTCAAATTGTGCCATCTCATTCAAGATCTCATAGACAACAATCAAATTGAGCTTCCTGAGCCATCGGATTCTCCACCAGTAAATGAAAATAAAAATCTTAAAATATTCAACAACCCTCTTCCAAATCATGAAAAGAAAGTTGTCGAATCCTTGGCTAATCATGCATATCATGTTGTCCCTCCTCCTTCATCAGGACCTCTCGATTTTCTAGTTACTCATGCTGATTCATCACAACCTATCATGCATTCTCTGATTATGATCACCATGCTACATTCTCCACTGATTACTTGCACATCATTGCTTCTATTGGATATACTCCTATCAATAACACTATGATTGATCCATCATTTCAACAAAAACACATGTTCTATTTCCTTACTTGTTGCTATCAACTATCCACTATCACAGATCTCATATCTAGTGCCTAGATCTTATGGCTATGTCAAGCTTCCAGTCACTGTCAGTCCTCTCACCATGCTTGTGCCTTTCCTTGTGGCACCAAACATCCATAATTGTGACATGCTCTTAGGTTCTCCATGGGTCATGGTCACTCAAGAAATTATTTTCCATGCCTCATATGTGTCTTAAGTTCATGCATAACAACCAGGTTGTCACTATCTGAGGTGTCCCTCTATGCACACCATGGCCTCAACCTCCTCTTGAGGTGGCCATCGCACTTGCTAGAGCATCTAGGTCCCTTGGACCTCTTGAAACATAAAGCACCATCTACTCCTAGCTCTCCTACTCATGTGCGACACGCTCGTCCTCATAGGTCTATGCTAGTCCATCACACCAGTCTAGGTCCACCATTCAGACAACTCCTTCACCTTGGTATGCATCACCTTTGTTTCACATAGGTGTCCATCACCTCCATGTTCTATTTCACATAGGTGTCCATCACCTCTGTATTCTGTCTCACATAGGTGTCCATCACCTTGTTGTTTTCTTCACATAGGTTTCCATCACCCCTGGGTTCTATTAAACAAAGGTGTCCACCACCTCTTGCAGTATACTCATCAGTCACACACATATAGGATTCATTCACCTACACAATGTCTATCTCATATACCACCACTCTTAGAGCATGGTCACAAGCCTTTATCTCCTCAAGCATCAGGTGGAGGACCCTTGTCTTTCACTTTCATTGGATAACACATTCATTATCACACACTTGGGGGGCACCACACTATATCTTTCTCCCCCCTTTCTAGCATTGACACACATCTTATATTCCCATCATTTCACATCTGATCTCTCACATACAACATACAAATCTTGATACATTAGTATCATCATTACCCTATGATGCACTCTTGTGCTAGGTTCACACTTGACTATTGAGGGCATACTATACACATGAACCTCACACACTGCACATTTCACATCTACGACATCTTCTTCTTCCTACACATCATACATATTGTGCACTTCCTACATCCTTTTTCTTGCATCTATTACACATCATACACACTTTGTGCTTTCTACACATTCTACACATTTATTACACTATACACATTTTACATATACACATTCTTCTACATATTTATACTACACATCATTGCACTTTGTGCTTTCTACACTACACACTATACACACTTTTGCTATCTACATCTTTCTACACATCTACATCATCTTCACACTATACATTCTACTTCCTATACATCTTACACATCTATACATCTTTTCACACTAGTGTCACATCTCTCAACTACTACACACTTACAATCTACATCATTCTAGCATATTCTACTCACTGCATCATGTCTATTCTATTCTACACTCTACCATCATGATCACAAACCTTTACACTTCACATTACTCGACGATGCACTCTAGTCTCATGGTTCATACTTCGAACTGCTGAGGGTCTCAACCAGAATTGAACCTCACTTCCCAACATTTACATCATTCTACACTTGGTCTTCACAATCAATCAATATTTCTAGCTATCCCATCATGCGACACTATTCTACAATTTATGCTCTGTGCTTCACAAACAATACTTTTTAGCATCTTATTCACACATTCTATGATCTATACTCTACACTACATCATAAATCATTCTCATCTTTACATCATTCATTCACATATTCAATCTTACACATCACATGCATTCATACAATCTACACTTCTACACTCTCTTCATTGACTCTTTCACACATACAACACATCATTCAAACAATTTCTCGATGATGCACTCTTGTCTATATGGTTCATTCTTGACTGTTGAGGGGTATTTTATAAATGAACCAAAATTCACTCATGCATACATCTATACTTGGGGGGCATGCTGCCCCTATCACACTCATATTGCATTCCATTCCATCTCATCCACAACATGTTGCATATCTTGGTTGCACATAGTTCTTACTCACTTATGCTTACATGTACACTTTATTACACATGCTAGATAGATATCTTGTATGTCATTATCTTTATCATACACACATGTGCATTCACTTTCTTTCTAGTTATGATCACAGAATCTACATAGATCGATACACACAACATGGATGCTTGGCACAGTACCTCATACCAGTCCACTAGTGGCTCCTGGGGGCATCCACATTCGTACACATTTCAGGTGTTATTGTTTCATTATTGTACATAACACACTACTATATCAGATTATATACGCTTTGACATACTTTATATCTTTCTAACATGCTAATGGGTGCTTCATGTGCAACATTTTCCTTGCAGGACCTATTTTCCACCATGGTTATCTGATGTTTTCTTACTCTTGTTTGTCCATTGTTTGTGGGCTTTTCCCTATGCTTTGTCTTGTGTGCACATTGTATGATTTTCGACCATTGTGGCCTTGATTGTCTTGTGACATCATGAGTGATGTCCCATGTTTGCAACCCACTTTTTGCGGTCTACATTGTCTTCTTGCTTGGTAGCTTACATTGTTTTCTATATACATGTTTGTTTGCACTAACACTTGTCTTCTAGCCATTGTTTGCATGTGCCTTGGTTTCTACCAAGCACATTCCCTCCTACATACTAGTATCACTTCAGCATGGGGTCCTCTTTTGGGCCGCATCCTCCTAGTGATGTCACATGCACCCCAAATGAGGGGGGCATCTATTGGGTGAATCAGTCACCCCATTCAGTCATAGTTCAAGTCAGTAATCATAGTCACAGTCAACAGTCAGTCATAGTTACAGTACAACATAGAGTCAACACAATCTACAGACTCAGACAGGGCTCAGAATCAAACTTGGGTCCTTACTTCAGCATAGACACTAGCACCCAGAATCAGACTTGGGCACCTAGGTGCTTTTGTCCCTTCCTGGGTGCCTGAGACCAGGGGGAAGATACACAACATTTTTCAGTTCAGTACAATTTTTAGCATTGTCACAGAGGCTTTTCATAGGGTAGGTAGTCCTTCAGCACTTGGAAATCACATTTGATCACACTTATTCACATTGGATCAAACTTGTACACACCATATGCAGTGGTGTTTTTACTTTGGGAAGTAGTCAAAGGTTGGAGAATGACACTAGACCTTTCTCCCTACACTACTTCTGTCATGGCATGAGATCACCCCAAAAAAAACTCAAACTCTTCCCATCAACATCTTCAGGATCCTTTCTATCACTTTTACTCATCATGGATCAGGTGCACATGTTCCTTTTTCTACTTTTACACATTTTTACACACTTTTTACATGCATTTTTACACACTTTTCTATATACACATATTTTACTACTTGTTCATTTTTCTCTTTTGTAGGTCCATCCTCATGGGAAGCGGTAGTCAACATCAACACACAATCACACTCCAAGCACATCATCAACAACATGTACAACATCACATCTACACATGTGTTTTCACCCTAGGGTCATTATTCATCACTTTTCTTTTTACTTCCTCTTCTTTAGCATCCATGCTTCACACTTTTTTATCACTCCATGATTTTCTTGTCTCGGCATGCTCTTCTACATCGATCTACATGGTTATCAGGTATGCATCTCTATCTACTTTATGTTACCGAGATTTCTCTCACCAACATAAAGTGGGGGAAAATGTAGACACTAAATCATGCACTTTGGGTACATTACTAGGTCCTAATCACATACTACTATTCATATGCTTCTTACAGGAGAAAAGTACTAATTGATCATTATACTTGGCCTCTTAGTTTCCTTTCTAGTCTCCCTCTTGGCCTTACAGACCTCACTTCCCAGTCTGACCCTTCATACTTCACCTTTTCTGGCTCTAGACACCAACACCCAGCCAGGATGACACCAGTGCCCAGGTGCCCTCATCCCCTCTGGGTGCCCTAGACCTCTTTGTACTTTTCTCACTCCTTTTTGGGTTCTTTCTAGCCCTTTGACATCCCTATCTCTTAGGGGTCAACCTTTTAGTGATCAATTATGAAATTTGAACAAGAGAAGCATATAAATATAAAGTTATGTGACCAAATTAAAGGACCAAGCTCTAAGCATCTATATTATCACCTAAGGTTGCATCTCACAAGCACTCAAGAGCATCTTTGCATTCATCTAGCACCATTACAAGGGACAAGGGATGGTTTTCTGCATCACACGCATAGGAGGGAAGTTCATTTTATTCCATGCACACATCTATTACATATTTTTACATCTAGCTACTTTTCTCACTATCAAGTGTGACACGCACAAGAGCCACCTAGGGCATGATTCCACACACACACACACATAGAACTACATTGGGTCTGAGATGTAGTGCAATGCTCAGTCGTAAGATCACTTGTTTGATAGCTGAGGACAGTCTGACCCCTCATTTTGCATCTTTATTTTTTAGGATTTGATGTTTAAGTGTATTTACTCTTCATTGCACTTAGGGTTTTATTTCCTTTAGCTTATTTGCTTGATTCATTACTGTATTTTACTACCATAGCTTGCATGTTATAGCATACATGCGAATTTAACAAACTAATCTATACCCTTTAGTTTATTTTTAAAAAATTAGAAAAAAAGTGCAACATGTAAATAGTATAAGCTAACAAGAGTAAATGCAACCAAGATGTGTAGATGTTGTGTGAAAGTGATGGTATGTTTTAATATGCAAGATGTGAAAATTGGAGGGGAAACGTTGACCTATAGCAGATGTGTGTGATGTGAGGTTCATTTAAGAAATGCTCCCTCAACATTAAAGTATGGATCATAGAACTACAGTGTGTCATTGGGTATTAAAGGTATTATATGTGATTGAGACTAGATGCACAAAGTGTGAAGTGTAGTAGATAAGCTATGAGTAGATAATGGAAACAAACAATAGTGATGGAGAGGGGGAGAAAGTGTGCTGGCCCCAAGTGTGCAAGTGAGGTTCATTTAATGCCCTAAAAAGTCATGTACGAACCTTGAGAACACAAGTGTGTCATTGGATGATGATGGTACAGTGTGTGTATCGGAGATGTGATAATGCTCATAAAAATAGACATGAAGCACAGAGCGTGAAGTGTAGTAAATAAGCTATGAGTAGACAATAACGACAACAAATAGTGATATAGGGGGGAAGAAAGTATGATGCCCGACAAGTGTGTGAGTGATATAAGGATATTTGATAATAGTGAATAGCGAAGGTGCCTAATCTAGTATGCAAGGAGGATAAGGCATATGACCATGGTATAGGGCCGGTGGTGTAGGAGAGTAAACATTTGTATGTGAGGGAGACTGATGTGGTAAAGGAGGTGGAGAATAATTATAGTAATGGGCTTCCTAGGTAGGGGACTTAAGTTGACGGGGTGGACTCATGGACTGGTGAGGATGACAGGGTCATGATGTAGGTTGTGTATGAATGGGATAACTAGGTACTATTTTCACCCTCAAAATTACCCTCTTTTGGAGTATTGGATCACGTCGGGCCTGGCATTGTTTGCAGTTTCCCATTCGCGGAGAACAATTTAAAAATCAGGTGTAGCAATGGAGTCTTTCCCCTTCTTTTATTTTCTTCCCGTAGTTAGGAATGATAGACATTTTTTCCTCATAAATTTTTGCCTCAGCATCCATGGGTAGTGCGTGGGCATCTCTGATTTTATGTGGTTTGGTCATGTTTCAAACGACAGAGGAGGACTCCACATGTCCAACTGGCGCAACTCTAGGGGCAGGGTCCAAGAGACGGTCCTCGAATAGGCGTAGGATTTCCACATGTCCCGGGATCAAAATGGAGGTAAAACAAGATAAAATTAGCTAAGTATAGAAGACTCAGCAGATGGCTTCACATGCCTCATTGGCGTAGCTTCAAGAGTCAAAGAAGGGGCCAGTTCACAAAATTGCGTTAGTCCTCCACGTGTCCCAGGTCCAAAAAGAGACAGAGCCAATCGTTGAAATTGGCTAAGTATGAGTGGGTTGGCAGAAGTCTCCACGTGCCTCAACGATGCATTTCAAAAATGAAATCAAAGGGCCCATCTTCACATGAGCGCTAGGTAACCATGTCAGGGCCGGCGGAAGGAGACACACGTCAGCATGACGTAATTTCAAGAGATGTTTCCAAAGCAGAAACTCAAATGAGTGCCAGCTTGCCACGTGGTCAAAGTCAATGAAGAGGCAGAGTTGGCCATTGAAAAGTAAAAGAACCGGTGGAAGGAGCCACGCGTCAGCCCAATGCATATATTTAGAGAGGCGTTTCCAAAGTAGAAACCTCAAATGAGTGTCGGCTCTCCACGTATCTAGGGGTCAATATAAGTCAAGCAGGAAATTGGTCCGAATCGGCTAAGTATAAAGGAACCAGTGCAGAGATCTCCACATGTCAGCCTGGTGCACATCTTCAAAGGTAAAAAATGTAAAAGGCATCTGTAGGCCTGCTTCAATCAATTCCTTCTAGGTGGGTGGCCCAAATTTAAAGTTCATAAAATTAAATCGAATGGCCCATATTTTAACTAGTGAAAATAATGTAACAACCATAATATTTGAAAATCTATTTTTTCTGCCATTAACGTTTCTTTATGAATCAAGAATTTGAAAGGGCATGAAGTGGTTAGAATAATTCGTAATTGTTTCTTTCTTGCTCAAGGAAGTTGTAATTGTTTCTTTCTTTCTCGAGGAAGTTGTAACTTTTTCTTGCTTTCTCAAAAAATTTGTAACCGTCTATTGTGAGCTATATCATGGGCTTTCAAACCCATTGTACCAGGTTGGAATTTTGATATTATGAAACTATAATTTTGAATTGATAGAAATCAATACAAAGGTTCTCCCATTTTTCCTCTATTTTCTCTTTCCTTCTTGCTCTGATTTGTGAATCATTTAATCCTTGCATGCTTAGAAACTTTGTGTTCTAGTTTATACAATCTCAAGGAACTTTGAGTCTGTGGATTATGCCCATTATAAATGTGAATGGTTTTTATTCTATATCTCATTTGCTCAATACATATAAGGGTTTTCTCTACCATCTATTGTTCCCTGAAAGTATTGTCTTCTTCTACCTCCCTCCCCTCTTCAATTCTTCTATCCTCATGTATTTATAAATTTCCAGGCATAAAGTACATTTCAAGTTATTGGAAAACCATCATTGAATGAAATATTGTGTATTTGTACCTAGGTTTTTCCCTTGCTTTCATTAAGTGAACCTCTCCCATTAAAGAGAAGGGACTTTCTTGTCCCCTGACTATGGTTTCATTCCAAGTGAAAATATGAAACCCGATAGTTTTTGGCGACTTCTACTGGGGCATTTGTTCAAAAAATTTCCTTTATAAAAAGAACAACTAATTTGATCATTTCTTTGATTTGGTGACTCTAAGATACACTCGTGGTAGAAGGGCTCTTGGAATTGAAGATACCTATTTTCAACTCCTATATCAACAAGGGTTTCAACTTCCTCCAATAAGAAGAAATGGAAGATCTCATTCCACAAGCACATGCCTCTTGTTGAAGACAAATAGCTTTTAGTAGTAGCATTCTCTCAAGCAGGCAACTTAGCCCTAATCTCCATGCCCTAATTCTTACCGGTGTCGCAGTTTCACTTCAAACAATCTTTCTAAGGATGGCAACACGCTTGTCCTTTGGGAAAAAGACTCGGGCCTCTGGATCTTCCTTAACCATTACGCATGAGTTACCTATGGGTAACAGGAAGAATTTTCCCAAGTTTAGAGGTGATGGAAAAGTGCCACCCTGATGAACACATTGCAGCTTTCATTGTTGCATGTGGCGTCCTTAGAGTTGAACATGAGGATGTCTCTTGTTAGGTTGTTTGTGGAGACCTTGCAAGACAATGTTACAGATTGGTTTTACCATCTTCTTGCTGGGACCATCATCGATTGGACTACTATGAGGACTCAATTTGAGTAAGTGTTTCAAACCTGCTGAAGATGTGCATGCTTTGCTAGCTCAGATTTCTCAAATCAATAAGGAGCCACATGAGTCTATGAGAGAATTTTTGGCCAATTTCAATAAGTTGGTTAACAAGATTCCACTAAATACTAGACCTGTTGATCAGATTCAGAAGTGTTTCTTCTTGAATGCTCAATTTCAGAAGTAAGCTATGCCATGAAGAGAGCAAATCTTGAAACTTAGGACGCTGATAAGAGAATGGCTGTTAGTGTGGAAGATGACTTGATCATGTCTGGCAAGATGAAAAGGGAGTCTTTCAAATCCAAAGCATCTTCTTCTTCTCCTTCTCCTGGAGGTAATGCAGATCAATTGGTGCAAAAGTTGGCTAATGACCTCATTGCCATCAAGAAACAATTGGCTCAACATGCTCCATATCAAGATGTTCCAAGGAAGAACTTTTAGCCTAGGAACCGCTTTCCCTCTTCTCAAACCAGGTTGGCCATTGAAGGTCCACCCCTCAAGGTGCTTGTCAATGCTACTTGTGAGGTTCTTGAGCCTGATGATGAGGAAGAAAATGGGCTCTATGATGAACAAGAAGAGGAAGTTGATGAAGAACTGGAGGATCCTGGTGGTTCTCGAGTTCATTTCCTCACCACTAAAGGTGTGGATGATGAAGATGACTATGATGATGTAGTGGCTGAGATGAACAGTGAGTCATATGTTGTTATGACCCGGGGAGCAGACCAACAAAAAGGAAAAAGTGGTGCAACCTGTAAAAATATCCAAGGAGTACCCCATCACCATCCCAGTGATTGCAAGAAGAGGAGTTCCTATTCCTACTACTTCCACTCAAAAGGTAAGCTCTGCTAGTCCTTCTCCCTCTACTTCTTTTTCTAGGAATTCTTGTCCAACAAATGATAAAGATGATAGATCAAAAGCTCCTCCTACTCCTAGTAGTGATTTCCCATCCACATCTAGATCTTTTGACATTATAGACCATCTTAAAAAGACCAAGATTCAGATTTCTAAGGTAGAGTTCTATCAAACCCATCCTAAAGCCTTTGCCAAAATGGTTAACTTTGTAAATTCTAAATCTAAAACCCAACCCATTCTTCTAAAGGCCTTTTTCCCACTCCTTCTTCCTCACCTCAATCAAGCCTTGTGGCTGTAGTCACTTCCCCTAATGTAGAAAATTGAACCATTCTTTGTGACCCTTATCATAGCTAGCCATAAACTCAGTAACTGTGTCATAGATTCAGGAGCATCAGATAATGTAATGCCTGCAAAGGTAGCCCATGCTTTGGGTCTGACCCTAACACGTACCTTTGGTTCCTGTTATTCCATGAAGAGTAAGAAAGTACCTTTGGTTGGTAGAATTAAAGATGCACAAGTAGCTTTTACTACTTTCCCAGAGAAAAGAATCCTAGCCACCATTTTGGTAGCTGATATTCCTCCTTCATATGGGATGTTGCCGAGTAGAAATTTCTACAAGGAGGTAAGAGGGGAAATTCAAATGGATTGGTCACATGCCTTGATCCTTGTCAAGGGGAAGATGAAGAAGTTGTTGCTTGAGAAAACAAGTAAAGTATATTATGCAAAAGATAGGTTATCCTAAAGCACAAATACTGTATGCAAATATAGGGCATGAGAACTACATGATCATGTCACAAGAGGAGACAAGTATGCCAAAGAGAGTGTTGCTTGATCCTAATGGTGTGTGGACTTTGGAGTTTGATGGGAGATATTCTTCAGCTGGTTCTGGAGATGGTGTAGTGCTCATTTCTCTTAGGGGTGAGGTTCATCCTTTCTCCTTCAAATTTCAGTTTGAAAATACAAACAATACTACTGAGTATGAGGCCCTCATTCTTAGGTTGAGCATGGAAAAGGAGATGGGAGTGAATAACCTTCTTGCTCATGTTGAGATGCCAAAGCTAATTGTAAAACAAGTTAGAGACCTTTATTAGGTAAAGAACAGAAGGTTGAAGCACTATAGGAATCTGGTATAGGATTCGATTGAACTCCTTGATGCGTTTTCCATTGAAGTTGTGCCAAGGGAGAGGAACACTAGGTCTGACTCTCTAGTTGTTTCTGTGTCCTTGTCGATTCCTCATCCTTGATTTCCCTCAAGATAAATTTACCATTGAGCTGATCCATAGACCCAATGTATCTGACAATGCAACGTAATTGGAAATTTTTTTAATGATGAACAACGTTTTACTTTCTTTCTTAGAGCTTAGAGATAACTTTTATCAAATGTACTTTGAAGGAAGTGACGATCTGCCTAGAGAGTGTGTCTCATCAAATGAAGAGGGTGTCAAAGAAGAGATGGATCATGATGGATGCATCAAACTGAAAGTCAAAAAAATTCCTAAAGGGTTGGTGAGTTTGGAGGATATTTTTGATAAACATGACATGATATATGAAGTCTAAAGTTTCCCACGGAGCCCGACAATCTGCTGATACTTAGAAAGTGAATATTGGGAGTCTTGATGATCCCAAAATGGTCAACATTAGAAAATGCTACACTCAGGAAGATAGAGAAAAGAAGGTGGTGAATCTGTTGAAGAGGTATATTGATGTTTTGGATTTCTCTTATGATGATCTTAAAGCTTTTCAACTTAAAGAAATGCAACATTTCATTCCTCTTAAGGCCTGGGATCAAACCCTTCAAACAAAAGCAAAGGTAATATAATCCAAAGATAGCTGATATAATTTTCAAAGAAATAAAAAAGCTTCTAAAGGCTAGGATTATCTTCCCCATCCACCATTCAACGTGGATTGTTAATATAGTGCCTATCCAGAAAGAAGAATGGTGTGATCTGGATCTGTGTAGACTTTAAAAATCTAAATCAGGGTTCTTTGAAGGACAACTACCCTCTCCCCATGATGGACTAAGTATTGCAAGATTTCATAGGCTCGGATATGCTATCTATGTTAGATGGATTCTCGGGGTCCAATCAAGTAGAGGTGAATAATGTGGATCAACATAAGATTGACCTTCACAACTCCTTGGGGCACCTTTGGATACAAGAGAATGCCATTTGGTCTCATCAATGCTGGTGCTACTTTCAAAAGGGCAATGGACTTGGATTTTGGTAGTTTGAAATGGAAATGCATTGTTGTGTATTTGGATGACTTGACAGTGTTTTTCTAAAGCAAGAACTAATATCACTTCCAACACCTTGAAATAGTATTGCAGAAGTGTAGAGAGCATGGGATTTCTTTAAACCCTAATAAGTTTATGTTTTGTGCCACAGAAGGAAAGTTATTGGGACACGTTGTTTCAAAGGAATGGATCAAGATTGATCCAGAAGAGAGTTCAGTCCATCTAACAAATTCCTCTTCCATCAACTTAGAAGGGTGTCCATTATTTCTTTGGTAAGATCAATTTCCTAAGGATATTCATCCTCTGATTTTGTAGAACTTACTATTATCATTGCTCATATGATGCAAGGGAAGAAAAATTTTGGTTGGTCCTCTGAAGGGAAGAAATAATTTGAGGACAATGAACAGGCTATTTCAAAGACTCCAACCTTGGCATGCCCTGAATTTAGCAAAGATTTCATTATCTATTATTATGCTATTGAAAACACCCTAGCTGTTGTGTTAGCCCAAAATAATGCTGAAGATCACGAGATTCCAAAATGCATTCATGATTTATGTCTTGAAAATATCATGAGCTAAATTACACCTATGATGGAGAAGCATGCTTTTGCAGTTGTAAAAGTTCTCAAGCAGTTTAGGTTTTACATCCTTAATTCTCATAATGTGGTGTTGGTTCCTGATACAACAATCAAGTCCATTCTTACTCAACAAGAAATTTAGAACCAAGATAGGTAATTGGGTAGCAAAGGTACAAGAGTATGATCTTGACATCAAGCCAAAAAAATTGGTTTGGGGTAAGGGCCTATGTGAACTCATTGCTGAGGGAGCTGCCAAGGATTGTCCAAAGATGAAGTAGATGTCCCTGTTGTCTTGTTCCTTAGTTTGACAGATGTATGGTATGATGACATTTCTCACTTTCTGACCTATGGAGAGTGTCCACCTCACTTGAGTGCCAAAGAGAAGAGAGCCATCAAATTGAGGTTTGCACAATATGTGCTATGGGAGAATGCTTTGTTCAAACGAGGCATAGATGGAAGGTTTTTTGAAGTGTGTAGACAAGGATCAACAAAAGAAGTTGTTCTCTGCTTTTAATGACTAGGATTGTGGAGGTAATTTCTCCTTTGTTGTAACAACTCATAAAATACTTCGTGCTGGTTATTATTGGCCCACTCTGTTAAGAGATGCATCAAAATGGGTTGGTGAAATGTGAAGCATGGCAAACGTTTGTTGGAAGACCTAAGTTGGTTGCTTTGCCTCTATTATCAGCCAATTTTGACTTCACAAAATTGTTAAAAAATAATAAAAAATGAAAAATTTGAAAAATTTGAAAAGTGTTACCCTGTGTGGTTCATTGCCCTCGTTGCGACCGTCTCATTTTTGTGATCGTTTCAGTCTTCATTTCATCCTTTTCGGGTGAGAACGCTTCCCGCCAGGCTTAAAAAACGTGTTAAAATACATTAAAATTAATTAATTAATATTTAATTAATTAATTGCTCCTTGTTTGATTAAATTAATTTTTAAATCACTTGAGTATTTAATTAAATAAATATAAATTAAAATCATTCGACAAATTTTAATGCCGGGGAAGTAAGCTTACACTTCCAACTGCCGGGAAGCCAATCTGGCTTCCCAAACCCAGATTTCCCCTTTCCTGGTAATTTCCTTCATTTTTCCCACACGTGGGATTTTCTCTGCCAATTACCAAATCATGGATTGGCTAACGGGTAGGAAATTCCCCAATTTCCCACATGGCAAAATTGAACAGGGATTGCCAACCCATTTTGCCATTCTCGTTGGCAATTGTCTGTTGCTTTTTTCCCATTTTCCCCTGGCACTTAAGCCACTGCTCGGGAAGAGAGGAAGTTGAATTAATCCTCGTAACTTCCTCCATCAAACCCATTGGAAAAATTCATGCGAAGCTTTACTTCTTAATTCTTCTGAAGGCATAATATTTTATCACATCCAACGAAATACTTCACGCATGCAAAGGGAAATAAGACAGTCCAAAACAAACAGCAAATTATTTTCAAATCCAAGTAGCAGCCTGAAGGAGATGCCTTGGGGAGAGAGAAAGAGTGCAGAAGCATTTGTGTTGAGCCTACGCATTTGGTAGAGGAGAGGTGGAGCTGTTCCAAAACACCCCCCACATACAATTTTGAATGTACAGATGTAAATACAGTTTTGGTTTTCAATAAAGGCAGCCTCACCTTCATTGAGGAAGGACTTCGTTCCCACATTGTTGTATGTCATTTGCATGCATGCAAATCCATATGCTAATAGGTTATGGCGACTCCGCTGGGGAATCATAAATCGTTAACCAGTGCTTGGTTAAATCTTTATGACTATCCCCTCTGCACAAGCTCCAGTTCGTCAAACGAACCTTATGCCCGACAAAGATTTCCAAGGAGACATTGCTGCCAACCTTCAAACAGTAGCTTGGGAAAATCATGAAAGTTTGCAACAATTTGTGGTTGATAGATCCATTGACAGAGAAATCTACATCGAATACCTTAGGAGAAGAGCACCCGCACTTGTGGCCAGAAGACCTCCTGGACACGTGTTGATCGTTGTTCACCAATGTGGTCCTCTTCCACCAAGGTAAAAAATTGTATGACCATTACAGGTAACCCACCTATCTTGCAACCAAATCTTGTTTTTGCGAATAGCTCAAGAAAGAGAGTGAAGAGAAAAGGCTAGAGATGGTCTAAAAATGCTAGTAATTCCTTCACAATAAAGATTCCAAACTGGAAGGAAAGAGGTTTATGCTAGGAGAGAAAGCTAAAGGTTGATCTGACCCCACTTTTGACTTTCAAGGAAAATTTGGTTTCAAGTTATCTCCTCCAAAGAATAATACACCGCGTAGATCTGCAAGCCTTGCATCAAGTCCTGAAAGAGCAGGCAAGGAAGGAATCATTACCAGTCAAGCACTTTTCCTTGCTCATGTTGTTTTTACCTTCGCATACCATCTTTCCTCAAATGGCAACCAATGTACCATGGGGAAATGCCATAGGCCCATTGGCCTTACCTGCTCGACATGAACTCCCACGAGGATCAAGAAAGATTCTTCCCAAGTTCGACAAAGATGGGTAGACATCACCAAATGATCATATTTCTACCTTTTTCACTGCATGTGCTGTTTTGTCGGTAGAAGAATATGAAGATGTTGCTATTCATCTCTTCATCGAAACATTGTATGATGTTGCTGCAAATTGGTTTTTCATCATCCGCCCAATGGATGTATAAGAAATTGGAATGATATGAAAACCAAGTTTGAAAATTGATTCAAAATGGCAGAAGATGAACATGCTCTTCTTACTCAACTATCTCAAGCAAAGAAAGAGCCAATAGAACCCATGAGGAATTTCATGGCTAAATTCAACAAGATGGTGAACAAAGTTCATGCTGGGATTCGTTCAAACCTCGATGGACAAAAATGTGTCTTTATTAACGCACAACAACCAAAGTGTGCTATCAGTTGAGAAGGGCTAGGGTGGCTACATTGGAACTTGCTCAATCATTGGCCATAGAAATTGAAGATGACTTAATCATGACAGGAAAATTCAAGAAAAATTCCCTCAAAGGAAAGAGTCAAGAAACTCCCAACGCTTCAGAAGCTATATACTCACTAAGTTGGCTAATGATGTGCTAGCTTTGAAAAAGCAAGTTGCTCAAAGTAGTAAACCTACTCCTTACAAAGACATCCCGAGAAAAGGATACATTCCCAACAAAGCCAGGATTACAGGCACTCCAATAAGGCTTGCTATTGAAGCATCTCCCACAACTAATTCCAAATGCGATGTCATTGAAGAAAGCGACGATGAGATTGAATTCATCGAGGTTGATGAGGAAGAGCCGGATTCTGAGACATCTGAACCTGAAGTTGAAGATCCTGAGGGGGAAAGTAATAATCATTTCTTTGAGTACTATTCCGATGAGGAAGATGAATATGAATAAATTATAGACGATATGAATAGTCAATCTTTCGCCATTTTCACACACTCTTAGAAAAAGGACTAGGATACCACTAAGACGGGAGATAAAGAGGTTTCAAAGGAAACTCCCAAAGAATCTAAGACAAATGAGGCTCCCAAAGAATCCAAGACGACTGAGGTTTCAAAGGTCAAGACTATCTTAAGAAAGGAGGGCCTTTGTTAGATCAATCGGTTGGTAAACCAACTACGAAGAAAGTTCCCTCTTCCACATTAGTGTCAACCAAGCCTGAGGCCAAGGTCAAAAACGTGCCATCATCAAGTTTGAAAGAACTTATATATAAGACATCAAGTACGGTTACTTTGCCTGAATTCAATATCATTGATCATATCAATAAAACAAAAAATTTCCATGTCATAGGTAGAGTACTTGAAGTAAAATAAGGATTAGCTTGAGAAATTGGTCCAGTTTATCAAAGGCGACTCTACTATTCATTCCTCCAAAGGAATTCTGAAAACTCCCAAAGATGGGAAAACTAAAAATATTGTGGCAGCCACTACACCTTCAAATGAAAAGATCAAACCTTTCTTTGTGTCCTTTCTGATCAACAGATGCAAATTAAGTAATTGAATTATAGACTCTGGAGCCTCAGATAATGTGATGCCAGCCAAAGTAGCACATGCTCTTGGTTTGACTTGTCCAAGAACATTCGGATCATGTTACTCCATGGAAACCAAGAAAGTTCCTCTAATCTAGCAGATTAAAGACGCCCAAATGGTTTTAGCCCAATTCCCTCAAAAGTGAGTTAAGGTAACAATTCTAGTTGCTGATATTCCTCCCGCCTCGTATGGAATTTTGTTGAGCAGGAAATTTTGTAAGGATTTGGGTGGTGAGATTCAAATGGACTGGTCTTGAGTTTGATGGAAGTTGCTCGATGGGCTCTAATGCAGGAGTAGTGCTCATATCTCCAAATGGTAAAATATTTCCTTTTTCCTACAAACTCAAAATTTCAAATACTAATAACACTACAGAGTATGAGGCATTAATCCTTGGCCTTCAAGCTACAGAGGAGAAAGGGATAAAAAAATTTGGAAGTCTTTGGGATGCGGAATTGATCGTGAAACAGGTAAGAAATCAGTTCCAAGTAAAGAATGATCATTTGAGACACTACAGAAATAAAGTGTGGGACACCATCGAAGTCTTCGATGCCTTTTCCATAAAATCCATCCCTCGTGAAAAGAATGACAGAGTAGATTCTCTAGTAGTCTCAACTTCATTAATGATTCCTCATTCGGAATTTGATCAAGTCAAATACACCATTGAAAAGGTTTTTAGGCTGAGTGTTCCTGACAATGCAGAAAATTGGCAAGTATTTATGATGATCAACAAACTATTTCCTTCTTGGAAAAGAAAGAAAATTTTGAACAATTGTACTTTGAAGGAAGTGATTCGGCATTTCACGAATCAACTACCTCACCCATTCATGAAGGAGTTGAGAACGAAGATCCTAGTGATGGCATCATTCAACTCAAAAGAAATAAAATTCCCAAAGGATTGGTTTCACTTGAAGAACTTTTTGACAAACATGACAGGTTTATCAAAGAGAAAAAATAGGCAGGACCTGTGAATTTTGCCGACTATGAGCAAGTTAACATCGGTACCAAGGATAAACCTCGCCTAATCTATATTGGCAAGTGTTGCTCACCTGGGGAGCACAATAAATTCTTAAGTCTACTTACCAAATATTCTGACATTTTGGCTTATTCATACGAAGACTTGAAGTCTTTCTAACCCAGGGAGATGGAACATGCGATACCCTGGAAGCCTGGTGTAGTTCCATTCAGACAAAAGCAAAGACAATATAATCCCAAGATTGTAGGGACAATATTTCATGAAGTTCAAAGGATGTTAGATGCACGAATAGTGTTTCCTATTCGACATTCGACCTAGATAGCTAATATTGTACCGGTTTGCAAGAAAAATGGAGAAATTAGGATTTGCGTGGATTTCCGTAATCTTAATCAAGCTTCCTTCAAGCATTATCGAATTGAAAATGGGTTGTTCCTCGTATGTACATAGGTAATTAGGATTTTGGTTTGTTTGTTTCCCTATTTTTCAGTCTCCTCTCTTGTGTCACCCCATTTTTGTGCCCCATCGTTTTGAGATCATGTTCATGAATATATTGGTCTGGGTCTGTTGCTGCATCCATGAAGTCCTTGTCCCAAATCAGAGCCAGCTATTATCAACCAATTTTGACTTCGCAAAATTGTTAAAAAATAATAAAAAAATGAAAAATTGGAAAATTTTGAAAAGTGTTACCCTACGTGGTTCATTGCCCTCGTTGTGACCGTCTCATTTTTGTGATCGTTTCGGTCTTCATTTCATCCTTTTCGGGCGAGAAATCTTCCCGCCAGTCTTTAAAAACGTGTTAAAATACATTAAAATTAATTAATTAATATTTAGTTAATTAATTACTCCTTGTTTGATTAAATTAATTTTTAAATCACTTGAGGAGTATTTAATTAAATAAATATAAATTAAAAATCATTTGACAAATTTTAATGCCAGGGAAGTAATCTTACGCTTCCAACTGCCGGAAGCCAATTTGGCTTCCCGAACCTGGATTTCCCCTTTCCTGGAAATTTCCTTCATTTTTCCCGCACATGGGATTTTCTCTGCCAATTGCCAAATCATGGATTGGCTAATGGGTAGGAAATTCCCCAATTTCCTACATGGGGAAATTGAATGGGGATTTCCAACCCATTTTGCCATTCCCATTGGCAATTGTCCGTTGCTTTCCCCATTTTCCCCTGGCACTTAAGCCACTACCTGAGAAGAGAGGAAGTTGAATTAATCCTCGTAACTTCCTCCATCAAACCCGTTGGAAAAATTCATGTGAAGCTTTGTTTCTTAATTCTTCTGAAGGCATAATATTTTATCACATCCAACAAAATACTTCATGCATGCAAAGGGAAATAAGACAGTCCAAAATAAGCAGCAGATTATTTTCAAATCCAAGCAGTAGCCTGAAGGAGATGCCTTGGGAGAGAGAAAGAGTGCAGAAGCATTTGTGTTGAGCCTGTGCATTGGGCAGAGGAGAGGTGGAGCTGTTCCAAAACAACCCCCACATACAATTTTGAATGTATAGATGTAAATACAGTTTTGGTTTTCAATAAAAGAAACCTCACCTTCATTGAGGAGGGACTTCGTTCCCACACTGTCGCATGTCATTTGCATGCGTGCAAATCCATATGCTAATAGAATCTCAAGTCTATAGTGATTGAAGAACCATTTCAACAGTGGGGATTGGATTTCATTAGAAATCTTAACCCACCTTCCAGTGCTGGACATACCCATGTGTTGACTGCCACATATTACTTCACCAAGTGGGTGGAGGCCATCCCAGTCAAGAGCACTACTTCTGAAGTAGTTTGCAACTTCATTAAGGAGAACATCTTGATCAGGTTTGGGACCCCAAACAAAATTGTGACTGACAATGCTTCCAAATTTTCTTCTGCTAAGATGATGGACTTCTGCTATGGGTATGGGATCTCACTTTCTCATTCTTCATATTACTACCCTCGGGGGAATAGATAGGAAAAATAAACGAACAAGAACTTGGTGAACATAGTTAGAAAGCTTGTGAATGATTCTCAGAGGAATTGGCATAAGAAGCTATATGATGCACTTTGGGCTGATAGAATTACATCGAAGAGAGCAATTGGAATGTCCCCTTTCTAGGTGGTGTATGGTGTGGAAGCTCAACTGCCAGTCACGATGGAATTGTCAGCTTTGCATCTGATGAAAGCCATTGAAGATTCAAGTTTCAGTAGCTCTTTGGAGAAGAGAATTTTGTACCTTCAAAAGCTTGATGAGGGTAGATTGTAGGTGGTTGACAGGATAACAGCTCATTAGTTGAAAGTGAAGGATTTGTTTGACAAGAAAGCCAAACCCAAAGTTTTCCAAGTGGGAGACGTTGTGCTGCTTTGGGACAAAAGACATGAGCCATGATGAAGTCATGGTAAGTTTGATTCTCTTTGGCTTGGTCCTTTTAGAATCAAACATTTTGCTGGAGAGAACTCTTTTTATCTGGATTACATGGATGGTTCTCCTCTCCCAGTTCCTTATAGTGGGAAGTATTTGAAGTTGTTCAAGTCCTAGGTGACTAGGCGGTCCTTTTGTAAATTCTGTAAAGTGTTTTGGTTTTGGGTCGTTCCTTTGTGTTTCATTTTTGTTCTTCCCTTTTGGTTTGTTTTGTTTTGTTCCTTTTTCCCGTATTATGTGTGTTGCCTTGTGTCGGTTTTTCTTTCAACTCTACTACCCAACGGATAAGACACTGGTCCTCTTTCCCAGAGTTATCTGTAATTCTTTATCTTGCCTTGTGTCTTTTTTCCAAGCCAAGTCATCCCCAGAAAGAGCCAGTTGTTGTCACCCTCAAAATTCCCCTCTTTTGGAGTATTGGATCACGTCAGGCCTGAAATTTTTTGTAGTTTTCCCATTCATGGAGAACAATTTGAAATTCTGGCGTAATGGTGAAGTTTCTTTCCCCTTATTTTTATTTTTTTCCCATAGTTCAGGAATGACAGGCGTATCTTCCCCATTGTCAATTTTTACCCTCAGAATCCATAGGTAGTACGTGGAAATCTCTAATTGGATGCGGTTTGGTAATGTTTCAAAGTGTTAGCGCAAGCCTCCATGTGTCCAACTGGTGCAAACTCTAGCGGCAGGGTCTAAGGGACAGTCCTTGAATATGCGTAGGCTTTCCACGTGTCCTAGGTTCAAAATGAAGGTAAAACAAGCTCAAATCGGCTAAGTATACAAGGTTTAACTGACGGATGCCAACGTGGCCTCTTTGGTGCAACTTCAAGAGTCAAAGCCAAGGGTAGTTCTCAAACTTGCACGTCAGTCCTCCACATGTCCCAAGTCTAAAAAGATAGAGATCTCGATCGTTGAAGATTGACTAAGTATGAGCGCAGGTTGGCAGAAGTCTCCACATTTCCTCAACGATGCAATTACAGAAAGTGAAATCAAAGGGTCGGTCTTCACATGAGTGCTAGGTCGCCACATCAGGGTTGACGGAAGGAGACCCACGTCAGCACGGTGCAATTTCAGGAGACGTTTCCAATGCAGAGACTCAAATGAGCGCCAACTGGCCACGTGGTCAAATTCAATGAAGAGATAGAGTTGACCGTTGAAAATTCCAAGACCGACGGAAGGAGTCACGCATCAAAACGATGCAATTTCAGGAGGTGTTTCCAAATTGGAAACTCAAATGAGAGCCAACCTTCCACGTGTCTAGGGGTCAACATAATTCAACCAGGAAATAGACCAAAATCAACAAAGTATAAAGCAACCGGTGGAGATCTCCACATGTTAGCATGGGTGTAGCTTCAAAGGTGAAAAATGTAAAAGGTATCCAAATGACCCAATCCAATCAATTCCTTCCATGTGGGCAGCCCAAATCTAAAGTTCGTAGAAGCAAATTGAATGGCCCATGTTTTAACTGGTGAAATAATGTAATGGCCATATATTTAAAAAATTGGTTTTTCCACCATTAACATTTCTTTGCAAATCAATAATTCAAGAGGTCATGAATGACTGGAATACATTTGTAACTATTTCTTGTTTTTCTTGCTTTCTCAAGGAAGTTGTAACCGTCTCTTGCGAGCTATATCATGGGATTTTAAATCCATTATCCAGGTTGGAATTTTGATATTCTGGAACTGTAATTTCTAATTGGAAGAAATAAATACAAAGGTTTTCCCCTTTTTCCTCTGCTTTCTCTTTCCTTTTTTATCTGATCTACGAATCATTTAATCCTTGCATGCTTAGAAACTTTGTATTCTACTTTATACAATCTCAAGAACTTTAAGTATGTGCAGATTGTGCCCCTGTTATAAACATGAATGGTTTTACTCTATATCTCATTTTCTCAATACATTATAAGGGTTTTCTCTACCATCTCTTTTCCCTGAAAGTGTTATCTTCTTCTGCCTCCCTCCTCTCTTCAATGTATTCTATCCTCACATATTGATAAATTTCCAGGCATAAAACACATTTTAATATATCAGGAAACCACCATTGAATGAAAGATATTGTACATTCGTACATAGGTTTTGCACCTGCTTTCAATAGGGGAACCTCTCCCATTAAAGAGGAGGGACTTGATTTTCCCCTGACTATGGCTTCATTCCAAGTGTAGATCTAAAACCTAACACATCCGGATATTGTTTTCCATCACCGTTGAGATTTAGGAGTATGAGAGGTGTACAAGACCCATACAGAAAATCATGCAATGATGGAGCTAATGAAAGTAGAGATCAAAAGTAGGGCCCCAAGGAACTAAAGCTTGTACATGGTGTAATATGTTTGATTGTACAACATTGCTTGTTGTGAATTGAAATGTACAGGAATAATTGGATGTATCAACCAGGAATAACACTGGGTAGCCCAATTTTTTAAAGTATCTTTACCTTAGACAACCATGATTCGCTATGCACATGTGATTTGAACTACTGGTGCATCCTTAGGATCAATGTTGTTCTGGTACAGGGACCCATTACAATTTATGTTGTTATATCAGATCAACAAATAGGATCAGACTTCACCCCTTGCTGGAAATGTGACATGAGTATGTTGGAAATTTTATTTCCAGTTTCAGTGCCATGGAGCATGCATCAGAAAGGCATGATGGAGTTGACCATAATAGTATTGACTAGGATTAGTACCACTACGAAGCATGTAATATCCCCAGCAGAGACACCAGAGGAAACTATGTGGTATGGTTATTTCACGAACCGAAAATGTAATAACTGGAGGTGGCATGTTAGCAATCGCAATGGGAAAATCAAGTGGCCTTCCTCAGATGAAGGGAGAGGCACAACCTGTTTATTGCTATGTTAAAATAGATAGAGGATATATTCAATATTCACACTACTGTAACCATCAGGGTTGGGATATGGGTACCAGTTAACATATTATTATTAGAAATAAATTTTGGTAGACCAGTACTCTAGAACTAGAGGGATCTGGGAGCTTGTTTGGTTATTGTTCTTAGTAAGTTACTTGGATGATATGTTTAAGATTGCAAAACTGATCAGTACAATTCCTTTTGTATTGGTGATAATCACAGTGTTCTATTTGTCATCCTCAGTTACGATCCACGTGGTCGACATGGTATCAGAGATGTGATGAGGTGGAGGGATGTGTAATCACATTGCTTTTGATCAGTTGCGGTAATAGGATACTTCGAGGTGTTTTAGGTATTTTAGGAAAGGTGTGTCTTATGTAATTGCAATTATTAGTTTGGCTGGTTGAGAAATAATGTGCTGACATCCATATTTAATGTCGTTAGACTCTAGTAGATGGTTTGAATGTGGATTTGGATATAAAGTTGTTGGAAGATGTAGAGGAAGAAGTTTCATAATACTTCAATTTGTGCATAGACTAGATAATAGGATTTGTTCCTGCGTAATTTTGGCCAGTGTGCGGCTATCAATTGATCAAAGGAAGGAGAAGTCTCAAAAATAACACTAGCTTGGAGTGGAGGTAAAGTACTTTGAATGAATAGATCTTGTAATTCTAAATCAGATAGAACATTGGTCATTTTGACAAGGTTTTTCTTATACCGCAAGACATAGTCCACAAGATGTTCATGGGATCCTTGTTTGATATTGTCTAGTTGTGCATAGGATGTCTTAGTGCCAATATTCATAGAAAAATTAGGAAGGAAAACATTGGCTAAAGTTGTAAAATATGTTACCGAATGGATAGGTAGATCATATAACCATTAAATAACATAGACGTAAGCTTCGAAGAAAAACTTGAGCCAAAAAAGTAAGGTCATCAGCATAGTTGAGACATGAAACATGAAAGGATCAAAGGTACTCATGAGTGTCACCATGGCCATTGAAGGTGGGAAGCTTAGGTGCAAAAAAGTTAGGAGGTACTGGATAAGAGGAGATGGCGGGTGCAAAAGGGCTATGAAGGAGGAGTGAGTAATCTAGAGATGGGGAGAAGAATGAGGAGGCTTGTTGTAATTAGTGAATTTGGGTTTGAAAATCATGGTCTAATGAAGCTAGGTCATGTGTACCTGAAGAGTAGCTAGGTTGTGTATGGGAAGTATTAGTAGGAATGAGAAGAGGGGTGGTTATAGAAATATAAATTGGAACGATGGATGGTTGGGTGGAGGTCATGGCAGCCGAGGAGGAACCCATGAGAGGGAGCGATATGTAAAATTCAAACTATGGAAATTTATCTGAGCCCACCACTATTACTATTTTTATTTTCAATTTCGAAAATGATAGCCTTGTCAAGTTATTGAAATTTTCAAAATTTGAACTTAGAACTATTTGCAGCGAGAGGAAAAGGAATTGAATACCATTAAACACCAAACTATTTATCCTGGAAACCCCCAAGTTGAGGGAAAACCAATTAGAAGGGAAACTTCTCTTTCTTCCCAAATTTTATTGTCCAATTGTAAATGAAATACAGATTACAATAAGAGGAAAGGAAGAAAACAATGTAAACACTTCCCTTTCTATACTTGTTTTCTCTATTTCTTCACCTTTCTTCTAAAATTCAACTCCAAACTCCAATGGTTTCTTTCTCACTTCTTACATCCAATTCTTGATTGCCTTCGATAATCAATTTTTGCCTATATCTCCTCCTTAAATATCCTTTTTCTCATGTCCTCCTGTGCACTAGAGAATGGGAAATGTCCTCCAAGGAAGAGACACAGATGAGTTGTTCTTGAATTCCATGACCGTTCATGGCTTCATTTTATTTTTTTCCATAAGTGATAAGGACCATGACTGATTATCTGTAGACCATGACGGTTACGCAACCTCAGAGGTGGTTATGAAACCATCATTTGTGCAGGGGAGGTTACTGCAATTATGTGTAGGGGTGGTTACGTAACCACCTCTCTTCACATAGAGGGGTGATTTTCTATAACTTTACAACCTGCTCTTCATTCTTCTCAATTTTTCCTTCTGAAACTAGTTTTCTAATGAAGTAGTGTTTATTTGGATCCCTATGGATCACACCTCCCCTGCTCAGGAGGCTTTTGGTCCCACAAAATCTTAGTGGGGGAGTAGATGAGGAAACAATTCCCTCACTTTCTCCTTTGAGTACCAGGCCTGCCTTGGTGTCTTCCCTTTTAGTCCAACCTGCCAAGACTCCTGTGGACCTCTCCTTGTCTCTCTGATCTTTTGCTGCAACACTACGTCCTCCTCCAATTCACCTCGTGAGTCCAAGACGCAATCTTCTATGGAAGGTAGCAACTGAAATTCTTCTTCTTCGTCAAACATGGATGCTCATATAGGTGCAAGTTATCATAATTTAATACTGAGTACATCCACATGAATGGTGGAAAATCAACCCTGAAGGCATTTTCTCCAACCTGCTGCAGTATATTGAATGGTCCATACCGCAATGACTTGATTTTCCTTTCTTGGCCTTGTATTCTCTCCTTGCTCAAGTAAAACCAAACTTTGTCTCCAACATGAATTTTTTGCTCTCTCCTATGTTGATCATGTCTAGCCTTATACTTGGCTTGAAATTTTTCAATTTTCTTTCACCTTGAGATGGATTTTCTGGATCCTCTCAATGAATTTTGTTACTCTTGTCACCTCTGAATCACGTATCTCCCCTTCCTCCTACTACCCAACTTATATGTCCAGTGGATTCATAGGTAGATATCCCAAGCATGCTTCAAATGGTGACTTCATAGTGGATGTGTGTACTTCCCGGTTGTAGGAATGTTGAATGTAGGCTAAGGACTCATCCCAAGTCCATGGATATTTTCTATTATATCCTCTAATCAGCTATACCAAAGTCATGTTCACTACCTTCGTTTGTCCATCTGTTTGTGGATGGAAGGTTGTGCTCCTCTGTAGCTTGGTGTCCATATTGTCCCACAAAGTAGTCCAAAAATTTCCCAAGAACTTGGAATCTTTGTCAGAAACAATAGACTTTGGCAAGCCAAAATTCACCCATACATTAGCAAAGAAAATTTCAGCTGCCTCATATGCTTTTATTATCTTTTTACATGCCATAAGAACACACATCTTACTGAATCTATCAACAACATATAGATAGTCATGGCCATGTTTAGACATAGGTAGTCCTCCTACAAAATCCATAGAAATATCTTCCCAAGGATGAGTAGGGATGGTAAAGGCATATATAAACCTTCCTTCTTGATTTTAGGCTTGCTTGTACAACAAATTTTACATCCTCTTATGAATTTAGATAATTCCTTTTGCATATTGGGCCAATACATGTACCTTTTCAAGTGGGCTAGGGTCTTACCAACACCGAAATGTCCCGCTAATTTGAGGTATGTGCTTCCCTCATCAATAGCAATTCTTTCTTCCTTTGAAGCACACAAAGCTTAAACCATCGGTAGAGTATGAATGTCTTTGAGATAATGTCTTCAATTGAATCCTTTCAACCCCTTGAGACTGCAATGCTGATATATCACAACAGTAATTGACAACAAAGCATATGCCTCCCCGTAAGATTCCTTTGTGAAGGGCTTCAATATGAGGAGATAGTGGCCAAACAAGAGATTTTATATTGTGTGAATATGCTAGAGATAACATTGTGGGAACCAATTTTGCCCGGGGGCAGTAAATTAATTAGTGTTGAATAAATGATGCATCCGGAAAGGTGAGTACTGTAATTTACTTTTCCTGTTCTAGGATTTGAGAAGTGCAGTTAACTAGGGTAAGGTTTGTAGAGAGTCACAATTTTCTTTTTGAGTCTTAAATGGAGTTTGATGCAAGTGGTAGATGACTAGGATCAGTGCAAACACTTAATTAATTAATTATTTAATTGGGTAGGATTTTGAACCATTAATTTAGCTAAACGGATACAAAGGATACATGGGATTAATTTGATTATCCAAATGGTTACAATGTAAAAATACTTAATTAATTAATTAATATGTTTTTATGCATAATCCTAAATGGGTGAATGAAAAAATTGTACTAGGATGTGGGAACAAGTGAAACAAAAGTGTAATTTTGGGAGTTTTTTACAAGTGGGATAGGTTTTTACCAACACCAAAATTTCCTGGGTACTTTTGAGAGTATGTGCTTTCCTCATCATATATAATTCTTTCTTCTTTTGGCACACAAAGTTGTCCCTCATCAGTAGAGCAGCTATTTCTTTGAGATAACACTCTTCATTTAGATCTATCATATTCTTTGTCTACATACATATGTTTCTCTGTTAAGATTATTTCATGAAGGGCTCAATCTGCAGATAGTGGCCAAACTGGATATTTTCCCTAACATGGGGATGACCTAGACAACATGTCTGCCACCAAGTTTGTGCTACCTTTCTTTTATTTGATCACTAAATGGAATTGCTAAAGGAATCCCATCCACTTGTAGTGCCTTTTATGCCATAATTTAGAAAGTGCTTACAAATACTGGAGAGGTTTGTGGTCAATGTGCACAATAGTTTCTTTACCCAATAAATAATGTTTCCATTTCTTAATGGCATGAACTAGTGCATACATTTCTTTATCATATATTGAATATCCTCTAACTGCTGAAGTGAAAGTTTTTGAATGATAACATACTGGCTTACCTCCCTGTGCAACACTGCTCCCATAGGATAATCACTGGCATCTGTCATCTACTTCAAAGGTTTCTAAAGATTAGGAAGAGTAAAGTACTAGAAGCATGACTAATCTTGTATTTCAACAACTCAAAATCCTTATCTTGTGCCTTACCCCAGTCAAAACCCTTACTCTTTGCGGCCACTATGTGTAGAGGTGCTGCAATAACGGAGAAGCCTAAAATGAACTTCCTCATGTATTGTACTGCTCCCACAAAACTTCTAGTCTTTGTGGCTCCTGTTGGTGTTGGCCAGTTGGTGATGGCTTCCACCTTATTTGTATCCACTCGTATCTCTCCTCCTCTAACCACATGCCCTAGATATACAAGTGATTGTTTAGAAAATTCACACTTTTTCATGTTGCATAACATATGTTTCTCCTTGACAACTTGCAATTTTTGATGCAAATGTGTTAGATGTTCCTCCCATGTGGCACTAAAAATCATAATATCATCTAGATTACAATGACATATGAATCTATGAATTCCCGCAATACACCATTCATAAATCTCATAAATGTAGCGGGTGCATTACATACACCAAATGGAAGTACTAACCACTCATACAAACCATGTTTTGTTTTTAAGGCAGTCTTCAATGTATCCTCCTCCTTCATCCTCACTTGGTGATAACCCAACTTGAGATCCAACTTCACAAAAAACTTTACATGCTGAAGCTGGTCCAGAAGGTCATCTATGCGTGGGTGTGGATATCTGTTCTTTATGGTGATCTTATTCAAGGCTTGGTAGTCGATGCACATCCTCCAAGAACCATCCTTCTTCGGCACCATCACAATAGGTGAACCGCATGGGTGAGGTGCTTGGGAATATTACCCCTTGGTCTAATAGCTCCTAGAGTTGTTTCTTTACCTCTATACTCTCCAGTAAGGATTGCCTATACAACCCGATGTTTGGTAGAGGGGACTCAGCAATAACTTCATGCTCTACCTCCTGTTTTGGTGGTAACCCGCTAGGAGTCTGAAATAATTCCTGAAAATACTGAATAATACTATCCAAATCCTTCATCCCTTGGTTAGAAACATCTGAAATTTCCACCCCATCTTGTTTATCATTTCAACAAAAGTAAACAAAATTGATTATGATTTGTCTGAATTAGTCTTTTTACTTGGTTAACACTTACCATAGCAATTTTCATCTTACGTTGGTGTGCCCAGATGTTGTAACTGATTCCATCCTTGACCCATCTGTATCAGTTCTCCCTTCTCGTGAATATGGCATCCCTGATATACAAGTAAGGACTCCTGAAAATAACATCAAATGCATCAAGTGGAATTACATCAGCTTCCAATACATCTATATACTGAGATTTTATCTCAAACTTGAACCTACATCTTCTTGTTACCTGAATCTCTACACCCTTCTTCACCCATCCCAAAGGATATGGATGTGGATGCTTGTAAGTTTCAAGACCAAGATTCTTCACAATCACATCAGAAATCAAATTACATCGAGAACCAGTATCAACCAAAGCATTTACCTTAGTTCTCTTGATTTGGATTTTGATATGGAATATTCTACTCATCTCCTCCTCCTGTTCTTGGCTGTTCATGTTGGTGGTTGTGCATCCAATCCTCTCATCTACATCTGAATCATCCTCTATTTCCACCTCCCCATCTGTCTTTACAATTGTCATGGATTTCTTTGAATCCTTGGTTCGGTTCTTTGGATGTAACTCTGGATGTAACTTCCAACATGTAGCGTCAGTATGACCATTGATATCACAATTCTTACAAAAATTCTTAGGATCTTTACAAGTATTCAAAGTAGTGGCGGTTTATTTACCTTTCCCTTTCCATTTACCTTTGTTATTTGTTTGTCCTTGCTCTTTCTTTGGCTGATTTGTTGACTACTTTGTCCTTGACTCACGTTTCTCCTTGTTTATCTTTCATCATCAATGTAATATGCTTGCACACAAGCTTCATTGAGATCCTTGAGCTTCATGGAGATGACCTTCCTTCGAAGGTGAGTGTGAAGTCCTCCCAAATACTTGGTCAGAATATCCTCATCCTCCAAGTCCATATTAAGAAACATGGCTTGTCTCTGAAACTCCGTAGTATAATCCTACACACTTTGACCACTTCCTTGTCTAAAGTACTACCATTTAATCATCTGGTCAGTCTTATGGCCAATAGGATAAAAGTTAGCTCTAAGCAATTCTTTAAAACCCTCCCAAGTATTGACAATAGGACGTTTCTTATTTTCACAAGTGGCTAGATGGGTTTCCCACCAAACCAGAGCATGAACTTACATTTTGAGACGTATAAAGGTAATCCTTTGTGCCTTTGTGACATTATGCACACTAAAGTAAACTTCTAGTTGCTTTAACCATTTATCTAATAACTCTACATCTACTTGTCCTTCAAAGCTCTTTTTCAACCTTAGTTTCAACTTTAAAAGGAGCATGATCAAATTTTACCTTCTCTTTTACAACTGGAGTTTCTTCTTCATGCTCTTCCATATCTTCTTCCTCTTCGTGGCTCTTTCCTATGCCAAAATTTTCGGCCAAGGCTTGAACCACTAAGTCCATGGAATCTTGCTTGACTGAAGCCATCTTTTGCAGATCTGAGAGTTCTTGTTGGTGTCTATACAACCTATCCATCATGGTCTCTAGCATCTCAATTCTACGGACCAAGTTCTCTTCCTCCATTTGATCTCAAATTCTTTGTTTTCACTTCTTTGTAGATATGTCTAGATCTCAAGGTAAAATTCTTTGCCTTTAGACCTTGTCACTATCATACAAATCACAAGAATGAATACCACAGTCTTGGATACTTATTATCAGCTCTGATACCAAAATGATCTGTAAACTTCAAACTTTAGAACTTTACAAACCACAACTTATTTATTGTTCTACTTTCAATTCTGAAAATAACAGTCTTTCAAATTAATTGTGAGCAAAACTAAACTTAGAATTATTTGCAGCAAAGGAAATAAACAATTCAACACCAAAATTTATCCTGGAAACCCCCAAGTTGAGGGAAAACCATTCAGGGAAGGGAAATTGCTTTTTCTTCCCAAATTTTATTGGCCAATTGTAAATGAAATACAAATTATAACAAGAGAAAAGGAAGAAAACAATGTAAACACTTCCTTTCTATACTTGGTTGCTTTGTTTCTTCACCTTTCTTCTACAAAACAACTCCAGCTCTAATGGTTTCTTTCTCACTTCTTGCATCCAACTCTGATTTCCTTCAATAATCGATTCTTGCCTATGCTCCTTAAATAGCCTTCCTCCCATGTCCTCCCATGCACTAGAGAATGAGAAACGTCCTCCAAGGAAGAGACGTGAATGAGACACTTGAATTCCACGTCCGTTCATGGCTTCACTTTTATTTTTTGACCATAAGTGACAGGACCACCAGTTTTTACAGACCAGCTGGTTACGCAACCATCATTCTATACAGGGTGGTTACACAACCTCCTCTCTACACAGAGGGGAATTTCTATAACTTTACAGTCTGCTCTTCATTCTACTCAATTCCTCCTTCTAAAACTGGTTGTTCTGAAGAAGTAGTGTTTATTTGGATCCCTATGGATCAGGGAGAGTGGTAGTATCTTGAGATTTTTTAGCAACGCGTAAAGTATTTAGGACATGTGGAATATGTGTAGGGTTGGTGCAAAAATAAGAACATAAATTAGTGAGCTTGCCAAGTTGTTCTTGATCAACATTAGTGACATCATATGATTATTCACTGTTATAAGTTTCAACGTTTTCAAGAGGAATTTTGGTTGAGTTAATCAGGGGATTATCACATTCACCCATTGGTTTAGAAAGATTATCGGAAGATGGAGGAAGCTCAGTGTGCTCAAGAGGACTAAAATGACCACTATAGGTGATGGGCATAAAAAAGGCCTTGAAGTAAGGTAGGGTTCAAGGGAATGGGTTCACCAAATGATTTAATATGATTTTTATTAAACCTTAATTTTAGAGTAGCTACTGTGATAAAGGATATTCAAGTAATTAAGTACAGTTCGGTGCAAACAATAAGCATTTAACAGTGTATGACCCTAAATCAATGAGAGGGGAAGATGACTTTTTTGATTCTACACAACCTGGGTGTGATCTAGAATGAGTATCTATTGGAACAGATTGGGAACAGTTTCACCAAGGCTTGATGAGGGTTCATAACCCTAATGCACAGGATATAAGTGATCGTAGGAGGACAAGAGCACCCTAGGCACTAGTGACTGATCTAGGATCCCGTGTATGCTCAGATGCTTGGAATATGGTATTTTCTAGGTTGTAAAATATTCACTCATATACACTCTTTTCACTCGGGTTTCTTTGTTATGTCTTTGTTCATACATGTAACCTACAAAACAAGTATCTACCTGCACATGCCCATAAACCACATCAAATGTAATAAAAAAGATGCAAAATGGGGATTTAGACTGACCTCGACGATCACTTGAAGAGTGAACTTACAACCGAGCATTGCACTACATCTCATAATCCATGTAGTTCTTTGTGCTTGTGTGTGTAATGATTCCCTAGGTTGCCCTTTTGTAAGTTACAAAATGATAGCGAGCTAGATCTAGATTATACTCGAGTATGAGAGAATGTGTGTGATGTAATAGAATAAACTCCCCTTCTTATGTTGTGTATGCATAGATCAATGTAGCCCTTGTCCCTTGTATAAGTGTGCTAGATGTATGCCTTGTAGTGTTCTTCTGCCTTTGTGCAAGATTAGGTGATGATAGATAATGATTATAGTGTTTAGCCCCTTATTTGAGAGATCAATAACTAAGTATGTATATTATTCCCTTGTTTGAATTTTGTAATTGACAACTGAAAGGATGACCAAAAGTTTTAAAAGGTGACCAAGAGGAGAAAAGGACCTATAAGAGTAAGAAGAAGATAAAGAAGGTCAAAGAGCACCCAGGAGGGACAGGAGCACCTTGGTTCTTTTTCCTAGTTGAGTGCTAGCATCCGAGGTCATTAAAATATAAATCAGTCAAGTGCCGATATATATGTAAGATGTGTAAAGCCAGTAAAGTACAAAAGATAAAGCAATCAAAAGGTCAAAAGGATTTTTCAACCACTAGTTTTCTTGCGTAGGAATCATGTATACATTAGTATGCTTTAGGACCTAGAAATATACCCAAGTGTGTATATTTTGTGTCTACAATCCTACGTAATACTTACTCTACGGTAAATACCAAATACCAATGTGAACAATAGATTTCTTAACACGTTTGATATTATTACAATAAATATAAACCATTTCAATGACAAGTGTCTATTGAATTTTACTTAATTATTAATTAAGTACAATAATCATTATAAACAAATGACACAAGTTTTAATTGGAGTTAACGATATTTATCATGAGAATCCTTGTTTAGTCTTTTTAAATGAAATAATTGGGCACTAATCATGAATCAAACCTAAAGATTAAGTCAACATATAAACGGTTGAAGTTAAAAAAAAAATTTTTTTTTTGGAATTGATAATAGAAACTCACATATTTATTTTGTTGAAGCAGGGAGACATAGTGGCGAATATCATAATTTTGCAATATTCCAAAGTCTTTTTACGATCATGTACCTTTCACCTAATTTTTTCAAATTAAATTTTTTGGGTCAAATTCACCTACTATTTAAAAATCCATTCTATATAATCATAAGTTCATGAGGTAGTATACTGGTAACCTAAGTGATTGAAAAAGCGACAGACAAGCGTGAGAATCTACAAGTTACTCTTCCGCGTACCCGATCGAGGTCGTGCCGAGACAGCCGGTGGGGGTAGAATATGCGTGGGATAGTATAGGCAGTCCAATGTCTTCGACAAGCTAGTGGAATTTGTGAATCTAAGGAAAAAAGGCCCTTCTAATGAACTGGTGTGATAGATCGATCAGCAAGGATGATTGAGGCACTATTGGCTCTTATATTCCCTGGGCTCCTGAGGATGATTACGAAATAAAATGCAGAAACTGTAACACAAATTCTAACTTGTGAAATAAATCTAACATATATAACTTTTATTCTTCTAAGGATTTTAAGGAAAGCAAGCTATTTTAAGTGTATCTAGGGATAACATTTAGTGTGCGAATATTCATAATTTGTGAAATATCTCCAATCCTATTTGGAAAGAATTTAATGAAATAAAAATTTGATATGTAGAATGAAATTTTTTCGAGTACGATGGTGTGTGTGACAGTGTACCTGATTCACCTAAATTTTCAGAATGCAGACCAGTATAGCGCAAGAGTACAGATTTTTTAGGGGTGCGAGTCATGCAACGTTCAGCCTGTAACTATTTAGAAAATCCTCCTATATAATCATAGGTAGTTACTCCACGCGAGGTAGTATAAGAACTGGACATAATGAAAATTAAATCTTACTAGTAAGGTATCGTCTGAAGTATAAGCAAGTATGGCTTCTGTGTAAAATTTGAGAGAATGATAAGGAGTGCAGAGCCATGAATTATGCGAAAAGAAGTGCAGTCATGCGACAAGTATCAAGGAGTACAGATGCACAACAAGAAAGAAGTAAAGATACACGACATCAGATATTTGCTATCGCATGATATAATAGAATTTTTTTTTTCGCGTGATACAACAAATTTTTTTTTTTTTGTTGTGCGACAAGAGATTTGTTGTTGTGCGACTTGAATTTTTTTGTCCCGAGAAATTCACCTATGTCACGAAAGTGGTTCCAAGGATATTCACTAGGCATATTCCACCTTGAATTTCCCAGAAGCCTCTTAAAATTTTCCCTATGGTGAAGTTACAAGATCTATCCATCCATGAAATTGAGATCTAAAATACATTATGTTAATTAAAAGATAAGTTAGTCTCTACGAAAATAAAAAGAAATGTGGACCATATGTAGAATAAGACATACTTCACATTTATTCTATTCTTCTTATTCAAAAAAATAGTTTACATTACTTATCACTTAAAATTATATTTTTAATTTATCATTATGCACATTTAAATTTTTTGGTATATACAACCTATAGTTATTAACCATAAAAAACATATAGACATAAGAAATAAATATAATTATGGCTATTAACCATGAAAAGTATATGCATTACTAACTTGTAAAAAGGGAAAAGAACATATATTGAGCTTATTAGTATGTACACTTTGTTTAAGGTTTGAATAAGAAACATAAATTTGTCAAACGTTCACCATGATAAACACAAAATCCAATCCAATTTTTTTTATGAAATCATGTATTATATCCTTAAATGTGTTAGTATATACTCTTGGCTTAACACTCAAGTAAAAAACCTCAATTTATCCAACATTCATCATAATAAACACAAAATCCAATCCCAACACCATATGGGATGTTTTTGTAAATATTATTACATTACATTATTTGACTAACTCATTTGGACTTAACATATTTTGCACTCAATCCATTTGTATTTGAATACATTTAGTATATTTGGATTTGAATTTATTATGTTATATTGACAGTTTTGTAGTATTGGACACCACTGGCTTTACAACTTTGGATTGCATGCTAAAGATCGATTCGATGGCTTGTGTACATCAAAACTATATTTGATTTGCAGTAGTCAATATTGCATTGGATTTGTTACAAGACACCCATCATGAATCTTCATTAGCCTACCTCTTCCGTGACCGTTATTTGTTGTGATCATTCTTTGTAGTTGTGAAGCCTTTCAAAACAAAGTCAGAATTTATATTAGATCTTCAAGAATAGTCATCACTCCATTTGCACAGTTTTATCTTCTTTACATTTGTTGATAGCACTATTCATGCAGACTGCGGCCAAATCCATATACTTGGGGATTTTCTCTACGCCCATGGCCGCTATATTTATGATAGTAATTTGCTTCTTGTATTATACTTCGAAAGATCCATATCTATCCTTCATCTCCACTCACACATGCTTTCACTACCTTGAGTCCACTAGTTTTAATCACCCATGCATATACTTGGTGTTAATTCTTACTCATCCATCGCAAAAGGTAGATTGACCATGTATTTGAGACATTTTCAGTTATCATGTGAGTCAAGGATCATTTTATTTTCTTAAAATCAAAAGAGTCAAAAAATTAAGTCATTATAAAAGTTTGAAAAATAAATAATTTTTTTTCCTTACGGACACATTTTTGGTAGAATTTGATGTCTAATTGAGGTATGTAAAATTGAGCTCTATGATCAAATCCAGTTGAGTTAGCAGCACATCGATCGGAGGACAGAGAAAAATTGAGGTTGGAGGTCGATGAATGACATCTCATTAGTTGCTAAGGATGGGGAGGCACAAAGATTTGGTGACATTTTTTTCAAAGCGTGTTTGCTTTCAATTTTTTCAGTGTGCTTCATATTTCAGTGTTCCTATTTGATTTTTTGAATAAGTGGAAATTTGACATTGTGGGGGAGAACATGACACCAATATTCCATTTCCAGTTTCTTTTTTTAGTTTGTAATGTGTGAGCACAATTCATAAGTAATCCCTTGATGGAAGAATGTGATGAGAGCTGATGATAATAGTATTGTATCATGATATTATAGTTGTTGGTTATCCATTTTTAAAACCATCCTGAAGGTTTGTTGGTTATCCTGAAAACAAAACCATATTTTTTAGTTGTTGATTTACCACTTGAAAAAACCATCCCGGAGGTTGTCGGTTATCTTGAAAACAAAACTATCCAGATCATGAACAAGCTTCAAAATGATACGTTGTAGTGCAAGACAAAATTTCCCAATGTTCACACTAAGGGAGGAATGCTAGGAATTATTAACAATCACATGGTTTATTATGTGAGTAAATAAATAATTATTTAATAATAGTTCGTTTGGTGGGTGGGAAGTTAATAATCCACGTAAAAATGGTTGTGTGATTTATAACAACCCATGTAGATATAAGTATTTGGTTGGGTTTGTTGTAGGATTTAAAATAGGATTCTTCCATATTAGGAAATCCTCCTCATATATATTTGTATGATGTTTGTACAACATTATAATTAATTATTTTTGTGTAAACCTACTCTTACAGATTTAGAAACCAAACAGATCCATCTCCCATACTTCTCTCCCACCTTTCCTTGGAAATTTATTTTTATCTTAAAACTTAGATCTTATTTTAAAGAATGTTATAGTTGTTTTTATGAAATTACTCTTATTTATATTTATTTCACTTTATCTCAATTTTTAAAGGTCATGATTTCCACGAAATCCAAGTTTCTTATTATTTTGAAGTATTTATTATTTTAAAAATATTAAAAATTGAGAAGAGATTTCATAAAGAATTGTGTAAGAAATTTTTAAGACCAATATTTCAAACCATGCTACATGATCCATTATTAGGTTCATCATTTTCACTCCCATCCTAATAATAGATTATAAAGTGTGATCCAAAAATTTCATCTTAAATATTTATTACATGATTTTTGAAAGAAATATCTCTATTTTTATGGACCGAAGAAAAATTATATTTCTTCTTATTGTTAAGAATAATTTCTATCATCCTAAATAATGATATAAATTATTAATGGATTAATTTATGTTAGTAACACATGGGTAATATCTCAAATGATTATCAAATGACAATCAATTAATAGAGTCTAATTTTTTGTTTTCAAGAACTATATTTTTTTGAGATAAAAATAGATGCTACATTTGTTTCTCATGCATTCTTATATACACATATGGTATTAATGCAAATTTGGAGGATAGGGATGTGGATTAATTTTTATGGTTAAAAAGTTAAACCTTCTAATAAAATAAATAGATATATACATTTGATAATATTATAATAGATATATCATTTCAATCACATGAGTTTTTCTGATTTCACTTAATACTTAACAGAAATAAGTGTAGTTAGCATAAAAAAATAGCATGAGTTTTAATTCGCCTAAAAAAATATTTATAAGGAAATGTTGTTTCAAATTCATCAAATAAAAGAATTGAGAATTGATCATAAATTAGTGAAGGATTGGATGAAGCCAAAACCCTTCTGAAGGTCTGTGCTTTCAATAAGTAAAAAAAAAACTAAAACAAAATAAAATGAGAAATACAAAACAAACTCAATATGTAAAATAAAACTTTTTCCATTAATAATTTAGAAGAACTTCAATTCTCTTCTTCTTTATTCTCCTCCTTTCTCTTCTTCTTCATACAAATATGGAGTTTGCACACATATTTATAACTCTTTACAAGTTTTTCTCAAATATGTTTTAAAGGCACATTTCCATTAAAATTGTTTTTGCTAATTTTAAAATACATGCTTTAAATCAAAATTTTCCTGATTTTAAACTACATTCTTTACATCAAGCTTTTCCTAAAAATAAATTTTTCTTTCATAACAATAAAAAACTAAGTTTTTGTAATTAAAAGTTACATGTGTCAATGTTTATTATTACTAACACTTCCCATTAAACTTGATTTCCGATTGATCAATTAAATTTAATATTTCTCTCAAATATTCAAGTCTCTCATGTGCTAAAGTTTTTTGTGAAAATACATATAAACTAATATTTAAATCTAGAAAACGGTAAGTAGATTCAACTATTGTTGACAAGTTTTCTAATATAATGATATATTCTCTTGATATGTTTACTTCATTTATAGAAGACATGATTCTTTGAAAAAGCTATTGTTGAATTGTTGGCGCAAAATATCTGTGTTGTTTCTTTTTTATCATGCAATAAATCTGACAACACTCCGCACATTCAAAATATTTGACATGATTTGGTTGTGGCTAGTACATACTCTACTTATTTTTACAAAATAGTTATGATGAGTTGGTTCTTCGATGCCCATGACACTACACCTAATTCAAAACTAAATACATACCCAAAAATGCTCTTCATGTCAAAAGAATGTTATAATTGTTTTTATGTAATTACTTTCTTTCATATATTTATTTCCCCTTGTCTCACATGTTAAAGGTTTTAACTTTAAAGGAAACCCAAGTTTATTATTATTTAAAACATCCATTATTAAAAATAATGTAAAAATTTGAGAAAAGATTTATGAAAAAACCATGTCAATTTTTTTAAAGATCAACATTTCATATTATCCGCTATGGTCCATCATTTTAATTTTAATCCTAATGATAGATCATAATACATGATCTAAAATATTAAATGTGAAAGTTTCTCACGTGATTTTTTCAAGAATTTTCTCTCTATTTTATGGACTATGGAAATATGATCTCTTATTAATGTTAAGAATTATTTCTATGTAACTCTCTTCTTTCATATACAGATTTTAAATTACCACATGCTTATACTTATACTTTCTATTATACATATGAAAGGACTATTGACTAAATAATGAGATAAATTCTTAATAGTCTAATTTTTGCTAATGACATGAATGTTAAGAAAGTATAAGATCATAGATAATTGTAAAATAAAAATGAACTAATATAGTCTTAAATTTATTTTAAGCACTATATTTTTATGGGGATAAAAATTGATGCTACATTTGTTTCTCATACATTCTTATACACACATTTGATATTGGTGTAACAATTACACCATTTAGATGAAATAGTTAAATGTTTTAGTTAATGCTTAATTTTTCTAATAAAATAAATAAATATCTGCATTTAATTTTTATTTTTTTTATATGCATTTGATACCGATTAAAATGAATATAAACCATTTCAATGACATGAGTTTGTCTAATTTATGAGTTTTTCTAATATTCTTTTGACATGAAGAGCATTTTGCTTTGTCTAGTTTTAATTATAGTATTTTTTTAATAAAGAATCCTTGTTTCAAAGTCATCTTGAATGAAAGAATTGAAGACTAATTATAAATTAGAAACCTAAATATTGAGTAAACATATAAACAATTAATAAAATATTTTTTATCACGAATAAAAATAATAATTTATAATCTAATTCTAATAGAATAAACTTAAAAATATTTATCTTAATAGAATTTGGTAATAGAAACTCAATTTGAATATTTTAGTGAAGTTAAAAAGTTGTATTTGGCCATTAAATTTAGATCTAAAATACATTATGTTAATTAAAAGATAAGTTAGACTTTTAGAAATTTAAAAAAAAATGAACCACTTATTTAAGAAATACTTCACATTTATTATATGTTTTTCACTTTTCATTGAAAAAATAACTTGTAACTTAACCTCATATTTTATAAGTTTTTAAATTTTTTTTTATCAATATTCACATTTACAATTTTTTTTAAAGATATATACAACCTATGGTTATTAACCATGAAAACTATATACATAACTAATTTAAAAGTTATTAACCATGAAAACTATATTTATTACTAACTTGTAAACATGCATTGAGTCCAACATTCATCATAACAAACCCAAAATCCAATAAACCCAAAATCCGTATGAAATTGTCTTATATACTTAAATGTGTCAATATTTACTCTTAGTTTAAAGCTCAAATAAACAATCTCAATTGAATACACATTCACCATAGTAGAGACAAAATTGGAATGTTTTGTAAGTGGTAATCTTCAAAGGAAAAATTAGTTAGATCAAAGATTACATTATTTGACTAGCTCAAACTAAAATAAACTAGCTATTGCATTTTAAACCATGTAATTGAATACATATTCACAATAGCCTATTGGAAAGATCTATCTTCTGTACTTCCTTTCCACCTTTTCTTGGAAATTGTTTTTTTTTTAATTTCAAATTTATGTTTTATTTTAAAGAATTTTATACTTATTTTTATGTAATTCCTTTATTTCATATAAATCCAAATTTCTTATTATGTTGAAGTCTTTGTTATTTGAAAAATGATAAGATTTTAAAAGAGATATTTGAAATGTAAGAAATTTCTAAGATTAATGTTGCAAACCATGAGTCACTACATGATCTATCATCAAGTCCATCATTTTTGTTCTCATTCTAATGATGGAATATTGATCCAAATTGTTGATCTTAAATATTACTTGCATAATTTTTTCTTGACTGTAGAAATATCTTATCTTTTATTAATGCTAATAATCTTTTCTACATAACCTTCTATTTTCATATCCATCTATTTAACCATACTCTTATATATTCTATTGTCCATCTAAAAATATATTAACCAAAATAATGATATAAATTCTTAATGGTTTAGTTTATATTAATAACATGTGTAATCCCAGATAATTATAAAATGACAATCAAATAATGGAGTCTAAAATTTTCTTTTAAGCACCATACTTCTCTAGAAAAAAACATTGATGCTACATTTGTTTCTCATGCATTTTTATATACACATATGATATTAGTGCAACGAAAATGTCATTTGGATGTATGGGTATGGAATAAACACTATCAATCATACGATGTATTGTGTGATGTGGACGCCAAAAGGGATCCAAAGAGAAGCAATTTTTTTTTTAATTGAGTGGAGAGAGAAACAAAGAAGCAACAAAAGAGAAGCATTGAAAGTCACTATATATATTTATGAAGTATGCAAAAATTGCAAGTACAAGAGGAAATGAACGAGGAATGACATCGTGAATGAATATGTCGGCAGGAGGGGGAAAATGGACTGGGGCACCTTATATTATAGAGCATGGAAATGAAGACTTTTTAATCAGGATTCCTCTTCCTTTTTTTTGAAGAGGTGAGAGGATGGAAACATTCTGGAATAACGTTCGAAAGAGAAGGGAGGTAAAATGCATAGGTCTTTTAAGGAGGGCACCTTGGACATTATGGTGAAAGTAAGGTCAAGTCATTTTGAAGAACCTATATCCATAGTTACCTTAGGTAAAATAAGGCCTTGAGATTTGTGGATTGTAAGTTCCCATGCCATTTTTAAAAGATATTGTCTGCGGTTTCCTTTAGAGATTGAGGGTACGAGAACATGGGTGGGAATATATGGATTCCAGGGAGGGCCATTATATTTATTGAAACCGATGAAAAAAAAGTGGAAGAGATGGAGGAGATGAAGAAGGGGCATATATGATATCGACAATAGTGCCAATGGATCAATTCAAAAGGCCATCTTCCAACCCATAAATTTGTGGTGAGCATAGCCTTTTGTTGTTTACATAGGAGAATTATCTGTTTTAGCTACTCTTCATCATGTTCCTCTGAACTATTGAGCCTGGTGAGCTCAACATTGGAGTGCACTATTAGAGTGTTGAGGGATTTAAACATGTTGAGATTGTGTTGATCGAAATGTTCATTTTTTGCGAACAAATGTGGAGATAAAAGGAAAGGTGCAATGTCAACGCCATATATTTGGGAGTCTATTCGTTGGATGAGTGTTTTTGAGTCTTCGACCAGTGGGATTCCATCTCTGATATTTAACAGTAGTTTTTGAAAAGAAATTTGGGCGTCATCTACACCTTACTGCCTAAAGATTGTAGTAAGTGTGATACACGTTGTGAAGCTAAGCCATGGGTTTGTTCCATAAGAGTGATCAAAATAGAGTGGAATGTCCTTGACAGGGGGTGGTTGGCCAAGTTCACCAATGAGAATGATGGATCTATTACCAAAAGAGAAATATTTGAAGTGAGGGAAGGCCTCATGAAGATGGAAGTAAATTTTGGTGAGGAGTTTGGGGCTTAGGAAGCTCATCTCGTCAATGAGAATGTAATGATCATGCTGCAACGATTGTTGAAGAGAGGAAAGTGACATGCATTTGAGTGGTTTTATTTCCTTTACTAGAATGCGCAATGCGGCATGTATAGTTGATGCAGAAATGTTGAATGCTGCAACTCTCATAGGAGCAAGAATAAAGAGGGGAGATGGTTGTTCGTGGTATGCTGAGGACAATGCAGAGTGGATATTGTTTATGAGGTAAGATTTACTTGTGCCTGCAATACCTTGGATAATCAATTTCAAAGGGGGTGAAACCATTCCTTTCTTGTAATGATTGAGTATTATATCAAAATTTTATTGTTCTACAGAGAGAGGTGTAGTGTTGGATGTGGAATTTTTCATCTGGAAGGGGATAGATGTAGTGGTCTTGCACATATCAATGAAAGATGACCCAATTTCATGCAAAGAAAGAGGAACATAATTACGAATCCAATTGTGATGCAGGTTGAAGTCCTGAAGGCCTATCATGTTGAAGTTGTCAAGTGATGCGCCAACATTAGCAAGAAATTGAAAAGGTCATAACTTGTGCTCCAGGTGTCTGTTTGAGTCCTTTTTTTAAAACCAATTGTTTCAACGAGACGAATGCACCAGTTAACCTACCCTTCTGGTTGGAGCATGTTTAAGAACATTTTTGGGCCCGAATTCCACCATTTGAGGGCAAAAAATTAGGATTTAATTTGTAACTTGAGTTTTTCCTATTTTAGGGTATTAGTTAATTTTAGTCTCTTAAATGCATAGTGAGTTAGAAAGTTGGATATTCCTCTAATTTAGGCATGTACAAGATGCGTGGAAATTTCTTTTCCCGTATGAATAAGCATGTAGACTTACTAAGAATAACAGGTTCTGGTAAAGTGCTAAAAATAGTAAATTCCACCCCTTGGAGTAGATTTAGTTAGAGATAGTTAGAGTTTAGTGGGAAAATCAACTTGGAATTTGTTTTCTTAATTATCAATAATTGTAATTCATGGTTGAATAATGAAGAAGGAGATATTTTTTCTTTTGGAGTTCATATTATTTATAGTATATTGAGTTTGTTTAGAATTTGGGTACATTATCTAGTATCAGAGCTGGTTAGAGTCTTTAAAAAAATGGTAGGAAGAGGAAGAGGAAGAGGAGGTGGTATTGCCTAGATGAATAGAAATATGCAAGATCTGCAGAGGCAAGTTGTTGTGCTTGCTGCAATGATAACCCAGAGAGGAAATCAAGCTGGAGATGACATAAATGAAGAAGAAGTTTGTGAAGAGGAGGAAATGAAAGTGCCACCCTTATATTTTGAAGAAAGGATGCTTCGAGCATTAGAAGGAAAGAATGATGGGATAAGAGTTGATGTTTCAAAGTATGGAGGTAGTCTAAAACCAGAGGAGCTGATAGACTGGTTGACTAGCATGGGAAAAGTTTTTGAGTGGAAGGCTATGTCAAAAGAAAAGAAGGTAAAATTTGCATGCACAAAATTGAAAGGTCATGTTATGTTATGGTGGGATCACCTATAGAAAGAGCGGTCAAGAAAGAGGAAAGAAATAATTAGGACATGGAGTAAGATGGAGAAGAAGTTGAAATATAAATTTCTCCCTGTGGATTATGCACAAACCCTTTACATGAGGTTTCAGAATCTTAAACAAAACTTACAAACCATGCAAGAATACACATATGAGTTCTAAAAGTTGTCCATTTGTGTAGAGCATGAAGAAACTGAGGAACAAATGGTTGCAAGGTATGTAATGGATTATATTTTTTAATTCAAGATGAGATAAGCATACACATGATTAAGAACATGGATGATGCCTATCAATTAGCCTTAAAGTCTGAGGAAAAACAAAGTTATCAAAGTTTTAGGAGATCACCTGGGATGAATAAGGGGCCTCATCCTCCTTTCAGGGATGAGCTAGTTTTAGCCAAGGTAGGGGAAAATCACTTCGTGGAGTGGAAAAACAAGAAGATACGAGACAACACTCCCAAAATTAACAAATAGGCAAAGGATTTTCTAGGGGTAGAGGATATGTTGGTGATAGAGGATGGGAGGATCCATGAAGACCATTTGTTTGTTACAGATGTGGTGAAGAGGGGCATTGGGATTTTGAATGCCCACATTATTATACACATGACAAGAGGAAAGTAGATGCTCTAAGAGTAAATATTCTTGAAGATAAACACGTACAAGATGAACATGACCTAGAAATTCCACCAGATGTTGGAGAAAATATGACCATAAAAAGGACGATGATTTCTCCGAGAAAGGATATCAATGAGGATACATGAATACGTATAAATATTTTGATAGCAAGATGCACTTCAAGAGGAAAGGTATGTAATCTTATTATTGATGGTGGTAGTTGTGAGAACATGGTTTCAAATGAGATGGTTGAGAAATTGGGTCTACATTGTGAGAAGAATCCTAACCCTTCCCATATTGGATGGTTTAAGAAGTGTAATGAAGTTATTGTTTATAAGATATGTATAATAAGTTTTTATATTGGGAAAAGTTATAAGGTTGAGATTTGGTGTGATGTTATTCCTATGGATGCATGTCATATGTTGCTAGGAAGACCATGGCAATTTTATAGAAAATTTATTCATGACGGGGGAAAGAATACTTATAATTTTTGGCAGGATGACACAAAAATAGTTTTGTTGCCTCTTAAGGAAGAGAGGAAGGCTGAAAATATGCTTTTTGCAAAGGAATTTATGAAGGAGGTAAAGGTAACCGGGTTTTGTAATACACTGGTTGCAAATAAGGATGAACCTACAAGTGCAAAAATACCAGTAGAAATAGCAGAATTGATAGAAGAATTTTCTAATGTTATTCCTAATGAGCTACCAGATGGATTACCACCCAACATAGATATTAAGCACCATATCTATTTGATTCCAGGGTCTTCACTCCCAAATCAATCGGTTTATAGGATGAGATCGACATTGCATGTAGAGTTGAATAGGCAAGTGGTAGAGCTTGTGAGAAAGGGGGCCGTAAGGTAGAGCATGAGTCCTGTGTGCAACCCCAGATTTATTAACTCCAAAGAAGGATGGAATATGGAGAATGTGCACGGATAGCAAAGAAATCAATAAAATTAAAATCAAGTATAGGTTCCCAATACCTCACCTTGATGATATGATGGATGTGCTTGCTGGATCTAGGTATTTCACCAAGATTGATCTTGAAGTGGTTACCATTAGATTTCGTATCAGAGAAGGAGATGAGTGGAAAAAAAAATTCAAGACATGAAATGGATTATATGAGTGGTTGGTGATGCCTTTTGGGTTATCCAATCCACCTAGCACTTTTATGAGGATGATGAACACTGTGTTGCATGAGTATAATGATAAGTTTGTTGTGGTTTATTTTGATGATATCTTGATCTTCAGTAAAACAAAAGAAGAACATTTGAGGCATATGAGGGTGATATTTGAAGTGTTAAGGAAAGAGAAGCTCTATGCAAATAAGAAGAAGTGCACGTTTACGCAAGAGAGTTTGGTATTCTTGGGTTTTATTATTTCAGCAGATGGGGTACATATGGACTCAGAAAAGATAAAAGAAATTATTAAATGGCCTACCCCATGGAGTATAACAGAGGTATGAAGCTTTCATGGTTTAGCAACATTTTATAGAAAGTTTATTAAATTTTTTAGCAGTATTGTAGCACCTATAACAGATTGCAAAAAGGGAAGGGAGTTTTTGTGGAAAAAGGCAACCGAGGAAAGTTTTCAATTCTTGAAGAAGAAGGTGACAACGACAGTTATTTTGGCACTACCAGATTTTGATAAAGTGTTTGAGGTTGATTGTGACGCCTTACATGTGGGTATTGGTGTTGTCCTAAGTCAAGGTGGAAATCCAGTAGTTTTCTTTAGTGAGAAATTGAATGAAGTAAGAAAGAATTACTCTACTTATGATGTGGAATTTTATGCAATTGTACAAGCATTGAGGCATTGAAGGAATCACTTAGTTACCTAAGGAGTTTGTGTTATTTACAGACCACATAGCCCTGAAGTATGTGAATACACAAAAGAAGTTGAATAGTAGGCATGCAAAGTGGGTATCATTTTTGTAGGGTTATACTTTTTCTCTAAAACATAAATAAAGAAAATATAATCAAGTTGTAGATGCATTGAGTAGGTGTGTGACTCTATTTACCACTATGGAAAATGAGGTGGTGGGTTTCGAAGCATTAAAGGATTTATATTCTTCTAATTTTGATTTCAAGAATATTGTTGAAAGGTTAAATCATTCATTGTTAGATGATGTAGGAGATGTCTAGGATGAGTACCTTTTATAGGATGGATATCTGTTCAAGGGACGCCAACTATGTATTCCAAGTTGGGTCTATGAGAGACAATATAGTGAAAGAGCTGCATAACGGAGGATTGGCTGGGAATTTCGGTAAAGATAAGATGATAGCCTTGGTAGCAGAGAAATACTATTGGCCAAATCTGAAAAGAGATGTGGTAAGATATGTGGAGAGGTGTTGAATTTTCCAAGTCTCAAAAGGTCATGCACAAAATACAGGGTTATATATGCCTTTTCATGTTCCTAAAGGGTCGTGGACAAATCTGAGTATGGATTTTGTTTTTGGGATTACCAAAAAATAAACGAGGTAATGACTCAATTTTTGTGGTTGTTGATAGGTTTTCTAAGATGGTTCATTTTATTACCCTGTAAGAAAACAAGTGATGCGACAGGAGTAGTAGATTAATTTTTTCAGAGAAGTTGTTCATTTGCATGGTGTTCCAAAAACCATTACTTCAGATAGGGACACAAGGTTCTTAAGTCACTTCTGGAGGACTTTATGGAAGAAGTTTGGGAACTCAACTACAGTTTAGAAGTGCCTATCATCCTTAGACTGATGGGAAAATAGAGGTGGTAAATAGGATTTTTGGAAACCTGTTAAGGTGCATAGTTGGGGAAAAGCCAAAATAATGGGACTTAACATTACCACAAACTGATGTTTGCATATAATAGTTATGTAAATAGATCCACAAGAAAGTCTCCATTTTCTATTGTCTATGGGAGTAATCTAAATGGGGTGTTAGATTTTGTACAGCTAGCAGTTGATGGTAGAGTCAGTGATGATGCAGAAGCATTTTCAAACATATACAACAATTGCAGGAAAAAGTGTGGAAGAAGTTGCAAAATAGTAATGATATCTATAAGGAAATAACAGATCTGCACAAACGGAGAAAGGTATTTACAGTTGGTTATGGTATACCCGTGGAAGTAAAGGTTTCCAAAAGTAACCTATAACAAGATGAAGTACAAGAAGATTGGTCCCTACAAAATTATGAAAAAGATAAATGATAATGCTTATGAGGTAGAATTGCTAGGGAATTTTGATATTTCTTCAGTGTTTAATGTTTCTGACTTGTATTATTTTCATGGAGATGGTGATAGAAGGGGATGTTATTGAACGAAGTAGTAGATTGGAGGCAGCAGGTTCCGAGTGAAAGAAGAAAGAAGAAGTGGATCATATTCTAGACAAGAAAATAGTGGACACGTGACATGGGAAATACAACAAAATATTTGGTACATTGGAAAGGACTAGAACAAGAGGAAAACACATGGGTCACAGAGTGGGAGATTAAGAAGCTGGATGTAGATAAATGGAAGAAGTTTGAAGAAGACAACTTGTAGGAGCTGCATTTTTTTCAAGCAGGGGAGAATGATGCACCAAAATTAGCAAGAACTTGAAAAAGGTCATAACTTGTGCTCCAGGTGTCCATTTGAGTCCTTTTTTTAAACCACCTGTTTCAACGAGACGAATGCACCTGTCAACTTTCCCTGCCAGTTGGAGCATGTTTCGGCACATTTTCGGGCCCGAATTCCACCATCTGAGGTCTAAAAATTAGGATTTAATTTGTAACTCAGGTTTTTCCTATTTTAGGGCATTAGTTAATTTTAGTCTCTTAAATGCATAGTGAGTTAGAAAGTTGGAAATTCCTCTAATTTAGGCATGTACAAGATGCGTGGAAATTTTTGTGCTCGTACGAATAAGCATGTGGACTTACTAAGAATAAAAGGTTCTGGTAAACTACTAAAAATAGTAAATTCCGCACCCCTAGAGTAGATTTAGTCAAAGATAGTTAGTTTTAGTGGGAAAATCGAGTTGGGAGTTGTTTTATTATTTATCAAGCATTGTAATTCATGGTTGAATAATGAAGAAGGAGATCTATTTTATTTTGGAGTTCATATTATTTGCAATATATTGAGTTTTTTTAGAATTTGGCTATATTATCAAGGCACATGGAATTAGTAGGATGTAGTTGGGATAAAATCTCCCATTTAGCTTACAATGGAGTGGGCCCTAAGATTTCATCTTAAAAAGGAGATTCATCACAGGAAGATGAATCATTAGTTACAAATATGTGCTTGACATGACAAGGATGATAAATGTCTTTTAGTAATAACCAATTAGAAATGACTTATTCTATTGTGGTTCTAATGTCTGTTGGAATGCTGCGAAAATGTTTGTATAGGAGGATTTCACTCTAATAGAAAAGTTCAAAGGAAGGGGAATGATCCTTGGGAATGGAATAAAATATGAGGGAGATGTATACAATATCATATGTTGAGCGTTGCTTCCATTTGACACAAACTTGCAGCTTGTTGTAAGACCAAGCTCTGACGGCTTCAATAAGTATAACAAATTCCATATTTGGAGGGTGCTTCATGTATGTGTCCAAAACATTTTTAGCTCGAAGTCTGGATCATCTGTGTCAGAGATGTGGCGCAAAATTTTATTTCCAACATTTAAGGAGATGAAGTATCAACTGATAAAGAACAAGGGGAAATTTCTGCAACATGTGACATGTTTCTTGTGCGCTCATGTCATGGTCAACAATAGTATCTATAAGCATGTTTCATGAAATGCAACCTTGGTTAGGTTGTTCTTGGGATTGGCTGTCGAAGAAATCATTGAGAGCAATGCGATAGTATGATTCAGAGTGCTATGCTCTACCTTTGAAGCATATTTTATCAACATATTTAAGGACTGCAACATTAGAGAGTACAGGATGACTATGAAACATTCGCTCTCCAAGATGGATAAACATTGTGGCGATTGTGGATGTTTAGTCTATCTTCATTTATGTCTAGACATGTATTAGGGCTTCTATGATTGTATCGATTGAGGCTTAGGGTTGACTGTCTCCACGCAACTCCTAAGGAACTTTGTACCTGACATTGTACAGTCAGGATTTCCTTTCTTGTACAGGCACGTATGTTTGATCAGAGCACTTGGTATGTATTTGGACACACGATCCAATAATTTCTTCCAGGTCTAACATCTGGATTGGTTGCCGAATATTTATTGTTGTGGCCAACAAGCACGGATCATCTCAAATTTAGCAGACGGTGAATGAATTCTTAGACCTGCAGGAAATGGCATGGGGCTTCCATACAAAATTATTTTTGATCAAAATAGCTCTTTAATTTTATTGACAATGGCATCCATATAACTCTAGTCAATTTTCTTCGACGTCAGATGCCTACTGAAAGCCAAAAGAATCCATGCATATGTGCAAATGCATCTATGTTTCCATTCGTACCTGGTGGAAAGATATGAATAACTATAAGCAATGCTCGTAATTGGAAGAGGACAGAATGAAAAGAGAAAGAAGTCTCACCTATACCAATGGTCTTTGTACTCTAAAGTGTTTTTGTAAGACCCCTTCACGAAATATTGATGAATTTTTTATGCAAGTACACATAAACATGATGAGGGTTGGAAACAATGTTTTGATTCCTCCATTTTTGGGCATCCCATGAGGATCAACAAGGATCATCCCGGGCATAACATTGTGTAGGTCCATGTCCATTTTATGTCTAGCAACACTTAAAGTAAAGAATAAAGGTGGGGGGTGCCATAGTTGTTCAATCATGTCTGGAAACTTTGCACTCCTAATTTTTTACCAGAACACACCGTATTTCCTCGAAGTGTTGTTCCCAAAGTACATTAGACTCTTGTGTTAGGGATATCAATAGGATTTTCATGAAGGCATTGACCGTAGCGCCCCTATAGTTCTGTGGGATTGTTTTGATTGATATCATGATCTTATGAATACGATAAGTTATAGCTTGGCTTGTGATGACGCATGATGATGATTAAGTAAGAAGTACCTGAAGCTTGAGGGTGACTCACCAAAGTGGTTTTTATAGTTTTCAGCTCAAATTCATTACATACTAATGAAGCTGAACCTCTTTCATGTGTTCTTGTTTGAACATAGTTGCACCTATGGGGAACAAAGTCAGAAAATGCCATTCACAAACAAGTCTCTTCCGTGTTGTATTCATTAATAGGTGAAAGACCAATTTCTGGCCATGATAAAGACAAAGGCGTGACTACCTTCCATAGCAACCTTGCAAGAACCGATGAATTTCTTCCTCATGTTTAGTACTTGAATTATGGAATATTGGGAGAAAGGGCGATGGAGGGCTGCTTGTAGATTGGGTGATGTAAATTGCATCAAGACCATGTATTTCAGGAATCCATCTTCATTGGTAGGGGGGATTGTCAATTTCTACAAAGTTTGCAAGATGGAAGGAGACATTACTGATGTTCATGCATGCAAGGAGGACAAGGGCATTGTAGTCAATGAGAACATCCTTGTGATATGGGTTGTTTGGTATTTTGAATTGGAGTGCATCTCACACATGTGACATGCTGACATAGAAATCATACTTTGCCATTTTCTTTGTAAAAGCAAGATGTCCAGTTCTCCAAGACATTGCGGAAGTAATTTAACAATATATTCAATGTTTTGTGGGAAACTGATACTGTGACTTTATCTACAATATGAAAATGTTCATATATGATTGAATGTGTCTTTGGTGCTTAACATAATCACATATCCCTTTTGTCTCACTGAAGCTTCAACGAAACAAAAAAATCACATCTATCTCTATCATCGTTAAATATACATGGTTCAATAATCATCACATTGTCCAAGTTTGCATCAAGCATAATAAGTTTTCAATTTCACCATGGGCACTCCTGCCATAAAAATAAATCAATAGTATCAAACACAAAACTATAAGGTTTGAATACACTAGTTTGGACATCATGTACCCAATATAACAGTACATAAACGAGATATGCAACTTGTATTCTAATGAATAAAAGTGTCAAAGGGAAGTGGGCCGTGACACTCCATATTGGAAGAAAATGTCAGGTGGATTTATAAGGATAATTGTTGAACCATTATTTATCTCTATTGTGATTGACAAATATTTTAAAACCCTTCTTATTGCTTCAAAACTGTGAGAGTTGTCATAATATATAATGTCACGGGGCTTGGAATTTCAAATTATCAATACTTGGGAAATCAAAATGTGTTGATTGTTTAACTCTTTAAGTCGCTATAAATTCTAAATTTTTACACATTAAATAGCAATATGTTTTGTAATTTCACAAATTACATATATACACTTTCACAAATAGTTATAGTGTCTCCCCTATATTTATCAAATAATTTATTAAAAATTATACACTTTTCAAAAATTTCAGGTTGTAATTTTCACTGTTGCCTAAATCTTTACCACTTCTATACTAGCAAAATTATTTTAAAAAACCGACCCACAGACCATCAATTTCCGGCCTAATTTATTGTCGTCGTCAAAAAAAATCCTTTTTTCCCTTTATTTGTACAAGAAAAGAAACTGATTTGTTAGTTCATTTGTATTATTGAAAAAATAACATTTTCCAGATATGAGATTTTCAAGTAAAATTTCCAGAGTTTCGAGAAAATGTCACCTAATGTTTGCTGAATATCCGTGCGTAGACATCTTGCGTAAAACACTGGTTATCTACATTTGCCCAAATAGATCGAATGTTGTTACTGTACAGAAATGATCGGTTTGAGTGTGGGGATCCCTGTGTATGTACCATGCGTATACACACTACTCAACACCGCCTATTTTATCTGTTCCCTAAACACTCGGACTCTGTCAATGGAAATAAGTGTAATGCGCATATAAACAAATAACATGAGTTTTACTTGGCCTAAAAAATGATTTATTAAAAATGATTTTCTTAATTTTTTCAAATAAAAGAATTGAGAATTGATCATAAATTAGAAACCCAAAGACTGAGTCAACATATAAACAAATAATAGAAGAATTTTAATCGCGAGAAGGATTTTTTTCAAGCATTGTAATGGTAAGGAAAAAAAGATATATAGATAATAATTATTTCAATGTCATCAAACAACACAATTGAACACTGATTATAAATAGAAAACTCAAAGATTGAATTATCATATGATCTTTACTATTAGGGTTTAAGTTTATGTTTATTTATAGGTAATACTTATTTCAATCACATCAATCAAACATTTATTATAAACATAGTGCCTAACAAAGGCTTGGACCATTTGAGGAGGAGTCTCAGGAGGAGTCTCCTGAGCGAAAAACCGCGCTCGCTGAATACCTCTCGGTAGTTCCTTGCAAATTTTCACTAGCACACAGAGTTGTCTGTGATAGATTGCTTACTCTAGAGGACTTATATGACGCTGTTTCCCTTATGGCTAATGATAAAGCTCCTGGAATGGATGGCTTTCCTTGCGACTTTTACAAAGCCCTTTGGAACATGGTTTCCCGAGATCTGTTGCAAGTCTACCTCAAGGCTCTCCACTCAGGGTCCTTCGGTGCCCTTATTAATCGGGGTCACATAAATTTCATCCCTAAAGTAGGAGACCCGGAGCTCATCTGCAATTGGCGGCAGATTGCCTTGCTCAATTTTTTTATACAAGATCATAGCTCTAAGGCTTTAACTCTTTGGCTTCGGCCCATCTTGCCCATTATCGTCAGTCCTGAGCAGACTAGTTTTATTGAGAGAAGGTACATTCTGGATGATATTTTGGCTGTCTGGGAAGGTATGGAGTGGGAAAGAACCTCTAAACAGCCAACCATGTTTGTCAAAATTGAATTTGAAAAAGCTTTTGACAAGATTGAATGGCATTTCATTCTGGCGATGCTTGAAGTGCTGGGCTTCGGTTTGGTTTTCATCGCCTCTGTCAAAATGCTTTTTGGAGATGCCACACCCTCTCAATTTGTTAATGGTCATACTTCTGAGCAATTTGGGCTTTTCCGCTCTATTAGACAAGGTTGTCCTTTAGCACCTGCTCTTTATGTGCTAACCGCTGAAGGTTTTGGGTTTCTCCTTGCCTATGCTCGGGATCAAGGGCTTGTGAGGGGTATTCAACTCCCTTCTACGACTCCCCTTTAGCTTGTCAATGGGAATTTTGCAAATGACTCCTTCCTCACACTCCTGGAGGAAGAAGCAAATATCAACAATGTCATGCAATGTTTGGACACGTATTGTTTAGCTTCAGGCTCCAGTATCCAATGGAGAAAGACCCAGTGCTTCAGGCAATCTTTTCTCCTCAAACTTGGTTGGCTGAATTGTTTTGACTGGAAATACATCCAACATGGAGAAATATTTAAATCTTTGGGCATCCCCTTTGCTTTTGATGCTGCTCCCAATCAGCTTTGGTAGTATGTTATTGATAGGGTTTCCTGCAAGTTGGAGTACTGGATTACTAAACCCCTTTCGCTGGCAGGAAAATTTCATATTTGCTCCAAGATATTGGCTGTAACACATGTTTATTATTCTTCGTGTTTGGTGCCGGCTAAAGCCTCTTCCAAGAAATTGGAGAAACTTCTCAGAGATTTCCTTTGAGCTAGCTCGGAGCTTGGCAAAGGCTTTCATAGAGTTGCCTGGGAATATTGTTGCCTCCCTAGGGATTCTGGCGGTCTTAGTCTAATTGAAATTGGCCGCCAAGGGTCTGCACTAGCAGCCAAGTCGATCATTCGGACCTGCACTGGCAACGAAGCTTAGAAAGTGTTGATTCGCAACTGTATTTGTCAAGGCTCTCCTCAAGGGTGCAAAACTTGGCAAGGGTTGGATTTTCACAGTCTGCTCATTCTCAAAGCCTTGGTTAAGGTTGTGGGCACCTTTGTTGTCAAAAGCATATGGAAAGCTTGGGAGTTGCTCAAACCCTTTTTAATCTGGGAAGGTGATGGTTTCAGAAATGGGCTATCCATTAATGACCACAACATTTGGTGGTCTCCTCTCATCAATTTTCATGATGTGCCACTTGCCCAAGTGCCCTGGGTTCATGCTCTTAAGTTATATCGTCGAGGCTTGCACACTCTTAAAGCCATCTTTTGCAGGCAGACTAGACTACTTCTCACTTGGCCTCAAGCTAAAGCCAAGTTTCGGCTTGCTTCGACTGACAGAGAGTCTTATCAGGAAGTTCTTGATTCCATTCCTATTGAGATGCTTCACAAAGTTTGTGTCATCTCTCTCAGGCCTTGGTGGAAGGATTGGAAATGGTTTCCGGCTACCCCTTTCTTAAATTACTCCCCAGGAAAAGGTTATGCTCTGCTCACCCCTAAGCTGCCGATGGTGGCCTTTCTTAACTCCAGATAGTCCATCAATTCTAGATGGTCATCCTGGGAAGCTAGATTTCATACCATTTGGAAAGCCATCCTTCAGCCCAAGCTAGCCTATTTTGTTTGGTGCCTACTTTTTCAAGGCCTCCCTCTTGGGTGCAGATTAGCTCATTACGGGATTGCTCCTCGGCTTTGCCCTTTTTGTGGGCACATTGAGACGCTCATACATCTGTTTCAGTACTGCCCAAAAGCTCCAGCTATTTGGGCTTAGATCCATGATTTCTTTCGGCCATTTAGACCAGCTCCAGTTTTTTTGGCAACATGCTTTGTTGGGGGATGTTATTTCCATTCCCCATGCTTTTGCACAAGTGTGGCATACTTTTAGAGTGGAGATCCTTTTTTATATATGGAAAGAACGCAATTCTACTACTTTTGCTAATTCCACAGTTTCTTACATTCTTTCGCATTATGACAAGGCCATGCCTATCTCGAATGTGTTCTTACAGATCTAGGACCAGGCCCGCAAGGTGGAGCTGGAAGTGCGGCACCTTTAGACCCTTTTGGATCATTGGGCCAACGCTCCTTGCATTGTGGCACGTGAACCCCCTACCTCCCCTTCTGGGAGAGTTTGTTCGAGAGGACATCATGGCTAAGGTCGGTCGGTTGACCATGCTCATCATCATCGCTCTCCCAAGTGGCAACCCGAGCATCGGCAGAGCCCTTTCAACCGCGGTGGTTGGGGGTCCCTGCATCATTCTGCGTAGCACAGTGGCCAGGGTTCCCACCACCACTCCTCGCCTCCTGTGCAGTGGGATGGGTGGGATTCTGGCAAAGTCCCTAGGTTGGCTTTTTTCATTTCTCATAATCAATAGGATGACAAAGACGAAGAAATTTCTTCAGGCTGGTTACCCCTTCCAGATGGCAACGATCTTCCTGGTAGTAACCTAGAGGATAAAGGGCCTCCACCACCCCCTACCTCTCTATGTTTTTTTGCGGCAGCCTAGTTTGTTGTTCCTTTTGTTTTCTAGCATTGTTGCTATGTTTGTTGTTGCCCCTTGGGCCTGATACATTAGTCTCCTAGCTGTTGCCCAGTTTGATTGTGGGGTGTGCCCTTTACCACACATATTTTTTGTGGATAGGCTGTAATATTTTATTAAGTAATATAGACTATTTAATCAAAAAAAACATTTATTATAAATAGAAAATTCAAATATTGAATTAGCATATGCTCTTTACTATTATTTATTTAATGAAAATTCCTTGGTAATTTTATAATTTTTTTAATTCAAAACCTTTTTTTATCAAATATATAATTATAACATTCATTTTTTTTTTTCTATAAATATTGTAATTTTATGTACTATCAGCAAAATGCAATTTTCAATATAAAAATGAATGGAAATTTCAAGAAAAATAAAAAAAAACCTAATACTTAAATATTAATATTTAGGTTGAGAAAGAAAATAATATTATTGTAATCTAATTAAAACAAAATATACAAAACTGTGTGTCTGTGTGTTTGTGTTTTAATAATTTAATATTACTCTTTAAAATAAAAAATAAAGCATATATAAACACACCGACATCCATTTTTAAATTACCCCATACATATAGAGTAGTTAGATTATAAAAAATCAATAGAAAGCCATGGAGGCCAAGTCAAAAAGGCTTGACAATAAGCCACCACAAAATAGATCTAGACAACCCAGTCTGAAGATTAACAATTACATTTTTTAAAAGTTTAAGGGAAAAATAACCCAAAAAGCATATGAAAGAAAACACATTAAATGGAAGAAAAAAACCCACCATTAGTCCTCCTTTACTTTGTTGTGGGTACAAAAATTTGGTATGCCATCCTTCCTACCTGTAACTTTGATGATCACACTCTTGGTCATTTTCTAATTCTTTTCCACAATTTGGGTGTGCACAATCCTAGGTTCTTTAGGAAGAATTTCTCCATTGTACTGAGCCTGGGTATTTAGTTCATAATCAAAATCCCCATCTATCTCAGAATCTAAATAATTTTCACTATCAGAAATACTAAGGGCCAATTTCATGTTGGTCTTATTGTCAACTTTGGCCATTTTGTCCTGAACGAGAGAAAACCTCTACTCCTGCATGACAAAGTCAACATGAATACCCAATTCTTCTATTCAAGACCTCAATTTTATGATGGAACTCCTTCAAATCCTAGATTAGATTATTCTTAATCTTGAGAATGGTGTCAGAAGTCAACGCAACATGTAAAATCCTATCTTCCTAGTCCAAAAAGTCTCTCTCCATGCTCTATGAAATTTCAACCACATCCTGAACCCTATGTTTCAAGTTGCAAAGAGCATCAAAAATCCCTTCAGGAGAGTCTTTCCCCTTAGTTTTCTTCAAAATTTTAATGGTAGTAGCAAGGGTTTCATGGTTCAACTTGGGATAACTAGTGTTCAGACGTTGAGAAGGGATGATAGGGTTTCCCTTTCACACTAACATGAGGATCAAGCCTTGGTGCAAAGGGATCTTTGTTTTCCTGTTTTTAAAGTCAGTGATGGTGGATAACAAAGACCTATAGAGAAATAAAGACAAACTCATAGTTTGGTTCATAGAGAAGAAATTTAGGATGGAGAGATGATATGAGAAGATCTTTCTAAATTTTCCTTCTAGATTCAAATATTTCATAACAATGAGGCAAACATTGGCCAAACGCATAGGGAGGAAAGTGTGATAAATGCCATAATCACAGGAAACACATATTCTCACTTTGCTCAAAGAAAAACAACAATCTCATGTTTTTTACGGGATTTTTCCTTAAAAATTTTAAGACCATCCATTGTAAGCCTAATAATCTCAGCTATGGATTCCTCCATAACCCTGATTTCCATGCCCTATAGTTGAAACCCCCTTCAACCTAGGAATTTCCAAAATCAACAGAAAGACTAAGGTCATTAACTTTTAAACATCGAATGTACTTGGAGAATCCCCCCTTTCACAACATCTTCCACAAAATGGAGTCATTTTTTCTAGGTGAAGGAAATAAGTGGGTTTAGTTCTGACTCTATGGCCTCCCTTTTTTTCCCTAGAACACTTTCTCTCTTTGAAATGGTACAGTAATGGAGTCACTGGTTCCAAGAAAATTAAAAACCAACCTAAACAAATGATCGTGATCTTTCCCAAAAAAAGGAAATGTTTTGGAGCTCCAAAGTGTGTGAACCTAGGTCACCATCATTAAACAAACTCCAATATCAAATCATCATTTATCAATTTTATAATATCTTTCCAAGGTATACATGTCCCTGGCCACGTCATCATATCATGCATGTCATTACCTTGATTTGCAAGCGTGTCTGTTGGTTTATTACCCATCATGTACGTGTGTAAAATCTACACCTTGTCAAATGATTTCAAAATTGCACGAGCTTCCTTGATGATATTACTTAGTTTCCATACACACTTACTCTAGTCTTTAAGAGCATTGATGACAGAGAAGGAGTCTCCTTTTATAATGATGGATCAATTTTCAAATATCTACACATCTTGATGCCCCAAAGCATGGCTATGGAATCCGAATAATTACTGGTATGGCTACCAATGGGACCCGTATAGGATCTGATACATCTGCTAAGATGATCACGAATCAGACCACCCCCTCGGGCAGTTTTATCCTTGTGTTTGGAAGAGCCATCAATTTTTTATTTACAGTTTCCATCAAGGGGTCTCGACCAATTGACTTTGTGAATAACCTTCACCTTCAAGGGACTGGTAGGATTGATACTTATGATTTTAAGAATATTTTTTCCCATTCCAAACACTCCTTAGATGATTTGGTCCTTAAAATTTGAGAATTTTATTTGAGAGAATTCCTAACCTTGTTTATAACCATTTCTAAACTAGAGAATTCATTCCTAAAGATCCTATTATTATGTTCAATCCATAAACCCCACAAAGTATGTGGAAGGGAAAGTTTCTAGATTTATCTGATTAAATCACTTTGGAAATTAAAGCTCCATTGTTCAGGGAGGAGGGCCACATCCCCAGGAAGGACCAAATGTATCTTAAAATAACTAAGAATAGATGAGAAGACATGAAAGGAATAGGGACATTCCAGGAAGAGATACTGAATTGACTCCTCATTACATTTACAAAGGCTACACCTGTTAGTGATGATCATCCCCCTTTTTCTTAGCCTATCCACCATAAGAATATTTCCTTTAACAACTTTCCAAAGAAAAATATTGATCTTGGGAATAATATTTTTATTCCAGATCTTCCTCCAGAATATTTTTGGTTCAATATTCTCAAAATTCAGCAAGTAGCTAGATTTGACCCCATACTCCCCTGTGTCCATGGTTCTCCAAATTAGCTCATCCTGAGCTCTGTTATGGGGTATGTGATAATATTTAAGTATCTGATCTAGTTCTTGAAATGGTTTTAATATCCCATTATAGTGAGGGGGAGGTTGGATTTGGATCCACTTCTGCTCTTCATTATAGTAACTATAGATAAACTCCCCAATTTCTTAGATGAAGAAATTCCCAAGAACATTCCATGGTTCCTTTAAAATGAGGGATTTATCCTTGATCCAAGGATGTTCCCAAAATTTTATCTTTATACCATCCCCTAGATTCCATTTCTCCCTTTTATTAACAAATTTCTAGACTAATAAATATTATTCCAAAATATAGAACCTCTAGGGAGTTCTAAGTTAGAGAAAAGAGCCAAAATACCTCCAAAGGGCCACAAATATTTCTCTTTCAAAATATTAGTCCGGGTACCCTCCTCCCTATGTAATCTTCACCCCACTTTAGCTATAAGAGTTTGATTCATGTATTGGATATTCTTCAAACCAAGGCCCCCTCTTTCCTTAGGTTGCGTAACCTTGTCCCAAGCAATTAAGGGATTCTATTTTTATCCTCAGATCCAGCCATAGAAATCTCCTTTGAATACTTTCAATATATTTCCTAACCCTAATAGGTAAGGAGAAGATGGACATGATGAAAATGATTATCCCCAACTTTATAGGAGTAGAACCCGTAGATGATCCTTTCCATAGGAAACTTTTCTATAGAATCCTTCTTCCTCTAAATTTTTTTCCTAGAGACTTTTAATACTACAGTTCAGAATGTTTATCCTTTGACTGGTGACTTCTTCATACTATTGTTGTGATTTTTTGAAGGCTCGAGCCTCCCAAAACTTGACCTTAGTGTCATCTATAAAAAAGGCATTGGGATCTCACAACGATCCTTTCCATGAGGCCAATTTTTTATGAAACTTTTCTATAAGTTTACTCCATCCTTTTTCCTCTAAATTTTTTCCACACAAAGTAATTCCAAGATATGTATCTGGGATACTTTTAACACTACAATTCATAATGTTGGAAAGTATGATCTACTACTCCTCCCCAACATTTATGAAAAAATAGGAGATCCTTCTAAAGTTTATTCTTTGACCATTTACTTCTTCATATTTTGTTGTGATTTTTTTGAAGGATCGAGCCTCCTGAAAAACATCTTGTCCCAGAAGCACTGTTTCATCCAATGAACTATTGTAGGCATTGGTTCTCCACTCCATGAGCCACTTTGATACCCTCCATGTTACCTTCAATTTTGTATTTGGAACATAACCTTCTTAAAGTTTTATGCAACAATAATATATAAGAAGGGTGAAAGGGGGTCTCCTTATCTCAGACCCCTTCCGGAAGTGAAGAAACCATTATGTTTCCCATTTATAATGACAAAAACTTAGGTCTTTAGTTTAATCTTGGATCATTTTGATGAAGTGAGGATAGTATCCCAGTCATCTTAGAAGGTAGAAAAGGAATTCCTAGGATATGTTATCATAGGATTTTTGTATGTCCAACTTGACAATCATAGCCTCTCTTCCTAAAAGTTCCACTGAGTGGATCATTTCATGGATGGTGATTATTCTATTTAGAATTTTTCTTCCGAGCATGAAGGCCCCTTGATTAGGAGAAATGAAGTTACATAGGGTCTCCCTTAGTCTGAAAGCCAAGATTTTAGAGATTATCTTATACATAGTGTTGCATAAACTTATAGGTTTGAAGTATCCCAAATATTTAGCCCTTGGTTTTTTGGGTATGAGGGATATGAAGGTGTGATTAATTTTTTTGAGTAGGCTTTCGATTCAGAAAAACTCTTGGATAGCTAGAACCACGTCCTTCTTGATAATATCCTAGTACATTTGGAAGAAGAAATCCAGAAAGCCATCCAGTCCAGGAGTTTTTTCACCTTCCATAGCATCTAAAATTTATTTTATCTCCTCCTCAGAAGGAATAACTATGAGTTTGTTATTCTCATCATGGTTAATGGCTGGCTCAAAGAGCTTTAGATTTTCATCAGTAGAAAACTCAGCTGAAAGATGACCTTCCGAAAAAAATTCCTAAAAAAAGAAATGATGGTATTAGAAATATCCTTATCTTCCATGGCCATTTCCCCATTTTATTTCTTTATTTCATGGATTCTTCCTTTATTGGCTTTAATGGTGGATGAGATGTGGAAAAATTTGGTGTTTCAGTCTCCCTCTTTGAGCCTAATTTATCCTGACTTATGCTTCCAATAAATCTCTTCCCTACTCAAGATGTTGTGGAATTCAACAAGAAGCTCTTTATCCTTATTTTTTTCCTCGATGCTCCATCCTCCATGTTCCACAGTTTATTCTAAGGCTCTCAGGTCTTCAAAAATTCTACTTTTTGAAGGAAAATATTGCCAAACACCTCCTTGTTCCAATATTTGATATTCCTCTTGACATTTTAGAGTTTAGCAGCAACCTTGAACATATTATTACATGTGATATCCGGTTGCCACCACTCTTCTATCATTTTTTCCAACTCCTGATGGGTAGTCCACATCTTTTCAAACCTAAAAGGTTTTGCTCCCTTTCATTTAATTTGAGGATCAAAGGATTATGATCTGAACCGATACGAGCTAAGGAGGATAGGTTGTATTATTGCTCTTGAATCCAATTGAGGTTCAAAAGGAATTGATCCAACCTAATTTGAATCATATTATCCCCTTCCCTCCTATTGGTCTAGGTGAATTTAGATCCACTAAGGTCTAGATCTATCAAATTGTTCCAGCCTAGGAAATTAGCAAGATCTTCCATGGTTTTGGTGAAAAACATTGATTCCTCATTTCATCTCAAAGGGTATAAGAGAGGAGTATTAAAGTCACCCCTATGACCCAGCTAAGATCATTAAACATTCTTCTGAAGATAGTCAAATCCTCCTAGAGAAACATCCTAACTATAGTGGTATAAGGAGCATAAATATTGGAGAGAATGGACTATTTCCTAGTTCTAACATGCAGTGAAGTAAATAAAAAAGATGGTGCTGACTATTATGAAGAGGGAATCCTTTCAAAATATCCTTGTTCCATAGACACAATATCCCCCTGAGGCCCCTACAGACGGTTGACAATGGAAACCAACATCCTTTAAGAAAAGCGTGAAAAGCCTTCATCCTATCCTAATTCATCTTAGTTTCTTGTAACATTAAGACATCCTATTTTTACTTACTCTTAAAATAAAACAAGATCCTATGCTTACTGGGGTGATTTAGACCCCTTATATTCCAAGATAAGAAAATCATTTAGAATAGGGAAATTTGTGACCTACCATCAAATGTTTCTCTTTCCCTTCCATGACATCCTTTCTTGTTGCTCTCTCCCTTTTATCCTTTTTAGATGGTCTTCCTAGGGAGGATTTGTTAGCACCAACATCTTCCTTGGACCCGGTTCTTGGTGTCTACCTCCTCTTTGGAGATGGTTTGACCTCCTCTTAAGATTGTGCAACAGAGCATTCTGATGTGGAACTCTCTTTAGCCTTTCCATTGGTAGGTTTTTCCATTGAGACCACGACTGACATCCCAATAGATCTTGTATTTCTCACCTCATGAATGCATTTGAGATCCTCATCTAATTTTGGGATGTCCTCCAAATTAATATCTAGAAAATTGAACATGTTACTTACTAGTAATGGCTCCCTAGGTCTTTGGGAGAAAAAACTAGCATCCATAGTATCTTGAACTATATATCCCACAATACTTTCCTCCTAGATCTCTTTGAAAACCACTTATTCCTCGGTTTTTTCTGGGTCTTGATCATCCACTATTTCTTTGACCTCTTCCTGACCAGCTTTCACAACTTCTTCCTCTAGAACCTATTCTGTCTTTGGACACTGATCTTTAATCTCCAATTTTTTAATTGGTTTCCAAGAAGGATTTACCTTTGAAGGTCTGTTTCCATTTGGATGCACTATACCTTTCCCCTTCAAATCTTCCTTATTAGATCCCTTGTTCTTCTTTTCCAGAACCTTCTGGGGTGCTTCCTCTTTAACCTTTGGACATGATTTACTAGTGGAATTGTCTTTACATTATAAACATAATAATACAAAGTGTTACATACTAAGGGGGTGGCCGACAGAGATCACGACCCAAAAATTAAAAGGCCGAAAGGACATAACATCGAGAGTTAAGAAGGCAGAAAAAAACAGGATATGAGGGAAACAGAGAATGACCACCGGGGGAAAAAAAAAAACTAGCGAAAAAGAAACTATATTAAGGTAATATTAAGCACACGAGGCAACAAAAATTGGAGGTGGAGGTGTGTAGTGCCCACATAAAATAATAACAATAATAAATAAATAAAATAAAAAGGGGTAATGTGAAATTTTTGTGGTGGAGTGGAGATGTTTGTTGGTGGGTGAGTAGAAAGGGAGGTAGAGTGTAGCATAGGATGGCATGCAGCAAAGTGAGGGCATGATCCTTACTGAAAGGGAGGTAGAGTGTAGCATAGGATGGCATGCAGCAAAGTGAGGGCATGATCCTTCATGGTAGGGCATGTGGTCTGATAAATAACTCTCATCCATGTCATTTTCACTGCATAATAATACACGCACCATATTTATTTTGTCTAGATGCATTGACCACATTATAACCCAGTTTAACTTTGTAATTTAGCAAGTTAGGATAGTTGCAGTGACAACAAAGTAAGTAAATAAATTGTATGTTAAATGGGAACTATGCCAAACATGCCCCTCTATTAGTCGTCCAAAATCAAACCATTGTGGGTTAGATCAACACTGCACACATAGATAAATTTTTAATCCATGTCGCCTCATTTATGTTTTTTATAAAAAATTCATTCATTTGGAGCTGTATTAGTGTGAAGCAGTTTCATTTGCCTTTGAGGGGAAGGAAACTATTATTTGTTGTTTTGATTTTTGTTTGCAGAATACATGGGTTTCCCCATAAGACAGTCACACTATTTCCATCCTTCCTCGTTTTTGCTTGTTCTCTTCTTGCCTCTCTTCATTGCAGGTATTTGTGCATGTTTGAATGTTCATTGCAGGTTTGGAGCTGTGTTCATGGAGTTTTGGGACATTTTTTGTGTGAAATCTATCCTTGGGCCTGTGATGCATCTGTCCATCCTTCCCATTGCTCACCTCTCTTTGTCCCATGGTAGTTTTGATAGATGTTCAACATTCTCCTTCTCTGGTGTATCACCGTTTTAGTGTAGGCTTTTGTTTCTTTCCCTTTTGTCTCTCTCTCTTTGTCTCCTTAGCATGGTTAGATTAGGATTAGATTAGCTTGCCTGCACTGGAATAGCTCGTGGCAGGTAGTTTAGGAGCAGGAACCAGCCTTCTCTGGAGATTCCTCTCTCGGTTTCACAAGTCCCACACTTGGAGAGAGGTTTCCATGTTGTGCAATCACACTGGATGCAAAGTGATCAACCTAGAAATCTGATCAGCATCCAGGGGTGCTGTGATTTTGCACCAACAGAATTTTTGTCAGATGTATATAGCTGTACAATGATCCCTGGTAAGACATGGATCTTCAAATGAACGTGGGTCTATGGTGGACAACAGAGGCCCTCTCAGGACTATTTACTCAACATGGTTATTGGAGGATGTGATGTTCAAACAATTTAACTCTTGTGAATGTTCAGAGTGTCACGTTGAAAGCTGATGAATTGTTGAGGAGTAGACTCGTGCCTCTTAAAATTTTAAATGGCTGCACCTGCGAAGTCATTTGTGTGTTTTGTTCATTCTCTTATATATGATAAAATATGGAATTGCTCAGAAGGGTGTGATTTCATTTTTTGTACATGAACAGAGAAAAAACATTGATCCAATGCCTTATAATGCTCTAGCCATGATTAAGGACTGGCATGAGTATACTGGGATCACGGATGTGGTCCTCAAATCATTGAATTGTTTATTGAATGGGTACATAGTGTGAGGATCATGAAATGGCCAAGGAGGGAGATGGATTTCCATCCAAACCCATTTATTTGTGTACAACTAGCAATAGATGTGGAGGGGATGAAAATTGAAGTTGAAGTATGTGGTAGGGTTTGAGAGAAAGAGCTTAATGGTTCTAAGATTGGGAGTTACATTATGAAATAGGAGACAAAGAAGTCCATATCCCTATGTATCTCAGAAGACAGTTGCGCCTGTGGAATAATTTAATATCGAGGATCCCCCTTGCCATTGAAAAGAGTAGGTAATGTGACAAGATCAGGATTCTTAAAGGCGCGGTTGAGTACATTCTTATAAAGGGCGTGCCAGAAATCTTTCATAACTGAGACCAAGGTATTGGAATTTATCCACATTCTATGCAGCGTTAACATTTTTAAGATATATTAGGTTTAGGCTGTGGTGTACACAATATGGGTCTGTTGAACAGGACTTTGAAAATATGAAGCAAATGCAACTGGAAGGTGTAAAGTGAGATCTGCACACACCTTTGCCAGCACACTCCCTTAGTGTAGTGATTAAATGGAAGATACATGAGTATGGGCATTGTGGTAAGGCACTCCACTATCGTTCGATTAGACCCCCTCTAGCCAACTACAAATGGATCATCGAGATGCGCACAAAGTCTGAGTATCTTCTATCATCGATCATTCCAGGAATGGTTCATCTCACCTTATCCTTCATAAGTTCTCACTAGCTTAGTGTATCACCAAATTCTGCAACGATGCACACTAATATTTAAAACCTTGGAGTGGTCTCACATTTGACCTTTATTTTATATAAAATTATTTTTTAAAACAATAGAATCTTCATTTGGAACTGTAATAGAAATAATAAATCATTGGTATCCAAGCATAACATTGACCCATCCTTAATGATATGGAAATGTTAGTAACCCAGAAACTGATAAAAATACCCCACTACCTTGTCATTTCATTACCAGTTTTGTAATTTGACTATCAACCAAGGTTGTTATCGCTCAACCTTGTATGAATTGCGTAGACTCACGGTATCAAAATTTAGGTGTCATTTCCATTGGTATTGGCGAGAACTAGCCATGATTCGCTCAACTAAAACAACCATTTTATCTACCTTGCAAAGTTAGAAAAACACAATTTTCAGAGACTTGAAAAACAACACTCTGAGCCCCATAAAAGAAATGTCAAGTGTTGTATGTGTTCCTTGTTATGTAGAGAGTCATGTCAAGCATTATCTTGACCTCATTTTACCATTTGCACTCTCTTCGTCACTCCTCTAGGAGCCCTGTTACTCTATTTTGCACTTTTAGGAAGCTGTTAAAACTGAAAAGTTGGGTTTCATTTTGGCTTGCCGTTTGAACCTTGAACAACAAAATGCTTATCTCGCCTTCGCAAACCTCTAGTATTTTTACTAGAAAATTACTTGGAACCTTCAGTTTGGGGAAAAAAACTCTTCATAATAGTTTGGGAAAGGCATTTTTTAGGCCTCAGGTCACTGTTTTACTATGTCAAATTGACTCAACTACGACCAGTGGCTCTGGAAAATTCTTCACCATTTGCAACCCGTTTTCCAGTTCTCGGTTCCATCGAATCTAATGTATTCTCCATATATAGGAGAGCATGTAGAATATTCTCTCGTTGCACATTCATTATCAAAGGTTAGTTTTGGTTGAGGTTTTCTTAGCCCTCGAGCTAAAATTTTGATCATATTGCAACTAGCCCAATTACGATCGGTGGCTCCGGAAAACTAGCCACCAATTGATAAACCATTTTCAATTTTGAATTCCATTAGTTCCTATGAATTCTTTGGTATATAGGATGGACATGTAGGAATTTACATCAGGGTGTGAATTTTCCATCAGAAGGTACTTTTGAATGCAGTTTCTTAGCCTCCGAGCCAAAATTGGACGTTTTTGCAACTAGCCAGGAAAATGTAAAAAAAATTTGTAGGACCCTAGTCAAGTTAGAAAACCATCATGGAATACTTATCAACACTTATAAGTAATTGTTTGGAACTCTATCTTGTGGCTTGATTTGTGAAATTTGACTTTGGGAAAATAGTTTTTCTCTCTCTTCCTTATCTCTTTTCTCTCTCCTTGGTTAAGAAATGAAGTGAAATGAAATGAAATGAATCAATTGTATCTCTAACCCTCTCCTTTCAAAATACAAATTATTATATTATTATGTAAATGGGAAACTAAAAATGTTAATTATGCTAGATCTAGGTGGATGCCATGCCAAGTGATTTATCGTTGATTTCATGCTCACATGGTTTTGCAGGATGCAAAGAAAGATGGTTAATTAAAAAGGCGTGGTTGTAATTCACATGTTTATTATTGTAATTTATAGTATGAAATTGGAAAATGTATATGCTAGTTTTTATGTAAATGTATTGCCATGTTACATAGAAAGGGGGTTGGATTATATTTGAAAATTGGTAATATGTATTATAGGTTATTAGATTAGTTATTTTAAGGGTTTTGGGAAATGTGTATCATAACCATGGGTGTTATGTTGATTCAAAATTTGTATTATAAAAAGTTGGATATATATGTTAAATGAAATTGAACTTAATAGCTTATAGTGAAATTCTAGTGTGCAATTGATGATTAAATAATCCAGTGTTGTGTTTCTTACTCTAACAAATATGTATTAAAGAAATCTAATGAAACAGTCAACCCTAGTATAAAATTCATGCATAACTACCCTTCTTCATGTGATTCTTTTAACATAGAAAACTAAAACCTTAGGATGAATTAAATATTTACACTCGATAACACCTCCTAGTTTAGGTAAATAAGAGCCCAAGTTTGAGTTTTCATCATAGTCTATATGCTTAGTGACATCATCGTGAACTCGACGGTTAGGAATGACATGGTCAAACATTATCTAGAGTATGTGGTCCCCTTCTAGGATTGGTAATTGTGTGTGTAGTAAGGAGAATGTATTTTTTTCTTAAGGTATTACTCCATGGGAAACCAACATTAAACATAGTGTAAAATCCTCTTGGAACGACATACTTGTTGAGTGGTGAAGATGCCAACTAACCTTAGAAGTCACCTTTAAGAGTTGGGATCATAAATGAACTGATACCCAACCCCATTTATCATTTGGGTTCTATGGTGCAATACTAAGAGTTCATTTGTGAAACTTAACAACATCCTAATTTATGATTGTTTGTGAAAATGTATCCATAAGATGATATGCTTGGAGAAAGGTGAAATTTAGATCATTCATATAATGTGTTAAACCATCTTGTGGTGAGGTAAAAACTAAATCCACGTTGTGTAAACCCTAATGTGAACCTTAATCCTTTAAATGAATGGACTATTCCATCTTCCTCTCCCACTTTTCCTATTGTGTAATGAATGTATGATGTGAAACTAGGTGATCATGTTCTTGAGACGAATTCCCTAGGACAAGGAGCTAGTAGTCTCACAAGCATACCAATGTCCCTATTTAATAAATGGGTTGCTCAAAAATTTCAAAGGGTAATTAAATCAAGTTAAGTGAAATCATTTTAAGATGAATGTTAACGATTCAAGTAGGGCCCTATGTTTTAAATACCTACACATGAGAATACTAAGTGTGAATCCCCTTAAACCCCTCTCAAACAAGAGTGTCTAAGTTTGACAAGAAGTATCGAATGTACCTAGAAGTTACAAGATGATTTTGGAGATAAGGGTGTACAATAACTCTAGTTGTGACCTTAGTAAGGTGTGTAAAATTTATAATTGAATGTCTCCTTATACACACATCTAATGCTTAATTTTCAGGAATCCAAACCTGGTGGAGTGTGAAATCATAACTGTTAGTACCTTGATGACTAAGAAATTAAGTGAAGTAGATGGGAGTACACTTGGTTAGTTGTCATAACGTAAAACAAAATAGACTAACCTTAGAACTTAAATGCTAATATGAAAAGAACGTGAAATCTATCTACTCTTAAATCAATAAACTTCCTTTGCTTCATGAGAACCTCCCTTATTGCAACTAAGATAAATGGAAAATCCAATCGAAACATGCAACTTAGAAAATGAATCCTTGGAACAAACACTAAAAGGATCATGTATGTACATATGTTCATACCAACAACCAGGTTACAACATTCTGGTGTGATGAGGGAAATAAGCAAAATTAGATGGGATTACTACAAGTGAAATGTTAAATAAAGTAAAGATAATGTAGTCTAGTTATAAAATAATTGATAAGTGATTTCCAAGCGAATAAGGTCAATAACGAAATGTGAATGTAATAAAAATGCCATTTTTCACCTACCAGGGACACATGGTAGCCTGACGCTCATTTGGGCTTCTCTTTTTGGATTCATCTTTGGATAAGTGCCGCTAGGACATGTGGCTCTCTCTTCTCCTTCATTTTTGAGCCCACCTGTAACCTATTTTTCATCCTGGAATGTGAGCTCGCGGGTCTGAGTTGTTTCCTTCATAATTTCCTTATGTGTAGGAGTTGTCTTGACCAAATTTTTTGGGGGGTGAATTTTGGATAACAATTTGGCGACTCACGGGGACATCTTCCTGCTAGATGAAGAGACCAGTGGCCTTGGAGCATCCATTGGGCATGGAGTCAAGAATGATGGCCTGAAATTGATCCTTCTTATAAAATGGACTCCCGAACTCTCTGCACTTTGCTGACCTCTGCTTGATTCTGAATCCACCTGCGCATCGGCACCCTCAATTTTCATAAGGAAATCTTGGAAATGGAATTTCTGAGAGTAGAAAATTGTTTCAAATCCAGGGCTTTCATATGTCCTTGAAATGGAATATTTCAAAACGGCTTAAGTTGCTCTGGATTTGTTCCCTTTTGGAGCTAGCAACTTTATAGACCGTTATGAGTCTTCTTGCCATGAATATTGAAGAGCATGGTCTTATGCACCCTTGGAGCAAAACAGACAAAACCTATATACAAAGACCAAATCATACATGCCTCAAATGAGACATGCAGAGTGTGCATAAGCACTTCTTCTACTGGAAACAAAATCTACTCCCACTCCTACACCAACCAAAGAGAAAGAATGCTAAACAAATCCTGCTACAAGCAGGGAGAAGTAGCTTCCCTTTCTCAAGAGGGGAAACCATGCAAATGATTTGATGCTAAATATAGCTACCTGTATGAGTGAAAAACTGACAATAAGCCATTCCTCAACCAAAATCATCAAGGTATCAACATTAATGGAAAATACCTCCTCAAACTGACCTGCATTGGACTCTTGGAGGTATTGATGGTGACCCTTGGTACTTTCATGCTCATCCTCATGCCCTGAAGTAGGTATGACTGGTTTTGGTTTCTCCTTTGGCTCTAATGAAGCCAAGTACCTGATTGGGCATGGTCTGATCCTTTGGATGTGCCCATTTCTCTGAAATTCAACTCTAGAAATGGAGTCTTCCTGCGGACCTTCTTGGGGTGGATGGTGTGGGAGAGATGGGGGGTCTTCGCTGTTTCCTTCCTCCTCCTGAGAAGAACATGGAAGATCTGAATTTTCCAAACTTGATCCCAAAAGGCTGTTATAAGGTGCATACTATTGCAAATGAATGTTCTCCTCCATAGCTGTTAAGTGTTCCTCTTATTTTGGATTTGGAGCAACTTCTCCTTCCTCTGTTGTTTGAAGACCATCTTGCCCTTGGATAACTTCTTCCTCTAGCATGAAGCTTGTCAAAGAAAACTCTTCAAACATCTGCTCTAGAGGACTATTTGGGACAACCATGTCTTCTTTAGAATTTTCCTCCATGATGGATTCATCAACCAAAACAGGCCCTTTGAATGAAAGCAAGAAATTATCAATGATGCCTTCTTCTTTTGTTGTTACAAAATATGATTTGGTCTCATCCATTTGCTCCTTCCCAATGAGACTTTGAGCTGATTGTTCTCCTTCTTCCTTGGCTGATTGTGAAACTTGAATTGGATCAGCATTTCTCTCAAACAAAGTGCCATTGTAGACACTACACTCTGAGCAACTTGATAACTAATATTCTTCCTTTCCTTGTTCTTCTTCTACTGTAAAAAAATCAGTCCTAACCACCATTGAGTCTTACATCTTGACCTCCTCTATTGGCTTGACCATCAATGGGATCTTTTTAAACCCCAATTTGGTAGCCCAACTCTTCATATTTTTTTGTCATTTCTTTTCTGTTTGGATCCTCTTCTTGCTGTTCTCCTTGACTGGATTCTTGATTCTCTTCCCAACATGGACTTGGGAAAGTAAGAGGAGTGGCAAGTTGGGGTTCAACCATATTTGTAATTGTTTTGTGGTGGGAAGGGAGGCATAACTTCTTGTTTGTTTGGAGGGAATGACTGTTTGGAAGGGAAAATGATAGAAGAACTGGGATGAGGTGGAAGACTAGGGAATGGAGAAATGAAATCAACACTTGGGGCAATAAGTGAGGGGCTTGAATCTTGCGTTTGCTAAATGATAAAGATTGAGGGAGAGAAAATGAAAGACAGAGAGTTGGTGATTGACTTACACATTGACAAGGTTGTCTTGACTCCAACTCATAAGCCCCGATCTCCTCAACCCATTGTGTGAGTTGGGGAAACATTCCAATCATGAAGTCCAGCTTATCCTGAGGGTTGTAGTGTCTTGGAAAGGCCCTTCCCATGGACAAGGTGCCCTGCAACCAATTCTGAAATCCATCATTTGAGTTGTTGCCCTTGATTTAACCATGCTAGCCTTCATTTTTTGAATCTTCTCCAGTAGACTAGCATCCTCTGCATAATTATCGCCATCATATGCATCCCCTTGTCCTTGATAAGCTTCATAGTCAAAATAGTTTTGACATTGCTCATATGGGTAAACATAATGGTCTGGAATCTGATTATAATGTTGATCTGAAGGAGTTGGGAAATACATTGGAGGTGGATTGTATTGTTGTAAGTGTGAGTTCCATGAAGGGAATGAAGTCATGATTGCACAACCTCATGGAATGGGAGAAAATGAAAGAGATGGAAGAAGAAAATGGATGAAATGAATGGAAATGAATTGAAAGGGTCTGCAACTCAGAGAATGGGTTTTTGAACAGATGGAGTCGCCAGATGTGCTTTGAATGTGCCTCTAAAGGCTGAAATCTTCACCAAGAGCATATCGAACCTGATGAAGTGAAGTGGTAAGGTACTTTAGACCTGTCCCACCTGACGTGCCAAAACTGTTAGTGTAGAATCATAAAATGCAGAAATGATGTCTAACTACACCTATCCTAACAATGGAAAGGAGACATTGAGAGAGAAAGTGCATAAAGAGGGAAATCCTACACTAACGAGGTGATAGCACCAAGAAAAGGGAAGTGTTGGTCATAGTCTCAGCTACCTAAAGTGGAGAGAGGTGAGCAGAGGAGAGGGTGGACAAGATGCACCATAGACCAGAGATATATTTCACATAGAACACCCACTTCAATCCCCACGAACATAGCTCCCAAATCTGTAAATGAAATGTCCAAAACATGCACATAATACTCCAGAATGATGAGAGGTGAGAGTATGCAATGAAAACAAGCAAAGGATGGACAAATGCATCACAAAAATGATTTTTATTGCTTCATAAATTTGCACAGAGCATCATACATGAGCAAGAGGCAAAAAATGCCATTTTACAGAGCAGGGGAGGAGATTCAAACTCCATTTTGACCCTGGGGAAGAAAAGAAGGGGGAGGTAGAGAAGAAGAATGAACAACCTTTTACAATAAGTCCTACCCCTGTATTTATAGATTCGATCAGAGAGAAGAGAGAGAGAGAAGCGAGAAAAGCAGGTCAGAACTCAACCATTGTTGTTAATGATTCTAATAAAATCTGCCCCTAAATCCATCTTTACTGCATCGATCCTTGGTTCGGCACCTTGAAGGAAGAGGAAATGATGAAAGTGATCAAATCTGGTCTGGTTGTTGAGGTAAGAAGATCCTGTATTAAAGGTTCGAAGACGTTTCTCTATTTTTCACCTACCAAGGCCATGCAGTAGCCTGGTACTCATTTGGGATTCCCTTTTTGGATTCATCTTTGGAGAAGCACTGCTAGGACACGTTCTCTCTCTGCTATCTCTACTCCTTCATTTTCGAGCCCACCTATAACCTGTTTGTCATCCTGGAATGTGAGCTCGCGGGTCTGAGTCGTTTCCTTCATAATTTCCTTATGTGTAGGAGTTGTCTTGACTAAATTTGCTGGGGGACGAATTTGGGATAGCAAGAATTTTTTAAAAAAGTATCTATGGGGTCTTAAAATGATCTTGGTTCACTGAGAAACTTCAAGTTGGGAATTTTATAAGCAAAACTTAGTATGGACTATGGAGAATATGCAAACCTAGTTTTAGGACAATGTTCATAACTTTTTATGGAAGTGTCATAAAGAGATAAAAATTTTTACAGCAGAAGCTCCTTGGAAATACGAATCCAAAAATTTCAGTATGAGGTCGATTGGATATGTATGAAAAAGTTATGAAGGATTTAAGACTGTCCCAAATGAGTTAGTTTCTCCAAAGAGCAAGAAATTAGAAAATGAGATAGAGGGAGCTAGACAAAAATTTAAGCCATGAAACTTTAGGAGATTGTTTAAAAAACTCTAATGGAAACTACTGAAATCCTGAGAACCATTTGGGTACCTTGTGAAATGTGAAACCATGGTTAGAGCAAGGAGCTTTGTCTTGAGAAACTTGTAAGACAACTTGGTAGAGTGGAAGAAAGGATTTTTTTTTTAAAAGGAATGCTTTCCTTATTGTATCTAATGCTATTGCAAATATGTGCATGGAGATCCTCAGGTAGGGGTGGTATAAATCAGTTCTAGAAATTTTTAGCTCTCAAGTGTATGAAGACAAGCCTTGTGAATGGTAAACCTTTAAGCAAAAGAAAAAGAACAAATAAAGTTTAGGTTCAAGCTCATAACCCCTGCTTCAGTTACACTTGGTATCAGAGTGAAGGTTCATGCCCTCGAACCTCTGGGCCAGTTTGGAGTTGTGATGATATTACATGATGGTGCTACATGATGGTGATGGTGTTGCATGGTGGTGGTTGATATTGGAAGAGTAATGTGATTTAAGCATGATGTGAACTATGTCATAATTGTTATATTGTCAGTGCACATGTTGTGTATGTCACTTAGTGCATAGTTGATGACATGTTAACATGTTAAAAATGAGAGTGTTTATTCTCTTTCCTTTCCAGGAATCCTACGTGAATTTGAGTGTGAAACACTATTTTGTTGTGTGTGCGGAAGAAATGTGATTGTTAATTCCAGATTGTTGGATCCTTTTGGCATTCATGATGTGTTGTGACTGATGCTTCATGAGGTATGCATATTTGTTATGATGTTTTGGTTATGGTGTTATGATATATGTGTTACTCATGTTAGTTGGGTTTTTATGTGATGTTGTGATATGGCGTTGATGTCCTTGTTGACCCTATGTACATGTATCTATTTTTAGAGTTATGTTTGAAAAAAAAATTCATTTGTGGATGCATTGTGGAAATTTTCAGGTTGTTGTAGTACACATTTTGTTCAAGCATTATTTGTCAGTCATAGTTGTGTGACAGGTACTATGTTATGTAGTCTGTGCATGTTCCCTTCCATAAATTGACTAATCTCTTGTGGTGTGGTACCATCTTGAAGTATGTACTTGTATGTTTTTGAATTTGTAGTGTCTTGTATGACCCCTGGTAGGGTGTTGTATTATCAGTCCTTGTTAGGCACCCTCAAGATATGAATAAATAAAAAATAATAATAAAAATCTATGCAACAATGAAATTCCTAAGAACTTGAATTAAGAATAAGGTAAATGGAAAAGAGACTAATTAAATAATGAGTAAGAGGGAACTGCCAATCTTCACAGAACCTTGAAAGTTAAAATTTTTGCCAAATGTTCCCAAGGCCACCCCGTGGCCATGTTATAACATCTAAAATCTTAAACATAGAGTGTACCTTCGCCCTCATATGTTCCTTGTTGCTTACTGATTTCTTTCCCTCTATGTTATGTCACATCAAGGATGATGCTTTTCTTAAGGGGAGGAGAATGTAATGCCGCATTCAACATTTACCCTTGGTACTTGTTGCAGTGACCTTTTTGCTGAGCATGTCGAATGGCTAGTGTAATCCTTTGTCTTAGACCTTGTCTTGTCGCAGTGATGATTTAGCACTTTCTCCCTCTCCATCTTGCCTTCTCGAAGTCATTATCGAACACCTCTGTATGTGGATCTTGTAACGTCCTTACATTTAACCAATTAATGGAGGATCTTGTTGTCGCATTGTTAAGCTTGATCATTGGTCATTATTAATGTAAATAGTAATTATATATATATATATATATATATATAATAATATAAATGATAATAATGACATTTTAATTTAATTTGTCGATCGACCAATTTATTTTATTGTATTATTATTTTACCTTATTGTCGATTATCATCGATATTTTATATTAATTTGTCTCTATAGTATTTCTTCTATGTTTCACTTTGATCGTGTCGTAGACCCAAACCTCATTCCGCGCTGAAGAAGGGGTTACCCATCTTGGCACCATGGTCGGTCATTGCTCTGTGTTCACCTTCGAACGTTAACCTCTAGTTTCTCCCCTCAGTCGTTTTATCCTATGATTGTGTTGTTTTTATCGTTTAGAGTAATCGAGAAATTAATTCTTGCCCCCTCTAGCTTGGTCATATGTGTGTGATTTAATCTTCTTGGGTTGGCTTGTTTCCACATTATTTAAACTTGATACAATCATAAGGGGGTAAAAGGAAACAAGTAACATTTTATAATTAACATAGGGTAGAATTTAATACCTTCCATAGCATGTCATTATTCTACTTAAAACTATGGGTTCATAAGAAAGTTTCTCCCTCTTGTAAGGGTATGTATTTTAAGGATGTGTTGCTTGAAAACTTTTTGGAAAGATGGAAGGTGGAGGTCATTATGTCTTAGTCATGTGCAGCTAATGTGTTTCAACTAACTGAATAAATAAAACATTTATTTTACATCTTCTCTTATCATTATTTCTTACACACTTTGCGAATCCCATTCTTTTTCCCCTTGTCTGTGGTTAATAGCTTGGCAATTGGTGGACAAATTCTGGTCTCCATTTAATTCCTTTAAATGCGTATTGGTAGTCGTCATGGCATGTTTTCTTGGTGGGACGCATTTGGGGGAAGAAACCTTTTTTTTTGTTGCTGGCAAATTACCTTCAAATAGAAGTTTTTCTAATGTGGAATTTGCCTTGTTTTATTTTCTTAATTTGTTCCTTCCTTGTCTCTCGGAAGTTGGTACCACGTGATTTGGGGGGATTGCTTAATGTTGGGTATAAGTTTGTGAAGGTAATGTTGAAGCTCAGCACCCAGTGTGCAGTTCGTAGGCATTTGAACTAACCACATTTTTTTTTCTTCCCTTTCCTCCAATGATGTCATCAAAAGGCGGAAGTGTGTTTTGCAAGCTAAAAGCAGTGGATAAGGGGACGTGTGGCTTATGTTTGTCCCTGCCTTGGACGTTAGGTTATTCCTTGTGGATGCGTTTTATAAAAATTGTTGGTTTTCTTTGGATATTTGGCTTGCAATATTTTTCTACCTTTTATAATTTCTTGTGAATGTTTTGGTTCTTACAATCAATCTTAGTTTGAGAAGTTTTATGGCCTATAGTCTGAGGGTTGTTGTTATAAACCAATTTATTTGATTAGTAATGCTTGTATCCATTGTTGAAGTCATCTGGTTTGTAATAATTGTATTATTACAAATCCATCACATTATTATTACTTATGATGGATTTGAAATTGGAATAGGTCTTTGAGTTCTAAAATGTGACTACAAGTTTTTAGTTGTTGAAAATCCTATATTTTACTCGATATTTCATTTGATAGCAATAAAATATTTGCTAGGTTTTATGGACGATGGCTTGTGTATATCCATCACTTAGTTTGCAAATCTAGGGATTTGTAAATTGGTTTTGTATGTGCAATTCGATAGCCTACTGTATAATGGTAAAAGTTGTGTGATGTTATTTTTGGTTGGATAAATTAAACCCTTCTTCTAGGATTCCATGGTTTCCATTTATTTGAATACCCATATCTTATTGGGGTGCCTAGGAATAATATTCCACAAAACTTCTGGTTTTTTTACGGGTTCAAATGGACTTTTGGAATGAATGTGGTTTATTTTTATAAAAGTAGGATTGGGAATCTAGAGGATAAACCGTGTATGCCACTTTGGGTATTGTGATTTTCCTTTCCCTTCTCCATATGCGATTTAAGGTGCAAGTAATTAGACATTTTATACTCTCAATGATATATTACCTCTACTCAAGATAATACTGCTAAGAATTAATTATGAGAGGCATAAGTAATTAAAATAAACTAAGTTGGATTTGTAACTGTCATTCTTGGTTGAGTATGGTTTGATACGTTGCTTGGGGTTGTGTGATCACTAAAAAAACCTTTGATTATGGTTGTTGACTAAGCCTGGTTGATAACCTTTTAGCATTTAAATGATTGTGTAATTTATAAATCGAGCCATACCCGGATGTCTGCCTAGTTCTTTTCAAGTTAATCACGGGTAGTAATAACTTAACCCGATATTCTGGGTGTACGATGAGCTTTCATATATGTATGCCTTATCTTCTTTTGTATAAAGGGAAATATGTAGGCAAGGGGATCTGGTTAGTGTCCCTTAGTTGTTTAATAGCATAATAAGAGCTCAATCAGCTCGTTATACTTGTGTGAAGGAGTAAGCGACTCGAGCTATCTGGAGGTATTACCTTTCCCTAAAAGAAATATTAATTCTATGGATGCGAACCTTCTGAGGTGTTGCATAACCTTGTAAAAATAGTTATATGGCCCTTTTCATATAGGCTAAAGGCTACGTTCTGACCCCTGCTTTCATTAGGAAAGCTTCCTAGAGTTGATTATTTGTAAAGGATCAAATGATGAGTAAAGTATAAATAATACTTCGTGGTTAAGTTGTTTAAATTCCACATTTAACTATGGTTTGTTTCTTTTGGGGTTACGAATCCCATTATGCTATGAAACCTCCCTCTTGAAGGGATAGAATAACTTTGTTTTGTTCTGTGCCTATGATTGTACTAGTTTGCTTTGTCCTCTCTTGGACCTCCTTAGATGGATGGATTGAGTATTGAATTTTCAATTACGAAATCCATAGGATTACATGATTGAAATATCAATACTCTTGACCTTCTTGTTCCTAATCCATAAGGTCTTGCCTTGATTAATGAGATATTGTTCTTACTTGTATTTTTGGCTTCCTCCTTGTTGGCTGGTATAAATCTCTTTCTCGTGTGAAGAATTTTTGGATTAGTGGGTTGTGCTTTGATCCATTCTAGAATTAGAACATTCCTTTCTTGATATTGTTAAATGTTAGCTTACTGTTGCAATGGGTAGTCTTAACATGCTCAGTTCTCACGAACTGACTCGAGTTAATACTTGTGTAGATGGCTTGTGCGTGTTGATAAAAGAAAGATTGTGAAGGTTTCATTGAGTTTTTTTATGAAGTTCCTTGTAAAAATTTAAACTGTGTCGTAATCTTGTAATGGTGCTTGTAATGGAGTTTGGAAGGCCTCTTGCCTTGGATTGTTCGGTAATTGTGAAATAAAGTTGTCTTGTTCTTTTGTAGTTAAACTTGTAATTATCTTTGTGAGAAATAATATTCAATCTTCACCTTGTTATGAGTATTCTTTTGATAATATCATTTGCAATCATGAAAATGTTGTAGCATGGCTTGGCCTATTTTGTTACCTTCTTGTTCTTAACCAAAGTGAAATCAAATCTCTTGACCCCTTTGGTTCATGTGCCTTGTTGGATGGAAATGTTATAACTGTGTTTTGTCTCTTCGTTAAATAATGGTAGTTTCTTCTTTCAGGTCATAAAAACTTGTTTTAATAACCCTCCATGGTCTTGGACATCAATGTTATTCTCTGTATGTTTTTTTAGTGGGTTGAACAATCCTTATGTTTTAAAAATAAATCAAAGATAAAATAAGACGAATACATAGATGAATAAATAAAGAAATAATAATGAAATTGAGTTATTGGTTGATAAATTTAAGAATCTTTAATTTGGAAAGAAAGTGAGTTTTCTACCAGTGTAAAGAAACCTACCCTCGTCTAACCTGAACTATGGATTAAACTTTATTCTCGTTTTTTGTGAATTCCTTAAGTCTTGTGCTTCCATTTTAGGAACCCCATGTGTGTCCATTTTCAAACATAATCAAGATGATGCTAAATGAAGTTTTTACCCAAATCCAGTTTATCCCTTAAATTTCTTTAAAAGACCGGTTAATAACTAAATAGACCATAATGAAATAAATTGATCTTCTCTCTCTCTAACCGTTACCATAGTTCCTTATAACCCTTTTTTTTAAAGTTATGATAAAATTTTAATCCTTGAACAACGAAGATTATGGTTCTAAACCTAAAAAATACTCCTCTTCTTTTGAATTTATGTTTGCTTCCTTATGCAAAGGAAGTATGAAACAAGTTTCAGTAGTGTGGGTTCGGATAGATAGCCTTGTGGAATTGATTTACCTCCTTGTTTTGTAAATGAATTAAACAAGTAATGTCATATTAGAGATGATCCTAGGATAGACCTCAATAGTATAAAAGAAAATAAACCTAGCCCTATAAGAAGAATTGTATGAATCATAACATGAACCTTCTAGACCGCAAAGTCAGGTCTTGAAAGACTATTTTAGTGAATAAATAACCTTAAGGATATTTTCACTGTGGGATGTCCTGAACTGTAACTAGGTATTATGGGTTGGTCTTTTGTGGTGTCTTGTCATAAGTGAGAAAAGTGCATTGTCCTTGATGGGTGTTGAGTGTTTCCTGTGCTACCCTTGTGGTCATCCTTGTATCAAGTTGTTCATAGAGTTATTTGTAACCTTGGTGATGGCATGTTGTGTCGTGTTATGTGTCAAGCAAGTCAAAAAAAAATTATCCTATGTTTTTCTATGTAGTCTTGTGTGTCAGATTTTAAGTTGAATGTTAACAATTCGAGTGGGCCCTATGTTTTAGATACATACATGAGAATACTAAGGTGAATCCCTTAAACCCCACTCAAACAAGAGATCTAGTTTGACAAGATGTATCGAATGTACCTAGAATTAAAAGATGATTTTGGAGATAAGGGTGTACAATAACTCTATTCGTGACCTTAGTAAGGGGTGTAAATTTTATAATTGAATATCTCTTTATAACACATCTAATGCTTAATTTTTCAGGAATTCAAACCTAGTGGAGTGTGAAATCATAACCGTTAGTACCTTGTTGACTAAGAAATTAAGTGAAGTAGATGGAACACTTGGTTAGTTGTAATAACATAAGACAAAATAGACTAACGTTATAACTTAAATTCTAATATGAAAGAACACGTAATCTATCTACTCTTAAATTAATAAAATTCCTTTGGTTCATGAGAACCTACCTTATTGCAACTAAGATAAATGGAAAATCCAATCGAAAATGCATCTTAGAAAATGAATCCTTGGACCAAACACTAAAAAGATCATTTATGTACATATTTTCATATCAACAACTAGGATACAACATTCTGGTGTGATGAGGGATATAAGAAAAATTAGATGGGATTACTACAAGTGAAATGTTAAATAAAATAAAGATAATGTAGTATAGTTATAAAATAATTGATAAGTGATTTCCAAGCAAATAAGGTCAATAACGAAATGTGAATGTAATAAAAATGTAAACCAGGAAGTGTTGGCATGGATGGTGCCTATACGGGATTCATAATGTAGTTGAATCATTATTTTGTGTCCTGTCATTTAAAAAAGGGGTGGCCTTGATGTGTGTCATGTGTTTTCATGTTGCCCATGTGGGTTAGTGTTCGTGTAAGCAGATCATGTGTTGTGCATTTCATAAGTGATTCCATGTAGTGTCGTGTGAACTACAATGTGAGTAAAAAAAATATTCTGGTATTTTTATTGTTGTATTCGTGTGTAAAATTGGGAGTTACAAGGTGGATCATCTCTCGGTAGAAACAAGCTAAGTGTGCGAGGCTCGTCAGCTTGGGGGTTGATCATCCATCTGTCCTGATCTGACAACTGAACATTGAAGGGTACCATGATCCCCCAACCAGGTAGAGGTGACCTGCCAAACTGAGAAGCTCCCCTAGGAGGAGACCCCTAGTTTGAAGAACTGACAAAAAATTTACCTCGCGCAGGAGGTCTCCAACTAGGCTTGGAAGAGGAAGGGCCGGGGCGAGCCAATGGAGGAGAAATCCAATCACTCCTAGAGTGGTTGCGTGAGCAACCACGACATCTGGGTGACAAAGCAGGAGGTGGAGGAAAACTAATCATCATCGGGTGGACCTGACTCATGGTGCACGATGCGCTATCCCAGTGATCAAGAAACTGATAAAGGTGAGTAAACTCCAGAGCCACTTTCTAAGCTTTGTCCTGGATCTGCATACACATAGAAGACAAAATTACCACCTTTTTATTAATAGAAATCTCAAAAGCGAGCTCACAGTGCTAAAATAAGGCATTATTCCTATTCTTCTAGAGCTATAAGAGAATAAAAGAACAAAAAAAGTTACAAATATAAGCAATGTAAGTAGGTCAGTTAACATAGTCCCAAAAAAATAATCTTCCAATAAAAAAACTCAGGATGGTAAAGCTGAAAAAGGGAGCGCATCTAGTGCCAAGCACTTTGAGCATGGGGAAAAACCATAAAAAACATGCTTGAAGGATTCAGGACGACCACAACAAAGGCATTTGGGGTTTGGAATGCCAATGTGTCTTAACCATTCCCCCAGTGGAAGGCCTTGGTAAATGAGGCACTAAAGAAAGAAGTTCAACTTAGGGTCGAACAAGGGATTCCAAACACGATGAGGTGGTGAAGCCAGGTGGTGGCAGAGGAATGCAGATTCCATCTAGAATTAAGCTTGTCAAGAGCGGGAGAAAATAAATAACCCTAGAATTATAATTCATCAAGGGAATATCCACATTCCATCTCCAATCCTTCCACCAGGCAATAGGTAGTTAACGCCCAAGTTTGTGTAACATGACATCTGGCATGAGAGACTAAATTTTCAGGGCAAAGGGCATATCAAAATTGGCTGTTTGGAATTTCTGTTTAAGATTTGGCCACGAAAGCTAGTCCCTACTAGAAACCAAATCTCTAATAGTAGAAATGCCTTTCCGAGCCAACCTCAAAGCCTTGATATCAAGAAGTTTCGCAAAAGGTAGACTATTTTGAAGAAAAAACTAGTGACCACCAAATGTTATGATAATTGAAAGAAATTCCATAATGAAATCCATCGCCAACCCATCACATCAAATGTTTCATTTCCTCGAAAGCTTTCCAGCACATGACAATCGTTCTTGAAGATGCTAGCAATAATACAAGAAACCATAGGGACGTGTAACCTTTGAGAGACCGATGTCAAGCCTAAGAGAGCATCGATTTCTACTCTGAGTTATTAACAGTCTCCAAAAATTATAGATTTGAGGACATGGTGCATAAAATATTGCATGATTGAGTCTTGTTCGACGTACGGTACCAGATGGAAAAGAGTCATTTCAAGCTCAAAGAAGGCTATGATACATATGATGAACATGCAATAAAACACCCATAGGAGCGTATGTGTCGCACTACACGAGCATACCGATCCCACCTCTTTATCTGTAACTTAGGAAATGAGAGCACATCTATTCATAGTGATTTAAAGAAATCTAGACAACATTCTTTCCACAAGAAGCAGAAAGGACTTTTGTGACTCAACAAGATGACTCAGTATATGTACCGAAATCAGAAGACGAAGATGATGATGTTTCATAGTTTATTTTTGTAAAAACAATGAAATAAGGGGGGAATGATGGAGTATTCCATTTTCTTTTGTGACTTTCCACATTCCACGATCGTCGAGTTTGCCTTATCTATTGGGCTTCCACACTTCCTCTAGTCGTGTATAAATAAACATTTATGATATGTATTAATTATCAATTCAATATTATTCATTTTCTCTCACTTTTAATACTTATTAAAAAGAAAATTATAATATAATTATGGTTCCTTAATTTAATTGCATGCTTGTTTAATTCTTTTTATTCACAAACATAAGAAACCTACTTAAAATTTTTGGTTTATTAACTTGCACATGCAACATCACACACTTTCATCCTTCCATCCCAGACTTCCATACACCTTGATCTACGTTCCTATTTCCTTATTTGAATTCCTCTATACTTAGAGCCATTAACCTATATCATATGAATCCAGGATGTTCTAAGTTATTTTCCCATAATTATCTACTAAATTCTAAATAATTAACTAGGTATATTACTATTACATGCCCTTTAATGTTATTATATTATTATTATTTTTTACTATAAATATTTTTTTTGATTGGTTAACAAGGTTGACAGGTCCCTTTCCCAATGGTTTCACTTTTTAAATACCGGGGCGATAACCGTTTGGGACACAACTGGGGGTCCCAAATCCCCCATGCCTGAGTGAGAGTCGACCTTGGTGGGCTAGGAAACTACCGAATGAACCAACCATTGCACAATGAGCTCATTGGCCATTTACTATGAATATTTTTTTTGTATATAAATTCTTCTTTTTTTAAGACAACAAAGATTTAGTTAAATGTGTCGACTTCTACATAATATAATTTCATAAATTTTAAATTATTTTTTTTAAATTTTAAAACTATTAAATATAAATATCACTTTCACACATCCACTAATATTTTTTTGGAATATATTGGGTAAAGGGAGGGTTTTAGAAGGTCCCCCAACCTTATACAAACAAGCCCATCAGGCTAGATTTAGCATTAATATAATCAGAGTCAAAATACCCGAGTAGATTCCAAAAAAGGAGGGAGAGAAAGAGCAAAAATAGAAAAATAAAATATACATCAGAAGAGATTTTTTCAGCTCGGAAACTACTTTCTTAGCTCTAGGCAAGCCTGAGTCGTTAGCCATAAGGTCAGCCAGCTTGATAAGCTCCGCGCAATCATTCGCAATAGCATTTCTAGTGGATTCCGTGAAGGCCTCCCAATCTTTCAGCACTTTGAAAGCACGTTGGAGCTTGCTCAGAATAGAGGAGACTATGTCGGCTCTGCATTGATCACCAGGAGCATCAGTAGACTCAAAATCAGCAGGATTTGAATCCATCAAGGGAGTGGAGTGATGAGTGTCAGCAGCAAATTTTTTTTTGTCAAGGAGATCCTTGGAACCAGCAGCCTGGGAGATGGGATCATTAACCGGTTGAGAGACATCACATTGCTCCGAACCCGGGGAGTCGGGGTATAGCTTGGCCAAGCCCAAGAGATCAGCGGCTTGAGAGTAATCAGGGCTAGAAACAGGGGAAGAGGCTCGACCACTGGCTTCAGCGCCTTCCAAGAAAAAAAACAAGATGGGAGTGGGCGTGGGAAAGGAAGGAATGTCGGGGGGATGGAGGTAGCACGGGGGGGACTCACAATAGCCACGTCAAAGTCTGAAGTAGAGGAGAGGAGCAGGCGATGCCTACGCCGAGAGGAGCGGAGGGAGGAGGAGGAGGGGCGAGGAGAAGGAGAAGGGGAGCGGCGGCGGCGCGACCCAACTTGGGGGAAAGCGGAGAAAATTAGAGTGAGAAGTGGCGATAGAGAAAAGCAGGTAAAGAAGACCTTGGTGAATGATGATGCCCTCGCCCTCCCGAGCTAACTGCACCGAATGTTCAAGACTGTATCTGCCGTCGATAGTGAAATATTGCATAATAACCTCCGCCACTCCGTCCCAGGGAGTAGGCAGGGAATCCCGAGTATAACCAGAAAGATATTTTCTTCGGTCTGTCACCAGGGGTGTTAAAATCTTGAGTTTCCGCGTGAAGCGACCGTTTGTAGTAAATATCACCCGTAGTAGGAAGACCGGTGGCGTCAGCAATGGCATTCGTGGAAATGGTGAAGCGGGTGTTGTTGATTTGGACCCGACCCTTCGACCAGGAGGCTGTGACCGCATAGGAAACTAGCGCAGAATAAACAGTCATCTTTTCCAGAAAAGTGGCTATACCATTTTCCAATAAAATATTCCACACCTCTTCATCTTTCTTAATCGGCTCGCAATTGTCGGGCTCAAGGCGCTTCAGTTGACCCCCCATGGAATGAACGCTAGGAAAGTTACAGAAAAGCAGAATAAACGAGGGCGAAACCAGCTTAAACAGGTCAGGATAGCAGTCGGACGAGAAATCATTGCACTTTCTCCACGTCTTCAGATGATTAATGTGACGATAATGCCCGTTCGTGCGGGATTTCTCGCATCAATACAAAGCACCTTAATCAAAAGCCCCTCGATAAAAGTCCCATCCATTAACTTCACCATAATTACCACCGTCCTTTGATGAGACAAAATCAAGATAGCCGAGACCCGAGTCAGCCCTTTACTCCGCCAGTCAGCAATGGGGAGTATCATTATGAACGATTTGGCTGAGATCAATCAGGAATTTATCAGTCCACCTTTGCTGATTTTCAATATGGACACCAATATTAGCAAGGAGATTGGCCGCTTTATTTCCTTCCCGAAGAATATGCTGGAACTGAACTTGAAGGAAAAATCTTTGCAGAACTCTGATATCAGCAATGATGTTTTCTAATCGACCAATGACCAAGATCATTCGTCTGAAGGAGTTTGATGATGTTGAGGGAGTCACTTTCAACTTGGAGAGGATCATTACCCAAAATGATGGCCATCTCAAGACCTTTGAGGATTGCCAAAGCTTCCGCCCAATGGTTGGAGCCAATATTAAAATTGTGGGCAGAGGCAGCAACAATATAGCCCGAAGAGCAACGGAGAATGGCACCTCCTCCAGACAAACCAGGATTGCCTTTCGAGGCACCATCCGTGTTGAGTTTTTTTTCCATCCCCTTGGAGGGGGGGTCCAGCAGACTAAATTACGATCAGTGAGAGTACTTTTACATTGAATGGATAATATCTTCAGCCACTCCAGGGAATAACATATTTGGATTTTTTTGCTGATATTTGGTCCACGTGGTCAGATTGATATTTTCTTGGAGAGCCAGAGCAATCTGAATAGCCACCTGACATGGATCAAGACTTTTTTCTTTGAAGATTCTTCTGTTTCTTTCTTTCCATATGCCCCATAATCCGTGCGGGAGGAGGAGTTTCCACGTCAAGTTCAAAATCAGATGAGTGAAAGGAGAGATCCATTGAGAAAGGGTATCCTGAATGGAATCTGGGAAGATCCAGCAAACTCCCAACCTTGATAAAAGCCACTGCTAAATAACTTGCGAGAAAGAGCAATGGATCAAGAGATGAGCAGAGGACTCTGCTTCATTAGCACATAACACACATATTGTGGGGAGAGAGAGAAACCCCTTCTTTTTAGATTCTCCCCAGAGAGGAAAGCATTCTTGGAGGAGATCCAAGAGAAAAAACCAATTTTGGGAGTGATCTCATTTGGCCAGACTTTGGAAAGGGGGGACCTTGTTCAGCATGATGCAAAGAAAGATAAGTAGCCTTAACAGAGAAACAGCCCGACGGGGAGAGAGGGGCCAAATAATCTCGTCTTCAATATGGGAGGAAGGGATGTATATGGAAGATAGAACCACTTTGAGCAAAGACAACAGGTGACGTTGCAGATCGTTGATATCATCCCACTCCATAATATCCCAAGTGGGAGTGGAGTTCACCATCTTCCAATAGCCCGAAGCTAATCTACCATGTTTATTGATGATGCTTCTCTTAATAGGGTTCCAGGAAGGATCAAGATCAAGGGGTTCATCTCCAATCCATAAATCTCTCCAGAAATCAATGAGGCGATCATTCCCCAAATTTCCATTTAGTACCAGCACGAATGATGGGAAGAGAGCTACTAATAGAGTTCCATATGGCAGAACCTCTAATAGGCATGGAAGTGAGTAGATCTTCGTTATTAGAAAGATATTTAGCTCTGAGCAGATGGGCCCAACAAGAGTCCCCTTTAGCCACTTCCCAAGCAAGTTTGGCCAGAAGGGCACCATTCATTTCATTCATTTTTCGAAGACCGAGACTGCCGTGAGAAGTTGGCTTACAAACCTCTTTCCAAGCCACCAGATGGATCCTTTTCTTATCTTCAGATCCAGACCACAGAAAGTTCCTTTGAATCTTTTCCACAACCTCCCTTACAGAACTGGGAATCTTGAGCAGGGACATGAAGTAAGTAGGTAGGGTTTGAAGAGTGGCTTTCACTAGTTGGAGCTTGCCAGCCTGACTAAGCAGGGCCCCTTTCCAAGCAGCCAGCTTTTTTTGATACCTTTCAATGACAGGGTTCCATAATTTTTTTTTTGATTGCCTTCCTTGGAAGAGAGGGATGCCAAGATAAGAGGCAGGGAGATCAACAATAATACAACCAAAGATATCAGCAATCTTTCTCTGAGACCTAGGGGGCGTGTTTATAAAGGAAATTCTGCTCTTGTTGAAGTTGACAGTTTGCTGAGACGCTGATTGATAAAGAGAGAGGATATCCATAATTTCCCGCGCTTCAATAACAGAGGCTAGACTCAACAGCAAGGTGTCGTCAGCAAACTGACTATGAGTGGTCGAAGGACATTTGAAGTGATTTTTCAACCAGAAATGATGGATTGATTTTTTAGCCGCTTCCAAAGCTCTGCTGAGAGAGTCTGCCATTAGAACAAACAAGAAAGGTGACAGGGGATCACCTTGCCTGATACCTCTGCTACTTTTGAAGAAACCCGCAGGAAAACCATTGATAAGTATAGAGAAACAAGGGGTCGAGATACACGAGAAAATCCAGCTACACCACTTGTTGTCGAAGCCCAATTTTTTCAAGAACTTTAATTAGGAAAGGCCAGCTCACTCTGTCAAAGGATTTTTGCATATCCAGTTTTAAGATCATTCGAGGGGACTTCACAAGAAAGGCCGAGTGAATGGCTTCATGAACAGTAATAATACCTCCTTGGATGAGACGGCCTTTGATGAAGCCGTTCTGATTATGAGAGATGAGGTCCGGCATGAGAGGTTTTAAGTCTGGAGGCCAACATCTTAGTGATAATCTTGTAAGACGTGTTGCAAAGACTTATTGGCTGGAAATTGGACACATCTTTAGAGTTATGCACTTTTGGGGCGAGAGCCACAAAGGTGGTATTCCATTCCTTAAGTAGGTTGTTGTTCATTTGAAATTCATTAACTGCTTGGAAGAGATCCTACTTGATGATTTCCCAAAAGACTTGAAAGAAGGCAGCAGGAAAGCCATCAGGACCCGGAGCTTTGTCTCTCTTCATAGCAAAAATTGCCTTATGAATTTCCTCCATAGAAAAAGGCTTGGTTAGATTATTATTCATCTCAGGAGACACTAGATGCGGAATGTGCTGGAGCATTTCATTCATTGATTGTTCCGGAGGGGGCAGATCAGCATGGAGGAGATTAGAATAGAAAGATATTAGCTCATTGGAGATATCAGACTTAGCAGTTAGCAAGTTCCCTTCCGACGACACCAACTCCCGGATCTTGTCTCTAGCTTTATGCTTACAAGCAGTGATGTGGAAAAATTTGGTATTACGATCTCCCTGCTCTAGCCAAAGGGCCCGAGAACGTTGCCTCCAATTGGTCTCTTCTTCTTTAAGAGTGTTATGATAATCACTTAGAAGAGAGATTTCCTGTTGATGTAGGTGATCCAATCTACCAACAGCCTCGATTTCTTCAGAAATTTTTTGCCAGTCTCTGAGTTAGCTCCCGCTTGCGAGTCTTGATGTTACCAAATACCTTCGAATTCCATATCTTGAGTTGTTTTTTAATTTCTTTGAGTTTGCTGGAAAATCTGAACATATTAGTGCCATCTATATTGATATTCCACCAACCTGCAACAAGGGGGGTCAGCTGGTTATTTTCAAGCCAGGCTAGCTCAAACCTGAAGGGAGGGTTCTTGGCATTTATTTTGTGATTGGCGCTTAATAGAAGAGGGCTGTGGTCGGAGGCCACCCTAGGCAGGGAGTTGAGGTAGAAGTCAGGAAAGAGAGAGATCCAGTCCAGAGAGCTTAGAGATCTATCCAATCTGCATTGTATGTGGTTCCTGCCCATTCTGCGGTTTGACCAAGTGTAAGAAGAGCCGTGGAGATCCATATCCAGAAGGGAATTCTCCCTTATGAAGTTAGCCAAAGCCTCCATGTTGACCGGCATGGCAGCCATACCTACACATCCACTAATATTATAAATATTCTTTATATATAGTTTTTTCTTAGATAATATATATGTATATATACAAATACTCACACACATATTTCATATTTTAAAATTGATTAGATATATTATTACCTCTCTACATTCTTTAAATATTACTATATTTATTCTCTCTATATCAGTTCTTCTTTAAGAACAATAAAAATTGTACAAAATATATCAACTTCAATTTAGTATAATCTAATAAATTTTAAATTATTTTTCATATTTTGAAGCTAATCCTATACACTTTCTAATATAGGAATATCGTGAATATTTTATATATATATATTTTTCTTATTTTATTGAAATTCAATAACTCAAAGTGACAAATAAATTGAAAGTTTCACACACTATAATTCTAAAATCCATGCTTTAGAAACCAAATTGCAAACAATAATGTTCTATATTTTGGCTTGAACTGAAAAAAACATGTTTTGTTGGATTCTACAAAAAAAATCATCTATTTTTTTGTGTGGGATTTTTTAAAAGCTTACTTTATTCTTTCCTTAATGTTATAAATGCAATTTTTGTTTTTTAAACGTAAATTCTTTCTTCAAACAACCTTTAAATATTTATCACCAAGCATATCTTCAAGGACCATGTCTATTCTAAAATTCTAAAATGTTCTTAATTTTAAATTAATTTTCAAAGTTATGTAATGATGCATCTCTTATATTTTAGCGATCTCTCAAAAATATTGAATTTTTTACGGGAAAGTGTGCCCAACTTTTTTGAAAATGTTATTATTTAAAAAAAAAAGAATTATAATCTCGAAAATATCCTAGAAACATTAAATATAGTTTATACCCCTAAATTTTATCGAATAAAACTATATATATATTTGTTCCCAAAATATAAGATTTTTTTGGTTGTCTCAAAGATCCCTTCTCTTGTTCTCCCTAAGACTTAAGTAACTACAAAATTAATATAACTCTAGAAGTAACAAAAACTCACATTAAAAATTTTGGTGTAGCTGGAAGCTCTTCTACATTAAGAAATACATTATAATGATCAAAATATAAGAAATACTTAACATTTATTGCATGCTTTTCATTGGGAAAAATAGCTTACACAAATACTTTTGTATCCATCAATATTAATCATATTTAAAAAAATTATGTATACCATTTATGGATCCAACACTAACTTGTAAAGCAAAAAATGGAAAAAGGCGAACATAGAGTTTAGGTGTTACTATTATTCTTAATTTAAATTTCAAATAAGAAACATCAATTTATCCAACATTCATCATAATAAATACAAAAGCCAATTATTTGTAAATCATGAGCCTCATAAGAAAGAATTACATCAAATATCGCATAAATAACTCAAATGCAAATACAAATACAATAACTATTACACTATAGACAATAACCTATTAGAAACCATGTATTTCACTCTCTTGTATTTAACTTTTCTTTTTGTTGAAAAATATTTTTTTAATATTAAAGCCTCAATTATTTACAAGAATATTATAGCTGTTTTTATGTAATTCACTTTTTATTAAAAAATATATTTTTTAAAAGCATAAATTATTAATAAGAACGAACTATAGTTGTTTTTATGTAATTCACCTTTTTTATACTCATCTTTCATTATCTCACATGATAAAAGTTCTAAAGTTCTAATTTTAAGGAAAACCAAACTTCTTAACTAAAAACATGTATGTTAAGAATGTTAAAGATTGTTTCTACGTAACCCGCTTCTTTCATATTCATGTTTTTAAAGAAAATCGCAACATTTTATTAAGAATTGTGTCTACATAACCCCCTTCTTTCATATCCATATTTTTAAAAAAATATCCCATGATTTTATTAAAAAATATCTACAAAATCCTTTCTTTTATATCGATATTTTCTAAAGATACCTTAACTTTTTATTGTATAAAAAATACTTTTATTAAACCATAATCCTATGTTTTCTATTGTAAATTTAAAATGCCTATCCACATAGATATTTAACTATTAAACCATTTTATTAATTGATAACTTCTTATTAACTATTACTACTTCCATGCATTCCTTATACATTACTATATTTATTCTCTCTATATAAATTCTTCTATCTTTAAAAACAAAGAAAGTTGTACAAAATTTATATTTTAATATAATCTCATAAATTTTAAATTATTTTTTCGTATTTTGAAACCAACACTATACAATTCCTAATATAAAAATATTATAAATATTCTTAACATATAAATTTCAAATGACATCAAATTTACATACCCTACAATTCTAAAATCCATTCTTTGGAAACCAAGTTGCAAGCAATATTGTTGTAAATTTTAGCTTGAATTCATTAAAAACATGTGCTGGATTATGCATTTGATCCATCAATGAAAGACTACAAAATTTATACGTCAATGCACCTTGGATTAAGATTTTTTAATCTACATTTTTTGCGTGTGGAACTTTTAAAAGGTTACTTTAGTGTTCAAACAAATTTTAGATAGTTACCACTAAACATATCTTAAGGATCATGTCTAGTCTACAATTCTAAAACGTTCTTAATTTTATTTTAAATTTTAAAGTTATGTGGTTGTGGTGAATCCCTTCTCTTGTGATGCATCTCTTAAAAATATAAGTTAACATCTATGAAAAATAAAATTAATATCTTAGAAAATAAATATAATTTTACATTGCTTGTTAAGAAATACTTCTTCAACATTTATTGCATGCTTCTCAATGAGAAAAATAACTTAGCACAAATATTCTATTATCCATCAATATTTATCATATGTATAAAAGATTGTGTATATCATCTATTACTACTAAAGGCTACTATATCCAAGCCTATATTCATATGTCCATTAGTAACTTCTAAAGCAAAAATTGGAAAAGATTGCACATAGAGTTTAGATGTGTTAGCTCATAAGAAAGAATAAGAAAGAATTAGATTAAATATCATATAAATAACTCAAATGAAAATGCAAATATAGATATAGTAACTATTGCACTTGTTATAGAAAATAGCCTATTAGAAAACATGTATATGGCTCTCTCATATTTAACTTTCCTTTTGTTGAATTTTTTTTTTTTTTAAAATTTTAAAGCCTCAAGCCTCAATTAATTATAAAAATCTTAAGTTATTTTTATGTAATTCACTTTTTTATATTCATCTTTCTCTATCTCACATGATATAATATTTAATTTTAAAGAAAACCAAACTTATTATTATCTAAAAACATATAATAGGGGAAAGGAGCCAATGACCGCGAATGGCCCAATGACCGTGAGTAGTTATGTGAAACAAAGTACCAATAATTGTTTGAATTAAAGTTAAAAATGAAATTAAAACTAGCCAATAAAGTAAGTCACATCAAGTCACATCAATAAATGAACCAATAAAATGATGACACATAAACAACTCATAAAAGGTGATTTTATTCTCAACTAATGGGTTGCCTTAAATTCCTTTGTATTCAAAAGTACTTATTTTAAATCCCTTAAAAATACATTCTCCACATACTCAAAATTTTTGAAAGAAAATCTGCATAATAAAAAAATCATGCTCTCTAAAAGAGTATTTTAAAAAAAAAAAAATTATGATTGTTAAGTGGCTCTAACAACCTCCCACATTATGATTCAGGATAACCCTCTTCTTTCATATCTATATTTTTTTAAAAATACCTTAATATTTTATTAAGAATTGTGTCTACATAACCCTTTATTTCATATTCATGTTTTTAAACAATTTCCCAACATTTTATCAAGAATTATGTCTACATAACACCACCTTTTATATCAATCTTTTTAAAATATACCCTAATCTTTCGCTGTACAACTAAAACTTTTATTAAACCATACCCCTATGTTTTTCTATTGTAAATTTAAAAGGCCTATCCGACTAGATGTCAATATAAATATTTCATTGTCTAATTTCTGCTGATAGACATGAATGCTAAGGAAAATGTAAGATCACAAAAACGACAATCAATTAATGCACTCTAAATTTGCTTTTAAGTACCATACTTTCGTGAGTAAAAGAATTGATGCTACATTTTTTTCTGATACATTCTTAATTATGTATTTGATATGTCATTTGGATGATGTGCGTTCGTCTTATTTTGCATTTGGTTAAAATGTAACTTTTGTAATAAAATATATAAATATATGCACCTTGATAATATTACAAGTTTTCACTGATACGGGTTTGTTCAGTGTAGCTAGAATTATTATCTAGCCCAAGACAAAATTCCAAAGGAAAGTATTCCTGTCCAGAATTATTTTCATTGCTTAAATATAGCACTCAAATGAGTAGTTTCACTTTATCAATCTCGGATTTGTTCTTCATTCATTTCAACTATATATTTTTTTACATAGAATATGTGGTTCAATGGAGGGGACTATACTGGGCCGATAATAAGTTAAGAAATGTGACCACTGACCCAGACTGAAAATGAAACAAAAAAAATTCAGTGGATGTTCGTTAGGGCTCGAAGTTTGGTTTTAGAGAGCAACGTTGCCTAATAACATAGCTTTTCTTTTGTCTCGGATTTTATTGTTAAATAAAATTTAGTTTAAGGGGGGTTAAAACTAGTTTTCCATATTTTTCTGCAAATGCTTTCACAAAATTCTCAGCCATACCCGCTGAGATATTTTAGGTGAATCCATCGCCCTGCCCTAATTTCACCCCGGAATCTGTCCCCTTGCTTAGTTAAAGAGCACACAGTTGAAATAAGTAGAAGAATCTGATATGATTTTGAAAGCAAAATGCTTGATTAGAATCTTCCAGGTGTTAAAAGGCGTGGATGTCAAGATCTGAAACTCCATAGATGTATCCCTGTGTCGACTGCGCAGCATGCCACGTGCTCATCATCCGCCACCATATCAAACACCTCACCCATCTGCCCATCCAGGCGGTGGAGACGCACGCCGCTGTTAGCATCCCACGCGTGCACCACGCCGTCAATACATATAAACGCCTGCCACATGTTTAAACTTCCATACTCCTTCCTGTTATTAGTACTACCGCTGCTGCTTGTCGAGTTATTATCCGCTGCTTCGTCAAAGGAAAAGCTACAAACGTCTTCGAAGTCTGTAACTCGACGTATTCTTGCGGTGCCGTTATCTAACGCCGCCAAGAACCGGTTCTTGTTTGTCTCCACGCATTCAACTATAAACTCTTGTCCATAAACGGTACTTTCCTCCATGCTGAAACACATTCCGTAGGTCTCTAAATCGAATACAGCCACTTTCAATCGCGTTGCCGTCAGAAGAATTCCGTCACCGTTAAGCTTAACCCGGCCAATGCGCTCCGAATTGCTGAGTCAAAAGACACCAACCTCTTAACGCCTCCGGGTCTGTTATATCTCCCGCATTAAACACCAATTGCTCCGTCACAGTGTCCCAAATGTGACAGGCATGCCCGGGGATACCGGCATACAAGCCCACCCAGAACCTCTCACAGCCGGTGAAGTCTACCAGTGTGCCGTCGTTCACCACGTTACCTACATGTGCGCACCGGACGTGCCCGCTCAATACACTCCCAACAAAGACACTCCCGTCAAATGACGCGAAAACAACTTTGTCATCGAACATAACGATTCCTGCTATGGCCCTGGACAACGGCCCTAGACGACTCTCGTGGGCGGGATTCATAACCCTAACACATTCTGTACTCGTCAGGCTGAAGATACGGACTGCGCCGTCAAAAAAACCCGCCGGCTAAATACTCCGGCGACAGAGCCAGGCACCTGCACGTCAGCTTCCGGTGCCGTTGCCGCTTGAATCGCTGGATACTTCGTATTCAATCGCCGAAGTATGTTTGGCTCTATTGTGACGAAAATTTGAGGCCGTCAAGTGAAGGCGAATGAATTCCTCACGCCAAGAATGCATTCTTCGTGTTGTTTGGCTTGCATCCCACACATGTCTTGCGAGGGCTTCCCACAGAATTTCCGAATTGGAAATATTTCGCCAGGTGGAGCACACCTGCAGACAGTATATAATAACTAAAATCAGCCCGGGGTTCGATCACTGGTCTTGCCAGTCAACGACACAACATAAAATTGGTTTCTTTTTCCCGAGAATGTGCAACAGTTTCGCCTGCAAATGGAAGCCCAAACACTGGGCGAGAAGATTCTAACTTCTAAGGTACAATATGGACGAAAAATGGTTGTCAATCAACAGTAATCTGAGCCACTGACCGGCCCGTACGGCAGACAGTTGTTCAAACCGGAGGCTCCTTACAACAGAGAATGAACGGAACCGCCAAAGGAAAAATATTTTAATATATTACATCAAAAGCCCTAACTTAACTTACACTAATAAGTAATACCTCCCTGCAACTATGTTGATGCGACTTGAATCCTACAGGCTACGATACCGAGAAAACTTTTAACCATGCAAAAAACCTAAGCACGGCACACATATTGAGAGCGATCCTTTGATATAAACAGGCATAAAACCTGTTAATTACATCCCGCCACCATGAAAAATAGCGAATAACAGAGAAGCTCTCGCAGAACTTCAAATTGATAATTCTACTCATCTTCTTAACTTTTGCAGAAACGTAAATGTTTTCAACCTAAACTAAAAGCTCGCTAACCTAAACAAATATCAGCCAAAATTCGTCTTAGGTTTTCAAAATTTCCAGGAAAATGGCTCCTTTTCAAAAAAAAATACATCCTACTACTTCACCGACAACAGTTAAAACTAGAGGCTTACGAAACTACGCAACTCTCGGCTAAGTTTTCAAAACTTACAACTACACAAATGTTTGCTCATATGTTTTCAATATTTACAAGAAAATTTCCAATGTTTTCAGCCAACATGCAGTTCCTTCTGTCATTATTTTAAAGCCGAGAAATCGAAGTAGAATTTAATTAAATCAGACAGATTTTGCTAAAATTTCAGCTCAAAAATGAAATTTCCGTGCCTATGTTTACTTTTTTCTGTATTTTCGCCAACATCTTAAGAAAATTAATGCAAACCTGAAATATAGTCACAACGGCAGGTCCAGCCACGAGTGCTCCGTCTCCATTAGCAGCCGCCACAGCTACTTCCCGTGCCACTGCCTCCACAAACAGCTCGGGCCAAACGCCACCTCCATTACCAGCCCTAGCCGAAACCTCACCTGCAATTCGCCGTTCAGGTTGACGAGACATTTACAGAGTTTTAAAAACACTGCCACACTTACAAATCACTTCCACCTCTCTTTAACCCTCCGTACCGTTAAAGTAAATCAGGATAGCCAAATTACGGTTAGGGCAGCCGCTTAAATAGCGAAACTACAGGCGTGATAAGGGACAAAAAACAACGTTGTTGTTGGGCGGCGACGGCGCGGCCGGACGGTAATATGACCGCCGCTCGAGGTTTCCTCGTTTCCCTAAGCTACTTCACCCCCTGGGGCCTGGACTATTCGTCCGGAGAAACAAATGAATCCCCCTAAACCCCTGCAAAACCATTGTTTAGTCTCGGCATACTATTTAATATATTTTTCCTACACTTTTTCCTGCTCAGAGTTTCCCAAGCTTTTGCCCGTACTTACACGGGAAGCGATTTCTTCAAGTGAAAGTCCTTGGAAACCACTCAGGGAGGAGAGAATAATTAATATAGTGATACCCATAATTTACAAAGCATTAGGTATATTCAAAAGATTTAAATATAAGAGGGGAAACACAAATAGTTTTCGAGCACAATGGAAATGGCAAGGCATTTACCAAGAGAACTTTGAAGGAGCTTGGGATGGATAAAGACAAATAAGACAATCTATAAATAATTGATAAATTTTAATAAGGAAAGTTTTATATAATCTACAAAGAAGTGAACTCTTGTATACATGAGACATTAAAGAAGGTATTAAAACACTTACAAGGGTAAGACATAAGATATAGGCGTGCTCTAATCAAAATGGGGTTTGGAAGTTCTAACATTGTACATCAAAAGTATATTCAATGTTATCGTGTAAGAATGGTTCTCGATATATTAGACAACTAATATATTGATATTCCTTTTTATAAAAGATATCAATAATATGTCAAGTTATCATAATAACATAAATAAATTGAAAAATTATTTGGGAGATTGGTAGAATATACAACCGGTAAGAAAAAAATGGTTAAAATAATGAAAGGGCATGTAAATTTTAGGATGAAACACTCCATAATTGACCATCGTGTCATCCTCAAGCATTTGATTGAAAATGTATGGAATAAACAAGGGGAATATGTTTTTTGTTTCTTTGTTTACTTCAAGAAAGAATTTCACACGATACCTAAAAGGAAATGTTGAAGAGGGATGGAGGAACTTGGAGTCGTAGATGAATATAGAGCGGCGGTAAACAGACTTAAGGAGCAAGTTCAAGCCAAAATCAAAACTTATAAGCAAAGGAATGTCATTATTCTTTGGAAGCAACAAAGGTGTCAAACAAGGTTGTCCATTATCCCCATCTTGTTTCATCTATACATGGATAAATTAAAAGAATAAACAAACAAAATTGGTGGAGGGAGTGTTAACTTAGCTAGCTATATGACAAGACTTCTTCTATATACAAATAATCATATCCTTAATACAAAAAATAACACATAGTTTGAGAGAGAACTTGAGGACCTTAGAGTTTTTTATCAAGAGGTTGGGATGCAAGTGAATATAAAAAAAACCTATGATATACCTATAAGTTTCTACACAATCTCCCAGTTAGTGTGTTTCTCTACTCAGAACATCCAAATCTCTGGTGTTTTAAATCTACAAACAGGGCTTGGGATTTTTTCATGATTTTCAATCTATATAATAAAACCTAGGAAATATTGATAAATTTGGAAACTGGTAGATAATAACACATAAATGTCGTGGAAGGGAAATGATAGTACAAAAGCACAAAAAATCCAATTTGAATACAATATCATAGAAGCATTGACATTATGGTTGAGAAAGAAAGGGACACTAAATACGTGGTGCCAAGAAGGCCGAAGTTCATGAAATGGAAATTGTCAAAAGTATCAGCAGAAAAAATAGATGCTACAATATGAAACAATGGAAAGAAATATGGAAAGTGGATAAAGCAAACATGCCAAAAGACACAAATTTAACAAAATTTTCAACACCTATTTAATCCAAAGAAACTTCAAAATATAAATCCATGAACTAATATACGTATTGATTACTAACCATAGTTAATGAACTACAAGCCTAGCTGGAATAACAAGATGAGCCAATTTTTGAACAACTTATTAATTGGGAACAGGGGAAAAAAACCTAAGAACAAATTTTGAACAACTTCTTCACTGGAAGAGAAACAAACAAACCCTAACGAGATTTCATACCTCATTCTTGTAACACCAATTGTTCACTTTTTCCTTTTTGAAAACCTTAACCAATGAATAATTTCTTTGGTCTGCGATGTTTTCATGAGAAACAAGACAAGTTTAAAGGAGAAAAAACATGTAGATCACTATATTTTCCCGTGTCAAATTTATTCTAACCAAGGTTTCTAATATAGCATGAACTCCCTAGTCTTTCAACCAATATCATGTAGAAACAAATAGATTACAAATTTGAGGATGCAAAATCAAAGGGAAAACATTGACATCAAAGCCACCTTCAGGTGCTTCTGTCGTGACTCATGAAAATCAATAGAACTATCAGAATGCAAAACAATCCTTCCAAAATGACGGCTGAGATCCTCACCATGGTATTGCCATGTCTAGAGTTGTCCCCCATCATTGATGAGCATTGTAGAAGAAATGCCCTAATTGTATATACCCCTATTGTGTAAAACTATGTTCGCACTTTATTTTTTACCTGTCTTGTGCTTAGCAATAAACTTTAAAAATAGAAAAGGCAGAGTTGATGGAACTTAGAGACAAAAGTATACTTTCATCTCTAACATATGTCTCAAAACACCTACTCTTATAATAGTGAGGTCTTATCCTATCCCAATGAAGACAAAGCACATAAGCAACCATGAAGGAAATCTCAAGCATGCTTCGGCAAAGATGACATTCCAAGGAACTAAACTCATGCATCATTATCAATCCATGCATGAAAAGGTTATCCCTAGGATCCTTATCCTTCCCTCTCCTTAGAATTTCACGATACATATCTTGTAGTATTCCATTCAACATGCTACAACACTCATTCGTCATGCTATTAGGTACAATCTTCATTTGACTTTTCAAGGTACAGTCACTAACGTAAAGTGGGGGAAAATGTAGTCTCTACATCACACACTTACTACATGCATCTAGCATCTAAATACTTCATTTATATTCACGATTCTTAAGAAAGAAAAATACTTATTGACACCTCTGTAATTTACTTTTATCATTTTCATATTTATTACTTGATCTTTCTAATTGACACCTTACAATTTTACACACTACCCAACATCTTACTCAGCTCTGATTTCACTGTCTAGACTTTTGAGCACCCTGTACAAGACAATCCATTGGGGACAGGAGCACCCAAGCGCTACTATCTCCTCTAGGTTCCTGTGTCCTCTTTACCTCTTTTTCTAATCTTTTGAATGCTACTTCTATATTTTCTTCTTTTATCACCCTTGCTTGTCCTTTTACTAGCTAATAATGAAACTTAAGCAAATGAATCATATATATACATGTCATATTTGACCTCATTGAGGGGAAAACATTCAAGAGGCATATATATCTACAAGAGCTAATATTCTATCTAATACATCAAGGATAACATTTTGGACTGCATACTTCATTGCATAAGAGGGTTTGTTTTGAATTCCATACCACACATTTACATTTGGGACAAAGTAGTTGTAGCTCGATATTATTTGTGTGACTGAAACTAGGGCATCCTAGCTTAAGGGACATTATTTCAATCACATACACACAAGAACTACACAGATACTAAAATGTAGTGCGACGCTCGATGACAATCACATTGGGGGGACCTCCGAGGTCAGACCGACTCAAGCATATACATTATTTCATTCATATAATGTGTGCTTGAGTTTTTTGATGGGTCGTTGGAACTTCCAATCATTTAATCAACTTGTTCAAATGTTGATGTCATTATAAACCAAGGTTGTGTTCAAGGCTATTTGCAGAGAAGTAGATATGCAACTTAGTACTTTGGTGGTTCTCCTTTTTTGGGTTTTTTTTTTAATATCGATTTCCTAGTTCTCACTATAACTATTGAAAGTAAGTACATGTCTAAACTACTGAAAGATTCAAACTACCAAATGGAAAGAAAAATATATCAAATGCATCTAGTGTCTAAAATTTTTTTAGAGAGTAAAAAATAGCTAAGTATTCCTTTTTCCGTAGTGGTGTGTTTCTCTCTATGGGGGTCAAGTTTTTTCTTAAAAAATAGATGGCATACATATGCTCTTCATCATCTTTTTGTCTAAGAAAAAACTCCCATTGCAGTGTTGGAAGCATCAATATGTATATGAAAACGCTGACCCCAATTGGGTCCTCTCAGGACTAGCGCAGTGGTTAATTTCTCCTTTATAACTTCAAAAGGTTGTTGACATTGAGGAGTCCACTCAAAAACATAGTATTTTTCCAGCAGAGAGAACATTAGTGCAGAAATTTTACTAAAATATTTTATGAACCGTTTGTAATACCCTACATGTCCCAAGAAACTGTTTGATGTATGTTTTATTTGTGTTGGTGTAGCGCAACTTAGTAATGAATTCTTTCTTTTTAAGTTCAACTTGGATACCCTTAGTATAAATATGGTGACCCAAAACAACTCCTTCATCAACCATTATCAAGCATTTTTTCATGACTTAATTAAAGTTGGTGTTTTTCACATTTGGTTAACACTTTTTCAAGATTGCTCATTTATTCCTCAAAAGTAGACCCATGGAAAGTGAAATCATCCATATAAACTTCAACACACTCATTGGTGAGATCTAGAAAAAATAGCCTAAAACTACTCTCTGAAAGGTGGCAGGCACATTACAAAGTCCAAATGGTAGAACTTTCTATGTAAATGTACCCCAGGGACAAGTGAAGGTGTTCTTATCTTGAATCAACAGGTGTTATACTAATTTGGTTGTATCCATGCTAAACCCATCCAAGAAGGAGATTTATTTCTTACCTACCAAAATTGTCCAAGACCTAATCTATAAAGGGCGGGGGAAATTAATGTTTTCTTGCTGGCCTTATTAAGCTCCCTATAATCTATACAGATTCTCCACTTACCATTTTTCTTGGGAACTATAACAAGCGGTGATACCCACTGACTATCAGATATTTGATAGATGAATCCTACCCTCAATAGTTTCTCTATTTCATTTTTGACAATGTCTCTTAGTGATGGGTTAATCCTTCATTGTGGCTGTCTAACTGGTTTGACATCCTCAGTGTAAATATGATGAGTGTAGATGCTTGGATGAATCCCCTTCATATCAGTATAATCCCATGCAAAATCCTACGAATGATTTCTCAAGATATCTATGACCCTAGTCTCTTGGTTGTATTCTAAGTTAGTTACCAATGATCAATTATTTTCCTATCTCAACTATTATTTTTTAGTTTCTTTCAAAATATCAAGCTCTGTCTTAGTAATAAAAGAGTTCAAAGGACAAACATGAGGTTGTAGCATGTGAAAAATAGTCATGTTGTCCAGGGATACAATCTTAGCTAAAGGACAATAAAAATCAATTAGATGTGTGGCCTTCATGGTAATCATAGGTCTCGTCACAACCTTCGATAAAAATTTCACTTACCAAGGTAATGTTCTCTTCTGAGTTCAAAACAGTCATTTTCATAGCCATAGTTTTGGTTTTCGTAGCCACAGTTTTGGTTTCCATAGCCACAGTATCATCTTCATCAAACATTCTATATGTCTCAACAATTTCTTCCATGTGATTTTTCACTGCAATGGTGGCCAGATAAGAAGAATCATGTTGTTAGTATCTGAAAAATCTAACCACACACGTTCACAAACATCCACATATGGCTAAGGCATGAGGATAAAGAGAAATATTCTATTCTTTTTTCCTATTTGAAATAGTCATTTTTCTTGACCTACAGTCAATGTAGGAAACAACAGTAGCTATCCAGGGTCTTCCTAAGATGATTGGATAGCCCATCTTTTGATCTTTAGGCTATAAGACCATAAAATCTACTCGAGATACTCCCAGGATTCAATCATAACCATAACGTCATCAATTACTCCATCTGGTACAGTAATAGATTGATCTGCTAACTGGAGGACAATATTGGTTGGTTGTAATCCTGCCAAGGAAAAAAATAAATGTATCCTATTGTTATGACATTGATGGAAGTCACCAAGATCCACCAAAATGTTAGATATCTATTGATCATTTACAAAATTAGTAATGATTGGATTCCTAGGGTGCCCATATTTTGGTGAAATAAGTTTTCCAGCTACAAGGTCAGTTAGATTTCCTTCTACTTTGACTATTTTTGGGTATTTATTCTTCCTTCATGGTGTCTTTATGCAATGGTTCCTAATGGTCTGGTTTAATTTGGGAATGTCCCTTATTTCTCTTAAGAGCGGGACCTCAATATTCAACTTTTTTCAGCTCCTGAACTAGTGTTTGTCTCTTCCCATTTTGTATTTCTTTTAATCTCTCTGGGAAAGGAGATGTGTGCACATTTTTGTCTTTCTCCTAGTCATCCCTAGTTTCTTGTGTTTGTGGAACATGTTTAGTTCTCTCACTTTCCTCAGGTACTTCAGTAATAAATATTGGAGGATTGTTCACTATTTTTCCAAATCTCAGTTGTAAGTTATTAATGGCATTAACTTGCATTGTCTCACCCTGGCCTACTTATATAATTGAAGTTATTTGTTGATTTTTGGGGTTTGAGACAGGCTAAGATGGAAGTTGAGTTTTTGTTGCTTTCCCTTGTTGATAATTTTTTTTTGGTGGAGGAATTAAATATTTTTGTTGTTGTTTTTGTATAAAGTAAAATAAATTAATTAAAGTTCTGTTGGGGTGACCCATTGATTAGTTTAACTCATGGATGTGAAATTTTAGTGGTGTGAGCCTTATTGCCTGTCTGGCGGCATCCATTTTTAATAATTTGGGTAGGCCAAAGCATGTCTAATCAGGTTGTCCACATATTTAAGGAGTCCAAATATCAAAATTAATAGAACTTGCACAAGTCTAGGGGCATAATTTAACTGAAATGTGATATTTGGATGATGCTTTTTATAACTCAATGATTATTAAAATCAAAAGCATTGAATATATATCTTTTATCTTAGAAAGGCATAATAACATATCCATTATGTAAAATAAAGAGGTAGGGACAATAAAATAAATTCACATACATATGATATCTAAAGGACATTCTTTATCTAAAGCCTGTCTTGATTGTCTTCAGCCCTTCTTCTAGTTTGTCTAACAGCTTTATCAAGCAATCGAATATCTACATTTCCCTTTTTCCCATCCATGTGTCTGAGAAGGTTTAGCAGCTATCTTCAAGTTGTATGTTCTCATAGTGACAATCTCAATCTAACTCATCTTGCAGGTCACATTTTCTCATTAACGTTTGATATTCCTCCCGTAGTCGCTGATTTTTCTGTACTAGTTCACATTTCTCTTGTATGTGGCATCGTTTAGTTTCATCTGAATCTGTATGGCTCCCATCGAAGATGGAGGGATACTCCATAGTGTGGTTTCATCCTCTTTTTTCAAGATCGAAAGCCAAACTTGGTTAATACATTCAAGCTTAACCACTTCTCCTATTGAAAAGATGTAACTAATCTTGTATTTTCATCTTAGTTTTATACTGGAGAAAGAACCGTTCAGTTTCCTGCAAGTTGAAACAATTAATTGTTGGTATTTGTTCAAAAAAGAAGTTTCGCAATTCTTGAGACACGGCCATGAATGAATGGAGTTAATAATTTCACCATAAACCAGATCGATGAAAGTCCTTGAGGGTCCAAGCAGATAGCTTGATTTTGTTTCTCTCTTTTGTAGTCATATGTTAATAAAAGTAGAAATTAAAACTATCAAACAAGAATGTCTAGATTACTGATCTAAATTGCTTGAAAGTTTAAATATTCTATAGGCACCATTGTATTCATAGGTGTTTCCTAAACCCAGTTTAAACAATGGGGTAGTTTTAACAATGGAGTTCATCATCATTTAAATGTCTCCCATTACTAATTAAAATTACATCATAGAAACGGTTAATACATCAAGATGATGTAGACTATTGACTATCGTTTAAAGAAGAAAATTAGATTCAATGTCACTCTAACAAAAGATTGAAACGTGGATCAGTGTTGAGACTACAAGTGCTCAAGTTCGCGATACAGTTTGATGTTCAAAAGGGGACAAGATCACGTCTTCAAAATGGTGAAATTCATCCTTCAATATTTATTGTGCAAGATAGGTTAGGATTTATAAAAAGTTGGTGGAATTGAAAGAATTGCTTCAACTTCACGTTATCAATACCGATTGGAACCAACACCTTTAGATAGAGGGGGGAAAACTATATGGTTTGACTTCCTATCCCAATGGAATATTTTTTCTATATGTATTTTATGCATTGGTTTCTCAAACTTTAGTGAATAATGATAAATAGATGTGAAAAGATAAGCAAATGTATGAGTGGCTATCGGGGTATATTAAGCAAGAGTGAAGAGAGAGCATTTGTCCATCCATGTGTGCAATGCCAAGATCAATAGTGACAAAGGATAGATTACAAAATGTGACTGTCTAAATTTCCCACTTTAAGTATGAAATGAAATTACATGTTTAAATGAAATTATACTTGAGTGTGTAGACAAAATTTGTCTTTGCTCAATTTTTTTATAGTGTCACATTGTGTCTGTGTTAGCATATTAAAAAATTAGACTCATAAGACAAAGTGTTTTCAATGCCCAAGATATGAAATTGAATGGTAACTCAAAAAAGTAATGAAAGTAATATAAAGAAATGTGCAACAAGAAACTCTAAAAGAGATGCAAAACATGGAAGGAATACAACTATTTTATTTACATAGGGATTGTGGTCCCGTTCTCTTTCTGTGGAGATTCTAGATTCTCTAAAATCTAATGTGGAATTAGAGGTGATCAGTCCCCAATTTGAACTAAGGAGAGTTCTATGTGTTAGGTGTTCCAATGCAACAGACAAATACTAAAAAGTAGAACTAAAAATATGAGGAGGTGAAACACTCCACCAAGGAAGAAGACTAGGTATCAAAGTCCTTCAAGAAGTATGTTATCTTCCCCTTATGTGCAAGAGGATAGGAAATTATTCCTACGGATAAATTAGTCTCTTGGATACCTTCCACAATCCCATGAACCATACCATTACATATGTGTACAATCCCTATTTTGTAAATTAAGACACACAATAGAAAAAACCAAAAAGTACTCCCGTACTCTTCACATGCACCACACAATTGAGTAGAAACTTATCAGAAATAATGTATGATGAAATTTTAGTGGAGAAAGGAGACCCATTACCCCAATGTGTCAAAAAATTAAGATGAAATTGAGTACCATAGAGAGAGAGAGAGAGAGAGAATGAAATGCTTCACTCCCTCTGAAACTATGCCAAAGTAAACGAAAGAGTTTCGAATTCCATATAGTAATGTTGTAATAGTGATGAAAAACATAGAAGTGTTGAATGATCTAATGAAAATTCCCCTTGGGAAAATTCATAAAATATGGTTAGAACCATCCATAAGGTCCTACCTAGCTGTTCATTTTTTTACTCCTATGGATTTTTCTAATTCTCTATGTTTGAATCCAATTATGAGGTTTTTTTTTTCTACTCCTATATATGTCTATTCCTAGAAAATGCATGTTTCCTCTAGAAATGTAGAATAAAGCCTAGCTAGTTTCCCCCTCTTTTGATGCACGTGCGATGAAGAATTTGAGCACGTGACTCATAAGAAACATTTATATCCATGTCTGAGATACTTAGAACCTATGTATAACCTCTAACAAGTTTATGTGGTGGAAGGTAAGAATAAACAACATGTTCAAGGGGGATATACATGTTTGAAACTATGGCACAAAAGAAGAGAAATAATTAAAACAAGGATGATAAACTTAAAAAATTCATTACAAAACACAATAGTAACAACAATAGAAAACCTTGTTTTATTATAAAAACAAGTTCATATAATATAGAAACAACTAAAAAAATCTCAAACAGTGTCACATACATGGAAAACTTTGTGCAACATGGGACACCCACAGTTTCACAAGATAATCAAGGCCTTTGAGTTTGTAAACAAGATATGCACATCCACACATTCTAGGCGTTACATATTAACCTTGTGACAGCCATAGTTTCACAAGACAATCAAGGCCCCTAGGACACAATTAGAGTAGAAAAAAAGCATACACATAGAACTAGCAAGCACGTATGGGAACCATATCTATGTACATAGAATATGATAGAAAGGAGCAAGTGAAGTAATAAATGTAGGTGCAACACAAAACACATTTTTTGGTCTTGTTAGTAATAAAGATAACAAATATACAATACATATTCTTTCATAATGATGAAAAAAGGAATTATAATATAACTATAAGACCTGCTTATAGTATGCAAAAAGAGATTCCCCCATAGGTTAGTAGTCTAGGTAAATTAAAATATAGCACATCTCATCATGTATCACTCTATGTATGTCTAGCATCATGCTTAATATACCACATGAATAGATGTGTGTAAATAATAAATGTTATCTATTTAAGAAAAGGAATAAACATCATGTATAATGTAAAGTGAAAATTATGTTTGCTATAAAAACAAGTCCTGATTTTGTTTTTTTAAAATATTTGAATGTTTTTTTATTTGAAAAATATTATAATATTTTATAAAGATTATACATATGAATATGAGAAGCAACATTGTATCATTGTGTGTGTGTGTGTGTAAAATGAAGTTCATGCATATAACTGCTTCCTCAAAAGCGAAGTTAAACCTATAAGCATATTCTCTGATCGAGAAAGAAGGTGTAGTGCCCACTTCCCTTCAAAACTTTTGATATTGATAATGATACTATTTACTATATTATGGACATTATTATAGTTTTGATTTAGTATGGTGTTATATGTCAGATCATCGATTATTGTTGAATCTGATTCATATATGATGCATGATGATTGTTAGAGACATTTTATATAGATGTTGACATACTGTTGGACATGGTTATATATATATATATATATATATATATATATATATATATATATATATATATATATATATATATATATATATATATATATATATATATATATATATTTATGGATGTTGTTAGGACATGTGATATTTGGATATATTCAGTAGATGGAGAAAATTGAATTTAAAAGTGATGGTTTTATAGTTGCTGATGAAATTGTAAGTGATATTGTTGATTGTATAGATGTTGTTGTGATTCATATATATATTGATGATTTTGAAATTATATTATATTCATTTGGATGGTCTGATATGGCTAGGAGGCCGAAGGGGTATTTGTATTGTGCAGGTTAAAAATATCACAACAGACATCGGGGGATTGGAGACAAACCACATTGGAATTCTAGATGAATTCAACAAGGTCACCATGGAAAATTGTATTGTTCATGTGTGTGCATGTTTGATTTTTGTTAGGGATTCCCATGGGGGGGATCACCTTTAAATGTGACCAAGGGTTATGTGTATTTATTTATTTGGTTCATTTTTATTGGTGTTTGTATGTGTTTATTAAGTGATGTGTTCACCCTCTTCATTATTTATTGTATGTGGTAAATTAATGTGAGTAAACATGTTGTTAAAATTAATTAATCAAATTGGGACATAAGAAAGTAGTTATTAGAGTTGTTGGCCACCTAAAATTAAAGTGTTGTAAGAAATATGTAAGTGATGTGTAAATTAATTTTCGAGTATGAAACACTCCACCTCCTTTTGAAATTCGAATTTGTCCTTGGGGGATGATTTTGGAAGCTTATGGGACAAGTTAAACTTGTCCCATACCTCTTACATTTTCATGCCAACCTTACCTATGGTTGGAGGGTTTAAATCTAGCCTTCATTATGAATTTTAGTAAGTCAAGTTGTGTTCTTTTATTGCACTTTCTTACAAGCTTTCAATTTCCGTCCTTATGAGGTGTGGGTTTGATTTGAGTGTGTAAGTAAAGCTATCATTTATTCACCTACTTGTTTGTTGTGCCTTGGAGATTGAAGTTGACTTATGAGTTGGAGTTGAGGAACAACACAGTAAAAGACAGGATAATTTTTTTTTGACTTGACATGCTTGACACATAACATGACGCAACATGTCGTCACCAAGGATACAACTAACACTGTGAACAACTTGATACAAGGATGGCCATAAAGGCAGCACGGAAACGTTCACACCTTTCAAGGACAATTTACTTTTTTTTTTTTTTGACAGAACAACATAGAAGCCCAACCACATGACACTCTCACAGCTAGGGAAAGCCACAGTAAGAAATGATTGGAGGTTATTTATTTTGATAAGACACCCTTTAACTCATGACTTAAGTTTTCAGAAGGATTCAATATATGATTCGCACAAATTCATCTTACCAACTGAGTTATGTTCTTATACACTGTAGAGTAGTTCACTTAAAGTCTTCTCCTTTATAACCATTATTTGTTTTATATATTTATTTGATAAAGATGGTAATTTAATTCCTTAAGGCCATCTATTCACACTTACGTTACTAGAACTCGTTCATGCCCTTATGACAACATCGGTTCACGTTCAACAACTTAAGAGAAAATTACAAGGTACCTTGGATAAAGTTAAAGGAAGAAGGTCAATTGAGTTCATCCTTGAGACATCATTAGTTCTTACTGAGGTTTAATTTGAAGCTTGAGGTTTTATACGTAATTATTAACGCTCTTACTTAGGCTTCACTGAAAGAGCTTATCAAGAGGAAGCTACTTACTTTTAAATAGGCTGAGAGATAAATTGAGTGGTTTCTAAATTTTCTTCTCTTACTTGTTAAATCTTATTAGAAACTAACCATTGTTTTCCTTTAAGCTTGTTTTAAGCGTTCACCAAAAAGAGTAGTTTTTACTAGTTCAGTTAGGGATAACACGTTATATAAAATCACTTTGCAAGGATAGTCTCACTTTTGATTACTTAAGGCATTGTTTGTTTTCAAGGGGATCTAAACCACAACATATTTCTTTGAATAAAACTTTTAGGTAACTTCTGTAAGGAAAAGCCACCCCATTAAAGCTTACATATAACACATCAATACAAAGTCTTAGAAAGATTTAAATTAACACTTAATTCTCAAGATCAAAGTTTTACAATGCTTATGCCAGTGAAAAGATTGAATAATATTTCTCACTAAGAAGAGTTACCAGCCAAATTACAAAAAAAAGACAAACAACTTCTTCACGAATTTTCCGAACAATTCCAGGCAAGAGGTCATATAAACTCTTTGCAAGCAATGTTACACAATTTACAACACATAGAACACTTTTACAAAGAACTTCATAAGTTGCACTGATGAAACCTTTACAACTCTTCCTTTAATCTACTCGCATAATCCATCTGCACAAATACTAGCTAGAATCAGTTCGCGAGAACTGAGCATGTTAAGGCTACACATTGCAACAGTAAGCTAACATTTAACAATATCAAGAAAGGAAAGTTCTAATTCAAAAATGGATTAAAACACAACCCACAACTCCAAAATTATTCGCATGAGAAAGAAATCTAAACCATCCAGCAAGGAGAAAGTCAAAATACCAGTAAGAACAAAATCACATAAATCAAGGCAAGACCTTATGGGTTAGGAACAAGAAGGTCAAGAGTGTTGATATCTCCTTCATGTAATCCTATGGATTACGTGATTGGAATCCAAAACTTACTCCATCCAACTAAAGGGGTCCAAGAGAAGACAAAACATACTAATTATGATCGTAGGCGCGAAGCAAAACGACGTTATCCAATTCTCCCAGGGGAAGGCTTCATAGTATTATGGGTTCGACGCCCTTAAAAGAAAACAACTATAGTTTCAGTTTTAACCAAGGAGTTTACCACTACCTCCTTATAGGATTTCTTAAACGTAGTACTAGTTAACAAAACAAATCCACTCTTCCAAAAGCATACAAATGAGACACAAAAAGGGCCATTATTCTACCAACAAACCTTATCCTAATCGTCAACTTCTCTACATAATATAAGGGAAGGCTAAACCCAAAAGTCGTTAATAATTTTTATATATTTTCGACAATGTCAAAAAGTATTTTAAAATAAAAATACAAAATTGATTTCCTTAACAAAGCCACAAAATGGGACTTTTAGTAACCAAGTTTGAAGTATAAGATATTCGAGTTCGAAAACAAAGGGATTCGATACACAGGTGGGTAATACACCAGCGATGCCCCAGACTCAAAAGACCTTACCACGAGTACAAGCACAAAAATAAGAACCAACACACATATCCATCAGGAAGGTTACGCAATGCAGTCAGGCCTAGAAGTTCTATGAGCTCCTTGCCAATGGTATAGAAGATGGAAATTTTACCCGATCCATGTGGGCTTATCAAGGAAAAGTCTAGCAAATATCAAACAGATAAATATAATAGCCACCTATTATATTATCACTGAAATCAGCTGTCATCTAACAGGAAACGAGTTCACGAGTCCAATACCATGGATTCACCTACAACTTTTGTTTCAGTCCAGCTATTAATAGCTTGCTTGCGACCCTTAATAAAAATTGTAGAGATTTCATTCAATTAAACTTACAATGTTTCCCCCTTACTTTAATCAAACAAGAGTTTGAACCAGGAAGTAGGTATAGTAATTCTCTCAACACGTAGAGGCCAAAATAGATGTCAGGTTATTCATCCTCTAGAACTGGGTACAAAAGTCAACCATGTACAGTTCTAAAACAAAACCCTAATGCCATTTTCTAATTAAACAAAAGTAAGGAATGCCCACAGGCTTAAACAAGTTTTAGAACACAATGTCACTATTAATGTACCTTTTAGCAAAACAGGAGAGCCCTAAACAGGAAATACGTATTTATTCAACCAAAAAGAGATATGAAGGCTTAATCTTCCATATAGTAAGCCTTCAATTATGAATACCATCACAAAATTCTTTTAAAAGAGAGTCATATAAGAAAACAAAACTCAATAATGTTTCCTTCGCTACGAACTAGACTGCATCACTCAATATTGCAGTAGCCCATTTAGACAAATATGAAATAGAGTAAGCTATAAGAGAGGAAAAGAACATTCCAAGCAAAACCAGCGAAATTGGAACGAGATTTAAAGGAACAACCAACACAATCAGGCAGCGATATAAACAACCACGAAAACATTTTGTCTAGGCGCCATTCAAGAGGAAAGAATATTCATTTCAAGATACTGAAAGAAGGTAGAAAACTATTACAAGGAGTAGATTTAACATGCCTGATTAGAATTCTTCCAACCAACAACCACGTCGACCAGGGCTCGGGCAACAGCAACACAACCTGCGCAACTTCTCTTCCTCAGCCTGCTGAAGATCCATACCCTGTTAACGGCCATGCTTGGCATAGGAAAGGGGGTGATTGAAACATGCCTTCTTGGAATCCTCGGGAGCAACTCCGGGAAGATAGAAGCACTCTGTTCTGAAGAGCATCACAACCACCATAGAAAACCCACACAACCAATGCACTAAACTTAATACAGCCATACCCACATCCCTCAGAAATACTCCACACAGGACCAGAATTAGATCTAGAATCATATATAGCCAAGTTTCCATCTGACTGAAGGCGCAGAAAACACAGTTGGTCTACATCTCCTGCAGTATTACTGTGCCACAACATTCGGCTGTACTGTGTATCAGTCAATACAAGATTACAACCTCTTTCCATTTCCAGCCTTATTCTCTTGTCCGGAGATGTGAGATACTCACCTGGTGCAAGACCATTCCAAACACCATTGTCATGACTGAGCAGAAGAAATGGCCACAGTAAATCCACAAACCCGGTTTTCTCCATTGGGGTTTCAAAATTAGAATGAGAACACCACTTCCTGGTCTCAATCAGTCCATGATCCGAAGCCATCACATCAAGAAAATCAACATGAGAAGAATTGTTACTAATTATCCGTGACATAGTAATCAAGAAAAGCATAGGCGTTGGATACAGAAGCCCATGAATAGCCCTGCAGAGCATATGGTCTGAGATAGGGGATTGTGGCTTTGAAATCACGGCATCTCCTAATGATAAGCCATTGTCCTGGCACAGATTCATATGTTCCCACTGTGCAATACTCTGTCCAGCGGACATATCTGGTGATGACCACATTGGGTGTGGTTAATTTGTGAACTTCTGCAATTGCAAGGCCGCTGTAATAGTGTTTGGATGCTGATTTTGTTAGGTGTCATCAGATTCTGAGTGCAACTGCAATGGCAGCCCCATCTTGTGGACTCAGAGCTCCCTCACCTCCTCCATATCTTGTGAACAATGCAGTGCATAAATTAGCATTCAACAGTGACCGTATAAATGCAAGGAGTAATGGGATGAGGCATACGAGAAGGATTATTAGGCATCGCCATTATTACAGCCTGCAGACGTGTGTGTTTTACAGGGCTGTTGTTGTGGATCCCCGACAAGAACACACCTCGCAGCACCCAATGAAAGTGGAGGTAACACACCTTCCTCACTAGCTTGAAGCTCCTTCTATAACCGCCATACAGACCCACGCAGTGAACCAGGGAAGATGCACCCAAGGTGGAACCAGGGAAGAAAAACGGCTGGATAGAACAGGATTCGATGGCTCTCTACCCACACAACCAGGAAAAATGCCTCTCAACCACTCCACACACGGTCTACCCAAGGAAAATCTCACGCGGTCCGAGAGGATAAGCAGGCAGTCAAAACAAGAAACCAAGAAGATTTACAGATCCAAAATAACGGAAGTGCGGCCACCAGCAAGGATGGTCCAACACGTTTAGACTTTAATAACTCCACCCTCCACGCCAAGAAGGGGATAAAGCATGCTGTGTATATTGTAATCCAAGTCCAAGTAAATGACCAAAATTGGTAGTTGTAAAAATAAGAAAATGAATATTGGTTCCACGGTAAGCTTCATAGATGTACGTCTAGGTTGGTCTTTACTCACAAGGTTATCATTTGTACAAAAGATGTGAACTTTTTGGCTAAAAGCTATTCAAGCTGTTGCAGATTTAAACTCAACTTGAACAAATTCGCTTGCTACATAAACCTATTTTATCCTATTCTTCCTCAAATACTATACTGCAGCAGCAGCGAGCACAAACGCCCAAAGTGGTTCAACAAGCATAAATGAAATTTTTCTTCAATGAAAATGGGCTCGGCAACTCTAATGGCAAGAAAGGACTTAACATGCAGGTATAACTTGTTTATTGAACTACGAAGAAAACCCAGAGGAACATAGCTACAGCTTCTTTGTTAAAAGATGGTCATTGTATGTTCTTAGAAGATATTCGGATACTACTTCTAAATTACACCGATATCCATCTTAAAGTAAGTGGCAGTTTCAACTGCCTATGTGCATTTATTTTCTGCTATCCATGTGTGTAAACTAAAATATGTGCCTACATATTCATACTCATGTACATCCTCTCAGCTAGGTGTAAATCCAGCCTCCACTACCTTTGGTAGGTGTAAAGCAAAGACGCCACAAGGTGTAAATTTCGTGCCAAAATGGGATGTTTGGAACAGCCTATGGGCATCCATCAAAACCATAATGGAGACGGGATTTTCGTCATATGTTGTATTTGCAAGTGTCCTGGCGAACATGTATGTAAATTTTGGAAGTATACACATGACACGGAAATGAATGATGCATGCTTATAGAGATGCCCATTGATCTCCTTGAAACTAGTAAATGGAAAGTGTTCTAACCATTCTTATTCCAAGAAATTTGATGTGGAATTGGACTTGAAACACTGCATCATGGAGAGTGTGAAGAGTACTGGCTCTTGGAAGATGTTCTCACTTATACCCTTGGAGCATATGACAAAGAAATGTTGTATATTGTTCATTGATACTTATTTGGCTGAGTTTGGTCACTTGGCAATGGAATGGTCATAAGTAATCACAAATTGTTGTACTCTTGAGTGAGGCAAATACCGTGTTTATGGGAGTCTGTAAATCATGCATAGAGTCGCTGGGATTCTAGGTTTCAACTTTAGTGGTCCCGAATGATGTAAATAGGTCCCTGAAAAGTGGTACTCACTTATGTTGGTAACCTGTAAGAGGTTAGGGAACCATCGTTGAGGAAAAGTGATCTTAATAAGGGATTCCTTCTAGGGGAGGCATAATTTGTATGTCAGAAGATCACAAATGTATGAAATTTTTAGATGAGGCGGAGGAATATTGACTATCTTTGTTTTGTGGATGATTCGAAGAGATGGGTAGCACCTTTAGGAGACATGGAAGTGAATATATCCTAACTATTTAGGTTAATCTCCTTTTGCAACCATGTAAGAGGAGCCTATTTTTTTGTTTATTGTCTTGTAAATTAGTGGTTAAAAGAGTATACATGTACTATTTCATATTTCCAGTAACTATTTTTAGATAAGAATGGGGAAAATATGATCAACACACGTAGATACTAACATCACATCTAAAAGAAGCTTGTCATATTCCAAATCATTGAGATATCAAACAAATTAAATAGGAATTAAGTAAAATTGGGGCTCATTTGAGCCAATAAGTAAGTTCTGCATGATTCTCCTACAACAGTGGATTTCATTGTCTTGGGTTCACAGCGTTGTCTGAGTCACAAACCTTTGTCTGTGATCAAATTTAAATAAATGGCGTTGTTTGCAGTGATTGTTTTTGGGAGAGAAAAGTTGGTTTTGATTCACCTTGTGAGAAGTATCCTGTAACAGCTTTTTCCAAATTCAAATCCATTGATCAATAAATGGCACCTACAAAAATTTAAAGTATTGGATAGTTATTATGATACATATGTGGCTCCAATGGAGATTTATATCCCATGTGACTTCTTTTTGAGAAGAGAGATATGATCTCAATTTACTGGGAATTCTGCAAACACGAAGCATTCAAGTCAGAGGACCCAATAAAGCACCAAGATTTTACAAACCAATACCCTGTCTAAGGTAGAGAAAGAGGCTACTTTAACTTAAAAATAGGTTGTATTCAACAAAATGAATGTAAATAGATCTTTAAACCATTTATCTCCATTCCTAGAACAAAACCATTCTGAGAAATGAAATTACTAGATGCCAATAAACTATCACATGTGGACTCAAGTCTCTATGTGATTGGACTTAAAAACTATTTCTAGGTAAACTGCCCTTTGTTGCTAGAAAGAAAGAACAAATAACCTAGTATGCATTCGAGAGATGAAATAAATACACTTCCCTGCTCAAGATTATGTTTTGTTGAATAACTCAAATTTTTGATCTCCTCAAATACATCTTCAGCTGCACCCTGAAAGTTTCCAGAACAATCTACAAATATTTTTATGTGAAGGTAACTTGCTCAACCATTGACACGATCAAATCCTGAGTATGGAAGCGAGATATATAGGATTCTCTAGATGGCTTTTTAACAGAACGTATGGGCTCTGTCAAGCTATTTCACATGGTTGAGAAAATACAGTCAATATCTCTTTTTTCCAAAAATGTATAAACCATTTCATTTTTATTTTCAATGTAAAACTCTACACATTGTTACGAGACAGAGGTCCAGAACTTCCTACCAAATCAGAAAAATGATATTAAATGATTACTAGTGACGGTGCCATGATTCAAATGAGTCACCCAACCAAGATCTACAAATAGTCTTCAGCTGCTCGAGGACTTAAGGTTATTGCTTAACCATATTCCTTGGCATTCAACTGATTGCAAGCGATGGAAGGAAACATTCGTAGACTCCGATCATTCGATAACAACTTCTGAAGCCCACTCTATCCATCAAATCCATTAACCCCTTGAGCCACAAATGAAATTCATCCTGAAATCCATCAATAAGGACAATTAGCATCGGGATGTCTAGTTTGACCATTTGTAAGTGGGAAAGACGTCTCCAGATCTGATTCCCACCAAACTTAGATATATAATTAATATCAAAGTCAATGGTTGGCATTATCAAAATAGAAACCTTAAAGACTCATTATCCCAAAAAAAAAATGGGGTGAAAATGAGATTTAGACGCTCAGAAGCCATTGATATTTGTTTTTAAATATGGGTCATCCATATGGAAGATGCAAAAACAGGTTCGGGGGCTTCCTTTGACCTTTTCTTACCCTTTTGAAAAAATGGAAAAATTTCCATGGCAGGGCCACGGCCTAAATTTTTCCCTTAAGCACTTAGGAAAATTATCCAAATTTTCCCCCACCCTGCTAGCCACAACCAATCAGATGCTTCCATGTGGCACCATGGGGCATTGACATAGGGCGGACCCCTTTTTAAACTTAGCGCATCCAAAAAAAAATTGGAAAATTTTTCCAAGTTTTCCCTACCGGCCTGTGTCTAATCAAGTGATGCCATATGGCGTCATGAGGCATCGGTGGAGGAGCGCTTCCCTTTTGCCTTTTTGTGCTTTGGAATTTTTTGGGAAAATTTTCCATGTTTTCCCCCCCACCATCCCGCTGACCCGTAACTAATCAGGAGCGGCCACGTGGCATGAGGAGCCAGTGGAGCGCGCGAGTCAATGTTACCCTCTTATCCCTTTGGGGAGTTAAACAAAATTTCTCCCCACCACCCTGCTTTCCCCGTGTTGGCTTAGTTGATGCCACGTGTCCCTTACAGCTTGTGGACTTATGGGCACAATGTTGGCTTTTCATCCAGCGTAGGAAATTTTTTCCCAAATGTCTCCCGCCGCCCCGTTCTCCCCGCGCTGGCTTGAGAAGTGCCATGTGTTCGTTGTGGACTTGCGGACCCACGGGTGCTAGGGCACAAAGTTATTTTTTCATTTCCCCCAAGTGGGAAATATTCCAAAATTTTTCCCTGCGGCCCGCCAACCCACCCTTTGGGCAAATTTTCACCCCTGGGCTGTAAGCCCACTCTTGGGAAAATTTTCACCCTAAGGCCCGCCGACCCATATAACTCGAAAAATATGAGGAGTTAGGAGGACTTATCTATATCAATGGAAAGGTGAGGAAATTTCCTATCTAATGGAAATGATTTAGGGAAATTTTGAATGCTTTAAGTGTGAGAAAAATTAAATTAAAACTTTAAGCCTATCAGAGGGTGGGTATGATGAGGAATTTCCCTCTGAACCTAATTAAACCTTCTAACCCTAAATTTTGGACCTTAAGACCTCTAAAAATTGTTAATAAAAGAAAAGTATGTTCTAGTGGATTAGAATAGTTCTGGAAGTTGTTAGTGACAGATGTTGCCTTGTAACCTGGTTGTAGACTCTTCTTATTAAAAAAAATTATTCCATAATTTTCCTAACTATTCCTAGGTTGTTCTTGGGTCTCAAGTGGGTTGTTTTTAGTGGGCGTTACACACGCTGTGAAATTTGATGTCCGTCACATCCTTTTGAGTTGGAGGAAATTAGGGACATGAAAATTCACCTCTCTCCATGCTTTTTAAAATTTTAAAATTTTAAAAATCCCTCCTGCTTCTAACTTTTAACATCTAACTCCTATGTGCCTAGCTTGCTCTGTAACTTTCTTTACAAATTATCACCACCACTCCACCATTGCCAAAGATCAAAATAGATTCACCACAGAAATGAAATCCTCTACCCCATGGTGATATATAGGTCCCAAGGGAAATTTTGAACAAACAACGAAGAAGAAATGAAGAACGAAGAAAAAGAACATTGAAAATCTCCATCGCCGCCAAATAGTGTTTTGAAGAGATCTTACAAACGGATGCACGGATTGAAAAACCATATTTTTTATGTTCGTTACTCTATAAAAACCATTAGAAACACAACTTTAGATCCTCCTCGTGTGGCATTAAACATTGACAACGAAGAAATCCTCTTTTCGGCCCAACGGTGAAAAAGCTTGATTTCCTGTCAAACCGGCAGTCGGATCAAGCTAAAAACTTGCCCTCATACTCCAAATGAAAAACCCATTGCAATGGTGTTAATTTCATCGTGATTAGAGACAAAAACCAGACCTGTAAATTTTGATCTCCATTAATGGCCGCCATGCCGGCTCCAACCCCGAAGCCACTGTCACACGAAAATTTTAAATTTTATTTCCAAGCATTCGAATGGGTGAAATTAAGTGAAATTCAGAGGACATGACCGCGAAAACGAGTCGAGTCCAAAACAATATGTTTTTGTTGCAGACCGAGCAGTGGAAGTCCACTTTCTAAAAATAGTAAGTTTTCCTCTACAAACTTGCAATGTTTGGGAAGTCATCATCAAAAACGGCTATGACAAAAGCAATGTGAACTGAAGATCTCTAGGAAGCCAGAATGATTGTCCGGAGCCAAAATAGTGAAAATCACCACTTACTAAAATAGTAAGTCACCCCGAGAAGTGGTTGAGGCAAAGGTAGTGTGTGTAAGAGTGAAAGAGGGAGTTCATCACATCAGAATGGTCAAGAAGAGGAAAAATAACCTCACACAAAAAAATAGTAATTCTTCCATATGGGAACTTGCTATTAATAATAAGTTACACTCAAATGGCAGTTTTGGCAATATAATCATTCAAGGGAACATCATCATTCAGGATCATCTATGGGCATTTCTTACAGGGCATTTGAGATCCATCCCAAGGAAACCAAAAATGTCTTTCGACACTCAATACATGGTGCAGGTCACAAGTATATGATATGCAGGGTGGGAGTTGCTTTCATCGGTGAATCAGTTCATTCAACTTGGAAATCCTCCATTATACAAGATGAAGGAGTTTCTCATGGTGCAAAGAGTTCAGATATTTAGAGTTCAACACATTTTATCATCCCATCGAGTCATCTAGAAGGATCAAAGGACTTTATCGAAGGAATATTCTTGCATTGTCAGCATCATTCTTCTTCTTCTTCTCTCTCTGCTCTCTCTCTCTCTCTCTCTCTCTCTCTCTCTCTCTCTTCTCTCCCCCCAACATTCTCTCTCTTCTCAATGTTCTAAATTTACGTTGGGGGTTTCACTTTTTCATAATGCCTTAACTAATTAAAATTGACTTTATTTTCAATGTAATAAGTCACCCTTAAGTTATAAAAGGGGACTTAAAGTTTTCCTAAGAAGGTGAAAAGTTTCAAGGCATATGAAGGGTCAATGGGGGTCATATGAAGAGTCTTTTCTCTTCCTATAAATAACAAAGCCATTTAAATTTCAAAGGGTTGGTGATCGATCTTGTAGACTCAAGAGTGCATTGTACTTAGAGAGAACAAAGGAGATAGCCATTTTCTTCCATTTTCCCCACTCTCAAATTTCTTCCATTTCCATGCTATGTACATTTTCTACTCAAGAATCAATACAAGAAGAAGGAGTTTCATACCTTTTTTGATGAGGATATTTTAGAAACTTTGAGTTCTCAATATTAACTCATCTTATTTCCATTTGTAGGGTTTTTTCTTCTCAACTCTAATGCGTGTGTGAAATTTTTTGGTTAATGGGTGTGGGAATTCTGATTTTCTACCCACAATATTAATCCATCTCCCTTTTTCTTACCCCTTTCCCGTTCTCTTGCAAATTCCTGTATAGCAAGCAATTTATAGCTTTGTTGCAGGGTTAGTGGAGTGCCCCTTTTGGATCCCCCAAATATTGAAAAAATTTCTAGAGTGCGTAGAACATTGCTAAGGCCTCGTGCTTCATGGTTGTATAACTACATTCCATAAAATATAACTTTTTTTTATACATTGATAAGATGATCTATGTTTCCTTCCCTTGGATGGGATAAAATAGCCCCTATGACCACCCCCGAGGTATCCACATGGACATGGAAGGGATTATTTCAATTATGAAATCACAAAATAGGTGAACTTGTTAATTTTTCCATTAAAATATCAATACCTCTTATTGGCGCAGTTTCCACAAGAATGGCCCATCCTTCTTGAGTATCTCCTCTAAGGGACCCACTATCTTAGCATAGTCCTTGATGAACTTTCTATAGTAGGCTGCATGACCCAAGAAATCATGCACCTCATGCTAGGTAGTAGGTTATTCCAAATCTATAATCATAGCAATTTTTGCAGTGTCTATTAACATTGCTTCTTTAAAAAGCACAAGTACCAAAAGGACTATGAATAATGTCATGAATATGCACCTCTTAAGCTTCAAAGAGATCTGCAGTTGCGTACATTTCTTAAACACGAGGCCTAAGTTGGCACAATGATCTCTCACTAATCCATAAATGGTCCAATCATCGATGTACACATGTAAGAACTTATGAATAAAGACTTTGAATGCCTTAATCACTATATGTGAGAAAACTATTGGTACATTCTTTAGACTAAATGACATAACCTTAAATGCAAATGAGCCCTATTCACTTATAAATGTGGTCTTCTCTTTGTCTTCTTCTATAATCTAGACTCCATGGTATCCAAATAATCCATTAGTGAAAGTATAAATTTAACATCTTGCCACACCCTTAAAGATTTATTTGCTAAAAGGGCGGGAAGGAGTTGATGAAATAAGACTCATTTAGCACATGTAAGTCAATACTTATTATGTGCCCATAATTTTTATTATGATCACAATAGGGATTATCCATTCATATTCTTCCACTAGATATATGATCCTAGCTTCAAGAAACTTCTTTATCTCCTCGTTTACCTTCTTTCATAGATTTAAATCGATACGATAAGACCTATTCCTTACCAGGCACACATCCTCTTATAGCTTGAAGGTAATTTTTCCAAGGGATGCATGTACTATCTTCATCTTATGATTTCTTTTGGGGAACAAGTCCATGAATTCATGGAGTAGTTATACAATGCATGTCAATTTTGTATTGGACCAATAATCCCCTATGGTTTTCATTCTGGTTCTTCCTTTGATATGATGTTCAATTCCACGTTAAATGTAGGTTTTGTGCAGTATCTCTTCTCTACGTCACATGTCTTACAAAGTATAATCATAAATACTATTTAAGATGATCAAATGTTCTTTGGGATCATCTTGTTCATCAACTTTCACTAGAGCCTTCCCTTTTTCTCTGGTTGACTCTTTCACCCATTATTAGCTTTGACATCCACTGGAGTTGGGATAGGTTGTTTTACAAAAGGGATATCCAAGGGGATAGGATTTCTTATCAAAGTGATGTGTTACCATCTCCTCCATGAGAGCATGCTTATGAAATATGGCTTCCCTTATTAGTGTTAGGGGTTTATCCTATTCCCCTTTTATGGACTTGAACTAGAAGGATATTGTTAAGTATGTCTTTACTCACTCCATTTTGATTTCTCTCTCCTTATATCACGCAGGATATACTAGGTTGACATCTAATATGTTAACATGCTATAGAATGTGTGTACCCATATCTAAAATTGTAATGCCTTGGGGTTGCTAACCCATATTTCTTCACATGTGCACACATGGGATAATGGGCATGTGCTTCTATCATAATTTGGTAGGTTTACCTTCACATTAGTATTCACAAACTAGGTTAAAAAGGATTCCTTAATGTCGATCCATTTGGGTAAAGAGGGGGGGGGGTGTGCATCCTCCTCCACATCATAACTATATTTTTCAAGGTGTAAACAAGACAATTTACCCTTTCCTCCTCTAGTATGTTGTTATATATGTGATTTCTAAGTTTCGGAACTAAGCACTGGTGACACCTGTTTGGTCCTTTTATTGCTTTGTTTAGATTTGTTTACGTCCTCTATATGGTATTTGCATTTTTTTGGTCAAGTCATAGGGATCCATGTTCTTGTCTTTTACTCTAATTATGTTTACTTGTTGCAGGACAATACTACCCAAATAGGAAAGTAGCACCTAGACGCTAATGTCCTTTTGGGCACATCCATCCTATTTTTTGTTTTTCTCCTTTGTCAGTTTATTTTGGCTCCTTCCCTTATGTAGTGAATAATGTAACCCAAAATGTAGTCCCTTTTGATACTCTTTGTATGTGGTAGATATATAAAATGATAGCCCAATTACCCCCTTAGAATAGTTAGTAGGTTGTATATATAAAATCCATAGCCCAATAACCTACTAACTATTCTAAGGGGGTAATTGGGCTATCATTTTATATATCTACCACATACAAAGAGTATCAAAAGGGACTACATTTTGGGTTGCATTATTCACTACATAAGGGGAGGTTATTTTGAATTCCATATCACACATTCTTGCATTGGCACAAATTAGTTGTAGCCCGTTATTCTTTGTGCGCCTAGCACTAGGGAATTTTAGCTCAAAGGACACAATTTCAATCACACACCACAAGAACTACATGGAGTCTAAAATTTAGTGCAACGCACAATAAAAAGATCACATCGGGGTGAACATCGGGGTTAGTCTGAATCTCTCATTTGAATTTTACTTTCAACCTAATGTGTGCTCCAACCTTGTGTAGGTAGTTAGGGTTTGTTTTGTAGGTACATGTGTGACAAAGAAAGAGTGAAGTGAACCTGATGTGACCTATATAGAGATAACAACAACAAGCGACACAGAAAGAACTAGATCCATATTCTATCCCGAGGACATTAGTGCCCAAAATAGATGCCAGTGGCCAGAGGTTTGTGTCCTCTCCTAGGAAATCATGTCCCTGAAGTTTTCAAATGTTAGTTTCAAATTTCAAAGCTTTCACAACCAAGAATATTCTTGTTTAGATCTTTCACCTGCCTAAAATCAGTCTAGACCTATAGTGGCAAGCTAAGTCATTCTCAAAACCCCATCTATCACTCTTGCTTGTATTTCCTTTGCTTTATCTTGTTTGTTTATTGTTTTATCTATTTGATTAGCAACATCCTTGTCTTAGATTTAATTTTATTAAATCATTTGGTGAACCCGTTTATTGAAAAAATGCTAGCTTTCTCTAGGCTCCTTTATTTTGTATATTCTTCATGGCCTACCAAAATATGTTGTGAAACCTTCTATCGAAGTATAGTTATCCTAAGTATGAATCCATTCTTATGAGTGGTATTTAGCCTTATTTCACTAATAATGCGGATGAAGCCTCTTTATTTCACAAGTCTCATACTTACCCTACTTACAATACATATGTACCTCGTGTGTTTATAAATAAAGTTATAATCGTAACCCTGATGTGGTATTATTCCCCCTGTGGAGGCCACTAGTGATTTTGATCATGATTCTATTGCTACTAATGAGACATATATTTAAGATCTAGTTGATTTTTCAAGTGAAGAAAACCTTGCTAATGAAACTTCTCTTTCTTCTGAATCTCTCGCCATTATCAATTCCATCAATTATAGCCCTCTCCCTCCTCCTTCTCCCCCTTACATACGCACAAATAATTGGGACTAGTCATGTTATGGTTGATCTTTCTATTTCAGATCCTTCTCCATCTCCTCCACCTTCGACTTGTCTGTTGGCCATTATGCCACAAGAGACTTATCTTTCTTCTTCTCTTGTGTGCATGACTCCTTCTATTGTTCGTGATCCTATTGCTAATGATCCTACTATTTCTCATAATGTGTTTGTTGGTGAAATAATTTGTCTTGCTACAAAGTATTGAGTTTTCACCAATAATGTGGGGATAAGCCCCTCCTTGTGTATGGGGAGGCTACCATTATTGAATGTAAACTACCTCAACTATCTAAAAGTTGTGGGGGTGGCCAATTTGATAGGGATCACACAAGAACTCTTCATTGAACATGTGGCAAAGTACTTGTACAGGGTATAAGGGAGGAAATCATAGCAATAAGAGATAACGGGGAGAAATTATGCAATGGAAGGTTATTGTTATGAGTAGGCACTAACAAATTTCACACCCAATAACAATAGTAGTTCAACATTCAATTAGAGGAAAGCAACAATGTAAGCCATTAGTGAGACTAACAAAACTAGAGACACACAATTCTCTAGATTCATTGAAGATACAAAAGTTCCTTCTTGATCACTACGCTTGCAAAGTGTAAAAATGACAGAGAGAATAGAGGAACACATAAGAAAATGGAAATGGAAGAAATGTAGCTTTTATTTCTTTTGTGTTGGTGATAAAAAGCTCAACATCCAAACCAAAATCTATAATTGCTATAGGGAAAAGTAAGATTTCAGAGATCCCTGTGAAGAGTGTATTTCCTATGTTTGAGCTATGCAGCCACCTTACAACTATCATGAAGATATCAAAAAGAATTGTGTATAGATCTTGAGTGAAATGAAAGGGTTGGTTGCAACTTTCTGCATCCAAAACGAAAATTTTCTATTTTTAGCAGGTGGAACCAAGACCTGTTGTTTTGAAATGAGATTTTTCCTGTTTCGCTTAAATTTGATCTTCTCAATCCTTTGGAATACTCAATTCAATTCTGTTGATGATTCTTTACCCTTTTAGGAAATTTCCTATTTTTAGCAGTTACCTTTTTACTTTTTTTCATAATTTCGGGAAAATTGACTTAGTCAATTTTGTCCTCTTCATTGTTCTCTTAGTATTCTAGATGAACCTGATATGAGAGAGATTACTTATTTTCTAGTAAGTGAAGGCACCATATACTTACTAATCTTATAAAAATACACTTATCCATGTCCGTTTGACATATGAATCCTAATTTCTTCATTAGATTTGGCTCAGGCCTCTGGGACCCGTGCTCTCAAACTTTCATCGAGTCAATCCGTCTAGTTCCAAAATGATTGGAAACATGCAATCGAAAGTGGGATCTAGGGCACAGGGACTAAAATAGACACCCAGACTTTGCCTATGACTTACAAAAAATCTATTCATCATTCATTTTGTAGTTACAAGACTTCTTGAAGGATCCTGGAATGACATCAACAGACCATGATAAAATCTCAATGGATTCATAGCTTGCACACTAATAGGGAATGTTATGAATTTTTATGGTTTTAATGTTCATGGCTGCAAAATGGAGAAATATGATAGAGTTCACTAGTGAAATTTCACGTATTTTGAGGTTTTAAATAATCAAGAATGGAGTTTTTTGAAGAAATCAAGACTAGAAGTTGTTTTAAGATTTTAGCTTGCACGTGGTAGAAGTAGTTAGTTAAAAAGTTAGGGGTATGCACTTCATGGAATTTTTTTGTCCCCATTTTCCCCTTTGGAATTGATACAATACGGACAAGAAAATGTTCCCTCACTTTGGGCTTTCCATGTGTCATCCGTGTGATTGCACGATGGGGGAATAGACGAATCAACCATTTAGCACACCTAAGGGGCATGAGACTGGTTCCTATGAAAAACCAAAGAAAATGATAGAGTGGGGAATTTCTTTTGCTTTGTACCAGTTGATATCTTAAAATGGGGACATGAGGGAAATATGTATGCGTTATCACTCATCATGTGATTGACAAGTGGACTTTCTCATTGCACAATGGTATGACTAGAACTAGAAAGATAAGCCCCATGGAGTGCTTACGCATAGTCATGTGAGGAACCTGGAGGAAAACTTGGCATGGGGCACATTTTCTTGACCCCCTCTATCCCATTAGGGATGGAGACAATTAACAGGGACAAAAAATGGGTATGCCTCAACCTAGAGGTGACAAGTTTCCTCGCTTAAAATTGGCAAAGTATGAGTTGAAACATACCTCACAAGAGAGGAGACTTGAATTAATGAGATTTCTGGAGCTCCAATGAAGTATTATTTGTGAAGTATTATATTATTTTGACTCCCAAAAATAACAATGGGATGAGTGTCATCCTTCAATGTTCATAAAACATCTTGAAAGTTCTCCTTTTTCTTCAAGACATCAGTGTGTATCGAGCAGATATTGAGATTCAAACCTGGGAGATTAATTGATTCTTGTGAAATAATTGTAAACTTCCATAATGTAGAGAATTCAACATAAGCTTTCCAATGACTATTTATTTCTATTAAATAAAATTACAGAGCTCCTGGAATCATCTGTAGAAGATTTATCCCTATTTTGATTGTGATGATGCTTACCCGTGAAGAATCCGATGTTCTTACTCAAACTATCCCTAGCAAACATTGAATTTCAAAAATTCCCTACACTTTTATAAATTATTTCCAAAATATTCATAGCATTTTCAATACCACCTTAGGATTATTTTTAGACCTGTGTAAAACCATCCCGGAGGATGCCCATCTATGTCGTGAAACAACTGGATATTTTCCTTTCTAATATTTGAGAACTAACCATTTGAAATTACTTGACCGCATGAAAGATGTTATGACCTTGATATCCCTCATTTCAAACATTAGGGAAATATTTTTCTAGGAATCACTTATAAGGAACTATGAGTGTCATGATATAGTAGGAAAAATGATCTCGTTATTAGGGGAAATTAGGGAGACTCAAGAGAAAATTTTCACATTTGGGTCTTTTGTCATCCTTGATAAGTTTGAAATTTTCATGCTGAGACATTTGCATTACAATAATTCCCTATTGTTTATTTCAGATGAGTGAATGCAAATTTTTTTTAAAACAATAGTTGTCTAGCTTCTGAGTATTTGGGCAAGTGGCCCTAACCTTTTTCATCCTAAATGTAGCATTGTTCATGTAATGCCCACTTCCCTTTGACACCTTTTTTATACTAATCATGATACTGCTGATTATATTATGGACATTATTATGGACTTTATTATAGTATGATGTTAGATGTTAGATTATGGATTATTGTTGACTAGATTCAGTTATGATGCATGATGATTATTAGAGACATTTTATATGTTGATGATGATATACTGTTTGACATGGTTATATTATGGATGTTGTTCAGACTTGTGATATTTAGATATAGTGAGTAGACCTAGAAATGGAAATTTTTTGGATGATGATATAGTTGTTGATAAAACTATGAATGATATTGTTAGATTGCTTTGATGTTGTTGTGATTCATATATCTAAATGATTTTGAGAATTATATTTATATTATTTTGGATGTTCTGATATGGCCACGAGGCCGAAGGAGGTATTTGTGTTTTACAGGTTAAAATATCACAACAAACATCGGGGGATTGGAGACCAACCACATTGGAATTCTAGATGAATTCAATAAGGTCACCATGGCAACTAGTTTTGTGTGTGCATGTTTTATGTGTGTTAGGGATTCCCATGGGGTGGATCACCTTTAAATGTGACCAAGGGGTTTTATATGTTTATTTTATTTGGTCCCTTTTTTTATTGTTTACATGTGTTTATTTTGTGGTGCATTTACCCTTTCATTATTCTTTAAATGGTGTGTAATATTATGAGTAATCATATTGTTAAAATAATTAATTATCAAATATGTCATAAGAAAGTTAATCAATAGAAGTTGTTGGCCTTGAATTAAAGTGTTGTAAGAGATGTGTATATGTGATGTGTAAGTTAACTTTTGAGTGTGAAACACTCCACCTTCTTAGAAATTCGAATTTGTCCTTGGAGGCTGTTTATGGAGGCTTGTGGGACAAGTTAAACTTGTCCCATACCTCTTAAATTTATTTACCAACCATACCTATGGTTGGAGAGTTAAAATTAGACTTTTATAATGCATTTTGGGAAGACAAATTGTAGGTTTTAATTGCACTTTTCTGACATGATTTTAATTTCATTCCTTTGGGGTGTGGGTTGGATTTGAGTGTGTAAGTAAACTGTCATATTATTCATCCAATTATTTATTATGCATTGGAGAATGAAGTTGACTGTTTGTGTTGAGGTTGAGGATGTGTGATGTGGCATCCTACATGGATCCTCCTCATCCACTTCTCTTCCCTCTTCTATAAAATGCGAATTGCTTGCCTTGTTTTGGGTTGCTTAGTTTTTGGATACTTCATTCTTGGGTGAATTCTTTTGCTGTTTTGGAGCTCTTGCTTTTGGAGAAGTTTGAAGATTATTGCATGCTGGTTATTTGGTGGATTTTTGGATTGATTTCTTAGAAACAAGTGTTGTTTGGAAATGGGGAAACTCCATCATAGAGTGTGTCATCAGAGGAGTCTGGTGTAAAGTTAGTTGATGTAAAAGTTATCTCTCGATTAGATCTCTTTATGTTCTTTGCCCTCAAATAGTTGACTTGAAGTGTCAAAAATTGTGTGTTTATTTCCAAAGGAAGTGTGTTTATTTTTGTAACGTTCTGTGTTTACTTATAACAATCTATTCCATTCTACAAATGTGTGGTTTATTTCCAACAATATTTCACACGTGGAAAGTGTTTATCTTAGATGCAAGTTTTCATAGTTTGATTTCAATAAGGTTTTGGCCAAGGAATAATAAAGACATTGAGAAAATAGCTCCCAAAAAATTAAAAAAAGAAAACAAATACCTACAGTCAGTAAACAAGATCACTAATATTTCTTGTTGCATATAGCTTCTGGACACCACCCCTATGATTTTGAATATGACATCAACAAAGAGTTGATTAAATGAAGGGAATAACGACACCCATCATTTTTGGTGCCATTTCTCGAGGGAAAATAGTTAGAATTATCTAATTAGGTGTCAACAAGAGATAGAGTAATCATACATCTAGTAATTGCTAGGATCTTCCCTACGTCATCATAAAATTTATGAGTAGATCAAGAGACTCCAAGGGTCGATTCCTCCCAAAAATATCTGAACAAGAATCATCATCTTCTTGATCAAATATGGAAGTTGATCAAGAATTAGAAGCACCATTGTCCACCTTTGAATTCTTAGGCAGGGAAAAGAAAAAATATCATATCCCGAGACCCTTTGTTTAGAGAAAGTTTTGATATCATACAATATGAGTAGTCAACCTCCTACTCTTGAATTTTCACCTTCCCCAAAACAAATCACATACCATACTGATTGGGAGAAAAGTTTAGAAGGTACTACAGAAATGGCACAAGAAGCTGAAAGAGAACCTGATAGACCTTCACTTATCCAATTCAATTGGATGATGATGATACACCTATGAAAAATATTTCACCTACACATTTACCCACGTTTAGAGGGATGTCTATCTGAATACCCTGAACCAATTTTTGTTTGAATTTAAAGTATTGTGTCAATCTTATGATTACAAAACAGATAATCAGAATACTTAAGTTAGTTTCCAATCTACCCTGAAGGATGCAACAATGAGGTGGTTTATGGGATTAACATATAATTCTATTAACACTTTGGAAAAAATGGAAGTTTCCTTCCTAGACAAGTATCAAGATTACTGTAGAGGGGAGGAATAGGAAGGAAGAATTTTTATCACCAAATCACAGCACACCGATGCAGTTCTATGGTTTTCACAAGTGTGTGTGATTACTTGAGCTCACTCTGTGATTGGAGTAACATGTGGTACTATCTCCAAGTTCATTGGGACTTTATTGTTGAGAAATAGACCTCCATAGAAATGTGTTCTTGATAGAATAGGGACTACCTGCCACAATCTACTCTAATGTAGGAAAAACTATCTAATCCTAGCCTTGTGCCAAGGGAAGGAGCTATGAGAGATACATGTGAAAAAATCCAATACAATAAAGAGGTGCAACACTAGAAAAGATGATAGTGTGAATGAGTAGTTTTCTAAGGTGTGGAAAGTAGAATCATAAGTTTATATTTAGAAGGGTGATAATAGTTCTCCACAATCTAGTAAATACATTTGCAACAATATTCCATACATGCATATAAAGATAAAGAATCTGCAAGAGTATAAGATAGAAACAATATATTTGTAACAAGTTTGGAAGGGAAAGTGCAAAAAGGACAACAGGGGGATGTATCCTTGTGGGACTATGGGGCGCCCTTGTATATCTGCGCACAATATAATCTAAGACTAAAATAAGCATTGGTAGGATGACAGAAGCTAACTTGACATTGGGTCTATTGCTTTAGGTCGATAATGACAAAATAAAATAAAACAAAATGACCAAAGGACAAGGGTTTAATTAGTACTTTCTTCACTCAAGAACCTTCTAAATAGTAGCTGAAACCATATAAAGAAATCCCAACAATGCTATGTTTTTTCTACTCAAAACTTTTCCCTTGACAAGGATCTACATCTCACTCTAATTTACAAGAATTTTCCTGAGAGAGAGAGAGAGAGAGAGATCAGAGAATAATGAAAAACCTGAAATTTGTCTTCCCTACACTTCCAAGAGGTAATGAACATGAAGTGAAATGATGTTATTTTTCTTTCAAAAGTCTGACCATGTTGTCCCATTACTTGTAGTAGTGATAAATGTCAGCCCATTGCTTCATTTAATGCACCTCCAACTACCAAATAAAACATTTATTATAAAATGGGTGCATTTTCTTAGAGAAATCACCATCAATTCCTTGAGTCAAATTCTGAATTTCTGTGATTTAAAATGTGTGTTAGTCTTAGAGCCAAGATTCCAATAGTACCAATATTTTACAATTTCATTAGGAAATGATATGTTTCTATTGTTATAGATTATCCCAGAGGTAATTTCTGGATTTGCCAAGAAGTTTGTCAATCAACGGGACTAGGTAATTATTTGACTGGAGTTGGATATGTTTTTAATTTTCATGTATGTTTCTTTATTTGGCATAGAGAACATGTCGTGTGCAAGTTTTGAAAAGTCCAATTTTGTGAAAAGTGTAGCTCTGGATTGAAAATTATGGAAGTTTAAGAAGTTCAAGAGTCAGGCATGAAACAGTGGAAGGGAAATAGACGGAAGGCAAACATGAAGACAGGTGCATGGCACAATATAATGTATACCACATTGGACTGCACAAGAGGAAGAGCACATATGGATGACTATGAATTTGGAAGGTGTTTATAGAAGGGCTTTGCTGTGAGGAGGGTGTGAGGGGACAGAAAAAAGGCATGTGTGCGGGAAGAAGGGAAGAAATTTAGAGCACATGGGAGGAAGGCACAAAAGGGGAAAATGGAAGGGGAGACTTTTTTAATGAGAAAGGGAGAATTAAGAAGGTGCATGAGGATGCGTAACTACTCGACTTGCAGCGGACGGATTGCAGTAAGGAGGTGATGTGAAATGCAAGATGTAAGAGCGTGAGAGAAAAGCATAGAGAATGTGTGTGAGTAGGTGTATGTACTGCTACTAAAAGAATGTCCATACATGTGGAAGACAAGTATGGAAGCAGATGTGAATATACAACCAACGACGGGTGCGTGGTGGTAGAAAGAAAAAAGGGCATCATGATAGGAAGACCTCGAAACTTAGCTATTATTTGTGTAAGGTAGTCTGTGTAGGGGTACGTACAGAAGATTTTTGCAAGGCACAGAGAAGGACTACAACCTATGTAAAGTGTCAAATGAGAAAGCTTATGGGTACACGGGCCTGAAAATTTGAAGTATTAGAGTTAGAATGAAACTAAAATTTTTGTCATGCGAATAGCTAGGAGAGTTATTTAGATAACAAGAATTTTTCAAAATCAAGCATGAGGAGGATGAGAATATGGAAGATTATTTAGAATGATTCATCATTGTGGGTAAATGTATGTGGATTTGTATGTACTGCAATAAGAGATTGTCCCTTGGAAAAACAAAGATGTGTCTTATTTTTGAATCTAGGGACCATGAGAGTAATTCCTATTCTCTTCTTCCATTTATTAAAAATCAACTTAAACAAACCAACATTCCATCCACATCAAAAGAAGTAAATTTTGTCCAGAGACAACCTAGCCAAGGGAAGTTCATGCCTAGGTCAGTTCCTAACCCCTGGATGATGCCATGGAAATCTCAGACAATGCCACAAAATTGGGGAAACCACCTTGGGCACCTCAACCAACATGGAATCCTCAGGATTGGTTAGGTCAATCTTTGTATTCCCCAGGACACCAACAACCATGGTCTGGTCAAGGAAACCCAAATGCTTGGTCACAACCTAGGTGGAGCCCTAATAATTATGTTCAAGGGAGGACATATCCCAATCAGAATCAACAAGCCATAATGGGTTCCCCGCACAAAATTCACAAAATGAAAATGTGGTCCAAACCCAAATACCAACATAGCCAGTAGAAAACCCAAGAAACAAACAAACAACTCCTATCTACGGAACAGAACCAGAAAAATCAGTTGATCTGAATGCCATGGATTGTAAGGATATTCAAACTAGATATGGAAAAATAATTAGCAGTCCACCTGTTATAATCACTGAGATGACAGAAGAAAATGAAACCCCTAGTACGGTTGTTCCCAAGAAGGATGTAAAAGAAAAAGGATAAGGAACCAGATAGCAACTCTACTGAGACTCCATTTCCAGAGAGATTTAAAGAAGCCATAGAGACTAAGGAATCTGAGTTGGTATAGGAACTAAGGAAATTGAATATTGAAATACCATTGTTACAAGAAATTAAGGACATTCCAGAATTGAACAAATTAATCAAAATTCTATGTTTAAAAAGACCTAGAAGGAAGAAGCAGTACCCCAGGACTATTAAGGTAGATGGGAAACTTGTTGATTTATTAGCAGGAAAAATTTTACTTCCCAAATACGGAGATCCTGGAAGTCCTGTTATTTCTATCTCTATAGGGAATAAAGATATACATAATGTTTTGGTTGATTTGGGAGTGGCTATAAATGTGATGACAATGGACACTTTGAAAACATTACCATTAACAAGTATACAACCTACTAACACCATATTGTAGATGGCAGATCAGTCTGTAGTAAAGCCAGAAGGAGTTATTGAAGATGTGGCAGTTATGGTGGAGTCATGGGAATATCTAGTTGATTTCCTTATATTGCAGCCAAAAGGTAAAACACTTGGTTATCCCATTATTTTGGGCAGACCATGGTTAGCTATAGTTTTTTCCTTAATTGATTGAAGATCATGTGATATGACTATCTCAAATGGCAAGAATTCTAATAAAATATCCTTATATCCTTCTGCATGACCTTCTATTGATAATCAAGAACAATTATGGGTTGATGCTCCTGATACTAATAAGAAAAACCTATCTTCTTTGGCCATGATCACGTTGCAGGATCACGTACGTGAGGTAGAATATATGATTAATCAACCATTGAATGAACACCAATTGTCCTTGGAGAAATCGGGAATAGTTCTGAACCTTATGAACTTAGTTGTGGAACCTGCAGACTCTATCTGGAATCATCATTTAGTTCTGGAACCACACATTTAGTTCTGGAACAACAATTCCCTATAACTGTGACTGTACATAATTTCACTCCAGAGGAACGAGATTTCTCTTGGGGGGAGGAAGAATCGGTAGCTTCAGTTTCTAAGATATATCAGGAAATGGTGAAGAATTTTTGGAAAGTAGCAGTGACGAGGAGTTTGACCTATAACAAGATAAGTATCATAACTCTTCCTACTGTCCTTTTTCCAATATTCTGTCTCAAGGAAATTTTGGAGATGTTGCTACATATCATATGTTGTTTCCACATGCATGTCCACTAAATACCTTAATGGAACCCTTTCAAAAAATCAATTCATCACACATTGGAACCAAACATGCTGAGATTTAGCCAGGTAAGATTTTGAACATAAATAGTTGGTTGAAGAATGATGAAGAAGCTAAATTGTTTGATGTTCTGAAAAATCATACTAGAGATTTTTCTTGGGACTACAAATATATGAAAGGAATCCATCCAAGTATTTACACTCATCACATCTATACTGAAAACATTAGACTAGTTAGGAAACCTCAGAGAAGGATTAATCCAGCCTTAAGAGATATAGTCAAGCAAGAAATTGAAAAACTATTACAAGTAGGTTTTATCTACCCTATCTCAGATAGTCAGTGGGTGTCTCCTCTTGTAATTTTTCCTAAAAAGAAAGGAAAATGGAGAATTTTTGTTGACTATGGGGAACTGAAAAAAACCACACTGAGAGTTTATTTTCCCTTACCATTCATAGATCAAGTTTTAGACAACCTTGCAGGTAAGCAATAATTTTCCTTCCTGGATGGATTTAGTGGATATAATCAAATCAGGTTTGCTGAGGATAAGAAAAAACTACCTTTACATGTCCATGGGGTACCTTTTCCTACAGGTTATTACCATTTGGAAATAAATGCTCCAAAAATTTCCAAAGATAGTAGCATTTTTTAAATGACCTAAAAATGTTGTTTAAATGTGGTCATGATTTGGTTTTATGATTTGGAAATTTATGACAGAGTGTGTGAGAGAAGATGAAATCTTTGACATACTAAGGGCATGTCATGATGAACCTGTGGAGGACACTATTCAGTGAAAATAACAGCTCACAAGATACTTGGCAGACTATTATTGGCCATCTCTGTACAAGGATGTGAAGAGATATATCAAGTGGTGTGATATTGTCAAAGGATGGGACATCCAACTTTTACCAATGAAATGCCTCTGCAACCTCAATTGGTGATTGAACCATTTGAAAGATGGGGTTGGATTTTGTTGGTCCCTTTAGTCCTCCTTCACAAGGAAAGGAGTAAATTATTGTGTGTACTGATTATGTGATAAAGTCCTCAGAAGTGCAGGCTTTAACAAATGCCACTGAAGAAGCAGTTGTTGATTAAAAATCCTTTGGCACAGAAATTATGGTAAAATTTGGTGCACCAAGAAGTATAGTTTCAGATCAGGGGCCACAATTCATGTCTAATATGATCCAAGCCTTCACAATGCATTATCAGATCAATCATAGGAAGTCATCTCCCTATCACCCACAATCAAATGGACAAGCTAAAGTAACAAATAGAGAATTGGAAAACATCCTTACCAAAACAATTGAATCAGGAAGAAGAGATTAGGCAAAGAGACTACCTGAAGCTGTCTGGGCCTATAATACAACTTGGAAGACTACAACAGGATTTTCACCATATGAGTTAGTCTATGGGAAAAATCCCTTGTTACCTATTGAATTTGAACTACAAACATTGAGGACAACAGTTAAATAGGTATTGAGTTGGATGCAGCACAAAAGGAGAGAATTCTTCAACTCAATGAGTTAGATGAGTTAAGGATGGAATAACTTCAACAGATGGAGATAATCCAAGATCAAATAAAGTAATGGCATGACACACATATCAAGAAGAGGAAATTCAAGGTAGGAGATTGGGCATTACTATTTGATTCTAAGTACCAACAATTCAAGGGAAAATTGAGAACCAGATGGTTGGGACCCTATCAGATTGAGAAGATATTTGACAATGGTTCTATTCAGTTACTTCCCATTGATGGCAGTAGAAGGACACTTTTGGTCAATGGACATAGGCTAAAAATTTATAGGAAGCCTCCTACTAAGGATGAATTCTTGAGGCAGATTGAAGCAGACAAAGAATTTGATCATATGGAAGAACCCAGTTCTTCCAAAATGATCAAATAATCAGATGGATAAATCTAGAATAAAGGGAAGAGAATGAAAACCAGTAAATGGCGTTCTCTTCCCAAAAAAAAAAAAAAAAAAAAAAAAAAAATAAATGAATGAAAACCAGTAAATGGCATTCTCTTCCCAAAAAAAAATTCTCTCAGAGATCAATTGAAAACTCAACAATGGTGGTTGATCTCCTCAAATAAATGGCTAATCCAAAATAAAAGGAACTTCTTTGAAATTCCAGTCTATCTTTTCTAACCATTTTTCCTTTTGTTTCACTTTTAGGAATGATGAGTCATCATGATGGAGGGATCACATCATCAAGGATGGTAATTATGTCTTTAACTTATTAAAGGTTAGATTAAAAGTTTGCATGTGTGATTGGATTTGATTTAAAAGTTGGTATGATGAGTCACCTATTGTACATTATGATTAAAAGTGAGTAATCATGAGGATGATGTTGGTGGAACAAACATGGTGGCATGTTTATAATGATATATAATTTGTGTGGAATAAACAAATTGAAGAATAAGTTACAGAAAAAACTTCAAGGAAGAAGCAGAAGAATTAAATTTGCATTCCGCAGCTAAACACACATATAGTTCCGCAGCTAAACCCATCCATTCCACAGCTAAGCAAAGAGTTTTGTAGCCAATCTGGGAAGAGTAATAATTTGAAGGAGAAAGAATTTGAATCACCCTCTTTACCATGGGGATTAAAAATAAGTTGGAACCTGAGGATGATACCTAGCTTCTTGCAGATGAAGAAGTGGTAGCTATCTTTGAACAGGCAGGGTGGTTGGAATTCCTGAAAAAGTTCTCGAAGTATAATGATGAATTGGTAAGAGAATTCGTTATAAATTTAGAACAATCCAAAACAAAGGTTAGAAATATTGTAATTCCTTTTTCTGTGAATACAATAAGCAATGTATCTGGTGTGCCAATTGTGCATGTCCCAAATCCTATCAAAGGGACCTTAAAAGAATTAGTTGAAACCCTGCTACAAGAGGGGGAAACTGAACCCCAATATATTTACAACACTAAGAAAATAATAAAAGGGGTTAGAAGGGCCATCTTGCCCAAACCCTTTGATAGATTGGCATTTTGGATAGTCAAGTATTTAACTTGTGATGGTCAATTTGGGTCGGTAGGAAGAGAAGTCCTGAAGATGCTCATACATCTTAGATATGGAGCTACAAAACCAGAATATATAGTAAACCTTCCAGGGTTTCTTTTTGAATCCATTCATACAATGGCCCAGAGGTATTCCTGGGGTGTTGGAACAATCAGACATCATGGGTTAGTTCATTTGGTGTGCCAACACCATTTTCTTGCAAAGAAAAATGGAGAAGAAATATGGGAGAAATTTCTTAACAAGTTTAAGAAAAACCCTGATATTATCAGGAGAGTAATATCAACTCCTTTTTCTCCTATAACTAATTTGGAAATTGATTCCCCTACAGAGGAAAAGAAGGAAATAGGTGGGGAGACTATACCAAAAAGGAGAAGATCTGGAAGAAGAATTAAAACTGCAGAACCTACTGTACCTTTAAAAGAAACTCCTTCCTCTGCAGCAGCTACAGGAGAGCTAATATCTATCTCTGACAGTGACAGTTCACCTAGGCAAGAGCAAGAAGTGAAAATTAGAAGAAGCTCTAGGAGGAAACCTACTTCTGAACATACTGAAGCTCCTCAAAGAAGAAGAATTCATAAGAGGTCTAGAGAAATTCCAGAGGAGATGAAAGAACATGACAAGTTGGAAAAAGAAGCTGTTGATATTTTGGGCAGCATGGCCATGAATCCTCCTAGACCAAGCCAAACTGAGATGGAAAAAGAAGATGAGAGATTTGAGGAACATGTTTTTCAAGAGTTGGGTGAATCAACAACACTATCACATGAAGAAGAAGAGTTGGCATCTTGGAGATGGAAAGGGAAATTTCCTTTGGTAGAAGAGGAATGCTTAACCCCCAAAGAACTTTCAGAGAAAGAAGAGAAACAATAGGTTAGACAAGGCTCTGTTCTTGTCCAGAGCAGAACTCATTATCAAAGAAAAGGATGAGGAGTTGAACTTCCTCAAACTCAAATTGGAATAGAGAGAAATGCTCATTGGGGAACTAACAACTCAGCTCACAGACAAGACTGAGGAATTGACAAGAGTTAAACAGGAAGATGATGGAGAAAGAGGAAGAATGTAAAATTTCTAGAAGATAGAGTACTATGTCAACAATCTCTGCACAGACTGAATTAACTTATTGGCCACTCAAGCAGTTATGGGATGATACTTGTAGGGAACTCAGTGAAATCAAAACATCCAATGAGGATTTGAGAAGCAAGATGGAAGATGAAAAGAAAGCAAGAAAGGAATGGGAAGAAAATTTTTACAAAGAAGAGGGAGACAAATTTAAATGTCTTGTAAAAATACAAATGGTTTGCATAATGAGTGAAAAATTGCTTGCATGCAGGAGACCTTCTCCTACATATAGCGTGTTTTTAGAAGAATAATTCATTCATTGGCAGCTATCAAGAATTGCATGTGGCCTTCCACATGAAATAAAAGATGAATCTGAGTTCATGACAACCTATTCTTCAGCCAGTGCAGAGCAGAAAAATCTTCTCTGTGAATTCTATCTCTGCAATCTTATGCTAGAAAAGAACACAGGCTTCATGATCAATTTGTATGTGGGAGAAAGCCAGCTTAATGCATTTATTTCTGTTCTTCAAAATCAGATTGCATGGAAGGAAAGGGATTCTGAGCATCTATTGAAAGCTAGCTCATCTGGTCTCTGCATGAGGGCTCATTATGGTAAACCATCTACTTTCGTTAAACATTTTAGAACCCATGCCTTTGATAGATGGTTCAAGACACATTATCTTTCCAGTTTACAAAAAAAGTATTGATGCCTTTACTTTTTATGAGGTGGAAAATTTTGAGGAGATTTATGATGGATGTTTGAAAATATGGGAGCTTCTTACAGTTTCCTTGAGGAGAAGGGAAGTAATATCTCCCACAAATTTGATCTGGAGTCTAGAAAGAGAAAAATATTTATGCACACTAATCCCTCATATCAATGAAAAGCATAGGGGCATATGGATGGGAATGAGAACAAGGCCTCCCCTTCTTCTCACTCCCATGTCTCCATGGAAAAATAGAGAACCTCAAGATCCCACTCAATTTGAGGAATGGAAGAGGAAAGTAGAAACAGGATCAGGGTATAGTGTTTCTGAACTAAAACACTGGGATATTCAGTTTCAGCCATTTATGCAGAATACACAACCCAAGGTTTGAAGAGTAAATTTTGTAAGAGGACTTACAAACAAGTAAGTATGGGGGAGATGATGAGGCCAGAATATGTCTCGTTAATGTACAATAAATGATCTTATTTTACTCTCCTTTTTATCAAGTTTGTCATTTTGTGACTTTTGTTTGATCTAATATAAGTTAGGATGTAATTGTCCATCTTTTGTTGATTGTAGTTCTAACGTTTAAAAACTCTGTAATTCCTAACAAAGTGCTTTGGAAATTCAGTTTTGTAATAAAACAGGTCACAATCAGTCAAGAACAAAGTATGAAGTGGTCAACATGTTTTTGGAAGCATTGGTTTCAATACGGTTCAGTTCCAGAACTTCCAGACTTAGTTCCAGAACTCCATTACGCAGTTACAAGCTCTATCACTTAGTTCTAGAACTTTCAGACTTAGTTCTGGAACTCCATCACTTAGTTCTGGAACTTTCAGACTTAGTTCTGGAACTCCTGCATGTAGCTCCAGAACCCTCACAGTTAGATCTGGAATGATTTCCTTTAGTTCTGGAACTTCTCTAAAGTTCTGGAACCGATGAGAATTTATTTATTCCAACAACATCTGGTGATTTAGCAATCAATGATCCTTTCAATCAGGAGCAGATTAGAAGATTTCTGATTCTTCATACTCACAGATCTAGGGATAACTATCATACAGCAGTACGTCCAGCCATGATCCAATTCAACATCTATTTTGGGCACGATTTGGTTCTATCTGAATCGGTAGGACAACTATGGCTGTAAATACACCTGTGGAAGAAGTATATATATGCAGACCTATAGATAGATAATATATATATATATAGAGATAATATATATATACATAGATAAAACATAGAGAGATAGAAAGAGACAGTATGTTTTTGTAATGCAGAACATTTTATCAATAAAATAGCCATTTCTATTTTGAGAGTATATTAAGTTGTCAAATCCTATTTCAAGGTGGAGCAAGGGCCCACTCTTCCAAGAACCAGGATCTTCATTTTATTGGTATTTATATTTCCAGAGAAAATAGTATAGATCTATTAATTCTGTAAATGCTTTTGATTACTCAAGTTGAAATCTGTTGTATACTTGTTCCTACAGGTGTTCTAGATTAGATTCTTATTTCTTTGCAATCATCTTTCAGCATTCTCAATTGTGTGTTTATTTCCAAAGCAAGTGTGTTTATTTCTGTAACATGTGTTTACTTACAACAATCTATTCCATTCTACAAATGTGTGTTTATTTCTAGCAATTTATTTCTGCAGAGAGTGTTTACTTCCAACAAGTTTTCATAGTTTGATTTCAATAAGGTTTTGGCCAAGAAATCCTCAAGACATTGAGAAAATCCCCCAGAAAAAAAGAAAAAAGAAAACAAATACCTACAGTCAATTACTAGATCACTAAGATTTCTTGTTGCATATAGCTTCAGACACCACCCCTGGTTTGAATATGACATCAACAAAGAGTTGATTAAATGAAGGGAATAATGAAACCCAATCCTACATGAATGTCGAAGTTGCTTTGGCAAAATATTGTCATACTCTGAAGGATCAATCAAGCTCATTCCTTCACATGGATTCAAATATTGTCAAAATTCGTGAACAAAATAATGACGCAACAATATTTCCTACATTTTTAACCATGGATGAAAGATCAATTTTATCTTGATGATATACAGTTGAGTTAAAATTTAATACCAGTAATCCATGTTGTAGAAAAGATGCCTCGAGAACCATCTATTCACTTTTTGTTAGACAAAAGGATGAATTTAAAATCCTATAAAGAGACAAATTAGGATTATGGAAATACCATGAATACATCCCATTTAGCTGTCCTCAGAATTGACAGTCTAACCTCAAATCTTTAGATCACCATAATCAAACACCGGATTCCTTAGTCCATTCATGGTTTCACATGTGCCGTTTTGGTCAGTTAGGGGATGGCAAGAAAACGGATTCTCTTCCTAGTTAACTGTTGGGATTATGGCACAAGGTTGTCAAATATTAAGATCTAACACATACATGATAAAATGGTCTTACCATCAATATGACCAATTGGGATCACGTCAACACCAAGACTTTAATGATTAAGGCACGGAATGTGGGTTATCAACAACATTGATTGGACATTCTAGATAAAAAATATTTACAATCTTCCACACCCCATATAAAAGATAATTACAGTACTTTCTTTCATCGAGGAAAGCTTTTTCTTCTTCTCCAAGAAGTCTCTCAAATTCTGCACAAGTTCTTCTTAATTCTTGTTAATTCTTACTTCTAAACCCTATTTTTATGCTTATATAGGCATTTATAAACTTAGGGCACTTAGCCATGCAATTACAATCAATAGATCTACTTTAATGTTAAAAATAGATCTAATTCCTGAGAGTTAATTAAAACACTCCCGCATAGGTAACCGATGTCGGTTCGCCCTAACCAATGTGGTTCCTCCTTACCTGACCAATGATTTCGGTCCTAGGTGACTGAATGCCGGTCCTATCCTAACCGATGATGGTTACTGTGTTTTCCAGCAAGTTTTACATTACATGCTAATCTGAAGTAATTGAGCTCCACAACTCAACAATCTCCCACTTGGAGATTAATTATTGCACCATACATGTACAACATCATTCTTGGATCCTTCCTTAGCTTTGTTTCTTCCTCTTCAAGTCTCAAACTCGAAGACCAACAGAAGTGGAGTGTAGCTCCAACTTCTCCTTTTGTTAATAACTTTGTTAGTATATCCGCAGGGTTATCACTCGTATGAATCTTTTCCAAATTCAACTGTCTATCCTCTAATACCTGTCGTATGAAGTGATACCTCAACTGAATGTGTTTTGTTCTCGAATGAAACACTGAGTTCTTTACCAAATGAATTACACTCTGACTGTCACTGAACAATTTTCAATCATCTTACTCCTTTCCCAACTCTTCCATGAACCTACTCATCCATATCATCTCCTTGCTAGCCTCTGTAGCTGCAACATACTCTACCACTATAGTAGACAAAGCCACAACCTTCTACAATCTTGAAATCTAGCTAACTACCATCCCACCTACTGTGAAAATATATCCAGTAGTGCTCCTCCTACCATCCAGATCTCCTAGCCATATCCGAATCAACATAGCCACATAATGAAATATCTGAACCTCCATAGCATAACTGCATGCTAGATGTCCCTTTCAAATACCTGAGTATCCATTAAACTGCTTTCCAATGCTCTTTACCTGGATTGGCCATATATCTACTCACAACTCCCACTACCTTGTGTAATGTCTGGTCTGGTTACAAACCATAGCATACATGAGACTCCCAACTTGTGAAGCATATGGCACTCATGTCATGTATTTGACCTCCTCTTGTGATGAAGGACATTGATATTTACTTAATTTGAAGTGTCCAGCCATAGGTGTACTAACATGTTTTACATTCTGCATCTTGAACCTTTCTAACACCCTGTAGATATAATCCTCCTGAGACAAATACAATTTATTATTTTTCTTGTCTCTATGTATTTGCATGCCAAGGATTCTTTTTACAGCTCCTAAATCCTTCATAGCAAATGTGTGAGCTAGCTTTCCCTTAAGCTCACCAATGTCTTGCATACTAGATCCTGCAATAAACATATCATCCACATACAGTAACAAAATAATATAGCTCCCATTTTCAAGCTTCTTGAAATAAACACAATGGTCAGTATTCACATCTCAAGTAACCATGCTCATGCATAAAACTATCAAACCTCATGTACCATTTCCTTGGAGCTTGCTTGAGCCCATATAGGCTCTTTTTCAACCTGCACACTAATTTCTCCTTACCCTTGACTTCATACCCAAGTGGTTGCTGCATATAAATCTCTTCATCCAAATCACCATGAAGGAAAGTCGTCTTCACATCTAGTTACTCTAAATGCAAATCATTCTACTGCAACTAAACTCAATACAGTATGAATAAAAGTCATCTTAACAACAAGAGAAAATATTTCACCAAAGTCAATACCTCTTTCTGTTCAAATCCCTTTACTAAAATCTTGCCTTGTACCTTTTCTGTCCACCCTCTTCTTCCTTGATCCTGTAAACCCACTTTTGTGCAATGTACTCTTACCTTCTGGCAACTTAACTAAATCCCAAGTCTAGTTCTATTCCAAGGAGTTCATCTCCTCATCCATGCCATGCTCCCACTAGATGTGGGTCTTATCCTGCATTGCTTCTTCAAAACTTTCTGGTTCACCATTATCAGTCAATAATAAACAAAATAGAGAAGGTGTAAATATTTTAGAGGTTTACTTACCCTTTGTGACCTTCTCATAGGATTTTGGGGTACCGGAGGTTCATTCTAGACCTCCTGGACATTTGTATCCAAATCTGTTAGTTACCAAAGCTGGTCACCTGTAACCGATGTCGGTTCTGCTAACCGATAGTCTATTTGGATCTTCTGTAACTGATACCAGTTCTTCTGACCAATGTCGAAGTCAAGGGGTAAACCTGACATCAGTTACTGTGTAACCCTGTCGGTAATACTTTTAAATCCAAGAGTTCATTTTCATTCACAAACTTCTCAACCGGTTCATCCTTGGGTACCAAAATTTGATCCTTGTACATTCTCTTTTCATTCCATTCAACATCAAGACTCCTAATAATTTTAGAATTCTCTAAATCCCAAAAATGGAATTTGAAATCACCAGATCCATAACCAATGAAAGTGCATCTCTTAGATTTTGCATCCAACTTTTTCCTATTTTCCTTATCAACATGCACAAAAAATTCTGAACCAAAAACTTTAAGAAAAGAAATATCTACCTCTTTTCTTGTCCAAGCTTCCTCTGGTATTCCTCCATCTAGTGAACTTGAAGGCCCACGGTTAATCAAATAAACCAATTGTATCAACTGCTTCTACCCAAAACTGCGGCTGGCAATCCAGAATGTATCCTCATACTTCTAGCACGTTCCATGATTGTCTTTGTTCATTCTTTCTATGCAACACCATTCTCCTGTGGTGTTCTTGGAACCGTTCTTTCTCTACGTATCCCATTTATTTGAACAATAATCATTGAAAGCCTTGCTACAGTATTCACCACCATTGTCAGATCTAAGGCACTTTAACTTAGAATTTGATTCATTCTCAACAAGGGCTTTCCATCTTTTAAAAGTTTCAAAAACATCATATTTATGTTGTTAATACAATAAATGCATACCTTTCTTGTAGCATCATCAATGAAAGTAAAATAATATTGGGATCTTCCATGAGAAGCTACCTGAGCTGGTCCCCACACATATGAGTGTGTAAGCTCCAATTTATATCTTCTTAGTTTCCCCAACTTTGAGAAATCTCACTCTTTTTCTTTCCAAAGATACAATGCTCACAGAAATCAAGATCTAAATCTTTCAAATCTGATAACTTACCCTTAGCCTTTAAGATCTGCATTCCTTTTTGACTCATATGGCCCAACCGGTTATGCCACATGCATGCATCTAAATCTGAAGTAGATAATGTAGAAAAGGAATTAGTAATACAGGTAGATAAATATAATGTTCCTACCTTCTTACCTCTTGCCACAAAAAATCACCCTTGGTGACTTTCTAAGAGTCTCTTATAAAAGTAACCATGCAACCAGCTTCACCTAGTTGCCCTGCAGAAATAAGATTCCTCCTGAGGCTTGGCACATGCCTCACATCTTTCAATACCCATGTATTTCCATTATGCAATTTTAGATGAACTTCCCCTTTACCAGTAATACTTAAGGTTCATCATCACCCAAATAAACATGCCCAAAATTTCCCTGGACATAATTTCTTAAATAACACTTATTAGGGGTTGCATGGAAAGAAGCTCCTGAATCTAAAACCCGTGATTCAATTCTATTATCTAAATAAATAATAAGAGCATCTTGCATTACCTCTGATGAAGCAATATTTACTTCTTTACCTTTTTCTGGTTGGTTCTCTTTATCCTTTGACCAACAATCTTTCTTTGAATGTCCTTTCTTTCCACATTTCCAACAAGTAATTCCCTTACTTCTGGATTTAGATCCGTTATCCCTTGACTTTGATTTCCCATTACTCTTACTCTTGGATCTCTCCTTCTACCTACCCCTTCTTTCTACATTCAAAGCATTTCCATATGATGATTCCTTCTGTACTCTTCTTGTGAATTTCTTCATTCAAGATTATACTAACCACATCATCAAACTTCAAAATATTATTAGCAGATGTTGTATTACTAACAATCATTACCAAGTTATCCCAACTATCAGGAAAATAACATAAGAATAAAAGTGATTTTACTTCATCATCAAATGGTATAATCAACCGATTTTAACTAATTTACAATAGATCAGAAATCATTCAAATGACTAGATGCAGATCCACCTTCATGCATCTTAGAAATAAATAGTTTCTTCATCAAATAAATTTTATTTGAAGCACTAGGTTTTTCATATAAATTAGCAAGAGATTTCATTAACTCTACCGTGGAAGTCACTTCTGTAATATTGGAAGCCACGGATGTTGTCATGGTTAATCTTATAGATCCCAAAGCCTTTCTGTCAAGAATATTATATTCTTCATCAGTCATCTTCATAGGTCTAGAATTCTCATCCAATGGTAAAATAGTTAAAATCTCTTTGGTACAGATAATCCTCAATCTGCATCTTCCATAATTGATAATTTTGGCCATCAAATTTCTCTACCTTGTATTTTTTTTCATTTATCATTGTTGTAGCTCCCACTAAATCAAAAAACCCTCTGTGAGTAAATCTGTCAACACACAAAACCTTCAAACAAAGCTCTGATACCAGTTGTTGGGGTTAACACACCGGTTGTACAGATAATATATCATATCTAAGCATACATTCAAATAAAAGTGGATATTCTACCAGAAGAAATGTACAAACCAAGAGACATAACAACACCATATTTAATGTGGTTCACCCAGTGTGGGCTACATCCACCAAGAAACAAGTTACAATCTATTATCCAAAGCTTTGACAAGATATACAATGAATATTTACAATCTTCCACACCTCTCAAATGTACAATAATTTATTTCCTCAACCTTTTGCTTCATCACCAATAATTTCTCTCTCACCAAATTTTGCAAGTTCTTTCTTAATTCTTGTTAATTCTTACTTATAAACCCTAGCTTTATGCTTATATAGGTCATTTATAAACTTAGGGTACTTAGCCATGCAATGACAATCAATAGATATACTTTAATGCTAAAAATAGATCTAATTCCGAGAATTAATTAAAATATCCTTGCATAGGTAACGATGATTGGTTACCCTAACCTGATGTCGGTTCCCTTCCTGACCAAAGATGTTCCTAGGGTGACCAATGCCAGTCCTGGGTGACCGATGCCAGTTACCCCCTAACCAATGACGACTACTGTGTTTTCCAGCAAATTTCCATTGCATGCTAAACTGAAATAATTGAGCTCCACAACTCAACACATGTTTGAATTGAATATCAATCATTAGACAATTGATATAGATGTGATGGTTTTTAGAGACCTGTATTGGTCGATTATATGACATGTATAAGAGGATATAAAGAGCATATCCATCCAGGTATTGTTAGCATCAGGACAAAGTGATATCATGAGAAAATGTGGTGTATTGACTGTCCTATGAGGTCTTGACAGGAGTTCTAAGTTTTTGTTACTAATACGCTCAAGAAATCATTTAAAGTATTGATCTACTGATGAAATATATGTTGATGTGAAATGTGTTTTTAGATGATGTATCTAGGAATGTAGATGTTTTAAACACCTTTGAAGTTTATAGACCTAATTGATAGGACTTAATTAAGGTGTGTCATGTTTCTTAGAATGGTGTGAAGGAGCTAAAATTGGAAGTATAATAGTATGTTGTGCTTTGAGACTTTGAATATGTCTATGATCTTGAGAAAAAGAGCTATTGGTTTCTATACAATCCTATAATGTTATGATCCATCGGAAGCCATCTAAAGCAAGATGGGAAAACTGCAATACAAGAAGACCACAAAACATTAAATCTATGGTCCATCTATTAATGGCTCACAAACATTTCTTGTTAAGGCCCAAGGAAAGGTTTGAGGAGAAGGCAGATCTTGTATAGAGTTGTTTGGAGGAAATAGCCTCTTGGAGAAGAGGGCCCTTTGAGCCATAAGAAAATAGTATCCCAAAATTTCTATCCTTCCATAATTGGTGACAGTAGATGAGCTTTAAATTATTAAAGAATTTTATGAGCATTGTATAATATGGTTTGAACTTTGAGATTGAGGAATGTCATGTAGAAAGCTTTAACGTCTGTCCATTCCATCCAGTTTCCCAAATTTATACAAGTCGTGAAATATTTTATTAGATTTTCTCAAACCAAAATCAGAGCAGCCTCTTGTCAAGGCCAGGAGTTCATTATATTTCAGATTCGACAAAATCGATTTGTAAGCTTGACAATCAGTGTCAAAGGAAAGTATGTGAATGTAACCAACAAGGTGCTTCAACTTGTATCCCATGCCTTAGAAATTGACTAAAGAATCAAGGACCCATGAGGAGTTAATAAGAACCAAGTCATAAGATTTTGAAATGAAGTCCATGATATCAAGGACGGAACCAAAGTTGATGATAATGTCAACCAAAGGTCATTTAGGTGCTATGGATCCACTTAACACCCCCCTTGATTGATGTTGTTAAATGAAATCTATCAGTAATGGAAGTTAATAAGACATGAGTGTTAAGTTTGTGTATGGTCAGTTATGTAATGATAGTGTTGGACTCAAGGGGATTGTCAATCATTTGCATGACATACTGTCAAAAGGTCATGGGGATTTGAGTAGATCCGTGAAGAAGGATTTGTGGCAATAGCGAGGAAGTGTTTATCATTGAAAGCTAAGAGTTGTTTCTTGTATTTAGTGTTAATGAGCTTGGTATCATTTGTATCATTTTTGTGAAGTAAGGACTTCTTAAAGTAAGATTTGAGTTAGTTATGAAGACATGCATTTGTTGAGGAGGAGATATGTTACTCTTGTGTAGCTCAAGGAGTCGAAGCCAGAGTGTAGTGCAACTTATGGAGAAGGTATCTTGATCTTTTTACTGGTTGAAGTCCCTTTCCAACCAAGTGAAAATGATCCTTTTTTTTTCATAATAAGATGTTACAGGTATACTAATTTTTCTTGAGGAATGTCAAAATGGGGAGTTTCAATGATCTGATGGCAGAAAACATATGTGTGCATCAACTTAGGGGGAGTTTGAGCTTATGTGTTTTTCCAAGTCCTCAATGACAAATCTTGGGAGATTATTGGCCATGTGTTGTCCATTGATGTCAAAGATTTGATGTTGTAGGAGTTTTCCTTGAGTTTGAAGATCGAGGGTTTGATTTTAAAAAGTATGAGAGGAACTGAAGGTTGATTAGTTGTCAAACCAAGTTTCATTTTCTTGTTGAGATTGTTTGGTTTTGACGTTGGTGCATCTGAGTATTGAGTCATTCAATAAGTAAGGATTGTAGGAGTGTATAAATTGAATTATGCAGCTGATGTTGTTTTGATTTGGCACTGGAGCATGACATGAATCATTACATGCAATAAAAAGTTTCCCAAGCGATGTCAAGGTCAGATTTAGTGGAACAAGATATACAATCTTAACTTGGTGCTTGTATCTTGAGGCCTACCTAAGTAAGAATTGTATGATATGCATGAATACATGTATGTTTGAGTTGTTCAAAGCATGGCTAGATTAGCATGGGGATCATGAATATGATGTGTTAGGACACTCACAAGTGTTTGAGAGTGCGGGTACAAGATTTGGACATGGCTTTGCATAAGTTCCTGTGCTGACCTAATCCTTGAGAAAGCATGACCAGATAAGATGAGTTAATCATGTTTTGAGTTAGGTGTGAAAAGATGAATATTGGAGAATTTGTAGAAGGCACATATATGTGTGTGCACCAAGTTTCAAGTCTTTTAATACAAGGTTTTATAATATATGTTATTTTTAGTCTCCCCACCCGAGTTCACAAAGGTGAGTTTTTGAGCTTAAAGTTGACTTGCTAATGCTCGTTGGAGAGTGTATTCTTTACATGGAAACCCAATCTCCTAGAGACATTTTAATAGGTCTATCATGAATATTTTCCAAGTGTAATGAGGTTGTTTGATCGCAATGTTTTTTATTGAACAATCGTTATGAAGGTAAAACTATTTTTAAACCCTCTTAAAACCATAGTTATGTCTCCTTGGGATCCTTTATTCTTTGTAGTGATCTAGAATTGCATTCCTTTTGACAATGTGATGCACTTGGTAGGTTGTAGATGCCTATTCCTTCTCTTCCTTTGACACTAGGTGCCAAGCCTACAGTGATTTATCGAATCTAAAATATAATGACAAGATCCTTGCCTTGACAAGAGGCTGCTATGCCCTCCTTTCAGTTTGAGAAAGCCCCACCCAAAAAGGTAAGTTTTAAATTTTTATTTCATGAAAACTTGTATTAGATTTGGGAGACTAATAGAATGGACAGATGTGAGTTTTCCTTATGTACATGAGATTTTAGATATGCTTCCTCAATCTCAGTTCAAAAGTATCAAGTGCTGCCCTATGCTTTCACAGCTTTCTACTGAACTAATTAGGCAAGGATGAGCAAATGACTTTTGGAGCAGTATAGGTGTAGAGTTGTTTTCAAGGTTCTACAACTATATCCAATGGAATGGTTTGAAATTTTTACAAAATCTATGAGATAACTTGCCTTAAGATCAGGAGATTTCAAATTGATATATAACCTTGATTTTTAACAAAAGTTCAATGATATTTGGTCAAGTTACTAGCTTGTTTTCAAAATGAGATTTAGTAGGTTTTTGGGTTCTTATTTCAGTGCAAGCTCTTGAGAGGATTCATGTCTTTAGAGATGAATTTTCTAAGTTATTTCATGGATTTTGGCTTCTTATATTCTTCCAAAGGTTGCTTAGACTATGGAGGAGCGGATGTTGTTAGAATTCTTTATATTTGCAGGATATATATTTATATTTTTTACTTTTTAAAAATATATTGTACGAGCGTACCCGACGTTTTTAAAATTTGTTGTTTCAGCGTACCACACCTGTACCTATATCCGTACCCGTACCCATACCAAAACAGTGTAGATGTCATATCATATTTATTTATGCTTTCATATGCTAAGTGGGTCGGCCTTAGGGCTTTGCATAGTATAGTAGGGTATATATAGGAGTTATAAAGTAGGATATTATCATCATATTGAGCACTTGAATCTTATTGTATGGTTTGGAGGTTGCCCCCTCGAAGTGGCTAAGTCATTCTACTTGTATATTGTGATCATTTCTCTATATTTCAGTGTTCTTTGGTGTCATATTGCTGCTGATATTCAGATCTAAGTGATTTCATTACACTAAATATCATTAACAAGATTAAAAATTGTACAATCGTAACTTGTCTCCACTGAAGATCGATGAAAAGATGCACAATGTCAAAGAATAGCCCATTTAACACTCAGCCATATAGTACTTGGATGGATCAATCACAATGAAAGAAAAAACAGTTATGTCGTCAGATAGGGTTTCAATAATAGCAACGCACTGAATTACTCTAATTGAACAACTATTCAAACTCAATAGCAATCAATTTGGTAACCTACACCAAACAAATACCGGAGCACTACAGAAGATTGGAATTACAGTGACCATCGTGCTTTATTTAGATGGAAGAATTTTATAATATTATCAAAATTGTGTCCGTGGAAGGGTTGGTACCTTCCGATATATCTTATTCGATAGCTTCTACGGACAAATAATAGTATCAATTGTCAATATGTGGCCATGAATAATGTTGATAGCAATTTTATGTAATGTATTAAAGTAAAACTTAAAAAGGATAAAGGTAATATCTGATGGTATTGGTTAGAACAAATATTAGCAGAAGAATTCTCGAGAATGCACAACTGTCACTAGCATATGGGGTAGCCAATCACACAGTAAAAAGGCCCTCCATTCTAACTTGTATTCATCATTATTGTAGAATCGCATAAACAGCATATTACATATCCATTGCATTATCTAATTGTTTGATATCTTGATCAATAGTGTTTTTCTTCACCTTTCTATTGTCTACCTATCATGCACCCATGAATCACAGAAACCATTTCTCCTAGAATAGAAACTGATTTTTGAATATCAGAGACATTTCGAGTTTCATTAACTTTAGAATCTTATCAGAGGGAGGATAGCAACAGCCAAAACATTTCTAATAAATATGGTAATAACTCCAGCCCGGTAGCTGGTTCTTCCTATGGGAACCCCACAACTACCTTATTTAGCCTTTTAACAAAAGCAACTACAAGACTAGAACGTCCATAAAAACTTAACCCTAAACGAGATCCCACTAAATTATCCCCAGTTCACCCTAAATATCAATAGAAAAGCAATGTCACCTAGCAAGTTCACAAAGCATTCGCAGATGAACAGTAAAGAGAAGCTTTTTTAGTTTTCTGGTGTTTGTATCCTGCAATTTCTTCCATTCCTATGGAACCCTACCCCAAATTTTCTGCCATTTCCTGGGTATAAATTCCCATTTTCAATACTCACATTTCTGAATTTTTCCTTTGTAATATTATTGTACATAATATTAGATAATCCTAGGTATTTTTTGCGAGAACTCTTGTCTTGTAGTTGGAACTTGAAGAGTTCCCGTAGGTAGTTGAAGAGTCATCTCAGAATGTCAAGTGAACAGCCATTCTTTGGCTTATTTATTAGTAATCCTCTTCACTCATTTTATGTTGAATATTTATTCTAAGTTTGGTTGGCACATTCTATTTCACCTTATTTAAAATATCTATCTTTGCATACTTCCTAAGTTGGCTTAGTTCATACTTGGCATGACATTGGTATCAAAGCACAGGCTTGCTTATTCACTTTTCTATCCTCCATTATTCTCTTCCTGCAGCAAATTTTCCTAGCATGGCATTGATATCAGAGCATAGGCTTGCTTATTCATTTTTTTATACTCCATTATTGTCTTCCTGCTGTAAATCATTTATTTACTTAACAACCTAAGGCTAAGTTTTTTAACAACTTATCCTAACCATCAAGTGGCCCCATTCAACCCATTGTGGCACATATCCCAATTATTTAATTAGCTTTTTCATTCCCACAAAATATCACATCACTTAAAATTGTAGAGTGAAGATCTCATCCATTAGATTAAAGTTATGTGTTGGGCCATTGGATCAAGATTAGGCTAAAAGCCCTAGAAAATATTTATGAGAAGATCTCTGCCTTATTCTTGCTTTTACCCTATGACATTATTTTCTCTCATTTATGCATTTTGCTAGCATTTTGGGAGCCATGGACCTGCTGATGAAGCATGGAGGTATTGTTCATTGACATTTGGCTTAGGGTCGATACACTCATTTCCAGTGCTATATTTTTTTGTATTTCCATTTCAAACTAGGGTTTCCCTATTTGGGTATGGAGATTTTACTTTTGTTATTTAATAGTTTTCTTGAGATAGAACCCCTTTTTGGGTAGAAGGCACAAGATATTTTATTGGTCTCACACAGGATAATTGACAAACACATACACATACGTTTGAGTGTGTATTCCCACTTATATAAGGGATTTTTTTATTTTTCAATTTATTTTAAAAATAACCGATATTATTGTAAAAATGTTAATTTATACTTATACGGTTGAAATCAAGCAAATTTAAAAGACGGAACAATTAGCAGGGCGGTATTAGCCTATGTATGCCTTTGCTTCGATTACAATAAATGTCCAAGGGGATTGAATTACTGCATTTGTAGCCTAATATAGCTACAAAAACAGCATCTGGCATAGTATAATGGATTAATCGCTGGGTGGGGACAAACGAAACATTTATTTTAACCACTTCGCCACCCCTTTATCTACCCATTCACATATTGTATTATATTAGCCACACAGTGGCTGTGACCATTCCAATCAACCCAAATAATCATTAGGGAATTTTATTAAATATATGAGGTTTTCTTATTATATATAACTACGTTATAGAGCATATATCTATATTATCACATAACACCTAGGTATGTGTGTTACCATAATCTACTTCATGTGTGTGTTAATGTCTCTGTTCACGTACAAACAGGTGTGTGTGTGTCGAATGTGTGTGTAGTGGCAAGCTTTTTCCACATCTATGTCTGTGTGTTCCATTGTTATAGGGCAGGTATATAGAGAGGTCCGATATATTTAGTGATGTATAACATGTAAAGGGAACAAGTTCATGGTTTGTATAAGCAAAATATTATAGGTACAACTAGATGAGATTTTTTAATAAAATAATTGTTGGCACTAACTTGTGATAAATGCTAAAACTAAGGGCTCTTTATTTTAGACCCAAAGTACGTAAAGAACAAGGACTCATCTATCAATATTTATGGTTCGACTTTGTGACAATGACTAAAAATAGTAATAACCTAGTTAACAACTTAAAAGAAACTTTCCTATCATTTGGAATTTCAAATCTAATTTTTCGACAATAAATAGGAAAATTCACCTTCCATTGCAGAAGCACTTTTGCAATTAAACAAATAGACATTACTTTACAACCCTTGCAGAAAGTTTAGATTTGAAGAACATAATATTTTCACTCAATAAAACATATTCAGGTCCTTAGTTGCAGTTAAAATTTAATTTTCAAGACAATAGTGATTCATGAGTTAATGAAGGATGGTTTCGTAAAATACAAGCATTGATGTAAATGCATTCTTTGATCTAGATTTACAAATTTGAAGAGATATTTAATAACAACAATCCATAAACTCCAATTTGCCTACTTGCTCAACATTCTTGGATAACCAATACAAATGCGCAATTTACATAATACATTTACAAGAAATTGAAGCTTTAAAATGCAAGTTACAGAGAAGCCTCCACTAAAGGGGAGAACATATGCAAAAATTTTACAAAATAACTATTTATTTTTCTTTTGATCTTCCACAAAACAACTCTTTCCAAGATGACAACCTTTAATCTTTTCCATTTCTCCAAAATCCAATCAAGTCAAAAAAAATAGAGGGGAGTAGGCAACACTCTCCACCCAACCTATAATCCAATGAGAAGGAGAAACATCATCCTCATTTGCCCCCGAGCCCCAAAAATGAAGCAATGAGAGGTATGAAGCAACGCTTTCAGGAACTTTTTACAAGGCTTCAACAACAATCATTCACACAAACTTTCAACACAATAAGCACAATACAAGAACCAAACTTTGCAACAAACATATAATTTTCTCAAGTACAAAGGATTGCAATCCAAGACAAGGGAGAGAAGAAACATGTGGAACCACTTATGCCTCCCAATGGGATTAGGTGTCCCACCTGAAAAACCCTCCAAAAACCCCAAATCACATATCAACAATACTCTTGTGCCTCCCTCAAAACTCTTATGCCTCCCTCAAGTTCTCTTATGTCTCCCTTAAAGCTCGTATACCTCTCTCAAACTCGTATCTTGTAATGCCACGCTGGGCATGAGGTTCCTTTTCTGCGGCTTGCCTGGCGTGAAGGAAAAGCTGTTCCATGGGAGGGTGCTATTTTGGCAAGTGGTGTGTGGTTGGGAGCCTCCACCAACTATCTTCTTTTTTCAAACATACTAGCTGTCACCAACCTACCATAATTTATACCTTGTCACCTCATTTTCACCTGCTCCTCCTTGACGTGTTCTGGATAGTGAATTTATTAATGGTGAAATGAAGGTCTGTCGCCCTGAGGTTGCGTGGGTGGGTGTGGATCCTCAAAATCGTGCTGTGCAGGCAGCTTCAGTGGAGCGCAGAACGGATCTTCGCCTGGAAAGTGCCGTGAGGAAGTGGGTCTCTATATGCAGCAGCTACAGGGTAGAGAAGTAAACTTACCTTAGAAAATCGGTGGCCCCCTAGGAGAGCAAGTGCGACAGCTACTACAGGGCGAGCGCAGGGAACCGTGGTGTTGATCTTGTTGTTCTGGTTGCACGCGACCACAGTCGTGATCAGTTGTTGCAAGATCTTGCAGCTGTAGTAGAAGCCATTTTGAACGCCTCCACCAAGCGGGTTGTCCAACTTTGTTGTTATCTGTTCAGTATCAATGCATCCTCGGATTCGGGATCCTCCTTCAAGATTTGTCTATCAAATTTGACTATGTGACAGTGAGAGTGTTACCAGTGGTTCCTTTTTAACGATTGATCTAAGCTTCCCTTAAATGTATGTGGAGAGGGTTGATTGTGGATTTTATAATGAATCTAAACTCCCACTTTGTGGGGTTGTAAATTTTGGAGATTGTTCTTGCCTTGTCATTTGTGGTTGGGACACAGTTGTATTCTTTACCTTTCTGAGTCCTGTGTCGTGCATTTCTGGTAAAGCTCTCTAAGTTTTGCCCAGTTGGGTGGCCGAGAATTAATGGCGCCGGTCAGAAGATGAAACAGGTCTCTCAAAGAAGGGAACAGTTGCTTCATACGACAGGCCGCCATGAACATGACAAAGCTGCCAAAGTCATCCTGCAGCACGTTTGGAAAGAAGTATACTATGTTATCAGAGAGGCAGAAATGTATTTGTAGTTGTTCTGGTCCTGAATGGTGGAAGAAGATGTTAACATTATTTGCTACAGGTGATGCCCATGCGTGTAGGCCCTTCGGTTAGTGTTTCTTGTGTTCGAAGTTGGTTTTTTTAGCTATGCCTGAGACAGGAAGATTCAAGTGTGTCCGTGAAGAAGGAGAGGACTGGTGTGCACGTCTTTTCTTGTTTCTACGACCTGCTCATCCTCCGGTTGCAGGCTTGCATTCTATGAGGGGTTTGGTCTTTTATCCAAGCTGTGCATGTCTGGAATGTTGGGTTGCATCAGGGGACATTTCAACATATACGGATCAAGTGCAATCACTTAGCTTTCATTAACGGCATGGTATTTGTTTTATTCGAGTTCACATCCCCTGAATTTGGAGCCTGATCCTAGAGAAGCACATGAATAAGAAGATTTAAGGAAGCATCCTCTGCATAGTATATTTTACAGCAGTACATAGCAGCATCAGGAGCGAGGATAGAGAGGTCGTTTTGGAATTCTTATACAATGGCTCGAGTGAAGATGCTAACTTCAGAGTATGAGATAACCACCAAATAACAAAGACTAAGAATCCTTCCAAGGATGCCGAGACATGGGGTTTTGTTCTGTGGCAGATGATGTCAGATATGTGGTATGTAGAGCTTGTAGTTGCAGGCAACAAAGTCTATGCATGGAAGCAATCTAGTGTTTGGACAGCCACCTATTGCATCCTTCTAGTCGTGCCTTCAAAAGGGAATCCTGGTGTGGTATATTGCAAGAAAAGACCAGTGGGACAGAGGATAAAGCGAAGGGCGTGTGGCTGTAGCAGTCCTTGCTGGATGTACACGACTGGTGGATGCGTTAAAACAGGCAAGATAGACTAACCATATACATAATATGCTAGCATCTAATAAACCTCTTGAAATGAAACTTTTTCTTTCTAGAAATTGGTTTAAATCCGTGATTTTGTGGATTTGCATTTAGTACATGGTTAACAGTTGTTACTTCTGGATTTGCCTCTGTTGGTTGTTCTTGTTGACGTGATCAAACCATTTATATATAAAACAAACAAAGGTTCTCAGTGTATGCTTCGATTGATCATATAAAATATATATATATACACACAAAAGAAACAACGATATTTTTATAGAATATAGTAACTTTAAAATATATATATATATATAATTTTAAAGTTACTCCCTTCTACAAAAATGTCGTTGTTTCTTTTGTGAACCTGGGTATGTAATCGCCCCTAGAACGTTGCAGCGTTGACTAGTATTGGTTTCCTGTTATGTTGTTGCCCTAGAGGAAAACATACAGTTAAATTATTATTATTTTTTTGATAAGCGTGATTATGCACTTCGTGTATTGTGCAAATTATTAGGACTTTTGAAAATTAGAAGTTCAATATATATGCTTGTTAAGAAGGAATTTTTTGGGCCGAAAATATGTCCTGGGTTGATAGAAGGGCATAAATTATTGATAGAACCCCATTTTGATTCTACTCTTTCGATGAGTAAAATTTGATAAAATTAATGACCTTTCTGGTGTTAAGATATGGTATGTTGATGATTCCTTGTGTGATTGATTTAATCATGTATAGACATAATGCCTTGATGGAGTAAGGTAATACCTTTCACAGTTCGTGAAAGTTAAGGTTTTCATCAACTGCTTAAGGTAACATGAAGTTCCTTAATTTAGTCAAACTTGTTTGTACTTCCTTCTTGATGAGTGACCTTTCATTGCAAATTTAGAATGATTGTGATGGAAGGTCGTGAATATATTTTGTTGTCAAAGAGGGAAAAGAAGTTATGGAATAGTTTGTTTATGTGTCGAACGTAATAATTGTGATTACATCGTTATAGAAGTTCGTTATTGGAGGATATCTATCTTCAATGGCATATTATGTGTTTAATCTCTGCATAGGTTACCATAAACTTAGTGATGAGATGTAAATTAAGGAGAGTTGAGAGACCTTTTCCTTGTATACATCGTTTATGATATTAGGAAGTGAGTTGATGTCGGAAAATTTCAACCAAGTCTAGATTCATGGCTATGTTCCTCTAAAACGGGAGGATTATAAATCTAAGGTATTATGAAAATTGCAAGGATGTGTTTAGAGTACTAGATTGCCTACTCAACTTGGGTATTAATGAGGCTTGTCGCTATTCCAGCCCTTGGTTATGTTCAGTAGGTAGGCTGTTAGACAATGCCTATTCCGGACATTCTTATCGTCATTTTTCCACTCATCCTTTTAGCTATGAAGTCACTTATTACCTAAGATATAATGGTTGTGGGTTTGAATATAAGATTTTTCATCCTTTAAACCTTTTTGATTACATGATGGAACTTTTGCTTTTACCCTCGTTGTTCATTTATAGCCTATTAGGCCTATGGCCCTACGGAACGATTCCAAAACTATATTCTTTTGGCAGCTAAGATCAGGTCTAGTTTTTATCTTTTGACTTCACCTTGAAAATGTGGATTGATGGGTTACACTTTAGATTTCAATCACGTAATCTACTAGATTATATGATTGAAATCCTAATACTCTCAACTCTTGTGTCTAATCATTTAAATTTCATAGTCTTGCGTATTTGGTTGTCAAACTTTTGTAGTTTTAGAGGTATTTTCATAACTAAAACTTATGGTTTTCTTCTTAGTTGATATGTTGAAAATTATATCTTGTTTCAAAAGGTTGTTAGAGGTTAGAACTTTGATCCATTTCCTGAAATAGAATGTTTCCTTTCATGGTATTGTTAGCTAGTAGCTTATTGTTGCTATGTATAGTCTTATCTTGCTCAGTTCTCGCGAACTGACTCAGGTTATTAATTGTTGCAGATGGCTTACGTGGTTAGATGATGGAAAGACTTGTAGATTATTGCATCAATCTTGGTTATGATGTTCCTTTGTACGAATGTGTATTATGTTATAAAATTTGGAAAGGGCCTTTGGACATTTTAGAAGAAGGGTCAGTGCCTAGTAAATGTATTGTAGAGTATTGTTGTTGTAACTGTTGAAACTTTGGCTTGTTTGGTTATCATGTGAAAGATGAAATTTGATTACCGCTTGGTTATGGGATATTCTAGTGAACTTTAACCCTTAGAATAGTAGCGGGGCATTTCCCATGTTATTACTCTCTTGCTCCCTAGTCATGGTTCAATAGAGATGGTATGTCCCTTTGTTTTGTGCATCATGTTGGAATGAATTGATATAGCCTTGTTTTGTTTCCGCAAACGAGTACTGTTAAACTTTGCTCTTGAGTTAAAATGTTGAGTTGTAAATCCTCCTAAGGCTTAGTAGCAATGAGTTTGTAAGCACTATAAAGTGAGCTGGATAATCCTGATAAAAGTTAAACTAAAATTTATATATATTAATGTAGATGTGATCTACTAGATAACCTTTGAGACCTGGAACAATTAAGAGGAAACTATCTTTTGTAACGAAACATGATAACTTATTATTATTATTATTATTTTATTCGAGCCAAGCTAATAAACATTATCCTTTTATGGTGAAATCTTAAATGACCTCATGGTGAAAGCAATGGTTAGATTTTAGAAAATGATAGGATTTAATAAGTAGGAGGGAAAGTGATTAATAAAACCTTAAATTTCTCTTTATCGTTTGAAATGTTCCCCTTTGTCAAACTTAATTAAGTAAAGTCTAGATGGAACATTTAACCAATCTCGATAAACTCTTAACTTCAATGAAAGTTTGATAGTAAACAATGTGACCCTGAAGCTAAATTCTGTTGTCCTGTTCTGTTAACCCATGCCTTAATTCATGGTGATATTTCTTAAGCAAGGTCAATATTTAATCCTTAAACAAGAAGGCTATTGTTATGAACCCTAAGCGGTACTTTTCACTCAATCGGAGCTTATGCCTTCACCTGTGCAATAGAGTTGTGGAACATGTGTTAGTGGCTTGAGTAAGATTAATTAACCTTGTAAGAAATGGAAAATGTTCTAAAATCAAATGAATAAGAAAGATTTGGACATCAAATTGATGATCCCAGTTTAGAAAGCTTGGCCTTAAGCTATTTAGTCAACCGTTGAAAATAAAGAAGTTCTCCCTTGTGAAAAGAATTGTGTGAATCATTACATGAAATTTTATAAGAACGTAAGTTAAGAATTAAGAGACACTTTAGTAAACAAGAAAATTTAACAAGAAATTCCTCATGGGATGCCCTAGCTGTGAGTGTGTCATGTGGATTGGACTTCCATGTTGTCTTGTCAAAAGAAGAGTACATTGTCCTTGATAGGTGTGAACGTTTCCGTGCTGACCTTGTGGTCTCCCCCGTAACAAGTGGTTCCTAGTGTTGGTTGTAACCTTGTGACGACATGTTGTGTCGTGTTGTGTCAAAGCAAGTCAAAAAAAAAAAAAGTTATCCTGTGTTTCACCGTGTTGTTCGTGTTGGTAATCGCTTCTCATTTTTCTACCTATCATCATTTTAAATTTTTTTTGTTTTATACACTTGATAACTTTTTACACCTTATTAAATATCCTTCTTACCTCTTTGTTTTATATGTATCTTTATTTTTACCCACTATTAAATTACATCATTTTTTAACTGCTTATATGTTGCTCTAAAATAGTATTTTTAGGTTACTCTTTGTAGAGGGATGCTTCCCATCACTGGTTTTTTTTCAATTCCGAATTACATGGTCAATTACCATATTTATATATTTCTTGAATTAGTGGGTGAGAATGTGACAAAATCTATTATTGCACACAACCCATCAACACATACTCAAAGTGATAAAATTAAAATCTCATATACTAAGGTGCAATAATTTCATTAGGAACTTCCAAATCACAGAATGAAGTACTCATACAAAAAAGAACACCATAATACCCCATATGGTGTAGTTGAAGCACTAAATGACCATATAAGTACTCTTTTTGGAAAAAAATAACTTGTCCCAAAAACATGAAAAGAAGAGGATAAAAAAAAAGAGAAAAAAAAAGATAAAAAAGAAAATGTAAAAGTACAAATAGCAAAACAAACCTATAAAAACTTAATCTTAACAAATCCAAAGAGAAACAATTCAAGGAAAATATACCAAAATTAAATACCCCCTTAATAATAAGTCACAAATTACATATATATATAACAAGCTTAATCAACCTAAATAAGAGCACAATAACTAATAATAATGTAGAACACATTACAATAATAAATTACATACTCACAAATTAATTAAAAAGAAAAGTGAGAACAACATATTTACCCTTGGTCACATTTGAGGCCCCCTCCCAATGGGAACCTCCTAAAAAAATATCAAAAACATAACAACATACAAAAACACAAGTTGCTAAGGTGACCGGTTGCCAATACCCAAAATTCTTTCAGTGTTGATCTCCTATCCCCTTTTGTTTGTTGTGTTACAATTTCCTGCAAAATCAAAACAATACATCTCTGGCCTCGTGGTCATATCAATGACATCAACACAATAAAATGCAAATATACATATCAATTCACATCATCAATTAACACAACTAAATCATCACTAAAATCAAGTAATTTCACCAATTGTTTACAATTTCAAGATATTTTCATTCTTTCATTTCATCGACAAAAGTAAGATCACAAGACTAGCTAGGTTGTCTAATAAAATCTATGTATCAAAATCTAATTAATATATATGATATTTTAATTCCACATTTCAAAAAAAATTCTTACACATTAAGTGATTTTCTAATGGAAAGAACTTTCTAATATAATGTCATTCCCTTGTACATATAACATGCCTACATTGTATTATCATATCATATGATATATAAAAAAATTATTGTATGAAAGATTATCACATACCAAAAACTTGCATACCTATTATCATCTTACCACATGTGATATTTTTATGTATTATAGGAAAGGTGAATTCTTCTTTAGGATTAAATGGTGTCTTACTACTACAATTTATAGAAAGTATTGTCCTTTCTCAGGTTTGGAGTTATACATGGCATGTTTTTCATTCTTGCCGAAGGTAAATGCATATGGATTCAAGTAGTTACACATGCACAAGAAATAAAGTATGATGTTGCAAGTTTGGATTACATGAGAATTCATGGTTATTAAATAAGGAATATGCATGGTTGTTTATTAAAGAAAGTGCATTGTTGTTAATGAAGGAGGAAAGTGACTTTGGTTTGCAGGAGAAGAAGGGTTGCAAATCTAATAATTGGTGACATTTGACAATGCTAGATTGTAAATGTTGTAGAAATCCATCATATTTGAATGTTCCAAAGTAAAAGCTCTGCAAATCTTATTTTCAATTCTCTTTTTCTCTTATTGAAGCCATGTGTGCTCCTCCTTATGTCATTTTATCTTCTCCAAGTCCTTCTTTTTCCTTTCAACCCCCTTTTGAATTTCTTTCATGCTTCTTGTTGTTCAAGTAATTGTAATTGGTCATTTGATGTAATAAATTATGATTGTCTCCGCACCATGATAGTTCCATTTTTCATACAACCTTCTCTCTCATGAACCCTATTAATTTGTACCTTTAGGAAATTACGTAGTGATGCACTTTGCACCTATTTTTATGCTTCTTCATTGCATTTTTGTTCTTGTGTGTAATTTACATGTGTTCCAATGGCTCAAAATCTATAACATTTAGCTGGCATTCGACGTTCAATTATGGTTCAGCTTGATTTTCTCAATCATCACAACTTGCCTAATAGTGAACTACTTCATTTGAAATGGTAGGAGTAAGGGGGTGGCATGTAAAGTGATGTTTCATCACCATAGATATATAGGGGAATCCCCATTTATGCAGTTTCATCTTTCAAACATTTCATGGTTGGCTTACTTGCGTTGGCAAGCTCAATCCATCATCATCTCTTGTGTATTTTTCTATCTAGTTTAAATGACTTGGTGTGCTGTCTTGTGAAACTTGAACGTGTTTCTAATTGTCTTTGTTACATCCTCAAATATTCTTCCTCTCGCCATGTTTGCTGATTTTGATCATTAGATGTTTGTTGTGTTTTTCAAGTTCCTTACCGAATTGTTTTATTAGTGCTATACAAAATTTAATGGATTATTTTTTCTTTTCTTATTTAAAGATTATGAATATGTTCTCTACATTTCTCTATTTTTATGATCAATATTGTATCATTAAAATGCATGTCATTGATGAGTGAATCTGAATTGACATTGAGAAGGATCGAGGGGGGCATGAGTTGTCATATAATCCTTATCAAGATTAATAGCTTTTTAAGAGCTCGTACTACTCAATTTTATTTCTCCATAATCGCTGATACAAAATACACAGTGGAACTAGATCCATTGAACTTGATTAGTCGTCAACTGGAAACAATAGTTGATGACAACAAAATCATTGTTGCTAAAAAGGAAGAGCTCCACCAAAGCACACTTATGATCAGTTTGAAAATTGGTTATAGCTTCCAACCATTGTCTAATTTAATAAAGGAAACACACTAACCTAGGGAATAATTTGAAATGGGGAAGTTTCTCAATCCTTATCACAAACAGAGATGGATTATTTTCGAGGTTGTAAGCAGCAATATGAACAACAGAGTCAAACCCAAACAATGCGGCAGGCAAGCTGGCAGAAATGAGATGAAGAATATTGAGAAATATATCATAAAAGTTGTTTGGTTCCTTTGACAAAAGCATGGAATAAAGCTGAGGCGTGCAGGGAAGGGCCCTTATGTTGTCTTGTCCAAAAAAACATAGAAGAAAGTACAAAGAGTTGCCGTGAATAATTCTTTTATTGACATGAAAGGTAGTTGTCTTGTCATGGAGCCTGCAATGGCCGGACACCTGACTTCCATTTCTATTTCCTTGCTTTTACAGTGTTCAATATTGTAATGCAATTTGATTCTGTTCTATGCTGGTTTGTCTGCATGTGTTACATCCTGAAATTGAACGTGGTTTATTCACTTAAATCTGTGAAATTAATATATGGTTAATATTTTAATTTAAACCTGTGTGTTAATTGGATCTCCTTATTTGTATCGATAATCATATGTGATCTCACTATTGTTGTAATTCCATAACTTCTTTTTAGTTTAATAATTTCAAAAAATAATGTGTATAATTTTCTTTAAATATATAATTTTATTATTTTAATTATCAAAAAATTAATTTTATATTAATTTTTAGTAACATATAAATCTTAATATATTATAATCTTTATGTCAATATTAATAAGGCTGATGTCAGAATAGAAATAACCCTCTTATTAATATAATGGTCAATTGATTGCCTCTAAATACATATCTTTCTACTCCAAGTAAAATATGCTTCTATCTTTAAAACTAAATATTGGAATAGTTTATGAAGACAGAATTTATTTTATTTATTTAATATTTTATAACTCATAATATTGAGATGGTGAATTTTTACAAATAATTGTGTGAAAACTTAAATTCAAGGACTTTTTTACAATTATAAGAAATCCCTTCTAAAAAACATATTGTATTTGGTTCAATATTTTCATAGAATGTGTTTTATTCCGCGGAAAGTAAATTTTAAAGACATAATTTATTTATCATCAATTTCCTATCCACTCTTCTATATTATAATAAGTGAAAATTATCTTAGTCTATATAGTTGTCAATTAATATTCTTAATTTTGATGTATGTTTGACTTTCAAGTGCCTAGTTTGGACCCTTTTTATAAAAAAAAATTCTAAGTGTAACCCGTTACTTCATGTTATTAGTCACAACTAAGTGGTAAGTTCAGGGAGATAGTAATTTAATAGTTTGTAAATGATAACTCAGCTTTCACCACATATTTATTTTTTAGTCATTAAATTTAGTTAAGTGGTTGGAATATTCATTTAATACATGATAATTTGGTAATTCCATGAAAATGGGAGAGAAAAAAAAGGCATGAAGTCATAAATATGTAGTTGTTCCTTATCAAAATGGGATGCCAAACTTGTAATAGACCGGAAAAGATAACTTTTGTTAAATTTATGATAGAAACAAATTCTCTTTTATAGACATATTTAATAAGGTAATGTTATTTTATTTAAAAAAAAAATTATATAGATTTGTATGGGAAAACATAGTTGGCAAATATGATTTTAACATTTATATCATTACAAATATTTCAATAATTTTTTGACATATGGTTTTTCAACTTTTTTGAATTATAAAATTAGTTTTAAAATACTAATATATATATATATATATATATATATATATATATATATATAAACAATACACAATTTTTTATCTATCCTATTTAAAATACCCTTATTTATTTTTAAAAAAACATGTTCATACACAAGTTTGCCTATTATTATTTTACAAAAAAAAACTATATTATTATAAAAAATATTATCGATTTAATATAATTTTATGATTTAGATAGTAAAAAATAATTAATATTTAGAAACTAGGTTCAAATTGCCACAATTCATCCTCATACACTATCAACAAATCTTTGTGAAAGTATATTTAAAAGCCCCTCCAAGTTCAATTGTCACTTTTTCAGAAGATTTGTTTTTTTTTTAATAGTAAGACCCGCCCTTTTGACCCTCATTAACTTATCCTTACCCAAGTTAAAGTTAGAAATAGGGATTTTGGCTTAAAATGAGTAGTGTTCCACATTCTTGATGTAATTCAAACGTAACATTAATAAAATACACTTATACCCTCTTTAGTAAATTGTGCAACTAGTAAACCACAATAACTAGGAAAGTAGAGAATCTTAATTGAAATTGAGTTTTAAAAAAAATCTAAAGAAAGAAAATGGAATCACTCTTTTCTTTCATGTAGTATATTGTTTGTTTTTATTCATTTTGCATGAAAATAGAAACTAAAAGAAAAATGAACTATTTCGGCATCATCTTCATCTTCTGTTTAAAAGAAATTGTTCACTTCTAAAATAACTCTTGAATACATACAGACGTGTGTGTGTGTGTGCGCGCGCATGCGTGTGTGCGTGTGTGTGTTTAAGAAAAATGAACTATTTCGGCATCATCTTCATCTTCTGTTTAAAAGAAATTGTTCACTTCTAAAATAACTCTTGAATACATACAAACATGTGTGTATGTGTGTGTGCACACGCGCATGTGTGTGTGTATAAATTTTTTTACAAATAATTTAAAAAAAAAATAAAATTGTAAGGGGGTCGGCCTAGCGGGTTGGTTGACCTTAAATTTAGCGTTGAGGGCGACAAGGCCATGTCACCCCCTTGTTGCTTGAGTATGGGGATGACATGGTTTTCTCTCCCTAATGAATATTAGGGACATTGCAGCCATGTTCATCCCTTCTTTTGTATGGCAAGTTGGATTTGAACCCCAACCCAAATGTGTTTTTGTGTGTGTATACACGCACATATGAATATATACACATACATTTGTGTATGTGTGTGTACATACATACATATATACATATATATAGACACACACATGTGTGTGTGTGTGGAGAAGGATGGCATCTAATGAAGGATTTGACTTGTCTCTCTATAAAATCCATCATGCATATGAGATTTAAATAGATCTAAAATGAAAACAAGATTAAAAAATATCTTCATCCATTTGGTTGGAAAAACACAAAAAATCGCATTAGTAAACCCTCAACAAGCCACCATGAGAGCTTAGATCTCCAAGCACTCCTCCTCCATGGCCAAACCTACAAAATGGGGAGAATGGAGACTCCCATATGGTTTTTGTAATTCACCAAAGAGGAATTAGGGAAACCTTAGGGTTGCACATGATAAATGGTTGAGACCATTTTAATCTTAAGGCTCTGATTTAATCCTTCACTAGGGTTTTTTGCATTTATCTTTTAAGTTGGATTGGTTAAGTGTGTTGAGTCACTACTTAGGATGAATGGTGCTTTTGGAAATTAAATCGAAGGTTAAGTTAGCAATACTAAACCCATTAGGGTTAGTGAAGAACTTGTGGTTGTTTTATTTTAATTTTGTAGTTATAATAATGTGATTAATCCAAGTTATAAGAACATTAAATAAATTACATTTTAATTTATTATAATAGCATAAGTAATATTCATACACAACTTAGAAAGGGTTAGAATTTTATTATTTATTTTATTTTACACATGATTGATTTACTTAGCAACAATTTTAACTAAATAGTGTAATGTTAAATGGTGTAGTGTTTAATTTAATTTGTTCCCCTTTTCTTCCTGTCATGATTACAATAATTGTTATTAATTTATTATTAATAATTAAATAATGAGTTCAACATTAAATAATGTCATTGCGACTAGGCCGTGATCCCTCATTCGACGCCAAACAAAATTTGTGTCGTCTTGCACATCTTCTTGGTTGGTTTTTACAAATAAAATAACACCTTGATTAGTAACCCTTCTCAGGGCATCACACAAACCCTTCCGAACTTAGCAATACACATTCCTATACTATCACCTCTTTAACATAATCCACAATAAAGCTTGAAATAAAATACAATTTAATGGATTCCCCTAGAAACTTTTATTCAATTCAACATACATCATAGAACCTAAACTTGAAGTGATATATTATCTATTTCAAATAATACTATGTTGAGGCATACACCCTCTCCTGTGATCCCTTATCCACACTCCTTTATATGTTGAAATTATTATGCTATAATTCATAACTACATTAAAGACTATCACACACACAAGCACGTGCGTGCCCACACACACAGGGGCACACACACTCACACACACATAACACACCTTCTTACTTAAACACCATTTCTATTTATTCATGTTTGTATGATTTGACCATTGGATAATTTTTTTAATATATTTATAAACAATAATTAAAAATAAAAAGACAAAATTTAAAAACTAAAAAAAATACAAAATATTTCAAAAATACAAAATAAGGGCATGAGCATGATATGCTTTTCTAGGTTGTAATTTCTATTTTGTGTTATTTATCATATGTTCTGGTAGATAACAAATTATATTTCTATACATGGTACAAATGTTTTTCACAAGGTATATGTGCACATGATGTAGGATACAAAATATTCTACATGCTTTTAGATGTTAGACTTGACCTTCACTTACTGGCCTTGCTAATATGGGGGAATATTCTACACTATTGGGTGCTATTTTTCTATTTATTACACCATTCTTTCCATTACTACTATATGTCTTAGTTATGTTCATATTATGTATTGTGATCTATGTTATTATCAGGATTTTAGAACTAACACATGTGTGGAATGCATAGGACTAGGATGCCTTATTCTATGCACTTATTGAATATTATATAATTCTTATTTACATATTAGATTCCTTATTGCTTGTCATGCGTGTGGCCCTTGGCCTATTATGTGTGTATGAAACTTCAATGTCCCTTTCTTGTGGCCTTAGTATCCTTTTCTTATGCAGCCCTTGGCCTCTTTTGTGTGTGAGATACCTTTATGTCCCTTGTATGTGGGCATTTAGTATTTCTATGTGACATTACATATGAAATTGTGCATGGATTTTTGTGTGATCATGTGTGTTTTAATGTTTTTTGTCCTTAATTTCTATATGTGCCATGCTCTATATCATGCACTCTCTTTATGGGTCTAGTTTTACAAAGTGACTATCTAAAACCACCTTCTATATAATCAAAAAATAATTATATATTACATTTGACAAGGACACACTTCAATTCTTTTAAGATGGATGATCTATAGTATATTTCCCTTTCCTTAAACTAGGGGGAAATTAGTGGGGTTATTACAAAAATATTAATGCAGTTTAGGAAGATGGACATAATTACAAAATTACATAATATAGGAACATGTTAGAGGAAACAATCAATAGGGTTATAAATAATAACATGTGTAATTTCTATATAGGAACAATACCATACATTTGAATAGAAATGGAATACCAATGTCCTAAACATCGACCAAATAAGTGTCTCCCACTTGGTGGCCAAAAATATTTTAAAAACTAACTAGAAAAAAAATTCAAAAATACATGACAAATTTTAAAAGTTCAATAAACTATAGATGCATTGTGCCTTGGTATATATAATATCTTAAAAATACATGTTTGGTCATATTTTGGTTATGGAACATATTTTGCTGGCAGGACAAAAAGTGGCACAAAGTGGGATATAATTATATGCTTTGAATTGATTATATTCTACTCAAATTTTAAAGTAAAATCTATAATTTACCATAAAAATATAAATTTAATAGTTGTATAAAAAGGAAGTTACATACAAGAACACAAGTTGTAGTCTCCACCAACATTCACGGGGCTATGCCCCTCTGCATTGAATGGTACAACTCCCATTATTGAATGTGACTAATCTAAACCTAAACTAAATGTTGTTGGTTGGCCAAGTAGGTCAGGGATCACACAGGGACACTCCACTGAACTTGTGGAAAAATTCTTGTATGGGGGTACAAGGGAGGAAATTACAACGAGATAGGGAGAAGGAGGGAAATTACGAAAGGATATTTACTACTGTGAGTAGGAAAATTGTAGAGTTCACACCAGTAACCAGAGTAGTTCAACATTCAATATAGAAGAAAACAAAATGAAGCTGGACATCAAGACAAACAAAACCATGAACACAAAGTTTTAAAAATCTCATTTATCAAGAAGATACAAATTCTTTTTAATCATTGACTTCACAAATTGCATATAATGAGAGGAAAAGAGGAAATATGAGAAAGGGAAATAGAATAAATGTAGCTCTTATTTCTTGTGCATTGACACAAAGTTCAACAACTACAATCCACAATTGCTACAGAGTGGAAGTTTTCAAAATCTAGGATCCTTTGGAATGGAGAAGCCATCCCAATTTATAGCAATGTGAATTGACCTTTCATCTCCCTCACATGACTCTTCATGTTCCATATTCCACTTGTGACTTTTCATTTTCCATTTAAGTATTTCTCTTATAATTTTGAGAAAATACTTTTACATTTTTTAAAATATGTCACTTAAGTGAATAGGAAAAAATACAATGATGAAGCCCAATGAAGAATTAGAAGGAGAGAGAATGAAGAGGGAGAAAGAGAGGAGGAGAGGGATGAAGGAAATCCACTCCTTGAATGAGGAACACAATTGAATCCTTGATGCAACTCATTGTGAAATTTGTGAAATTCCAAGAACTCTGATGAATTGAATGAATGAGAAAACTATTCCTGAACAATCCAATGAAACATTCTTTGAACACTTTCCCCTTGCCGATGATGATTCATGATTTCCTCTTTGCATATGATACATGGACACCTAAATTGAGTGTTTAGAAACACTATTGAAAGGTACTTTGATGATCCATGGGTGTTACTCACAGAAGATCCATCTGAAGAAGGTTAAGATGAAACCAACCCCTACATAATGACCCTCTATAACACTTCCACACTTATTTGAATATTCCTGATGAAGCTCAATGAATAGTTTTCCAATGATGATAACAAACTTCTACCTTGTACATGATGCACAGAATACTAAGCCGAATGAGTGTTTAAAAACATTCTTTGAGATTTCCTGAAGTGAATTCAAGATCCCTTAGATAATGCTTATGATGATATTCTCCACATTCAAGGACATTCTCTAATTTGGCAACTACTATTGAAAATTGCTCAGCTCTGAATGTGATGTAATTGTGTACACACCAAGAAATAAGCTCATGAACACTGAAATTGATTACCCACATTGATGACAGTGAAGAATGCTACCCTTTGAAACATGAAAAATGAATTCCATGGATCATGGAACACTTTACCATTTCTTCTAAAAAAGATTGATTACTATTTTTAGTAATGAGAAATTTTTCCCCTTTTTCTGAACCTTTGAACTTGAGCTTCATGGTTTCTGTGCACACCTCTTCACTGGAACACTCTTTGATATGACTTACTAATAATAGCAAAGTGTAGGAAACTTACTATTGTTAGTAAGTGGTAGTTTTCACCTTTTTTGGCTCTGACCACAGAGATTGTCCTTCTACATCACCTTATGTGCACACTGTCTTTGTCGAAACTACTTTGGTGATAGACTTACCAAAAATAACAAGTACCCGTGTAGAAGGCTTACTATGTTTGTAAAGTAAGGTTTTGGACCTTGGTTTAGGATGAAACAAATTTTTTTGATATGGGTTTCTATTCTACAGTGCACCTCTAAAATTTCAAGTCTACTCAATGGTGTCTAGAAATGGAGATTTTAATTTTGAAAGATTTGTCGCAGGAAACTGGGGTTTCTTCGCTACAAAAAATATGGAACATGCATGAAAAAATTTCTTTTTGGATTCAATGGCACTCTGGAAAACTTAAAGATTGCAAAAAATGGACATGTTGATTTTGTTCACTGGTTTGTGAGATATGAACAAATCTCCTTCACAGACTTCAGGGATTCTTCAAGCAAAAATCTTCATTTTCGTTCTTCAAAAATATGGATTTTCTTCATGAATATATTTTTTTTTAGGAATATCTATTGTTTTCAAATCATAGATCATGGGAAAATAAATGGAGGATGAAAATGGTGGATTCAGATTCTAGAAAAAAATGCAACATATAGAGGTTGTGGGGGGAAAAATGGCTAAGTGTTCATATTTATGGATGTTTTGTGAAAAGGAGGGTGGGGAACAAATTTTTTCCCCATTTTCACCGGTGTAATAGGTGGAGAATGTGGGTTGACATGGCACACATGCATTCAAAAATGGCTAACTTTGAGCACCTGGGGGCCGGAAATATGGTCATATGAGGAAAAGAAGAGAAGGGGTGGGGCACATTTTTTTCCCCATTTTCCCTTTTTGTTTGGGAAATAGGTGCAAAAAATTTTCCTAAGCCCTGGCAGTGACAAGTGGCATGCATGTGGAGTGTAGGTGGAGGGAGCAGGTCAAACTGGTCAAAGGGGCTTGGGAGGTGAGTCGTCGAGGTCATATGAGTGACCAAAGTGCTCAAAGGGAGGAGGGAAATTTTTTTCACCTCTTTCCCTTTTTTTGGGGAAATAGGGACAAAAATGTGCACCTCAGCCTCAGGTTTCCACGTGTCCCTTTGTAAATTTGACTAAGTATCGAATAACATACCTTGAGAGCTAGCTTGGAAAGGTCATAACTTGAGCTCCCAGATGAGTTTTAGAGTGCTTATTTATATGATTATTCATGAAAATAAATTTTGAGAATAATGGGAGGGGTCCATGACTTTATTATTCTTTGAAACACCCTCAAAACCTCCTTTTTTCTCAGGATCACCCGTTGTGCATGGAAATAATGAGTTTCCCTGAAAAATGCATGGTGGTTTGAAGTTGATATATTTTTCACCACCATGTAGGGATTGAAAATTATTTCCAATGATATATTTTTTGATCTCTTAACTCATTTGGAGCTCCTGGAATCACCTCCTGAAGAAGTTTCAGGTACTCTTTCATGGTGCAAGATCCTTCGGCCTCAAAAACCCACTTTTCAGTGAATTTGCTCCTAAAGCTCTGAAACTTCCCAAAATATTCCTAAATAATTCCTTGATGTTCTAGCTCCTTGATACACCTCCATGATGAATATGAGTCTTTAAACTACTCCAGGTGATGGTGCACTTGGCTTAGAAAGGTTGATGAAAGCCCTTTCTAAGTTTTCTTGAAAACTTGCCTTGAGAAATACTGCTCCAAAGGTACTTGAATGATTTTGAATTTTCCTAAATCACCTATGGGACTGATGAAATTCATAGATGGACCATTGAAGGAAAAGATTGGACTTGACACTGAGGGGTAGGTTGATCTGGGGGTGTCTGGAAAGGTATGACATGGAAATTTTTTGACACTAGGGTATGGTTGTCATGTTTTCAGGTGAATTTTTCCCATGCAAAAACACAAGATTATAGTTGGCTCTAGCTTGGGGACATGTTGTGGATCGAGCACAGTGAGGACATAACATGAGAATCCCAGAATCTCAATTTACTTTGTGGACCAATGCCTTATCCATTGGGATTTATGGAGTCATTAGAAAGATCTTCTACACAACTTCACACTTACAAACAACACACACACACACACAAAAAGGGAAAGGAAACACACCAAAAAAGGAAAACAACACATAATAGAAAAGGGAAACTATGTTATAGAGGAGGGGTATTTATAGATATGGGGAAATAATATACACATACCCGACAATGGGTTGGGAAAAGTACATGCCATCATGGAATAATGGAATGAAATGTGATCTCTAAAACACAAAAACCATTATCTGATCAAACCATGCTCTTGTGATGGCTTTGCATGGCTTTAGAAGAAGAAGAATTATCATGATTCCATCTTCGTACTCATACTACACCGAGAATTTTCTTGCATCCAGTGAATGCTTTGTTATCTTCTCCAAGATCTTGTATCTTGAGGCTTCCTCTTGATGTCCTATGATCATGAGACACCATTTCTCCATGTCTTCAAGAGTGAGCAAATTGATCTTGTCATGAAAACATTCATCCTCTTTGAATTGCAAATTAAAATCATCTCCTACATTAGCAAGGTACTCAGAAGGAGTGAGAACAAACTGATTTTCTTCCCATTCAAGAACTTCTCTGAACATCTCACTTTGCTGCTCTGAGTGACTACCTTCCAAAATAGAGGCTATATCATTGAGATGGAGGCCCTCATCAATCTTTGGGAAATGTTGCAATATGGGAACATGTTCAAGGCACATCAGATCTTGAAGAATGGTGAGCATAATTTGATTTTGAATTTCTCACAAGAGTCATGCATCATTCTCACTTTTTCTCAGAACAAATTTTATCAATATCCATCCACTCAACATTCCATCTTGGTATCATCCTCAAAATTATAACCCTCAATTTATTCATAGAAATTCTTTACCCTTGAGTGTATTTTTCCATATGAATATTGTTTCTGCATTGGTGGAGCATTCCAAAGTGGTGGGAACAAAATGATCTTGAACACACTCCCAAGAATCTTGCATCTTTTCACTTTGTTCTAAACAATTCTCTTCAATGAAAATCATCTCAATATTTTCCCTATTATCATCCTCCATGGCAGAGATGTTGTCTTCAAGATTGAGGAATTCCAAAGAAGATTCAAGAACCTACCTTATTTTTCACTCATGAACCTCTTTTCACCGTGTGAAAGAGAAAGACATGCTTTCACATTCACTCTCATCAACCAAGGCATTGGGGAAGACACCAAGTTCATCCATTGGCTTCATCTCAACATCAAACATTGGTGTATCAAAATGAGGAGCACAAATTGATTCATACCTATCTTGCATCTCCATAGCCTGAGTCAAGAGTTCAAGACTGAGTTGAGGATCTTCAGTTTCTTCTACAACCTTCAAGATGTCTTGCACAGATAACTCTTCCAAGTTCACCATAGGCTCATCTTCATTCTTATTGAAAGAATATCTACATTGTGCTTCCAGGAGATGGTTGAAAATATGATCCATACATGCCCATGATTCATTTGAAACATCCTCATTCACTTCTTCCATGCTTTATGTTTCCCAAGATTCACTTTCTTGCAAGCATGGGCATACTTGATTCACAACACCTTCTGACAAGGAGAAGAGGTCCATGCTTTGTGGGAAGGGCACTCCTTTGAGTTCAAAATCCATATCATCCTCTTGGTGGGAAGCATAAAACCATGTTGGGCAGCAATATGGGAAGAATTTTCAACTTTATCTTGACAATTCATTATTGAATCTTCTTGCTCATATGGAAAATGAAAGATTTCATACTCACCATGATGATCATAATCTTCAGGTGGGAATAATGGAGTGAGAAGAGGTTGTGTTCAAACTATTCATTCTCCTTGGCTTCAAAAAGGAAGTGGGCCTCTTCCATTTGATCATCCATGATTGAATCGGGAAGGGAATTTGATTCTTCAACTGTCTCCATTTCTTCATCAACATTTCTACATCACTTGAAGAATCAAAATAGGAAGGAAAATTATCCATGATCATCTTGAATTCATCATCTTCGGTCCATGATGCAGGATTGATTTCTTGCACTTCTTCACATATCTCCATTCCATCATTAATCAAAAGATCAAAATTTGAAAGGAGATTATTCATGATTACCTTGAACTCGTCATCTTGTACTTCTTCATTATTGGTGGAGTCTTCAGAAAGCATTGAATCATCCATTATGCAACAAGAATCTTCCTCTCTTGAATCCATTGCTCCTCTAATGGGTTGTTCCTCAAGCCAAAATGAATTGATGAATGGTGGTTCCACCTCCATGTCTTTTCATCATCTTCAAAGGCGTTTCTTTGATTTTCAATAGAGGGTTCAAGGATAGGATCTTCTTCAGGAGCATCCAAGAATCTTCTAGGGATGAACACCTTGTAGTATGGATAATCATCAGGATCTTCTTGAGTTTCTTCATCCTTGACAATGCGAAGTGATTCAAGGTGTTCATACCTTCTTTGCAAAGCTAAAGCATACCTCCAAATTTCATGATAGGCTTCAGGGTCAGAATTTCCTTCTATTATGCTCTGAAGCCTTTCCACATATTCTCTTTTCAAAATGTCCATTTCTTCATCACCATATGCAAGGAAGTCATCTAGAGAGTGGAAAAAGAAAGACAATGTTCTCAATTTTATAGTGAGCTGTGTGAGGTTGCAAAAGTATTCTTCAGTGGATCCTGCACCATCTTGTCCTTCATTATCTTCCATAGTGCTGATTTGATTTTCATCAGAAGGCTCAAGGATAAGATCTTCTTCAGGCATCCATAAACCTTCCAGGGGAAAATACTCTGTAGTATGAATGATCCTGAGGATCTTCCTCCATAGGAAAAATATCCTCTTCTTCTTCCTTGTTATGGGATGCTTCAAGTTTCTCGTACATCTCTTGCAAAGCTTCAACATATTTCAAAATTTTGAGGTAGATTTGGGGATCAAATTCTCCTTGCATAGTGCTTATGATTCTTTCCATATGTACTCAATTTTTCAAGGATTCCATTTCATCATTTCTATATGCAAGGAAATCATCCCAAGGGAGGGTGATGAAAGACATGGCTCCAAGCTTTTCATTCAATTGATGATTTGAGAGTATTACCTTTCAGCATATTCTTGTTCTTCTTGGGCTTCATACAACATCTTGTATCTTTTCTTTCATATCTTTCAACCTTTTTCATCTTCCCTACTTTTTCTTCATTTAACTGAAATTATTTTTATTTCCTTTTCTAATTGCAGGTTATTGCTTGAAGTAGGAGACATTCTATTTCTTTTTTTTATTCTTGAATTTTTCTCTTTCACCACTTTCAATTTTCACTTGCAAGAATTGGTTCAGAACCATGAACCATGGCTGATCAACAATCTTCATTTCTGGAAACCATCTTCTTCTTCTTCTTTGTTTTCACTCATTGGTACTTCACTCCAATCTGGAAATTTCTTCATTGTATGGGAAATGAATGTGACATGGATTCGTTCCTTGATGGAGTCACCTTCAAAAATGATTTTCTTTGAAATCTATTTTTTGGTATTTTGAATATATATATTTTTTTTATTTTTTGGGTAGAGATATTTTTTGGGTGCACTTGGGAAAATCTCTCCCCAGTAGAGTCACCAAAAATTGTTGGTGAGAAAATTTTTTGGTATGGAAAATTAGGTGTCTCCACCAACGTTCATGGGGCTACACCCCTCTGCATTGAATGGTACAACTCCCATTATTGAATGTAACTAATCTAATCCTAATCTAAATGTTGTTGGTTGGCCAAATAGGTCGGGGATCACACAGGGACACTCCACTAAACCTGTGGCAAAATGCTTGTATGGGGTACAAGGGAGGAAATTACAATGATGTAGGGAGAAGGAGGGAAATTAGGAAGGAAAGTTACTTTCATGAGTAGGACAATTGCAGAGTTCACACCCAGTAACCAGAGTAGTTCAACATTCAATATAGAAGAAAGAAAAATGAAGCTATCAAGAGAAGATGAAACCATGAACACAAAGTTTCATTGGATCTCCTTATCAAGAAAAATAACAAAGCTCTTTTCTTATTTATGACATTACAAAGTTGCATAATGAGAGAGAGGAATAGAAGAAAATATGAGAAAGGGAAATAGAGGAAATGTAGCTTTTATTTCTTGTGCATTGACACAAAGTTCAACAACTACAATCCATAATTGCTACAGAGTGGAAATTTTTCAAAATCTCAAATCCTTTGGAATGGAGAAGCCATCCCAATTTATAGCAATGTGAATTGACTTCTCACCTCCCTCATATGACTCTTCACATTCCATATTCCACTTGTGACCTTTTCATTTTCCATAAATTAAGTATTTCTCTTATAATTTTGAGAAAATACTTTTACAATTTTAAAATAGGTCACTTAAGTGAATAGGAAAAAATACAATGATGAATCCCAATGAAGAATTAGAAAGGAGAGATAAGGAGAGGGAGAAAGAGAGAAGGAGAGGGAAAGAGATTTATGAAGAAAGAACACTCCTCTATTGATGAATACAAATTGGAAACTAATCTTGATGATGGTGAAATTCTCTGATGAAGTTCCTTGAAATTTGATTGAATGATTTAAAACTCCCTAATGATCCTCCTACTGATGAACATTTAACCTCCTTTGAACACCTTTGAACACCTTTCCCTTGCCGATGATGATTCAATGACCCTCTTTTTATGATGGAAATTGAAAATTGAGTGTTTAGAAACACTGTTGAAATACTCCTGATGAGTGCGGGGAAATCACTCGCAGAGATCCACTTCTGAAGAATTGAAGTTTGAAAATGGACCCCTACAATGACCCTTTGAATGGCCATACCTCACTTATTGAAAATTTATAATGATGAAGCACACTTGAAATTTTGATGATGATTCACAAACTCTCCTTGTAAATACATGATATACAAAGAAACCACCATAAATGAGTGTTAAAAGATTGTTGAGATTCCAGAATGGAAACCATGAATGACCCATGGATGAAAATCTTGTGAATCCTTTGTGACACTATCATGTTGAGAGCTTGAAGACAAATAACCTTTCTCATTCAGGTTGAATGTAACTTTCTGAATAAAGTTTGAGAATGTTAAGTGAAACAGATGAATTTTTGTAAAACATTTTTATAAGTGAAAATTGATCATTTTACTGACATCCACTATTCTGAGTGAAGTTGGTCATTTTTCTTTGATTGCACATATGAATGTGAACCTTTGTGAACATGAAACTTGAATTCTGGACTGCTCTTTGTATGACTTACTAATAATAACAAGTGCCCTAGTGGGAAACTTACTATTTTTAGTAAGTGATAAATTTTACCATTTTTAGCTCTGATCACTGAAATTGTCCTTCTGGATCACCTCTTGGTGCATAGTTTCTTTGAAATTGCTTTTATGATGACTTACTAAAAATAACAAGTGCTTATGTAGGAGGCTTACTATTTTTGGAAAGTAGGGTTATGGACATATTTTTTTGAAAAAAAAAACTTTTCTGATATGGGTTTTTTCTCTTCAGTGCACCTCTCAAATTTCAAGTCTAAAGTGTCTAGAATGGAGATTTAAAATTTTCAAAATTTTGTTATGTGAAACTCAGGTTTCTTTGCTGCAAAAAATATGGAGTGTGCATGCAAAAATTTATTCTTGGATTCTAATGACCTCTGAAAAACTTGAAGATTGCAAAAAATTCATGTTGATCATTCACGGTTTTAGATATGAGCAAATCTCCTTCACGGGTTTCAAAGTCTCTCAGGAAAAATATCTCATTTTTCATTCTTCAAAAATCCATATTTTCTTCATGATTGAGATTCTTTCATATCATGGAAGAAAATGGAGCAATGTATAGATCATGGAAAATGGTGGAGGAAGATTCAAGGAAATTTTTGGCAGATCGGAGAAGGAAAAATTAAAAAATGGCTAATATTCTATGAAATGTGAAAGAGAGGGTGGGGAATTTTTTTTGCAGAGGTTGGTGACAAAAAATGTGCCTTTCCCTATCATGACAAGTGGATTTGTTTATTTGTGGGGGTGAAGGAGGGAGCCTAAAATTAAGCACCTAGGGGCCAAAAAATGGTCACATTTTATGTTTTTGAAGAAGAGAGGGGGTGGGGGCATTTTATTTTCCATTTTTTCCCTTTGGAAAGGGAAAATAGGTGCAAAAAATGTTCCTAAGCCCCAAGCTTGACAAGTGGCATGCATGTGGGGGTAGTTGGGAGAACAAGTCAAACTGGTCAAAGGAGCTTAAAAGTGATTTTGAGGTCATATGAGTGACCATAGAATCTAAATGGGGGGAGGGTGAAATTTTTTCCACCTATTTGTCCCTTTCCTAAATTTTGGGGAAATGGGACATCAAAATGTGCCTTCATCCTGGTTTCCATGTGTCCTTGTAAATTTGACTAAGTACCGAAGAGCGTACCTTGAGAGTCCGACTTGGAAAGGTCATAACTTGAGCTCCCATGAGTTTTTGGACACTTATTTATATGATTTTCCATGAAAAATACATTTTGAGAATAATGGTGAGGGTCCCATGGCTTTATTATGACTTTGAAAACCCTCAAAAATCTCCTCCCTTTTTCTCAGGATCACCTGTTGTGCATGGAAAGAATGAGTTGGTCTGAGAAATGCATGGTACTTTTTGAAGATGATATTGATTTCCACCATGTAGGGATTGAAAATTATTTCTGCAATGATATAATTTTTTGATCTTAACTCCTTAGATGCTCCTATGAAATCACTCCTTGAAGATTAGGTACTTTTTAAGGTGAAAGCTCCTTCGGCCTCAAAAACCCGCTTTCAGTGAACTGGCTCCTAAACCTTCGAAACTTACTAGAATATTCCTAAATTAGTTCCTTGGTTTTCCTAGATCCTAGATACACACTCCATGATGGATATGAGTCTTTTACACTACTAAAATGATTGTGCACTTGCTTAGAAGGCTGATGAAATCCCTTTCTAAAGTTTTGCTTGAAAACCTGCCTTGAAAATTCCCTTCCAAAGGTACTTGAATGATTTTTGATTTTTCCTAAATCACCTAGGGGGATGATGAAACACAGGTGGACCACTGAAGGACAAGATTGGACTTGACACTGAGGGGTAGGTTATCTGGGGGTGTCTAGAAAGGTATGACAATAGAAATCACCTTTCTGACAATAAATGGTATTTTGACTTATTTTCAGGTGAAGTTTTTCCCATGCAAATTTAGGACAAAGACTTGAATCAAGGCATATGAATCTAGACTTATGTAAAGAAAAATGGGATAAGATGTGTAGAAGTCAAATGTTACATGAGGCATAAGGATAAGCTCAAAGATACCATTGGATCAATTGACAAGTCTCATGGAACCAAATGCATGAGACAAGTAAAAGATGTCATCCTTTGTTTCCAATTAAATAGGATTGGGCCAAAAGATTTGGAATTTGAATGTTCCATGGTCATTCTTAGCCATTCCAATATATTCAAATTAGTCACTCATGGTCCAAATTTAAGGATTATGTGAAACTACTTCTCCATGTTACATTCAGGTTTCATGAGCTTTCAAGGGATTCCTAGTACACCATGTTATAGGTAACACTTTTCAAAAATAAACATAAAAAGTTATCCTAACAAGAATCTTAACATTTTCCTGAGATGTGGGAGACCACATGTTTCATATTCATTCTACTTATCCCTTACACACGTTCGTGATTTGATATTCTACTCTTAAACAATCAAAATTTGGATTAATTTTGACAGTGTTCATGCTAGATATTTTGGAGGTCATTTAATCCTCTATCTCCAGGTACGAGCCCGCGTGAACAATATTCCAGCATGTATTTAAATGAATCTGTTTTAATGTTTAAGAAATTCCAAGAATCCTACATTATTTGAATTCATACTTATTATACAAATGATTTTGGCATGGGTTCAACAGGTTCATATTATATCCCATATAAAGGAGATTGCAAAGGAGAAAATCCACTTGTGTAAGTGATTTCATCTGATCGTCTAAATAATAAGATTTTTTATAAAATTGAGAAAATTTAGGAGTCAGTCAACTCATGGTAAACATTTATTTTGAGAACGATTACTTAAGGGTCGAAATTTTCAAAATGTTTAGATTAGTTGTGGTCGTGCTAAAGGTTTTTAACTCCATTTCCCAATGGTATTTTACAATGGCTAATTAGTAAACTCATGTTTTTAGAATTGTTATTTCCCAGTGAGCAAAATTCTCAAGCTTTTACAATATGGAAAAGATTGGAAACAATCTTGGGTAAACTATTGGACACCTATTTTTCTATGAAATTCACAATGTTGCATGCTCATAAAAGTTTTCCATGTTATTATGAGCATACCTCAAAACATAGATTTGGACATTTGAGAAATAAAAAGACGGAAGCCTGATCAATTTTATTAATCTCAATCAATCAACCATTACAGAGAATGGGCTGCAATATTTATAGATATTGCACAGCCAAATACAAACAAAATATTAAGTTGCACAGGTGCAACCAAATTCCTAAATATACACAAGCTTCCAATAACATCTGGGAAGCACAAATGAATAAATACAAATATATTGTTCAAAACAATATAACAAGCATGAATAAAAGACAAATATGGTTTATGAACCATATAACAATACAATAAATATATTATTATTTAATTATTTAATTAATAAAATTAATTAAAAACTATGCATAATTAATATTAGGATAATAATATTTTATCCTAACATTCCCCCCCTTAATTGTGCATTGTCTGAAGAGATGAGGAGAGGAACTCTCTGAACAACTCGAACTTGTCACGTGCAAGTGACTTTGTGAAAATATCTGCTCGTTGTTCAGCAGTTGGACAAAATTGAAGCTGGATGTTGTGCTTCAACACATGTTCACGTATGAAATGAACCTGAACCTCAATGTGCTTTGTTCTCTCATGAAAAACTGGATTGCGAACAAGTTTGAGAACACCTTCATTGTCAACATACATGGTGGTCGGTTTGTCCTGTGGTATTCCAAGTCCTTCCAGTATGCGACGTAGCCAAATCGCTTCACAGACAGCTTCTCCTGCAGAACGATACTCGGCTTCTGTGGAAGAGTGAGAAACAAAGTGTTGTTTCTTACTTCCCCATGATATTGGTCCAGATCCCATAAAGAATACAAATCCAGAAGTGGATTTTCTATCATCAATGTTACCTGCATGATCTGAATCCGAATATCCAGTCAAGAAGAAGTTTTCATTCTTCTTGTATTCTAGACCAAGATCCACTGATCCTTTGAGATATCTCAAAATGTGCTTTGCTGCTTTCCAATGACAAACTTTGGGTTCCTGCATGAACCTGGATAGATAGCTCACTGCAAAGCTGATATCTGGTCTAGTGTAGGTCAGGTAAATGAGACTCCCAATCAGCTGCCGATAGAGAGTGGCACTTACCTCAGGAGATGGATCTGAACGAGATAACTGTAATCTGTTCTCCATAGGTGTAGCAATTGGTGTGCAATCCATCATCCTAAACTTCTCGAGCGTTGTCTTGGTATATTTCATCTGAGAAACAAAAATGTGATTCTCTTTCTGCCATACTTCTAATCCAAGACAGTAGTGCATAAGCCCGAGATCTGTCATGTCGAATGATCGATTAAGATCTTTCTTCGTTTCATCAATCATCTTCACTGAACTGCCAGTGATGACTAGATCATCGACATAAACAACAACAATCACCATCTCCCCCCCTTGCTTTTTGAGGTAGAGATTGGGATCGTATGGATTTCTAACAAATCCATGTTGTACGAGATGCTCATCAATCTTGATGTACCATGCCCGGGGTGCCTGTTTGAGGCCATACAGAGATTTCCTGAGTCTGCATACCTTTTCTTCTTGACCAGGTACAACATATCCCTCAGGTTGAGTCATGTAGACTTCTTCTTGTAAATCTCCATTCAGGAAGGCACTTTTTACGTCCATTTGGTGAACTTTCCATCCAAACTGAGCAGCTAGAGCAAAGATCATCCTGATCATTTTGATCTTAGCTGTGGGAGAAAATGTCTCCTCATAGTCAATGCCTTCTTTTTGTGCATACCCCTTTGCTACAAGTCTTGCTTTGTACTTGTCCACTGTCCCATCTGCTTTGTACTTAGTTTTGAATATCCATCTGCATCCAATGGGTTTCTTCCCTGGTGGAAGATTGACAAGCTGCCAAGTGTTATTCTTCATCACTGATTGATATTCAGAATCCATGGCATCTTTCCAAGCTTTTGACTGTAGGGCTTCCTGGACTGTAGAGGGCTCATCTGATTCAATAACTCTACTCATCAAAGCAAAAGTTAACTTCTTCTCTTGCTTTACTGCGAGTCCGTGGTCCAAGGGTGGATGTATCTGGTGGAACATCCATTCTTGCATCTCGTAATGTACTTGTACACCATTTAGGCATACGCTGAACTATTCCCATGGGTTGTGGTTCTATCTGATCAACACCATCATCCCCATCATCACTTTCATCTTCTGAGGGAACATCAGCTTCAATTTTTACAACGGGTGAAAAATCTACATCTTGTGAGTCTGGAGGAGGAGTCTCTGCTTCCTTCTTCTCAAAAAACTCAACATCTCTGCTGGTGTAGACTTTTCTGGTCTTAGGATCCATCAATCTATACCCAAGAGTCTCTTCACTGTACCCAATGAAGATGAGTTTTTGTGACTTCATGTCCAATTTCTTTCTGTTCTGTTTGGGTATGTGCATGCTTGCTTTGCACCCAAATACTCTGAGGTGTGCAATGGATGGTTTCCTTTTTGACCATGCTTCTTGTGGTGTTATTCCATCAAGAGCAGTTGTGGGTGCTCTGTTCAACAAATACACTGTTGTTTTTGCTGCTTCTGCCCAAAATGTCTTTGCAAGTCCGGAATCATCGATCATGCATCGCACCATTTCCATGATAGTACGATTTCTTCTCTCAACAACACCATTTTGCTGCGGTGTGTGTGGAGGAGGCATTTGTCGACGAATCCCGTGAGTTTTTAGGTAGTCTCTGAACTCATCACTGGTGAATTCCCCCCCTCGATCTGAGTGGAGAGTTCTGATGTGATGACCAGTTTCTTTCTCAACTGCTACTTTGAACTTTTTGAAGGTTTCAAATGCTTCACTTTTCTTGTGAAGACAAAAAATCCACATTTTCCTTGAATAGTCATCAACACAAAGCATGAAGTACTGGAACCCAGAATGACTTGGCTGCATCGGACCGCAAAGATCGGTATGAACCAGGTCAAGTTTACCATGAGCTCGAAATTTACTCTTTCTGGAATGAAGCTCTGTGTTGTTTTCCTGCTAGGCAGTGAGGACACTTGTCTGTATCCTTCTGAAAATATGGTAGCCCATGTACCATATTACACCGGTGAAGTGTTTCGAGATATTTGAAACTTACATGACCAAATCTCCGATGCCACAACTGGGATGAGGTGGAATTTTTAGCAACAAGTGCTTGATCATCTCTATGGAAAAATCAAGTTGGAACATGCGTCCCACATTGGAGGCTTTTGCAATTACTTGCGAGCCTCTTGATTTATCTCGAATCAAACACGTTTTCTTGCCGGATTGACTATCAAAGTCAATTTTTAGGTTGTGATCTAGGAGTTGACTGACTGAAAGAAGATTCTTTGTCAACCCAGGGACATATAGACATCTGATAGTCTGCATTTGCGTGAACCAAGGGGTAGAGAAATGTTTCCAATCCCCTGAACTGTATATGAAGAATCATCTCCCAACGAAACATGATTTTTCGATGGCGTGTCCCTCATTGAAATAAACCAGTCTCTGTGGCTGGTCATGTGTCGAGTGGCTCCCGAATCAACATACCAGACATCACTAGATGACGTGGATGGTTCACTTGATCGAGCAGTGAACAAGAAGTCTTCATTGTCTGACTGTTCTTGTTGCTCAACAATATTACCTTGCTGGTGGGGTCTTCTTTTCCAGTTCCCCTTTTTCTACCCGTGATAGTTGTTAGAATGTCCCTTGTAAGATTGTTGTTGTTGTGGTCCAGAGTTGCTTGATGAACCTTTCTTATAAGTGTTATACCAACAATCTTTTAAGTCATGTCCTCTTTTGCAAATTGGACATTGCTTCTTCTGTTGATTGTCCCCATGATACTGATTCTGATGTTGGGACTTCTGATAGGAATTAGGTTTTCCTTTACCTTTTCCTTTCCATTTTTGATGTGAAGACAGTGCCTGCTCCTCTTCATCATCATTATTGTGCATTGCTTCCTCTTGTTGCAGTAGGTTTACCAGCTTGTCAAAACTAACTGTCGTATCTGACAAGTTTAGTGTTGTGACAAAAATGCGGTAAGAAGAAGGGAGTGCTCTCAGAACAATGGGAATGAGAGCATCATCTGTGACCTCTTCTCCTAGGGATAGAAGTGAAGCCCTCAACTCTGCAACTCTTCTTAAGAAAGCTTCAATTTTCTCATTTTGCTTGAACTTCAATGTATGTAACTGACTCTGCAAATTTAGTATGACATTCTTGTTCTTGGCCTCATATACTGTGCTCAACTTATCCCATGCTTCTTTTGCTGTTTTGGCATCTCGAATGTGGGGTTGCACATCATCAGACACTCCAAACAAGATGATGAGTTTGGCCTTCTGATCTGCTTTATCAAACTGACATTGTTGAGTTGTATCAGTTGTTGATCTGGTTAGAGTACCATTCACAACAGCCAGATCTCTTCAAACTCAAGTTGTGTCTTTATTTTTGTCTTCCATGCAGCATAGTTGCTTCCTCTGAGCAATTGTGAATCCGGAAGAAAAAATTTGGGGGCATTGGTGCCCATTTTGCAGAGATCACTGACAGGGTTTGGCTCTTATCACTCCAGGTATTAGGTCTCCCAATCTATATACCGTCAGTCTGATATACCAAACCTTTCTATATACGCGCCCTTCCTGATATACCCGTCGGTACGTGGAAGAAGCTCGCCCTTTCTATATACCCGGTGGTACGTGAAAGAGGCATTAACGTACGTGAAAGAATTCAATACGTGGTACCAAGACAGTACTGATGGGGTCTGTGTGATTATTGACACCGGCTCAAAGAAATATCCTCATACACGCGTAACTTCGCTATATACTTGGATAATTTCTCAGTCTGGATTTATGTCTTGCAATCATTCACAGACGGATGGGATGGTTCATAGTGTGTGCACTGTGACCTTATTACTCCCCGTCGATTTATAGGGACGATGCCCAGACGACGTTGTTGCAGCTATATTAGGTGTTAAGTGCAGTAGTAGTCATGACGGCTTTACCCGTAAGTGCTTCCCAGAGGCACCGTATATACCGAACGCTGCGAATGAGATCTAGGATCTCGTGAGTGTTACAGAACCAATTTTTTTATTGTTTTTTATTACAATTCTGCCAGTTTTTGAGCAGTTACAAAGTTTGCAGTTGACTATGGCAACCTGCAAATTAGTACAATATGCAGCAGTATACAATTTACATTCAAAAAACTGGAAAATTTGAATGGCAGGCAAATTTTTTTTGTTTCGCGGGTCCTGGTGGCCTCCTGAGCCCAATACGACCCAAAATGCTAAAAATTGCAAAAAAATAGCTGAAAATGCAATTTTTAGATGGGTCTCCCTTTGTAAAAAATGTCTGAAATGAAAAAACATACCAAATGGGAGAATTTTTTTTTACCCTAGCTTAGGGATTTCTCCGCTAAATTTAGTTAGTTATAACTAAATTCAAATTTTTTTGCTAAATTTAGCAGTTCCGCCAAAAATTCTGCCAAATTTCAAAAAGTGAGTTTTTGTGTGTTGGGGCAGGATTTGAACCCCACACCTCTCACTCCCAAGGCGCATTCACTATCCAACTTGGCCTCTTAGGGCGCTTGTGATATGAAATGAAGTAACTTGTATTTAATTAAAGGTAAAATGACTTACCTTTGAAAAATGGTGACTTGGTTGAGAGAGATCCACGTGGCGCTTGCGTGAATGGACGGTTTTAGGGTTTCCACTTTGCTCAAAAAATGGATCTGAGCCTTTATATCTCCTTTTTGCTTTTTTTTTTTTTTGTTTGCCCTTGTTTTTTTTGTTTTTCTTTTTTTTTTTTTTGTTTTCTTTTGTTTGCATTTGGCCGCTTTTCCACCATTTTTTTCTTTTTCTGACTTTTGTGGAGTTGTTTTGCACTAATGGTGAAAGACAAATTTTTTTTGCTTTGGCTTTTTCTGTAGGCATTGCAGACTTTGGCCACTATTTTTTTTTTTTTTTAAGGCCGCTTTTTTTTTACTCATCCACCTGGATTTGTGTGCAGGTCCGGTTGAGGAGGATGCAGAGCTTCTGGAAGGTGCCACTTTTTGGAGTTCTTCCATTGCTTGGCCTCAGTTCCTGGAGGCGTTCAAAACTTGGCTCCAGTTACTTTTTTTCTAGAATAAACCTTCTTTTCTTTGAACAAGGCTGAACTCCAGGCTTGATGCAGGAACTCCAAACTCCAATTTCAAATTGAAGCTCTTTGAATTTTTGCTCAGCCAGATGTGTTGAGTACAACTCAAATCACCAGTTCAATGGATGCTGCAATTTAATGACTTAGACTCAAGCATCACATAGCTCAGAGTTCTCCAAAACAATAACATACAACCTTTAAATATGTAATAGCAGAGACTAATTATCTTAGCTCTAATTTAGAGACAAAACCCCTAATGGGGTAAAAATAAAATTTTTTTTTTTTAATAATTATTTTCAATACCTGCAGCAAGTTTTGCCTGGTGCTGAGTGCACCAGTGCAAAAAAAAATTTGCGTTCCAAACACCTGGAACTGAACAGGAGGTTGTGGGGGACAGGGGGTTCTGGGAAGCTGCAGGAGGCAACACTGGCTCTCCTTTGTTGCAGATTTCTTCTCCACGAATTCTCCTTCTTCTGCAACCTTCTCCAACCTTGCCAGGAGCTTCAATTCGCTCTGGTACCAAATGAAGATTGAGAAACAGGGACGGAAGCCTGATTATTTTATTAATCTCAATCAACCAAACATTACAGAGAATGGGCTGCAATATTTATAGATATTGCACAGCCAAATACAAACAAAAGATTAAGTTGCACAGGTGCAACCAAATTCCTAAATATACAAGCTTCCAATAACATCCGGGAAGCACAAATGAATAAATACAAATATATTGTTAAAACAATATAACAACATGAATGAGAAGACAAATATGGTTTAGAAACCATATAACAATACATAACAAAATAATAACCATTATTATTTAATTAATAAAATTAATTAAATAATTAAACTATGCATAATTAATATTAGGATAATAATATTTTATCCTAACATAAGTACCAAGGACAGGGATTATTATTGAACTTAGGCCAATACATACAGCTTGAAGTTCAAAAGTCAAAATCCAAGCCCAAAGGGCACGCAAGAAGAGATAAAACTAATGATCTTAGCCATACAATTTCTTGCACAAGTTGAATTTCATCAAGCAACTAATTGTGCAGAAGGGTGCCACAGAAATTAGATAAATTGATAATCCATATGGAAATTATCCCCAAACTTCTGAATCACTCCTTATCCATTCAAGATGAAGCAACTTCATGTCCTACAAACACCTTAGGTTTTGATTACAAAGCCGAGTTTATGGGAGTTAAATGAAAGAGATAAAAGAAATAAAAAGAAAATGCTACAGGCTATTGTTATGAACCCCAGATCCTGCCATCAATGAGGGTATTTCCTACATAGAAACCTAGACAAGTTCATGGAATACATTATGTTGTATCAAAGAATTTAAAAGTCCAAAGAATAAAAAATTCTAGTGACTATGAATTTAAATTCCCTTCAAATGGATTTTACTGGAATGAAATTTTTTGAAAAAATGAATTATCAAAAAGGAAAAATGATGTGGTATACATAAAATTTCTAAATGAAGACAAAAGAACAATTTGATATAGTAAATCTTCAAGTTAGAGGCAGACTCTGATGATGAGAAATGAACAAATTTTGACACTTAAATCAGTATATGCAGTTGGAAAGATAAATTGATCTTCCTTTATGACTGTATTGTTGATAAAGAATGAATTAATCCATAATTTTTTGGTCTATTTGAAGTGAAGAAAAAGTTAGAAGGAAATACAATCATAATAATAGATTAGAACAAACACTGGGACCTCACAAGATTCAGTTTTTTGAACTTTTTGAAAAGGCCTAAATGGAATGTAGCCTAGATGGAACTTGAGTGAAAAATCAATGAAGGGAATTGTATGAAGTGAAAGAGAAACAAAATTAAAATTACAATAGGAGATGGAAAAATCAAAAATTTATTTTTCAATTTCTTCCAACATCAATCTATCCGAATTTTATAAAAAAAGACATTGATTAATATGATGGATAATTTTTGGGGGAAAACAAAATAAAAAATAGATGATTTGATTAGATTTGGATGGTTTCATGGCTGATGTAGAAAAATAAGCTAATGTTTGTCATATTAACTGGTAATGGGAAATAGAAAAAAATCTGAAGAAGGATACAATTCAAGGAAAATTTCAGAAGCTATCTTAAAATTCAGTAATAAAATTGACATCTAGAGGAATTCAAAAATTGTCAAATATGCCTCAGTAAAGGTATCAAATCATTTAAGTGTGTGATGCTAGGCGAAGCATGGAATTGTTGAATAAGGTTTGAAATAATCCCTAAGGAGCTTTGGAAAGGTAAATTTCACAAAGCTTGCTATTGCCAAGTATTTTGAAAAAACACACTAATTCATTAAGAAGGAAAATTCCAGTTCTCGAGGATGAAAGAATCAATGGATGCAAGATCTTTGACTTCCATCTTTCATGAGAAGGTAGTTGAGCCAAACAAACTGATTTTACCTTTAAATCTTGATAACCTTGTAGCTCAATTTGTTGTATATATCTTCCCCCCGGGTAGATATAGACAAGCAGAAGAATATGGAAATCAAAGAAACTCAAAGCCCATGTTTATTCAACGCCTACCAGGAAGAAGGTGCAGACATATGAGTGTCGACAAAAGGTTATGTGCCAAGGCACAGGTAAAGGCGCACATCAAGATGTCGACATGGAAAAAGTCCCAATGCGCCAAGGCACAGGCAAAAAGAGTGTCGACACCAAATTTCACACCCAATTTCCAAAACCCGGGTGCAGGCCCTAAAGGCACACAACAAGAGATGTCGAACATGAAAACAGGATGCGCCAATTTGCATGCAAAAGAAAAGTGTCGACATGGGAAAATTTTGCGCCAAGGCACAGGTTAAATTCTGCACAACAAGGGTGTCGACAGGAAAATGGATGCGCCCAAGGCGCATAGAAAGAGTGTCGACAGGTGCAAAAATGCCAGTTCCAAGGCGCAAAGAAGGTGCACGTCCAAAAGGTACTCAATGTGAGACTTCTCTTGAGGTCAAATCAGTGCCCATGGTGTATGTGAGATTATGTTGACATAGGCTCAGCATGGATGCGCCAAGGCACTTCACCTTCAGGAGGCACAACATTTTGAGCTGACAGGAAGCAGACCTTGACCCAGATATTCAGATATCCATAACTTTTCACAGGGAGCTCAGATTAATGCAAGGTTAAAATTTTTGGAAAGCTTACGAGGTCCTCTATGCAACTAAGATTTTATATCTTTAATTGGGTGGGAAAAAATTCTTAAAAATGTAAAATACAGCTCGCCACTTTTTGGGTTTGCTAGGGTTCTCACCTACCACCATAATGAGATGAATTAAATGCAACTTGGAGGTGGTTGGGGTAGATTTGGAATTCCTCTCTCTTTTCTTTCTCATTCTTCCTATAAATTGTAAGGAGGGGCTTCTTTCTAAAGGTTGGACATTCTTGTTTTGCCCCTCCCTTCTTCTCTTTGGCAGGTGAATTTGTGGAGTTCAAACCTCCCATCTAAAACTGTAATGCAACTTTGCCTCTTGGCATTTTGTAGTGTATTGTATCAATATTTGGAGTATAAAATAATGCATGTCTGTGGATGATTCTCAACCCTCTCTATGTTCATTTGCATCCTCCTGATCTTTCACTGCAAATTTGGTTATCTGTGCATGATCTTGCATTACATTTTAATGGTTTGTGTTTATTGGCAAGACAGGTGTTCTTCATTCCTCGGTGCATCACCTTTGTTAGTTTAGGTTTTATTTTTATGCATCTTCTTACCCTGTCTCCTTGGAAAGTTAGATTAGGTTTTTGAGTAAACCCTCTACATTTTTATGTGTGCATCTGAACAGAGGAATAGGAACCGGCCTTCATCCGGAGAGCTTTTCTGATTTCGCAAGGTCCCACACTTAGGAAAAGCTCCATGTTATGCAATCACACTGAGAGTCTCAACCCATCGAGTTGTAGACACTCAGGGGTGCTGTTTTATATTATGCTTGGCAAAATCAACATGTTATTGAATCTTCTACGAAAATTAATGGGGAAAATTACTTTCTCATTGGCTGTGACCCTACATTAAAAGTCAAATTTATAACCTACATTGGATTTTTTAACTACCATGATTTATCGAACTTTTTCCGAAGGTAAAGATTTTCCTTTCATAGGATAGTTCCCTCAATCCTTGCCATCAACCAATCCTGCGGTCAATTACCTCTTCAAGTACTGCCTTCATGAATCTATTAGGCCATGCTCGTAACATACTATGATAACGTCAGTATAAGCCCTATCACCTTTCACTTACAATTTTACAACAATAACTACATTAGATTTGATCATTAATGAATTCACCATTAGCTTTATCTGGAAACTTGCCTTATGCATTCAATCTATTCCCTTATCTCTTGAATACTTTCTTCATGGCATGATTACTCATATAGATTCTCGTTCTTCAAGATGGAATGAGCATTTTCTTGTGAAGCTTGTATAAACAAACTGAGATGAGTTTCAAGACAATAATGCAATTGATTTCTTGTGAGATAGTTATAAAGAAATAAAATAGATATTTTCTCAATATCAAATACCAGAAGTCCATTTACACCGATATAGTCTTTCCCATGTATCAAAAGACCAATTTTTTTCCTAATAGGGGTCCCCAACCATGGGATTTTCAAATTCAACTTATCAAACTTTCTAGAGTCCGAATAGATTAATTTCCCAAACATACTTTCTATTTATAACTATCTTTCGGTACATCTTAGTATTTTATCCATATGTGCTACTTAGCCATTGTACATCAGTTCTTATGTATAAATTGGTTACATCCTATTTCACTTCAGTGGATAAGCATAGGATTTATTATTTTCCTACCTTTTCTTGTTCTTATAGTTGTCAAATGCAATATCTTTCAAAAAATTGCAGCTTCCTTGGGCACATAGAATTCTCATGGTTTTCCGATTGTAAGGATTCAATAATTCCCTGTTTGGAAATGATGAAATATTTACTTGGTCCCTATACACCTTTTAATTAGAGGGATTTTGGACAAAAATTGGTGCCTCTTTCTTTTCCTAAGATATTAGAAGTTCAAATGGATGATGAAGTGCATGTTGATAAACCCTTTTTCTCCATCTCACATACACTATGCTATGGGAATAACACAGCCTTTCATGAATGTCAATTAGCTTTTCAAATGGGTTTATTACCTACTCAGTGAAAAATTGAACAGTCCAAATACTCTGACATCATAGATCCACATATGAATTATACTTTCCCTTATTAATATCCCTAACCTGTACTTCTGTAAACTCGCTTGATTGACTAGCATAATAAGACCTTCAATGAGCCCTAAGAATATTGGTGAATCATCACTAGGACGTTATAGAATCCTATGTTTCCATCACAAATAAATGAGCAGATAAAAATTCTCATCTTAATACTAATTCAGTGTTTTCTTAAATTGATATTTAGATCAAGAAAATACTAATTTGGTACCACTAAATATGGTATCTCCTTTCAAGATCAACATCTAAGTAATTTTTCAATAACTCAGAGCTAGCTACTCAAGTTTCCATGTGAAAACCATTTTGAAGATACAATTGCTCATCAACTATGACTTTAATGAACATGCTATTCAACTTCAACCGTAATCAAGCCTGAACTGACCTAATGACTCAATCTTATGCCTAAAATTTCACCTACCTTCATACGATAGAAATCAATATTTTGGGCTAGAATGAATGGGTAGAAATACATCTTGAATATGCATTCCTTTTCATCTAAGGGCTATGTCAAAGACACTCCAAGCATACAAACTTAGAGGTTATCCCTCAAACCACTTGCATATCCAAATGTAAAGGTAGAAACATTACCGGACATTATCAACCATTTGCCCATTAGAACACTAAAACTTGGAGGTATAGATATTCCCAAAACATGATAATTTGAGCTAGACCAACTAATTCCCATAATGTTCTAGAGCTAGGGACACATCATATGAATAAGGAGATGTAAATTCCTTATCTTAAAATTTCCAATCTTCAAGAAACACAGTCATTTCCATAAAACCATTAATGGTAAACCTTTCCAGCAGAATCTACAAGATGTCATGAACTAGTTGTAATAAGTTGTTGGGACTGAGATGGTGAAGGAGGAAATCCCTGCAAAAAAACAAGCTACCAATATCATTCACATGCCTGCTGAATTAATTGTGTACTATAAACATTCAAATCTTCAACCTCATAACCTAGTTAAATAAATTAACAATTCATGTCCATGGACTTCATCTACAATAAAATTACTGTTCTATACATCAACTGGCCAAAGGTTTTCAACTTCCTTTGGACACAATTTACAATTGAGTTTTACTCAATCTATTGGGTAAAGTTGCCACTACTTTGATCCATGTGACAACGGATAAATCTTATCTGAAAATCCTTCAGCCGATTTGTGATCGTGGTGTTAAGGGGTATAAAATGCTATCAATAAAACCTATAGAGGAAATGAGGTTATTTCATGGTATTACTGACTAAATGACCATGGTCATTAACTTTTGACCTATTCTTGACAACTAGATTCAAATTCTTCAATTGGATCCTTGTCTTGGGTCCAAGGAAATCCAACACAATGACTTATACACTCATAATGTTGCTATAATGATACTGCTTCCAGCTATTGGTAAATTGCATAGAAAAATTATAAAGTTCTATGGAAGAGTCGATCCACTAAGTTAGTAACAACCTTTCCTTCATCAAGTGTGTATTCAAACACAATGGCTAAGAACATGGAGGTGGAATCTCAATACCTCTTCATGAACTTTCTTACTCCAAGTCTGCAGATCCTAAATCATGTGAAGCACCTGTATTCCTAAAATAACTTCTGATTTCAACAAGAAACTATTGGATGGTATCAAAGATTAGCTTACCCAAAAGCTTACCTCCCATGACATTAATTGTTTCCAATAACATGATAATTTCATTTCCTGTAAAATCCCGACACTAGTACCCCAAACCTAATCTTGGAAAGAATAAGAGACTAATGTCCTCAAGTCCCCTTTTATTATTCCAAGGGAAACTTATTACATTTTTGGACTATAGTAGACCATTAGTGAATCCATCATGAAATTCCATCTAACATGAAAACAAAATTTTGAACCTCCTCAACAAAGAATAAGAACATGAACCAAGAGGGATCTTCAAAGTGAATGCCCAGAGGTTGTCTTGGAGACATCCACTCAAATGAAGAAGATTACCTTGTTTCTGATGATCATAATATCCTCCTTTTGTATGATACATAAACACCTCATGTTATCAAATGTAAGTGTTTCGAAAAACTGTTGAGAGATCCCTTTATGCGAGCTTGATGACCACAAGAAATGATGATGATCCCCTTGATTCTTGGTTGATTAAATTTATCTCATTGAGCTCATTAATCTTATGGAGCTCATTCCAACTAGCTTATCGAGTGTGCCAAAGGTCATTTGATATTTCTAACTCATCTCACAACAATTATATTAGATCACCTAGCTTTTTGACCTGGATGCTCTTACATAGTCTCTTCATGAAAAATTTATGAGCTCTTGAATAGCTCACTATAAAACTATCCCAACTCAAACTCAGTGGAAAGATGAGTGAAAATGGAGCCATCTACAACTTTCTGCACCCAAAATGAAGACTTTCCATTTTTTAGTAGGTAGGACCGAGACCTGCTATTTTGGGACATATCACCCATTTTTCTCCAATATGACCTTCTAAATGTTATGGCACACTCCATCCTCTTCTATTCATGATGCTGCATTTTATTTTTAGCCACTTTCTATTTTTAGTAAGTGTTTTTTCCGGACTTGCTATTTTGGGAAAATTGTCATTTTTCCTGGCTTTCATTTTGCACATCTTTTCTAACTGTCCTAGGTGATTCAAACTTGCAATTCATGGGACTTACTATTTTTAGCATGTGGAGGTGCATAACATATGATATTTTTAGTAAGTGAAAAAAATGACCTCAGTTTGTGATGGGAATATTATTTTTAGATTCGGCTCTTTGTCGCATCTCGTGCTCCAAATTTCATTGTGTTTCACCCACCGGAATGCTTGGAAATAAAAATAAAATTTTTCTGGTGAGAGTTTAACAAAGCTACCATGGAAAGCCATTAATGGAGTCATTAATGATTTTTGAAAATGTTCTTTCCCACCTCAGATTGTGATGAAACCAACTTCACTGGGATAGGTTTTTCTCCTGGACTCTGTGTTCACATTTTTAGCTTGATTTGTCCGCCGGAGTGATGAGAAATCGAAGGAATGAAATCCAGGGCACAAAAATGGTTTGGTTGCCATTAAAAATATAGGGAATCACTTGAAATTTTGCAACTTGCTTCTTGAAGGCCTCTAAAAATGGAGAAGTCTGTAAAAAATCTCACTTCAATCCGTGCACCGGATTGTGAGATATGAACTTTTTTACGTTTTTGGCCATGGAGTCAATCTGGAAAAGAAAGGACATGGTGTCTAAGAAATTTTAGGTTTAATGGAGGTTTTGTCAGCCATGAACATGGAGGAATGAAGAAAATTGGAGGAATGGAGGAGGGAAATGTTTTTTATAACTTTCTTCGGGCAATGAGTTTTCTCACACGCACAAAGAGAAACAACATGACAGTTATTTTTTTACATTTTTTGGCTTTCAAAATCCCCTTGGGCTTGGGCGCATTTTTGTGTCCCAACTATCCCAAGGGGATGGTACATATGGTGCAAAAAATTCACCTCAACCTCATCTTGACAAGTGGTGGATGGAGATTGGCCGGCGGAGGAGAGAGAGAGAGAATGAACAATAAACACCTGGGGGCTAACACTGGGTCACATGGAGGACCAGACTAAGGGCTAAGCTTGGGTGAATTTTTGTGTCCCATATATCTAATGGGGATGGGACACAAGGTGTAAGAAAATATTTCCTCATCCTGGTGTTGACAAGTGTCACTTGCTGGTTTGCAGAGGCGAAGAGGAGAGGGGGCTAAAAAAATGGCCTGTGGAGCACCTTCTGGGGTCACATGAGGAATCAAGGGCCAAGTTGGGCATGGGGAACATTTTTGTGTCCCAACTATCCCAAGGTTATGGAACACAAGGTGCAAGAAAATTCACCCTCACCAGTGTTGACAAGTGGCATATGCGGGATTTGATGACAAAGAGAGCTTGAAGGGTGCAAAGGGGCTTAAAGCTTATTTGAGCTCCATTGGGGTCACATGATGGTCGAAGGGGATATCTTGGGGCTGCATGAATTTTTTTGTCCCTTTTTCCCAAGGGGATGGGATAGTTGGTGCAAGAAATTGTGCCTCAACCTAGGAGTGACATGTGTCCACCCAGAAAAATGACTAAGTTATGATGCATACCTTGGAGAGAAGCTTGACGAAGACATATCTTGAGCATCCAGAGGTATTTTTAGGAACTTATTTATATTATTTTGACTAGAAATATCATTTTGAGAATAATGGATGGGTCTCATGCTCTGATTCTTCCTAAACCCCCTAAAAAATATATCCTTTTTTCTCAGGACTGCAGGTTGTGCATGTTGAAAATAGATTGTGGGAAGAATTTCTTATGTCTTGTGAAAAATATGAAACCACCATCATTTAGAGCACTAAAATATATTTCCAATGATATATTTTTTGACCTCCAACTCATTATGGATCTCCCAGAATCACTTCCTGAAGCTCAGGTGTTGTTTTGAGTTGCAAGCTCCTTCACCTTTGAAAACCCACTTTTGTTGAACTTGTCCCAAAACCTCTGAAACTTTCCAAAATATTCCAAAATCAGTTGCACAATGTTCCTAGATCCTTAATACCACTCCTAAATGAATTTGGGACCTTTCAACTCCACTCGGAGGGTGTGCACCTACCTTAGAAAGGCTAAAAATAGCCATTCCTAAGTCTCTTGAAAAGTCTTCCTTGAAAGGTATTATCTTGGAAGCACTTGAATGAACTTGTTTTCCCTAAATCACCTATGGAAAAGGTTGACACAACAAATGACCACTTGAAAGGGTAGGATAGGTCCAACATAGGGGATGAGTTGATCTGGAGAAGGGTCTTGGGAAGGACTCACAACAAAAAAAATTTTTACACTAGGGTATAGTTGTCTTGTTTTCAAGTTGAATTTTTCCCTTGCAAAAACACAGGACAACAGTTGGCTCTCACTTGGGGACTCATTATGGATCGAAAAAAGTGAGGACAAAGATGAGAAGGAACTCTATAATCTTATTACATAACTTGGACCAGTGCCTTATCCATTGGGCTTTATAGAGTCACTTTAACAACAAGAGATAGACTGAAAGGAGAACACACACACACACACACAAATGAAGGGAAACACAACACACACAAAAAGGAAAGGAAACACACACACGAAATGGAAAGGAAACACACACCTAAATCACCTATAGTATAATGTGGGGGGACAACCCACTTTCATTAAAGCACTTTTCCTTTTCAGAGGTTACCCCTGAATGGGTAACATTGAGTGATGATATTCCATGAAGCCATTGACTGGTTCAAGAAAGTAGCCTCCTTTCCTCAACTGCTTATGAAATCCAGGTGCTTTCATGACTACTTGTATACTTGGGAGGAGTGAGCCTACATGATCTATTTGATGCTTAGAGCTTTTCTCAGAAAGTCCATTGCTCTCATTATCTTTGAAATCAATTTCAGAGTGCAAATTTCCTTCCGTGTTCACCCACACTTCTGATTTCTCATTTGCATCTCATCGCTGCCCCAAGGCTGATTTTTGATTGGGTTTTCTTGAATGTTTTGAGTTTTCTTCTTTCCCATATTCATGCTTATTGAACATTTTTTCCATAAGAGGCCTTGAATTCATCTTTTTGTTTCATTTCATTATGAGGTGTTTGGAAATTGAATGGAGAATCAAAAGTAACATCATACCTATCATGTATGGCCATATCATGAGCTAAGAGATCAAATTTTATCTCAGGATCTTCTGCGCCTTCTGTCACTTTCAATATTTCTTGCACAAAATCCTTCTTTGGAACTACCAAAAGCTCATCTTTACATTCATTTAGAATCTTCATTTTGAAATTCAAGGAAACCATTTGAAGGAATTACTTCATCATCCTGAAGCTCATTACATTCCACTACTTCTTTTTCAAGGGGAGCCTCAACTTCAAGGACCTCAAAATCTTTGCTTCAACTTTTTCACCACAGAAAGAATATTCTTCTTCAAATGGAAAGGAGAAAACTTCATTTTCATCATCACATCCATCAATCATTGTCTCAAGAGGGACATCAGATTTTCATCTTGCTTTATTTCATCATGACCAAATTTCAAATTGTTGAGGATTCAGAATCAGATTCATACCTTGTCTTGCAAATCCATGGCTTGCATCAGGAGTTCAAGACTAAGATGAGGGTCTTTATGTTTCTTTTACAACTCTTAGTAATTCTTGTACAAAGTCTTCTTTCAATTTTTCAAAGGCTCATCACAAGTTGGATTTTCTTCTTCATGGGTGACATGATCAAGAGAATCTTCATCTTCAAATGGGAAATGAGAACACCTCCTCATCATGGGTAAACACATGTAAGTTGATTTCTCCAGTTGAAATTAATTAAGAACCATTTCCTCTTCTTCATGGCTTGCATCATCTAGAAACTCGAGGGCTATCCTCTTGCAACTCAAAATTTCTCAACACTTCTTCAAGATCAATACCCCCTCAGAAAGGGATGTTTGGTCCTATCAAAGGTGGGAATCTCATCCTCCTCTTCGGTTGTTATGAAATGATTCATCCTCCCACTATCTTGGTATAATATGTTAGCTTCTGGATTTCTTAACTTTTGCACCATATATCTCATCTTTTTCATAGAAAGAAACTTTTCCATATCTCCCTTAACCATAATGGTTGAAAAAGACCAATTCATCTAAATTTTTCCTCCCAAGTCTCGGCAGAAGCTTCTACTTAACAACATTCCAAATGAAGTCAGAATGTCTGCTACCAAGATAGTCATTGACACCTTCTTGTCTGGAAATTCAGTGAGAGCCACCTCTGCATCATTGATCTTTCCCACAAGTGGGACCTCCTTTGATTCCATGGAGTAACACGATCCACTGGCTCATGTCAAGGTGAGTCCAAGAGAATTGGCCACCTTTATAGGCATTACATTGTCAGAAGCACCTGAATCTATTATGTAATTATTCAATCGGTATTTTCCAACAAGAAGGGAGACATAGAAAGGATCAATCTTATCAGTCTTTGATGCACTCATGGAAAGCATGCTCATATGATGGAGGTGTAGGTGGGGTTGGTAGTAGTCCTTTAGAATTAGGAGTTATTAAGTATTGGGTTTTGAACTACCACCCTTGATATGATGGACAAGCTTCTTGAATTTTCGGGATGTTTCCACAAATATTCAGATTTAGAAATCTGAACTTTGGTTTGTTCATATGTTCTATGATATCGAAAAGGAAGATGTGGACAAGGGGGATGAAGGCACTTGATTTTGAAGTTAGGATAGGCTTGGAGGTGGGAGTAGATGTTTGGGAAAAAGAGGTTAATTTTGAAGGTACATTAGAGGCTTTTGAAGGACTATATTTTGTAGGATGCAGAGTTAGGTTTAGAAAAGAGCATTGGAAGACTTACTTGGAATAACTGAGGTGACCTCTTGCTTTCCATGGGAGGTTTCTCCAATGCAGACTCCATGGAGGGAGGAAGAGGAGATCCTCGACTGATTATTCTAGTTTGTAGAGTCACCAAAGGAGGATCTTCGGTCTTCTTCATTTTTTGAATCAGCGGAGGAAGAAGCTCCCTTTTGAGACTGAGAATGGGTGAATACCGCACATGAGAAACTGGGTGCATCTTTTCATCATCTTCATCACCTCCAGAATACTCACAGAATCTGATTTGTGCATTGTTCTCTACTTCTTCAACCTCCAGGAAATCATCGTCTTCATTTTCTTGTTCAAATCCTTCTTTGTATTCTTGAGTTTGAAAGCTTGCATTGACAGGTGGAGCCTCTAAGGAAAGCCTTTGGGGTGCTCCTGAAATCTGATTTTTGTTAGGAATTTGATGAGATTCTCGTTGGGAAACTTCCCTCTTCAACATTGTCACTTCATTTACCAATTTATGCAACAATGGATCTGTTCTCTCATCTTTGGGATGTTGGGCCTTACCCTTTGAAGGGTTCTTGATCTTTTCAAATAGGATGAGGTCATCTTCTACTTCAATGGAAATTTTTTGAGCTTGTGTGAGATTCCTTGGTTAAACCCTTCGGAGGATGAATCCTACCTCAGAAATTGAGCACTGATGAAGAACCTTTTCATGTTGTCATCAGAGGGCACAGCTTCAAGAGGTATCCTTTTGAGTAACATGTTATAATGAGCTATGAAGTCCCTCATAGTCTCATTAGATTCCTTCTTCATTTGAGCTAGCTGAGCTACTAGGAGGTCTTGATAGTCTTTGGGGGATTTGAATATTTCTTCAAAACTAGTTTTGATGTCCTCCCAATTAGTGATGGATCTATCTGGTAAGAGATAGAACCATTCAACTACTTTTTCTTGAAGTGATTCCATGAACAATCTCACAACAACATCCTCATGTTTGATTCCAAGAATTCCACATGATGTGATGAAGGCAGAGATGTGTTCTTCAGGAAGTTGTGTGTCATCACCTTTGAACTTTGGAAAGTTCTTGTGGGAACTTGTCAGTAGATCATGAAGAGGAGGTGCAAGAGAAAGTGGACTTGTATTCCTTCCCCATGGAACAATGGGTTGGGGTATTTCTCTTTCTTCTTCTGCCATTATTTCTTCAACTTCAGCTTCAGGTTCTACTTCTAAAAATTCTTCTCCCAATTCTTCTTCTGATTCTTGTTCTTCTTCACTAGGGAATTCAATGTTCAATGGTGGTGAAAGGATGGGAGAACAAGAGGATTTGCAAGGAGGAGTATCAACAGGGGTTTGGATAGGATTCCTAGGGGAACCACTTGAAGAATCAGATGGAGATGAAGCTTGAGAGAAATAGTAGGGGTTATCTGTGATCTTTTCTTGTGGGTTTCGTAAAGCCTCAAAAGTGGGATCAACAACTCCTCTCAACCTATTCAGCCTGGTATATCTCCTTTCAGCCAGCTTTGGGAAAATCTTGCAATGGGAATATGAAAGGACACTGTGGAATATGAAGGTCATTCACATGAATCAACAGTGGGTTTTTTAGCAATGGATTTTCAATTTTTTTTTTTTTTTTTTTTTTGATTTTTTTGTATATTTTGGATATTTATTTTGGATTTTGTGGTCATATTTTGGGTGCAACATATGCCAAGTCTACCCCATGATGGGCACCAAAATATGTTGGCGAGAAAATTTTTCAGGTGGACAAATTGGTGGGTATCTGCCAACGCTTTGGGACTCTAGGTCCCTCTACTTGAATGGTGTAACTCCATTTATTATGAGTGAATAAAAATGAAATTTGTGGGTGGCCTAGAGGCATGGGATCCAACAGGAACACTCCACTGAACCTGTGGAAAAAGCTTGCAATTTCTTGCAAGGGAGGAATTTTCTTAGTAGGTGGGAAAGGGAGTGGGAAAAAGGAAGGGGGGATTAATATCTGCAGGTAGAAAATCAGATTCCTACAACATTAATCAAGTAGTTCAACACACACAATAGAAAGAAAACAACTTTGTTACTAGCATCAAGACAAGGTAGAATTATGAACACAAAGTTTTAGTAATTCTCTCATCAAGAAAAGCAAGAAACTCTTTCTTCTTCATTGATAGTTTTGAAAAGTTGTACATAGTGAGGAATGGAAGAACATATGAGAGGAAAAATAATGAAAATTTTCTATCTCCTTTTCCTTACTTCCAGTATTAATCTATCCTTGAGCATAAAAATTTGACAACACTTAGGAATGACGGTGTCATTACAAATTATAGACCTTTAGAAAATACTCTTCACCTACCCCCCACATGCATCTTTCACTTTCTTTACAACTTGTGACTCTTGACATTCCTAGGAAAGAACATTAAGTCCCCTTTTATTAATTAAGGGTAGCTTATTACATTTTAGACTATTGTCACATTAATGAATAAGAAAAAAAAGTGCATGACTCCCAATGAAGAATTAGAAAGTGAGGGAAGAGAGGGAAAGAATGAAGAAGATAAGGAGAGAATAGAGAGAGAAATGGAAGAAGATACCATTGCCATTGATGATCACAATCTCAATTTTTTGCATAATGCACAATACCTGAGATGAGTGTTTAAAAACATTATTTCAAGATCCCCAGATGACCGCAAAAATTTAGCTCATGATGATCCATGATCTCACAATGAGAGTGAGGATCACTATCTTTCTCCTTGTTGAGGCTTTCACAATTTTCATTCATGGTGCTCAAATCCCTTGACACTTTCACAAATCTTGTTGAACACATTGTGCTACAATATTGCAAAATTTTCCTATGCTCTTCATGAAAGAGACTGTGAGATGATTTTTTATCTATCCTAGATCACTTTCCTGGGTTAACTCAATCAATCAAACCATTTCAATTCAACTCATCAAGATAAAAAGCTACCCATCTCACTGAGAGATGATGACAATCCACACTCATTGCTCCCTGCAATTGCTCCATCAAATCTCCCTTGCTTCTGGACACAAATGAGCTCAAGATGATGTTTCCAAGACCTTTATGAAGTTTTCATTTCTCTTTTTGAGCTATGAGATCATCCTATTATCCCGTGGAGAAGTGGAAAGATGAGTGAAAATGGAGCCATCGACAACTTTCTGCACTCAAAATGAAGACTTTCTATTTTTAGCATGTAGGACCGAGACCTGCTATTTTGGGACATATGACCTATTTTGCTCAAATATGCCTTTCTGAACCTTATGGAACATTCCATCCTCTTACGTTGATGATGCATTTATAATTTTAGCAACTTTCTATTTTTAGTAGGTTATTTTTTCCAAGGACCTGCTATTTTGGGAAAATGTCATTTTTGCGCCTATGCCTTTCATTTTGCATCTTTTATGATTGTCCTGGGTGATACAAACTTGTAATTTAAGGAAATTACTATTCTTAGCATGTGGAGGAGCATAAAATATGTTATTTTTAGTAAGTGAAAAAAATGACCTCGGTTTGCGATGGGAACATTATTTTTAGATTCGGATCTTCGTCACGATCTCGTGCTCCAAATTTCACTGTGTTTCACCCATCGGAATGCTTCGAAATAAAAAATTTTTTTTTTGGTGAGAACTTTCAGGCACGAAGCTACCATGAAGCCATTAATGGAGTCACTGAGATTTTTAAAATTAGTGTTCTTTCCCACCTCAAATTGCGATGAAACCAACTACATTGGGATAGGTTTTTCTCTTGGAATTTGTGCTCATAGTTTTAGGTTGGTCTGCCAGAGTGATGGGAAATCAAAGGAATGTAAGCCATGGCACAAAACGTGGGTTTTACTGCCATTAAAAATCTAGGGCATCATTTGATATGCTGTAAAAGGCCTCTGAAAATGGAGAAGTCTGCAAAAAATCTCACTTCGATCCGTGCACTGGATTGTGAGATATGAGTTTTTTACGTTTTTGGCCTTGAAATCAATCTAGAAAAAAACAGGCATGGTGTTTAAAAATTTGTGCCAGTCATGAACATGGAGGAATGGAAGAAAAATGGAGGAATGGAGGAGGGAAATGTTTTTCCACTTTTCTTCCAGCAGTGGTTTTCTAGAACACGCATGAGAGAAGCAGCACGATAATTAATTTTTTACATTTTTTTGGCTTTCAAAATCCCCTTGAGGCTTGGGTGATTTTTGTGTCCCAATATCCCAAGGGATGGGATATATGGTGCAAATGAAAATGCACCTCAATCACATCTTGACAAGTGGCAGTGCAATGGGATTGGACGGTGGAGAGAGAGAGAGAATGAGCTCAAAAAAGCATTTGACACTAGGTACATGGGGGAAAAGAACCTAGGCTTGGGTGAATTTTTTTGTCCCAAATATCCCAAGGGGATGGGACATAAAGTTAATAAAAAATACCCTTTCTCTGGTCTTGACAAGTAGGTCACATGCTGGTTTGTGAAGGAGAGAGGAGAGAGGGGTTGAAAAATGGCCTAGGGAAGCACCTCTGGGGTCACATGGGATCAAGGGCCAAGGTTAGGCATTTTTTTTGTCCCAATTATCCCAAGGGGATGGGACACATGGTTGTAATAAAATTTACCCTCAGTTGGTGACAAGTGGCACATTTTGATTTGATGACGGAGAGGGCTGAGAATGGTGCAAAGGGGCTTAACTGGATTGTTTGAGCTTGTCAGGGTCATATGATGGTCCAGGGGCTTATCTTGGGCTTGGGAAATTTTTTGTTTTCCTTATCCCAAGGGGATGGGACATTTTGGTGCAATAAATTACACTTAGACCTGGGAGTGACATGTGTCCACCTAGAAAAATGACTAAGTCCAAAGCATACCTTGGAGAGAAGCTTGATACGACAACATATCTTGAGCATCTGAGGTCTTTTAAGGAACTTATTTATATGAATTCGGTTGGAAATATAAGTTTAAGAATAATTGGATGGGTCTCATGTTCTTAATTCTTCCTGAAAACCCCCTCAAAAATAGATTTTTCTCAAGACCATAGGTTGTGCATGTTGAAAACAAGTTTATAGGAAGAAAATGCTTATGTCTTGTGAAAAAATCTGAAACCACCATCATTTATAGAACTAAAATACCTTTCCAATGGTGTCTTGTTTGACCTCCAACTCATCACAGAGCTCCCAGAATCACTTCCCGAAGCTCAGGTGTTGTTTTGAACTGCAAGCTCCTTCACCTTCAAAAACCCGCTTTTGCTGAACTTGTCCCAAAACCTCTGAAACTTTCCAAAATTCCAAAATAAAGTTGAAAATGTTCCTATCTCCTTAATACCACTCTTAATGAATTTGGGCCTTTAACTCTACTCTGTAGGGGGTGTGCACCTGCCTTAGAAAGGCTAAAATAGCCATTCCTAAGCCTCTTGAAAATCTACCTTGAAAAGGTATCGTCTCGAGAAGCACTTGAATGAACTTGTTTTCCCTAAATCACCTACGGGAAATTCTTACACAACACATGGGACCACTTGGAAGGGTCCAGTGATGCACAAAAAATTATGGAAAATCGAGCAAGGATTTCGAAGTCTTGAAGCAGATGAACAAAATGATGCATTTGGATTATCTCTGAGTGTTAGTTTCCATAAATATGTTGTTATTGCTTCGGTCCTAATATCTAAGGAGTGTAATTGTTTTAATTGAGATTCTCTACACAAGCTAATTTTAATGTGTATTTTACCTTTTTGTATGAATATGATCTATACTATCTATCTTTAACAACTATCTCTCGAACTATGACAAAATCACAATCACTATTAAAACCCATTTTATTAAATATTAAATACATTTATAATGTCTTATATACATAAAATACATTAACTAATGCAAGTGTGATTTATTGATATTTTTAATAATTGTGAAGAGCATATGTATTAGAATTTTCAAGAGTCACTAAGTTACACTTCATTTTGAATCAGGTTACATGCTTCCCAACCTCTTCTATATGGAGACCCTATATAGGCCATAGGCATTTCAGGTTGGAATTAAAAGGAGCGGTAATTGTGTGTGTTGTATGTACTTTGTACCACGGTATTGGATTCCTGTCATTATTAACATGATTTGATTTGCTTTCTTTTTCTACACAAGGATCAAGACTGGTTATTCATTCTTGGGTCATAGTCAAAGTCCATTGCTGCCCTTACACTCCATTTTATTATATGGCTTTTCTTAATCAATCATGCCCTTAGCTACGTTCCATGAATTTAGTCCATATAATTATATGGCTTTTCTTAACGTTGATTCAACTTAGTCCATTTAATTATATGAATTTAGTCCATATAATTTAATCAATCATGGCGCTACATTTCTTCACGTTGATTCAACTTAGCCTCTGTCATGAGTCCATTGATAATGTGAGGCTGAATGAAAGTATTACGAGTTTGAATGAAGACCACGAAAGTATTGATGATGATCTTAATATAATTGATGATTCTTATATGTGAAATTTTCATTGCCTATTTATATTCAGTATAAAGTGGAGAGGTTATTCTTAATTAAAATAATTGAGGAACCATTCTATGTATTCTTTTCTTTTATTGCAAATAATATGCTCCACCGGCATTTTTATTTGGAGGGGGGTTTTTCAATGTAACATTTTGATTTTTTCACATTTTATTTTGTAACAATGTTTTTAATGTGATATTTTATTTTATGGCAGTGTTTTGATCCTAAAATTATTGATTACAACATCGTATTGAAATGTATAATTTATGAGAGATTGCGGAAGTAAATTAAATTAGAAGAAATAAAAAATGTAAAAAGAAATATATAACAAAAGATTTTGTATCAATAAATACCCGTGATGAACTAGTTTTGTAGAAGAACATCCCAATCCAACCTCCAAGTTCCTATTAGTTGCATATTCACAATATGTAAGGGAGTAACATTGTATGTTATTTATATTTGTAAGATAACAAATAAAATCAATTCAAAATTTAAAACAAAAAGATGCTTCTATTTCATGAATGAGATACTAAGATGTTTCTATTAAATATAAATTCATATTTCATTGATATGTAATGTTTTTTTTTTGCTTATGATCTCTAGGGAGAAGGCCCTAGCCTCAAAAAAAGCTTCCCACACCAGTCCATGATGTATGCAATCATCAATGGACTCACATGAAAAGTTTAGGGCACTTTATCGTGCATCAAAATACAAAAAAGATATATATACATAATACTGGATATCCTCCATGCAAAAATATCAGAAACTAGAACTCAGCAAGCATATCCAACCCAAAAAAGCCCCACCAAGCTACAATAGCAGATACCCCTCAAGCTTGCACCTTTGTGCCCGAAGCAGATGACTTCTCAGTAAGAATTTCCACCTTCAAGTCATTCTGAGGATGATAAGAGGAGGGAGAGTGATCCACACAGCATTCAGGGATCGACACTTTGGACTTTTCAGAAAGCCGAAAGCCTTGATTCTTAGCGACACCCTCCAAATGATGTGAAAGGGCCTGAATCCCATGAGCCATTGCATGAATGTGATACTGCATACTCACCAACCTTTCCTCCAAATCTTTTAGCTACTTATGCATGATGAAATGCTCAAACCGTGAGCCACATCAAAGACGTTTCTCCTCCCCACTTATTAGTCGGGGTCCAACATAAGCTTCCTCAGTTTTTCATAGATGACCACCTCTTCTTCTTCTGCATCAACACTCTCCACCACCATCCAAACTTGCTCTAGTCAGCCACACATCGTTGCATTCTTAATTCTCCCGTTCAACCAATCAGAAAGGATTCCCCCAAAGATTCCCTAGTCTGGGCCTGATGCCGCTTCTGACTAGACCCCTCCATCAGACCTTCCTCCAACTCCATGTAGACTGAGGCAAAGTCAAGCTAAGAAAAATGGTAGGAAAACCAACAGACAAGCCTAAATAAAAGTATAAGGGATGTACATCCTTCACACCCGCCCTCATTAATAATACTCGCAAGTGTCCTCACACGCGTCAGAGCTCTGAAATCTCTGCCCAAATCTTTCACTTCAATCAACATCACACCAAGGGTAGAGGAAATGAATGGAAGGCAGCCTTTATAATCATTAGCAATCTACAACCGATGTCATTCGTGCGTCCCCTTCTAAAAGAGTCTGGATATCATTGGGGGAAGCTCAACTCCCAAAAAAGGGAGGTTAAATAAATATTATCCCATAAACCATCACCTCTATTTGCTAAACAGTTTTCCACCTTATTGTCATCTCTCAATGTATGAGAAAAATTCACATCTAAAAAGGAAGGCAAAATATACATGATATTTGAGAAAATGGCCTTCAATTGCCATGCCTTAGGGGGTCTTCCATGAACCATATTAATTATATCTAAAGACTCCCCTTCAATCCAAATATGAAGCCAATTGCAGCGTTTTTCTTCGAGTAATAAAAAGAGAAGAGCCATACCTTCCACAATATTATTAGAAGAAACACCATAGTCCAAAGCCATAGCTAAAAGAGGCTAGCAATCTGCACTTTTGAACACACATCCACACCATGCATTACTAGAATTTCATTTTGAGGTGCCGTCAAAATTTAACTTAATCCATCTCGCAGGAGAAGGCTTCCAATTCACCACCTTTTTTTCCCTTACTCCCCTTATCAGGAGAAAAGTGGTTATGTTTACCTCTCGTGACAGTGTCAGGACATGCCTCGTTGCATTGAACACAGGACTCACACCTGCCCCAACCTCCGTTGCATTGAAAACCAATCCATATTGGCACCACGCCGAGAGCCACCTCCTCCACCAAAGTAGCTAATGCACCTGACACTTCCTAGCCGAGTAATGACGAGATATAGAGGTGGCTAACCTGAGGATTTGACCCTGAGATCTCCCACATATAACACACATTCCCCACCGCTAGGGTAAACCGAACGGGCTATTGATATGTAATATTTAATCTATTAGTTTTTTAGATAATTTTAAATTTAATTATAATTAATTTTTATGATGGTTAAAATTTGGACATGCAAGTCATTTGAACGCTTACATTATATTTTCAACTGTCAATCATAATAGTCATATTTTAAAAGTGGGTATACTTTTTTTATTGTCTTGCATGAGTTAGGTGTACAAAATTATTAGGCTTAGTTGTCAAGGACTAAGGGGATTCCTTTCCGCCAAATTCCTCTAGGACACGATCCCAACCTCATTCCTTACTTATTGTATCTTCTACAATTCGAACCTTAGTGGATGGCTAGGAAACACCTTTTACACCATTATGCACATTGTTATATCACAACCCATTTGATAAACTAAGTGTATTTTGACATTTAAAATGACTTAAAAATTCTAAACACATTGCAAAGTCCGCCTATAGTTATGAGGCTCCACCATTAAATAAAACATGACATGTGTGTGTGTAATCTTACTTATATAAAAATATTTTTGTATGGAATTTGTATAATTTAAATCAGTGCCATTATTATATTTATTTTTGTATCAACCTCGATTCCTTTTGTTTTTAATGGGATTTGTAGAGTAGTTTTACCTTTATTTCCTCAAATTAAAAGTACAATCCTTTATACAGTAGAAAATTATTTCTTTGTATCTTAATATTCCTTAAATTTTCTCTCACAAGGTAATGGTCCAATGAATAAAATTTGGCACGCATAAAGACATAAATTTGACTAAAAATATGTGTTATATATATTAAGACATGGTGGATTCACTAGGTAAACTTGTGGAATATTGTGTTCATTCATATGATACTAACTAACACCCCTATTTCAAATTTTAATTCTTAATATTCTATTATTAATACCTACTCCCAATACACCATTTCTATTATAAAATACCCCATTGTATTGTCAAATATTGCATGTACATGTTTTTTTCTATGAAATTTGTAATACCCCTTATGTTAGAATGTGGAACACTAAGAGGGGGGGGTGAATTAGTTTTCAATCAAACTTTAACAAACATTTTCATTCCCTTAATCTTGTTATGAAGAGCATATAACATCACACACAAACAAGTTATAGGAGAATGTACACTGAAACACATGATTTATAGGGAGAAGGCCCTAGCCTCAAAAAAAATCTTCCCGCACTAGTCCATGATATATACAATCATCAATGGACTCACATGAAAAGTTTAAGGCACTTTATCGTGCATCAAAATACAAAAAAGATATATATCTATAGACTACATAATACTGGATATCCTCCATGTAAAAATACCAAAAACTAGAACCCAGCAAACATATCCAACCTGAAAAAGCCCCACCAAGATACAATAGCATATACCCCTCAAGCTTACACCTCTGTACCCGAAGCAAATGACTTCTCAGCAAGAATTTCCACCTTCAAGTCATTCTGAGGATGATAAGAGGAGGGAGAGTGATCCACACAGCATTCAGGGATCGACACTTTGGACTTTTCAGAAAGCCGAAAGCCTTGATTCTTAGCGACACCCTCCAAATGATGTGAAAGGGCCTGAATCCCATGAGCCATTGCATGAATGTGATACTGCATACTCACCAACCTTTCCTCCAAATCTTTTAGCTACTTATGCATGATGAACTAGCGCGACAAGTTCAATATTATATTCGCAATGCTTAAACCGTGAGCCACATCAAAGATGTTTTCTCCTCCCCACTTATTAGTCAGGGGTCCAACATAAGCTTCCTCAGTTTTTTCGTAGATGACCACCTCTTCTTCTTCTGCATCAACACTCTCCCACCACCATCCAAACTTGATCTAGCCAGCCACACATCATTGCATTCTTAATTCTCCCGTTCAAACCAATCCAGAAAGGATTCCCCCCAAAGATTCCCTAGTCTGGGCTTGATGCCGCTTCTGACTAGACCCCTCCATCAGACCTTCCTCCAACTCCATGTAGACCGAGGCAAAGTCAAGCTAAGACACAAAATGGTAAGGAAAACCAACAGACAAGCCTAAATAAAAGTATAAGGGATGTACATCCCTCACACCGGCCCTCCTTAATAATACTCACAAGTGCCGTCACATGCATCAGAGCTCCGAAATCTCTGCCCAAATTCTTTCACTTCAATTGACATCACAACCAAGGGTAGAGGAAATGAATGGAAGGCAGCCCTTTACGCTTAATCATTAACTATCAATCATAATAGTCATATTTTAAAAGTGGATGTACTTTTTTTATTGTCTTGCATGAGTTAGGTATACAAAATTATTAGGCTTAGTTGTCAAGGACTAAGGGGATTCCATTCCGCCAAATTCGTCTAGGACATGATCCCAACCTCATTCCTTATTTATTGTATCTTCTACAATTAGAACCTTAGTGGATGGCTAGGAAACACCTTTTACACCATTATGCGCACTGTTATATCACAACCCATTTGATAAACTAAGTGTATTTTGACATTTAAAATGACTTAAAAATTCTAAACACATTGCAAAGTCCAACTACAGTTGTGAGGCTCCACCATTAAATAAAACATGACATGTGTGTGTGTGTGTAATCTTACTTATATAAAAATATTTTTGTATGGAATTTGTATAATTTAAATCAGTGCCATTATTATATTTATTTTTTTATCAACCTCGATTCCTTTTGTTTTTAATGGGATTTGTAGAGTAGTTTTACCTTTATTTCCTCAAATTAAAAGTACAATCCTTTATACAGTAGAAAATTATTTCTTTGTATCTTAATATTCCTTAAATTTTCTCTCACAAGGTAATGGTCCAATGAATAAAATTTGGCACGCATAAAGACATAAATTTGACTAAAAATATGTGTATATATATAAGACATGGTGGATTCACTAGGTAAACTTGTGGAATATTGTGTTCATTCATATGATACTAACTAACACCCCTATTTCAAATTTTAATTCTTAATATTCTATTATTAATACCTACTCCCAATACACCATTTCTATTATAAAATACCCCATTGTATTGTCAAATATTGCATGTACATGTTTTTTCTATGAAATTTGTAATACCCCTTATTTTGGAATGTGGAACACTGAGAGGGGGGGTGAATTAGTGTTCAATCAAACTTTAACAAACATTTTCATTCCCTTAATCTTCTTATGAAGAGCATATAACATAACACACAAACAAATTATAGGAGAATGTACACTGAAACACATGATGTAAAGTGGGAAACCCAAACTGGAAAAAAACCCACTAAAACCATGAACTAATCTTAGGACAAAAATTCTCTTTAAATGTTACATGATTTCATGGTTGAGCTTCAACTCAACATGAAGGTGCAACTCCTAAGTTTGACCAAGCTACTACTCAGTCTAGAGGCTTCAAACCCCTATGATTTAACCAACCACAACTGATCTTTAGTAAGCTACTACTTATAAGGAGGCTGCTACCCCCTAAATGCTAAGATGCAACTTAGAATTTTTTAATAGTATTTTGTCACACAACAACGTTGTCTTATACAACTGATAGTGACACTATATTAGCACACTTTCCTTCTATTATTTCCTTCTCAACTAGACTCTGATCTTTCTCTATCTTGATCATCAAATCCAATGAAAAAAAACAACTTTATCATTCTTATCTCATTTCAATCTTTATCTCAACTAGCCCTCACTCTTGTTAACAAGCTCTTCCAGCCCCAATTCAGACTTATGTCAAGTCAAAGACACCTTCTCAAGTTGATTTTTCTATTGTAATTGCAATTTCACTCTCTACATTCAAGCATCACTTACATACACCTTGTTTTAGTAGTCCTACATCTAGCTTCATCATCTACTTTTAACCCTTCATTCAAGGATTCAAAACTCACCTATCACATGTTTTCTATCTTCTTGAAGTACTCACTCATCCTTCTTGGCTTACCAAATCAATTAACCTGCTCATTCTTCATTAATTCATTCATATGTGACTTACAGAATTTGTATTCAGTTTCCAAGGTCTCTAAACATTCTATCTCAGTGACAAAATGCATCTTTCTTAGTCAATTTCACCCTGCACTATTTCCTGTACTATTGATTACATATTATATTTCTCACATATCTCAGGAAATGTCTATGTCTGCATTGTTTATTATTAAATCATTGTGCAAGTATTCTATAACTTGTCCTAGGAAAAGAGATTATGTACATATGTCTATCAAGAGGTGTACTTCACCCTATATCTCAGTCAGGAATCATTATCACAAATATCTACACATTTACCTAAAATTTCATTGATTTCTTCATACTATAGGTACTCACACATTCCAAGCCAAAACTAAGGCATAGATATTTTTCACTTCTTTGTCTTGTTCATAATTTTAACAATAATTTCTTCACTCAAAAATATAGTAGGATCTTAGCTCTGTTTACAGATTATTGTGTCTCTATGTTCACATTTCAAAGCGGCTTCCTTCTCTTGTCCCTTGTAGACTTTACACCTTTTCTAAACTAACAACCTTTTTCATGCATATATTTTTATATATTTTATTCACATCCTATATCTTTGTACTTTGCATCCACATCAACAACATGGAACAATAGACCTTTCATATTATCCTCTATTCAAGACTCTTTGCTTTATACTTATATTTGTCTCGGTTGCAATTCATTCTCTCTAGAATGTATATTTTAATCAAATTTAATTCTCACTGTTGTAAATGGCCTCTATTCAACTTGAACTTCTGTAACAGCATACAATGCCATACTCAATGACGCTTATCTTCAATCTCAAACTAATGTGTAGAGAGGGTCCAAGTTGAAATGTATGTGCATAAATATTAGTCCCTATTCACGGCAAACAATGTTTCTCCTGTATTTTCCATGTGGATGCACTTTTGGACTTCATTTGCAAAGCATCCTCCCAGCTTGTGCCAAATTAGTCACACTTTGGAACAGGGTAAGGAAATTCGATCAAAAAATAATTGAAAGTGGATTTTGGTCTGAAGATGGTTGTAACTGGCATCTTGTAGACATGTATGTCAAATGTGGGATATATAACCAGAAGGTGCTTTAATTGTTCAAGAAAATGCATCATCCTAGGTGTAGTCTTCATGGAACACAATTACATGTCAGGATATGCAATACATGGCTATGGTAAGGATGCTTTGCAACTCCTATGAGCTAATGAAACAATCTGGTACTAAGCTATGTTCTGTGTTCTATTTGCATGCAGTCATTCCCAGGTTTACAGCTTGAGAAGATGGTTGTAAGTAATTCAGTACACATGGGTTAGATGAGCACAAACTGCATCATGCCCACAGTTGAGGCATTGATATATGCTATGGTTGCTCACCATTCTTGAAGACTCGTACTTGGACTACCTTGAAGAAGCTCTACACTTTCATTATAAAAATGCCAATAAAACCTGATGTGTAGGGGCAGTGTTTGCTTGGTGTTTGCAGATCTTCATGAAAAATGTAAGATAGGAGAATACACTGTTAAGACTCCTGTTTGTGAGATAGAACTTAAAGGATGTTTAAATATCCTTACATACGTTCTTTAGGATGGAAATCAACTACCCTATGTATGAAATACTCGGGCATGTGGGCCTAGTGCTCAAAATGTCACCTTCACAATTGCATTGAAAGTGAGAGGAATTAAAAAGATTACTCTGGACAGTCAGTTGGATTGAAGTCCATAAAATGGTAGTATGCTATTTATAGTGTTTAGGAGATAAATCACACGCATGGACACAGGAAATTTAAGCAATGTTGGATACTAAGCTTGTCTTGGGAACTATGAACCTAGTGCATACAGAGGTATATTCCACATACAAGATCTGTACTGAATGACTCATCTGTTTTCACCACAGTGAGAAGTTGGAAATTGCATTTGGGTTGTTAAATATGCCCTCGAAACTAATATTAGAGTTGTAAAAAACCTTCCAGTATGTGTTGAATTCCATAATTTAACCAAGTTTATTTCTAAGATTGTTGCAAGAGAAATTGTTGTGAGAGATGAAAATCGTTTCCATCATTTTAAACACGGACAATGTTCTTGGGGAGATTATTGGTGATGGGAATTGAAGCAAGCCATAAACACAAGCTTCCACTATAACAAGATGCACCATTTTGGACTTGTAGTGGTAAGAAGTGTTATGTTTGTGGAGCCTATTTTCATGTTAGAGTATGGTACACCTTCCATGTGTTACACTCGGGTATTTTTACGGCGGTTCATTAACCCATGGGTAATGGGTAACCGTTATGGGCTGTTTTTGGGCCCATGTTTTTTTCGGTCTTTTGCCCATTGTTTTGATACCCACGGTTTTTTGCCCTTGGTTTTGATACCCACAGTTTTGTATCAAACTACTTAAGCAGTTTTCTATTTATATGGTCTTATGCATATGATAGATGTACAAGCAAATGTATTACAGATGTGTTTTGAATTCGGGTTTGAATTCTGTAGAGTTTGTTGAGCATAGCTCCAAACGGATCTGGGTATTATATTGAGAGAGTGAAGTGGCTTGTAATAAAATTTGAGCAAATGAATCTTGGTGGATGTAGCCCAAATTGGGTGAACCACGTTAGATACTATCTCTTTGTGTTGTGTTATTTTTATTCTACAATTTTATTTGAGATCTGTAATAATTTTTGCATATTAGTTTCTACTGTTGCAATTCTGTGAGGGATTATTCTGCATATTTTATCCCTTATTTCCTAACATTATAGAATTGAACCTAGATTTTTTCATAACTATTGTAAATGACAAAGTAAAATCTTCAAGAAGGAGAGACTTCCCATTTTAGACCCCTCTTCATTTCATCTAGGAACATTTAAGTGAAATCCACTCCTGAAACATCATGTTACACATGGTACACACACATAATGATGTTGACATGTGAGGATGATAATTGACAAGTGACCTTCCCCATACCCAACCTCCTGAGGTCGTGCCGAGACAAGCTAGTGGTTCATAATGCGGGTGACTTAGATGAAGCCACAGCCGGGATTATGGCTAGTTTTCTACGATAGAAAAAGCTACAGGCGAGGATGAGAATTGGCAAGTAACTTTCCTATAGCTAACTATGGGAGGATCAGTGACTAAGATCTGGTAGTGTGATCTCCTTATAGCTAAATGACAAAGGGGAGATTTAGAGGCTATGAGCGGGTAGCGTAAATTCCCTAGTGGTTTATCCTCTTAGCTAGGATCTAAGTGTTAATCTAGTTTTGAAGTCTCTGAATTAACTTAAACTGAAAATAACAATTTATACTACTGTTGAAAGGGAAACTAATCTAAACAAAATACATAATTGAAACATTATAATTACAAGCAACAATTAAACTACCTTTATACTAAAACTAAACAAGCGAGATAACCTGGTGTGGTTATTCACCTGTGCAAATGTGTGAATCTAGATAAAAGACAACTAATTAACTTAATTGAAAACCTTCAATCCTACCTCAGAAGTGAGGAACAAATCATAGTTTCTCAGAAACTATCATTCCCCATAGCTTCCCTGGCAATATTGAAAGTGAGCTTAACTGAAATAAAATGATTCACTACTCTATTTGATATGTTGTAACTAGAACTTTGATAGCTCAAACCTGGCATTTACAGAACAGTGGTAAATCCAGTTGTGTGTGATTTCATCCCCTCAGTGTGATCTCCTCGTTCCTTCATGTTCTCATGAATCCAGAAAGTGTGTATATGATAGTATCAACAGAAGATAGCAATCGAACAATGGCAGCTTTGGATATAGACCGAATACAATGCGAGTAGGAGAGGGATAGCGCAAGTGAACAGAGCTTGACTATGCAATTCCTAGTGGGATTTATTGTGGGAATACAACACAAGTGTACCGAGAGTTTTAGAATCTATCCTTGTGACAAAACAAAACCTACAACTTTAATGGATTCTAATCTAGAAATGAAGTTATTCTATGCTAAACTGATTGTATGGAGTAGCAATGGAACAAGACTGAAACAAGAAGATTATATGACCTCTAAAAGACCAAAAATGGAAGCAAAACATGAAATTAATAGAATTCTAAGCAAGAAATTGAAAGACTGAATAAGAGAATTGAGAAGATGAGGGGCCATTTGCTTGAAAACAAGCTGGCTATTTATAACCAATGCATTTACCAGAGGGTAACTCCCATTTGATCTCTTTTACTATAAACAAAGGAAAAACACTATTACCAGGGGACCAAAAACATTAATGCAAGCCAAAGTGGTTGAAGAAAGCGTGTAAATTTGAAGATTTACGTTTGACGTGATCGTCGGAAGGAATCTGGAAAATGTGAACAAAACAACCGCCCTGTGCAGGGCGGGGCACCCTGTTACAGGACGGAACCGCCCTGTCCTGGGCGGCGGTCATGGGACCGCCACCCAGGCAGGGCGGTGGTTTCGTCACTAAAGAAAAAATGCAAGAAGAAAGGGGGGAAAAGGGGAAAAACAAAGCATGTCGGAGGCTGAGCGGGGCATGTGGGATACAAGCGTATACATGGTGAGCCTTTCTGGATTCTGAACACCTTGCAAGGAGACCTGTATCATCATTGGGGCATGTGTAACATCATTTCGGAGGTGTGGTACTCCACAATTTTGGGTACATACATATTGCCCCCTCGGAGAAGCGTTTTAGCCATGAAGAGGTGAAAAATGGTGGATCCGAGTATGGTGATCCCGAAATGGGGAGTTAGGAGCTATACCTGACACATCCATGTGCTAGAAAGTTGCCATCCAAGATCCCGCTACCTATAAAAATGAAAAAGGGGACTCAAGTGTAGATAGATAAAACAAATTGAGAAATAAGACTGAACTGACATGAAAAGAGGACTTACCATCTACGTGGGGTTTTTAGAACTTACCTCCGTCGGCACTCTGACCCTGCGAAAGACATTCAAAATCAAATTAAGAGGGCTATTTATATAAAACGAAGTCATTTTACTATTCATTTACGCGGATTGATTTGATAGTTTTTGAGCTCTGGGACCCACGGTGATGGTTTTTCGATGAGAGTATAGTCAAAACGTTCATGGTGAGATAGCGATCATGCCTCCGAGAGCGGAACATCGACCCGCGAAGTCTCAGGTTAGTTCTTCTCGATTTATTGTTTTTAGACCTAAAATGTGGAAATGATGAAATCTTTTACTCGGGGGGATCATTTTTGAAAATGTTAGTTTTAAATGTGTCTTTAGGGGGGGCGCCTGTAGGGTAGGTTTCTTTTTTTTTAAAAGGTGTTTTTGCTTGTTTTTAAGCATTTTTTTAGGGCTTACGACCCGTTTGGTTTTGCGGGACAGGACCGGTGCCCTATAGTTACAAGACCACTGCCTTAGAAGGTGGCGGTTACAGAACCGCCGCTCTGCACAGGGTGGTGGTCCATGACAGAGGACAAAAACAATACAAATTTTAACTTATTTTTTGCATGTATAGAATTTTTACGTGTTTTTACTAGTTTTTTCAACTGGATTTCAGTACTAACTCACTCCTTTTTGTGTTTTTGGGTGTATGCAGAAGGAGGAGTACATTAGATGGAGCCAGGAGAGGGAGTGTGATTGGCTCTCAGCAGTGTTAGAGGCACTCTCCTAGGTAGAGCGGGATACTCTCCAGAGGGCTGGTATATGGAGGATTACACAGGTTCCTCATGTTGCACCTGCCAGTCACATACTGTGTGACTTGTTTTCATATTGGGATGTGGATCGGAACACCTTATGATTTCCAGGAGTTAGGGGTGAGTGGTCCATCACCCTGGAGGTTTACCATATACTGGGGGTTCCAATCCTTGGGCGGGCTGTCTCTTAAGACACAGTATCTAGATCACAGGTGGTTCAGTGGGCCACCTACATGGGAGATGTGGTTGTATTGATGGGATAGAAGAAGGGCGTTAGGATCCATTCTATTATTGAGTCAGACATTCCCTTGCTTTGCAAGGCCATCATGGGCATCCTTGCATCCAGACTGATTGGGGACAAGGGAGGGGACACCCTCTTATATTGTTGGGCCCCCATTATTGCACAGATTGAGGGCCATGGACGTGTCTACGCTTGGGGAGTAGATATCCTCGGGACTACCTACCATGACTTATACAGGGTAGTCCATTTACAGGGACAGTCACTGAGCCACCCAACTCTTGTCATGAGTTGGGTGTATGAGCATATCACCCCATATGGGAGAGGTGTAGAGGTGGAGGATCCTAGGGCCATCAGAGCAGTGAGGTGGATGGGGATGATAGTTCTTAGAGCACCCCACCAGCCAGTGGCTTCTCTGACCACTACAGACATGGAGGCCACTCCTTATCAGGCCATGGCAGGGGTATGGGGAGAGGAGACCGTCACTTTGATTTCCTGCCAGACCACCAACCAGTTGATAGACAGGGCGGGGAAGTTGGAGATACACCCCTTTGACAGAGTTCCACAGTAGTTTGGCCTCCCCTATAGTGACATGCTTCCTCTGGTGATGCCAGTGTATAGATCTATCCACGAGGCTCGGGGAGGTCCTAGAGGCCGGGGTTGGACTATTGTTACTCCTGGTACTCCTATTGCAGCTAGGAGGGTGGTATGTGCATGAGGGAGAGCCGGTGCTCCTCAGGCACCCTTACTTAGGATTGCCACCGGTCCCACTCATAGCAGTGATGAGCCCATTGATGGACTCCGAGTCTGAGGAGTTCACTAGGGGAGAGACTGAGGAGGAGATAGAGGAGATGGAGATCAGTGAGATGGGTGGGGGGATGATAGTGATCCTGAGTGGCATGATACTCAGGAGATCCTACAGGCTGAGAGGGTGGAGCGGAGCACAGAGAGGGTGACTCTAGTTTCAAAGGAGTTTCTCTCTCAGGACTTAGGTGGAGATGGCGAGTCTATTGCAGGCCATCACATTTCCCTAGACATGGGAGAGGGACACCAATCAGTGGTGGTGTCAGTGGCAGGCACAGATCCTAGAGATCCTTCTTGGAGGTCCAGAGATCTGAGTGAGTTGTCGCTCTTCTCTTGACATTTGTTTTAGTTAGAGTTGTCTTAGTTTGTTATTTCCTTTTGGTTTGTTTACTCTTGGTTCTATCATTGATCATCTTCTAACTTATTTTCTCCTTTGTTTGCAGCGACCACTGATGAGTGGCGAGACTTGATTCACCTGAGTATGCACTGATACCTTGCTTCTCCCCTCAGAGAAGACTCGTGCTGAGCTTTCCGTGGATGTGGGGGAGCCCTCAGCAGCCGGTAGGCACACCAATGTTTTTTCCTTTGTATGGCATGTGGAGAAGATCATGACTTCTCTTTGCACTGAGGTAGATAGATATAGGACAGCCAAGTGCTTGATGAGGAGGAGCCATTCTCATAGTGAGACAACAGCTACTGGTCATGACCGCAAGCCCTCAGTGCATTTGGAATGCTGGCATAGCCGGAGTCCTAGGCGTGGCCGCACACCCTCTGAGGGATCCCATAGGGATTGAGAGACTATTTTTGTAGCATTTTTTCAGATGTCTATATGAGTGTTTTTGTACTTTTCGGGCTCATTGAGCGTTTTGACCATGCCTAGTGCATGATGGCATTGTATATGAAACTTGATTTATATATATATATATATATATATATATGTATGTATCTCTTTTTGGATCTAGACTCTTGGTGCCAGAATTTTGTGACTCATTTCCACATGTGTACTTAGATTTTTTTAGAATATTGTATTTTTCATGTTTTCAGAATGTATGCAATGGATAACAAATGATAGTAAATAGAATGTTTTACTTTCTTTATGTTTTTGTAATGCTGATATGAGATGATACTAACATATGGTAGTACTGAACTTTTGAACTCTTTGGGAAATGTTTGTAATTTCTTCTTATGTTGGCAAAACATGATGAATGCATAGTGATAAAGAGATGAACTTGCCCCAATCCCAAATCCACGCAACTAGTAAGATGCGAGGGCTCAACACCAAGAGTTAGGAAGGGCACAAGTTGTATGAGTTTGATTGAATGGAATGATGAGAGACAGACAAACCAGTAACAGAAACCAAATTCAGACCTACACACCTACCCTACTCAGAACTACTACCAAGCTTAGAAGGCCACTTACTTTCCAGTTTATCTAGACTTAGATTCATAAATGGCAACCTGGTTGACAAAATCTGGTTTTGAGGATTTGATCTCTTTGGAATTTGGATATTTGTTTTCTTTCTCTTAATAGGATTTGATTTGTGTTTTTAGCATACCAAGATTTGTTAATTTTTGTGACTGGACCCCCCACACCCTGCCTCATGCCACTAGTAAGAAGCATGGGTTTGTCACCAAAGGCAGGATATAGGTGAGTAAGGGCAGTTCTTTCCTTTCCCTACCTCACACCACTAGTAAGAGATGTGGGCTTATCACCGAAGGTTGATGGGGCAAAGAAGTGTGTAAAATAAAATATTTTGTTTGCTTGGTGCTTTTGATTTCATTTGATTTTGACATTTCTGACCTATGACTTTGGGATATCCTTTCTTTCAAAGAGATTTAAGAGGGATAGATGTGACCCCAAGAAGCTTATAGAACAGACCATAGGTAAGGACAACTTCACCTAGTAGAAAGAAAGAGCAAAGCCAAGTATACAGGCCTTGGTATGGTTTTGTCAATGTTTGTCTGTCAAACTTGATGAGAAGATTTGAAAATAGTTGATGATGTTCGAAGAGATGTGACGTGAATGCTTTTTCCAATACGTTCAAAAATTTGTAACAGATTTTTTTAAGAGTAAGCTCCCGGACTACCAATTTTATGAAATGGACAGAATGAAGCAGCTAAATGACTAATGCAATGTAGGTAGCTATAATGTACAAGTAATGATTTTGATGTTTTATGCGTAAAACCGCTTAAGATGCAAGGAATTGACAGTTTCATTGAATTCCTCACCTTCTAGTGTGCACAAAAGATACACACCATTTCTGTAGTCCTTCATGACTCGGTATGGGCCCAACCATTTGGGCCAGAACTTTCTTCCTTCACCGGTTTTCTTATCAATCTAGCTGTCTAGTCTTAGAACTAGATCTCCTTCATATATTTCTCACTCATAGAATTTTTTGTTGTACTACTGGCACATCCGGTCAGCATAGGCTCTGTGCCATTGTTTGGTGTTTAACCTGGCCTCATCAAGGCTTTCTAGTTGAGAGAGGCGTGCCTCCCTGTAAGCTTCTTCATCCAAAATCCCTTGTAATGAGATACAGAGACTGGGTATTTCAACCTCAAGTGGGAGAACTGCTTCTGCTCTGAATACCAACGAGAAAGGAGTTTCTCCTGTTGGTGTTCTTATTGAGGTTCGATGGGCCCACAAGGCCAGATATAGTTTTAAATGCCAATCTCACTTGTTCTCCTTGACCATTTTGAGGAGAATAGCTTTTAACATTTTGTTTGTCGCTTCGGCCTGCCCATTGGCTTGAGGGTAGTAAAGAGAGGCCGTGTGATGGTTTATCTTGAATTTGCTACATAACTCATGGACTTCGTCATTTTTAAAGGATGTGCCATTATCTGAGATAATGACTTGTGGGACACCATACCTACAGATAATTTGGTTCAGAATGAATTTGGCAATTACCGAACCTGGTACGGTGGTGAGAGGCATGGCCTCCACCCATTTGGTAAAATATTTGTGGCTGTAATTATAAAACTATGGCCATCGGTTGATGAGGGAGAGAATTTCCCTATCAAGTCCAACCCCCACGTGGAGAAGGGCCACGGGGTCGCTATTGGTTGCAAGGATTGTGCTGGCATGTGAATCTCGTGAGAGAATTCTTGGCATTTGTGGCACTTACATATAAATTCCACTGCATCATGCTTGAGAGTGGGCCAAAAATAGCCCATCCGATGTATTTTTTGAGCGGTGGTGTGACCACCGAAGTGGCCTCCACATATCCCACTGTGGGATTCATGAAGAATCTTCTTGGATTCTTCTATGTCGATGCATCTTAGAAGCATGCCGTCAAAGGCTTTACGATAGAGTACCTGGTCTAAAACAACATATTTAGTGGTAATAATGTGTAACCACCTTCTTTGTTGTGATGTGGCACCTTTCGGGTATGTATGGTCCATGATAAAATTGATGATATCAGTATACCAGAGACATGTAGAAATGGGGGGCCTGGTTTTGACGAAGTATACACACTCATCGGGAAAGTCTAGATTTACCAGCTCGCCTCCATCTAGTGGATTGTCAGCTAACCAGTCTGCAATGATTTGTCCCTTAATGGATTTCTAGTTCACGAATGTTAACTCAAATTCTCCCATTAAGGTTATGAAATGACCAGCCTTTTTAGATAAAGATCCTTGTGTGAGAAATGTTCGTAAATGGTCTGTCTTTACAATGACCCTTGTTTCCTAGTTTAACATGTAATGTCTTAAATGTTTTGTTGCAAAAATTATGGCAAGGCATTCTCTCTCTGCCTATGTGTAACATGTTTCATAATCGAGCAATGTTCGGCTAATGAAATAGACCGCATGTTCTTGTTTATCATTGTCTTCTTGAGCCAGCATGCAGGCTAGTGAGACATGAGTGGCTCGTGAGTATAGGATCAAAGGGTGGTCTAGCTTGGGAGGCATTAGCGTGGGTGGAGACAACAAGAAGCGTTTAACTACTTCGAAGGCCTCGTTGCATTCTTCAGTCCAATCAATGCTATAATCTTTCTTCAATAGATTGTTGATTGGATGAATGGAAAAACTAAGATCTGGGATAAACCTGTGGATTGCACCGAGTTTCCCAAGAAATGACCTAATTCCAGACTCGTCTGATGGTGGGATCATTTTGAGAACAACCCGTATTTTGGCTGGATCAACATCAATCCCTCGTGAAGATATAATGTAGCCTAGAAGTTTGCCTCCTGTCACACCAAACATGCACTTCTCTGGGTTTAATGTGACGCCATATTCAATTAATCGTGAGAGGATGATACAGAGCACTTCTGGATGATCACAACATTTCTTGGCCTTGGCCAACAAGTCATCCACATAGGATTCCACAATTTTATGGATAAGATCATGGAATATGTAAGTCATTTCCCGCTGATATGTAGCGTCGGTGTTCTTAAGACCAAATGGCATGACAACGTAGCAATATGTTCCCCAGGGAGTTATGAATGTAGTTTTGGCTTGATCCTGTTCAGATATTTTAATCTGATTATACCCTGAGAACCCATCCATGAGGGACAATAGTTCAAATCCAGCTGTTGCATCAACGATAACGTCAATGGATGGTAGTGGGAAGTCATCCTTGGGACAAGCTTTGTTAATATCCGAAAATCTATGCAAATGGGTATCTTCCCATTATTTTTGAGGATGGGGACGATATTAGATACCCATTGTGAATAGTCAATGGGCTTGATGAATCCCACTTGGAGAAGTTTTATTACTTCCTCTTTTACCATGAGAGCCACTTTTGGCTTCATTGGTCTTGACTTCTGTTTAATTGGCTTCACATCTGGTTTAGTGACAAGATTATGTACCGTGACTTGTGGTGCAATGCCTGTCATTTCTTTATAATTAAATGAAAAAATCCTTTTGATGTTCTTTGAGGATTTGGGTGTGTATTTCTATCTCCTCTAGAGTTAACGAGGATCCCAACTTCAAAATTCTTGGTTCTTCCTCCGTTCCAATGTTTATGTCAATGGTTTCTTCTATTAAAGAAGCGTTACCTTCTTCAAATTCAGGTGGGGCTAGAGGTAGCTCCAAGCTTTCTCCATTTTCTATCTCATAGATATCGAGATCCTTCTGTGGAGGAGACTCTACCATGGGATTTCCAAAATAGGAAGAGGAATGTGGTATTAGGGAAAGATCAACTATACGGTGAGCAAGGTGTAGCTCTGCATAGGTGTTTAGATATTCGAGAGTGACTCTATCATCGTCAAAGTGATCCATGATAGAAAAATCATCCTCAGCTTCTCCATGAGTCAGGAGTGAGTTTGTTGGTATTTTACGCACTAATGGTTCAGTACGAAGTGATACCATGAAATTTGTATCCTCCAACTCACTATTTGGGGTGAAACGGGAAGCTGAGGTTGCTATTGAGTCTGTGAGAAGGTTCTGCTCTCGTGGGATTGCTTCAATTGATATGAAGTTAAATCCCTTGCTTAGATCTAACACCGTTGTTTTGTATAGTTGTAAATGTTCAGCCCTAGTTTCATATACCTCAGAGACTTGGTTTGCAACTAGTTGCGAGTCTCCTAGCACTCTAATGTCATTGACACCCATTCTTTTAGATAGGATGAGGCCAAGGAGGAGAGCTTCGTACTCAGCCCTGTTGTTTGTACATTCAAAGTTTAATTTAAAGGTGAAAGGTAGGATCTTTCCCTCAGGTGAAGTAAAGATCACTCCCGCCCCAGCTCCAAAGTGACATCTAGCTCCATCGAAGTGGAGAGTCCAATACTTGTTTGGAAAAATGGATGTTGGGATATCTGTCGTATCTATTTCTTTTGCTTTGGTTACCTCTACCATAAAAACTTTGTCTGATGGAAGAGAAGCAATTCCCAGGGTGTGTCCCATACCCATGGAATCAAATGGTAGGAGAATAGGTAAGTCTTTCTCTAGCAACTCGAATTTTTTGTGGTAGTCCCTAGTGATACTTTTTATAACATTGGTCTCACTTTTGAGTACTGGAACGTCCTCAGCTGGATTTGAAATTTCCAACTCAGTGGTGGGTATCAGCTTTTCTTTTGGTTGTGAATTAGTTGGTTTGACAAGCTGATTTGTTGGAGTTCAAACTCAGAGTGATACCTGGTATTTTCTTCAAATCAGCTAGGTGTATATCGAAGGGTTTTGGGTCACCTTGTGCCACAAATATTTTCCCTAAGTGTAGAAATCTTATTTCTTGGAATAACGTGGAAGGGATTGCCTTCATGCGGTGTATCCATGGCCGACCAAGGATCATATTATAATTGGTTTCCCGATCTATAATATAAAACTTGGTGAGGACCGTCTTGGGTCCTAAAGTGACTGGTAAAACTATGGTTCCAATTGAAGTGGCTTTGAGGCTATCATAACCTCTTAGCGTATTTCGCATCGTGGAATAGTTTGTCTCTCCATATCCTAACTTTTGAAGGAAAGTGAAGGGGACTATGTTAACTGCTGCCCCATCATCAACCATTGCACATTTAACATAATTATTGTAGACCCAAACTTGTAAATGTAAAGTTGGGTCACCTCTTCATGCAATTTCAGTGTCTGTTGGCATTTTGCTTATATCAAATATAAATTCAGTATCCCTATCTGGCTGCCCCAGCGGATAAACATCAAAGTCTACATGGTTTACTTGTGTTTCTGGAGGAGGAGTGATGTTGATTAAATGACCAAGGCCTAACACTTCTAAGAGGGAAGCTCTATGGGCGGGAGAGTTCTTTAACAAATCCAAGAAGGAGATGTGTGAAAAGGTATTAATTAAATCATTAATTAAATCATAGGCACCTATGGGTTTTACCAATGTTTGTTGACTGTTGTCTGGCTCCAATGAATAACTTGGAGTAGGTTGGGATGAATAATCCCGTGTTCTTGTTATGGTTTCTACGGGTAGTTCAGTGTCTAACTCCACTAAACCAACTATCTTAGTTTGAGGTCGAGTTCCTAATTGGGGTGCGACTGGTGGATTTAATGAAGTTGAAGCTTCATGATCATTGTTTCCTGTCATGACACCCTTATTTGTTCCGTTAGGATCTAACCTGTTATTGTTAGAATGGTTTGGGAGCGATCATTAAAGATCTTGAGGGGTGCATTTTGAGGGGAAACTGCCCCTGCATTAGTGTTTGGCATGGGTACTACATAATTTGCTAAAAACATATCTATAAAGAGTTGTTTTTGATCTTCTGGAAAATGCTGCATGAATTTATTGTATTCACGACAAGTCCTAGTATCGTGGCCTTGAATCTTGTGGAAGCCACAATATAAATTGGGATTATAATTTTGAGGCTGTTGATTTAAAACCTGTTGTGGCCCAAAATTCTGATAAGGTTGCTGGTTGTTAGAGTTAAAATTTTGAGGCTGTTGCCTTTGGTTTTGACTCTGATATCCAGTTGGGTTTTGATTTGGACTTTGTGTTTGGATTTTTTCGTTGTTGTTGTTGTTGTTGTTGCCGTGGTGGATGATTAAAATCCACCGCGTTGATTGTTGGAGTAAAATTGTTATTTCACTTGATTATTAGCAAGTGGTGAAATGTTTACAACGTTTTCCCTTTTAACTTGGTCAGTTACTCCATCTGTTGTAACCCCACGGTTCTTGTTAAGGATCTTAGGTCCTTGATTAGCATTCCTAGCATTAGGATAGGCCGCGGTGTTTTGATTGGGAGTGGTTAATTTCCCATTTGTCCCATATGTCTTACGACCACTATCTATCACTGCTTGGTCAATTCGGAGAGCACTCTCGAGTACTTCATCGTAAGTTCTTAGTGGGAACTTCTGGACTTATTCCTTTATCTCTCTATTGAGAGAATTAAGGAATAAATCACATAGTTCCATTTGATCCATGTTTGGAGCACTCGCTGATGAGTAGAGAACCGTACGCCATCTTTGGATAAAATGAGCAGTGGATTCATTATGTTCTTGTTTGATATGCAAGAACTCCCTGATTCCCATTCTTAACAATTTGTTCATGTCGAAAGCTTTGATGAATTCTGACACGAGTTGTTTAAATGAGTGTATCGAGGCTTCAGGTATTCTGTAATACCAATCAAGGGAAATACCTTCTAAGGTCTTAGGGAATATTTTAGTGACAACCCTGTCCCAAGGGAGTAACTCCCGTATGGCTGTGGCATAGGCCTTAATGTGTGCGTTTGGGTCCCATTCCCTTTTATATTTGGGTAAATCAGGAAGAGGTCTTGGAAGCATAACACTTCGTATGGTGAAGTCTAGGGGCTCTTTTAAATATTCTGAATAAGTCCCTCCTGCATAGGCCTCAACCATCGATGGGGCTTGCTGAGGGGGTTGAGGTGGAATGGGTTGTTGATATGGCATAGCATATGTGTTTGTAGGGACATAAGGGAATCCCTTGTGGTTGAACAAACATCCCGGGAGAAGAGAACATGTCTCCTTGTGGTGACTTTGAATAAATGTTTAAGTAAGGAGGAGCATTGTTCTGGTATGGGTTGTTTGGTGCCAAGCCGGGAGGTGTCATGTTTTCAACTGGAGTGGTGTTTGAAAATGTGGTCCTAGTTGGTGTTTGTTGTGGGTAACTATAAGGATTTTGAGGAGGCATGCCTAACGTGCATGTTCCTGTAAGGAGGTCGACCTGACTGGGATGATGCAGAGGGTTGGGGATTCCTGCTTGCCCAAAATATGAATTTTGGTTTGCTTGAGCAAGTTCCAGCCCTCTAACCTTTTCAGCTAAGGCTGAAATGACCTCCATTGGTGAAGACGTATGCTTTGCCTTAAGGGTGTTTGTTGTATAGCTTGAGGTTGTAAAGGGGTATGATACCCTGCTATGAATTGATCGTTACCTTGCCAAGCTTCACCGAGGGTATTTCCCATTGGTGGAGGAATGGGGGTGTTTTCCTGGAATAGGGTATCAGACTGTATTTGTAAATTCCCTATAGGTGGATACATATTTTGGAAGCGTTGTTCACTTTTAGCGAAGCGTGCTAAGTACTCCTCATCCAAAAAGGGGAGTGGGTCTGATTGTCTACTGATCTATGGTCTGAACAAGACCCGAGGAGATGAAGTGGATTCTCTAGTAAATGTCATATTGTTAGAGCCTGATGGCTCTGGCTGTTGTGTTTGTGCAAACTAATCAAATTCCTCGATTTGGAACGAAGAACTAGAGCTAGTTCTGTGAGGGGGAGTTTGAGATGACAAGTAATTACTTGAATAGTTATCAGCCCATGCAGAAAGTGAGGGTGATGGTTGTCTATTTGTTTGACTATAGTTTGCTTCGAGACCTGAGAGAGGTCTACCATATGCATCGTATCCCGACATATTCGGGGGGTATATGAATACCCGCAGAATAATGGGAAAGAGTGAAGGTGGATGAAAGAAATGAAAAATAAAAGAGGAAGATTTGTTTGTTCACGTCGGGTTCACCAATTTTGTACGATAGAAAAGTGACATGTGAGGATGATAATCAGCAAGTGACCTTCCCCGTACCCGACCTCCCGAGGTCGTGCCGAGACAACCGGTGGTTTGTAATGCGGGTGACTTAGATGAAGCCACAACCAGGATTATGGCCAGTTTTCAATGATATAAGAAGCTACAGGCGAGGATGAGAATCGGCAAGGAACTTTCCTATGGCTAACCAAGGGAGGATCAGTGACTAAGATCTGGTAGTGTGATCTCCTGGTAGCTAAATGACAAAGGGGAGATTTAGAGGCTATGAATGGGTAGCATAAATTCCCTAGTGGTTTATCCTCCTAACTAGATCTAAGTGTTAATCTAGTTTTGAAGTCTCCGAATTAACTTAAACTGAAAATAACAATTTATACTACTGCTGAAAAGGAAACTAATCTAAACAAAATATATGATTGAAACATTATAATTACAAACAACAATTAAACTACTTTATACTAAAACTAAACAAGTGAGATAACCCGGTGTGGTTATTCACCTGTGCAGATGTGTGAATCTAGATAAAAGACAACTAATTAACTTAATTGAAAACCTTCAATCCTACCTCAGAAGTGAGGAACAAATCATAGTTTCTCAGAAACTATCATTCCCCACAGCTTCCCTGGCAATATTGAAAGTGAGCTTAACTGAAATAAAATGATTCACTACTCTATTTGATATGTTGTAACTAGAACTTTGATAGCTCAAACCTGGCGTTTACAGAACAGTGGTAAATCCAGTTGTGTGTGATTTTGTCCCCTCAGTGTGATCTCCTCATTCCTTCGTGTCCTCATGAATCCAAAAAAGTGTGTATATGATAGTATCAATAGAAGATGGCATTCAAGCAATGGCAACTTTGGATATAGACCGAATACAATGCGAGTAGGAGAGAGATAGTGCAAGTGAACAGAGCTTGACTATGCAATTCCTAGCGGGATTTATTACAGGGAATACAACACAAGTGTACCGAGAGTTTCAGAAACTATCCTTGTGACAAAACAAAACCTGCAACTTTAATGGATTCTAGTCTAGAAATGAAGCTATTCTATGCTAAACTGATTTGTATGGAGCAGCAATGGAATAAGACTGAAACAAGAAGATTGATATGACCTCTAAAAGACCAACAATGGAAGCAAAACATGAAACTAATAGAATTCTAAGCAAGAAATTGAAAACTGAATAAGAGAATTGAGAAGATGAGGGGCCATTTGCTTGAAAACAAGCTGGCTATTTATAACCAATGCATTTACTAGAGGGTAACTCCCATTTGATCTCTTTTACTATAAACAAAGGAAAAACACTATTACCAGGGGACCAAAAACATTAATGCAAGCCAAAGTGGTTGAAGAAAGCATGTAAATTTGAAGATTTACGTTTGACGCGATCGTCAGAGGAATCTGGAAAATGTGAACAAAACCGCCGCCCTGTGCAGGGCAGTGGTTACGGGACCACCACCCTGTCCTAGGTGGCGGTCACGGGACCACCGCCTAGGCACCGCTGCCCAGGGGCATTGTCACTGAAGAAAAATGCAAGAAGAAAGGGGGAAAAAGGGAAAAACAAAGCATGTGGAGGCTGAGCGGGGCATGCGGGATACAAGCGTATACTTGGCGAGCCTTTCTAGATTCTGAACACCTTGCAAGGAGACCTGTATCATCATTGGGGCATGTCATAACAAGCCCCTTACATGATGGCTATAGAATTATGAGGGAAACCTTCAAAGGCTGGTCATAAGATCATGTCATAGGATTCATTGGAACTCCTTGGACCTATAGATATTGGCTATGACAATTTTCCAACTCAAAAAGCACATGAACATCCTTCAGACACTCTGCACCTCTTCAAATAGAACTGTGAATGCCCAAAACATGCAAAACAGTGTATAATCTGTACAACACATTTACACTTGAATAACACACCATCACCAAAATGTGTTAGAAAGAGTATATCATTATTTTTAGGAATTTCCAAACTTTTGAAAATTATTTGAGATCAAAATAACTCATTTTGTGCTTTTCTCTTCAATAAGAAGACTTGAGGAGAGATAAAGCTTGTTAGAAAAATGCTCATAACTTTCTTGAAACTTATCCATTTTTCCCTAAAACTTTTTGCCACACCTAATTCTTAGATTTTTATACAAAAATTACTTCCATGATTAATCCAAAGAAGGCTCTATAATTTTTTCTTGGGTGCTAATAAGCTAGACTTCTATTTTGCATTCCCTAAGAGATCAATTTTAGAAAAAACTTACATACTTAAAATCCCCATTTCCAAATTTGATGAAATTTGTCATGAAGTGCTATAAGACATCCCTCTACACATTACATGCATTATTTAGCAAAAGGTTTTATTTTACCTCTCATACCCATCTTATTTGCACTGGCCTACATTGTTAGTTCTCAAATCCACTTTCTGTGCACTTTGAAATTTGACTCCAGTGGCTAATTGAGCCTTGTTTTTGCTCACACATGTGTTGTAGATACTATTCATAGGCTGCTCCCATGCTCACATGACCTTTTCATAACATTTACCAACTCTCACAAACTCATCAGGGACTAGAAACATGACTAAATAATACAATTATAACTGTGACTCCTACCAACTGACCTAGAACTCACTGTATTACCTAATTCTCATGATGACCCCTTCATATCTGACCTATATAACCTTTTATATGAGCATGCTAACCATGTCCATGCTTCTACTCGATTCTTGCCTCACAAACCAAAACTACACACACTGAAACAACTTGAAACCATCGTGAATGCACAATAAACAACTGATGAGACACTACCAATCAACCTTCATGCCTTTGACTGAGATTATCTTCACCACTCATTTTTTTTTCCATAAATTCCACTTGACATCAACAACAACACCATGACCAAGGTTGAACACCTTATTATTTTTATCTCTTTCACGTTGAGTGTGCTCTTTGAGTTCTAAAAGGTTCAATTTACACATGAAAATATTTTGAACTTTCACCATGATGAAGATGTCAAATTTAAGCCAAACATGAAATCTATGGCAGGTCTAAGTTTCACCGATTGGTGACATGTGTTAGAAATTAGGTTACAATAGTCATAAAGTGTTTTAATGCTTGCACAAGAATTAAAAAACTCAAAGGCTTGCGTGTATGTTGAACCTAGATTTTGTACAAGTGTCCATGATTGACGAGTCGAGAATAGGAGAGGTTATATATGTTTTACATGCCATTCGAAAGCTCAAAACCTCACAGATTACACTACACTGATATTTGACAAGTGTTCATCATCAACCTTATATAATGTTGGTCCCTTGCATAAGGATGAAAATTTCAAGGCTATGTGGTGAACAATTTCACCAAAAAATAACAAGTTTCTTCCATCATAATAAGGGAGAACCAAATATTTTGTATGTGGAGACAAAGTTATAAAATTTATAAAGACACGGTTACAATGATCTTGGACATGTGTCCAAGATCAACATACGAAACAGTAAAGAAGTCCACAAACAAATTAAAAAACTAAAAGGCATGTGGTGAATGACTCCACCAATCCTCTCCATGTATCTTAGATCAAAGTAAAACACAATAATGAATACCAAATATTGGGAAGTCTATGATGAGTGACAATACCAATCTTAGACATGTGTCAAATATTAGTATGTAGGAAATAGAGGTCAAAAGATTTGAATCCTAAGGAATGTAGTGAATAATAGTTTTGATTGAGGTTATATGTCTCAAATATGTGGAAAAGCAACATTAGAAGAAGAAAACAAAATTTTTAAGGTCATATAGTGAGAAATTAAGCTAATGGTCTTCACATGTTATAGATCACGAAACTGAAAGTTTCAAAGTGAAGTCAAAACAAATATTTGGAGGACTTTTATTAGATCTGATTCAAAATGTTTTTTAATGCTTCTTTCAACATAACTTCCACCTCACTTGTTTCCTCCTCCTCCTCCCCTCTCCCCCTCCCATGTATCCCCCCCCCTTGATTTTTCTAAAAAATGTTTTATTAAATCCCCTTCCCCCCCCCCTTATCACATGTCATTATATTGGCTAAATTGTTCATAATAATAAACCCTCTTTATGAATGGATGTGATAGGATAATGTTTAGAATATGAAGACCTCTTTATATAAGAAAATATTTTATTTGGTATGTTACCATAGAAACTAAATCATGCACCTATTCATATGATTCATAAGTAATAAAATTACTAATTAACCCATGTCTTTGGCCATATTTGCTTACTTTCTGATTCTATTCTTGATCTTACATATTTCTAGCCCCGTATTTCTTTTCATACTTTGGACATTTCTCATCCTGGACAGCGTACCCATCCAGGACGCCAACGCCAAGGAACCCCATCCCCTCTAGGCACCCCTGACCTCTTTGTACTTTGTTCACATATTTTGGGTCCTTTCTAGCCATTTGGGAATCTTATCTTTTTGTTATTCAGCCTTTTCGGGGTTAATTACGAAATTCAAGCAAGGGAATCATATAAATATAAAGTTATGTGATCATAATAAAGGACCAAGCACTAAACATTAGCTATCACCACCTAAGGTTACATCTCAAAGGCATTATCAAGAACATTCAAGCATCCATCTAGCATCCACACAAGGGACAAAGGGAATGATACTTATTCATACACTTCATAGGAGGGGAAGTTCATTCTTTCATGCACACATCTACTTACATTTTACATCTAGCTATTTCTCACTATCAAGTGTGACATGCACAAGAGCCACCTATGGCACTATTCCTTACACACACATATATAAGTACACTGGTTCTAAAATGTAGTGCAACACTCAGTTGTAAGATCACTTTTTTGACAACTGCAGGATAGTCTAAGACCCCCCTATTTTGCATTATTTTCTTCATTGGGATTTGATATTGACTTTTGGGGTTTTACAAGGTCATTTCTTTATTACTAGGTGACATGAGATCATATATTATGTTGTCGTTGATAATATATATGTTAGATAAGAATATGTAAAGGAAAAACATCTTTGTGACCCAGTGAAAGATGGTTTTAAAATGACTCTACGAGTAAATCTAGGCCTCCAAAAGGTCTACAATGCCCCAAGCACCCCTAACCCTCCATAGGCGCCCTTGTCCAACATATTACATTTCTAATTTTGTATGGACAATTTTTCCCTCTTTGTTCATTCTTTTTAAATTCTCCATCAGTTACAACTCTAGGATTAATAATGAAATCAACTAAGTCATTTTATCTCCCATTTGCACTTAGGGTTTTAATCTTAATTGCTTATTTTCTTGGGTAAAATTTTGTCTCTTAGATTAGTTTATTCATTTACCGATGTTACATTAATTATTTTAGGCTATCTATAAATAAATATATTTGTCAGCCAGTCTTAATCATTTGCTGAACCCAACAGGTGATATTTTATGCTCTGGCCTCAATATTAAGGGAATATTGTGAATTTCTCTATTCACGGGGATGGAAAATAACCCCTAAAATTAACTTTTACTCACTCTCATCATCATACATGAGCCTATGGCCATAGGCATACTCCAGTTCTTGAAAAATTCTCCAATTTGCATAAAACTCTGGAATATTCATGATTTAACAATATGCTCACCACTATACAATTTCCCCTAGATAACAAGGTTCTTGTATGGAGGTTTTCCTCAATTATCACATTACATCTCTCATATATTTTCACACTTGACTCTTGAGGGCATACTATACACAAGAACCTCACACTACATGTTACACATTTAACACTACGTCACTCACATGTATACATATATTTATGTTTCTCTTATCACATATTTTCATTAATACACTAGGTTACACATTCATGATGGATATCTTTCTTGACATCTAATTTCACATTGTTCATTACCCTATGAAACACTCTAGTTCCATGGTTCCATATCATAGGTTGAGGGTCTCATTCAAAAGGATCCTCACCACACAAATCACATCACTTTGACATTTTCCACTCTATAGGCTCTATGCTTGAATGATCACATCTTTCTAGCATACACATATTCAAACCATTTCCCGATGATGCACTTTTTCTTCGGTTCATTCTATGACTACTAAAAGGGGGAATGTATAAATGAAACTTATCACATGCATACTCATACACATAATTCTTGGGGGCATAGTAAAATCCTATCACACTCACTATTGCATTCCATTTCATCATCCACAACATATTGCATATCTTGGTCGCATTTACTCTTACATTACTCATGCTTACATGTACACTTTATTACACAGGATATATATTTGTATGTCATATCTTTCTATATACACATATTCCATTCACTTGCCTTTACTATTTGTGATCAGCAAGATTCTACAGATTGATTTCTAACATGGATGCTTGACACAATACCTATTACAAAGTCCCCAACACCTGGGGGCATCCACTTTCGTACACTACAGGTGCTATTGTTTCATTTTTCATAATTTTATTATATGATTATACATATTTGACATACTTTTATATTTCTAACATGCTAACGGGTGCTTCATGTGCAACATTTTGATATTTGCAGGTCTACTTTGCCACCATGGTATGTCTATTACATTGCTTCTCATTTTTTGTGTTTGTGATACCATTATTTGTGGGATTTTCCCTTATGTCTTGATGTGTGCACTGCTATTGAATATTTATCCACTATGTCGGCCTCTGATTGTCTTCGACATCATGAGTGATGTCCCATGTTTGAAACCCTTTCTTTTTCAGTCATATAAAATAATTATCAGATTAAGCTACATATATTGAATACTTACGTTTTTACATTATTTCTTACTTGCATCTTAGTGATTACACATTGTCCATAGCTTAGTATTATTATTCTACATACATGTTTATCTTTTTCACTAACACTTGTTTCCTATCCAATTTTTTTATGGTGTGCCTTGGTTTCTACCAAGCACATTTCTCCCCCTGGATGGGGAATGAATTTCATCACAACGGTCGGTCCTCCTTTGGGTCCGCATACTCCTCAAGTAATCGCATGTACCCCAAAGGAAGGGGGAATCATTTGGGTGAATCAGTCACCCCATACAACAATTATAGCATGGCTACATGTTAACATAGATCAATTTAATGATACAACACAATCATTAGTGTCCAAAAACCCAGATCATTGACTTGGGTCCTTACCTTCTCACAACAAACACCAACGTCCTAGACTAGGAAAGTAGTGCCTGGGCACCCTTGACCCTTCCTGGATGCCATGTGACCAGGGGGAAATTACACAATATTTTCAGTTCAAACAATAGTCTTAGCACTTCACACAATGAATTTTACAGGAGCACACAATCCTTCAACACTCGACATGCATGCACTACATTTTCATTTTCTACTTTCGTGTTGGATCAGAATTGTTTGAAATGGATCATATTTTTACACACCATCTATAGTGGTGTTCACATTTTGGGAAGTAGTTAAAGGTTGGAGGATGACACCAGACTTTTCTCCCTACACTTCTTCCATTCTTGGAGTGAGATCGGCCAAAAAACTTGCATACAATAACTGCATGAGATCATCCATGAGGAACGCCATTCTTCTACATCATCTACCATCTTAGATCCTTTCTAGCCATCTTTTCACTCATCATGGAAGGTGCACATGTTCATTTTTTTTCATTTTCAATATTTCAATTACATACTTTTTACTAATTTTTAATCAGGATACTTCGTGTATTTGACTACTTGCATCATTCTTCTCTTTTACAGGTCTAATCCTTATGGAAGCAGTAGTCAATAAACATCAATCATTTACAGGAAATCAAAATCTATCAATGTACAAAAATATCGACACCAAAAATAGGTACATCATAACATCTACACATACACTCGTCCTAGGGTCATCATCATCACTTTTTTTCACTTCCTCTTCTTTAGCATCCACACTTCACATTTTTATCACTCCATACTTTTCTTGTGAAGGCACACTTTTCACCATCGATCTACATGGTTATCAGGTACGCATATTCTATGTACTTTATGTTATCGAGATTTCATGCAAAAACATAAAGTGGGGGAAAATGTAGACACTAAATCACGCACTTTGTGTATCTATCTAGTCCTGATCACATATTACTATTCATTTGATTCCTAAGTAAGAAAAGTACTAATTAACCCATGTCTTTGGCCATATCCACTTGCTTTCTGTTTCCTTAGGATTGATCTTACACTCTGTCTAGCCATAGTTTGTCTTTTCATACTTTGGACATTTCTCATCTTGACACTAGCACCTTTACGTTCAGGCCAGGTGCCCTCATCCCCTCAGTGATGCCCCCACCTCTTTATGCACTTTGTTCACATCTTTTGGGATTCCTTTCTAGCCATTTGGGCATCTTATCTTTTTGGTAGTTGGACCTTTTCAGGGTTAATTACGAAATTCAAACAAGGGAATCATATAAATATAAAGTTATGTGATCATAATAAAGGACCAAGCACTAATCATTAGCTATCACCACCTAAGGTTGCATCCAAAGGCCATTGAAGAGCATCTATAGAATTTCTCTAGCTCCACACAAGGGACAAGGGACCCATCTACTTCTGCATACACTTCATAGGAGGGGAAGTTCATTCTTTCATGCACACATATATTGACATATTCATATGGAATAAATTATTATTTGTGGAATATCAAGTGTGACATGTGGTCAACTTCCACCTAGGGCATAAATGAATAACCACACACACACATAAAATTACTATTGGGTTAGCCAAAATGTAATATTAGCTCAGTTGTAACATTTCCCTATAGTTAAGGACAGTCTGACCCCTCATTTGTATTATTTATTTTTGGGGATTCAATGTAATTTTGAGGATTTTTACAGTTTATTTCTTTATTATAGGTTATAAGTGAAATCCATGGGTTTGGTACGATATACCAGTGAGAAGAAGAAAAGGACAACAAACATCTTGTGACCATGCAAATCTAGTTTTATGAGGTCCTGAGTAGTCACAAGCACTTAGAATAGGTCTAGGGAACCTCTATAGGTTCCCCTTACCCTCCTGTAGGCTTCTTGACCCATCCATTCTAGCATATTCCAAATGGAATGACTAATTACCTCATTTGTTCCTCATTTACAACTAGGGTTTCATAAAGTCTTATTACTTATTTGTTTGAGAGTTGAATTCCTATACTTAAATTTGTTATATTCAATGTTGTTACATATTTAGAATCAGGAATAACCTTAGGTGTATATTTCCATATTTCAGCTTAATCAGCATTGTGTTATAGTATGCCTAGCTCAAGGAATTCATAATTTTATTGTTGCACATGTTTCATGAAAATTGTAATGGATTGTAAGATGGCATGATACCTTGTCATGTACTTCAAGGCACAGTTTAATATAGGTTCTTGAAGAAGTGTGATCTTAGTTAAACTCTATCAGTGTATTGAATGAGATTCATGAAGCATGAAACAGTGACCCTCACTTAGTCAAGTGTGATACCATATAACACAACTGTGTGGCATAGTTGAGAATCTAGATTTAGTTGCATTCATAATTATGAAGCTTCTAAGATGTCTCTATGGGTGAATGCAATTCACTCAAAAGGAAGTGGTGATAAGTATTACTTCAATAAATAGAAGTTTAACAATAATATAATAAGTGGAGCTGCACTCCATTGAATATATTGATGTACATTCATTAAGTCAGTTTCCATTGAAGTGACTTTAGATACATAGATACAACTCGTTATGTGATATTTTTCTTTAGCAATAGGGATTAGCAAGATTAAAACCTAAAAAACTATTGCATGAGTGGTTTGTAATATGAAAGCATGTTCAATGTGAATCATGAAACTTAGTTCTAAATATTACAGACTTTCCTATAATAAGATTTTCATGACTTGTGAACCTTAAGATGCATGAGTGTGTCATCAAATTTTGTAAAATGATAGGAGATCCCACCCATTCGAAATGACACTTATTAGTTTCCTATAGAAGAGGTAGAAATAAAATGTGAATGAATAAATCTTGAAACTAGTAGTCCCACAAGCACATTACAGTATCTTATCTTAGTCTTAAATCATAAGACATGGTCTATTTAGGTTAATCATTATACCCTAATTTAATGTTGTGCATAGTTGAGCATATAAGATATTAGATTTATATATTTCATAGAGAAATATGATGTTAGAATCTACATAATCTTAGATGCGTGTTTTTCTTATTACCATATACATGGATAAATAGGTCAATAAAATGAACGCATCACAGTTTAATCTTGGAGACTGTGAGGATATTTTTCATGCTTGCTAATAAATGCTCTTGGTCATCCATATTAGTCTATCCACATGCTAACATGAAAAGCTATTAAGATAAGATAGTGAGGGTCACCATGACCTATAACACAATCTATATCGAAAGTTTGTATTTATACCTACAATACAATCAAATGGTAGTTTTGTATGTAGGCACTAATATTTACAACACATGAATGGATAAGTATGAATTGTAAATCAAAGTGGAATCCGTTATCATTATGATACATTATATATGTGTGTTAATTACAATTGACGACACTTGATAGTTTTACTAATCCTGATACGAAATAAGTGATAATCAAGAGTAGGTGGTAAGGAGGTGTAAAAGCTTGATGAAGTAAGGAGCTCATATAGAATTTCATATATATGTTGTTTTATTACTTTGAATCAAAGTTAGTACAATTGGAACATGAAAAATGGATGAATTAAGGCTCAATAATGTTTGGAGTGACATGTAGTAGACATAGAACTGAAGATGATAAGAGGAGAACAAGTGATGAGTCTGAGAAGCATCCTTAAGATGTTGGATTTCATATTTAGAGTATGTATTATCAGTGGATTCATGTGCATAGCTTGAAATTTATCTTTGAATAAATAATCTAAAGCTTCTTGATTTTCAAAATAAATTGATCCAAGATTATAGTAATAAATGATCATTATATAGCACTTACTTGATGCGAAAGGCATATCTTGTTAAGAGGGGGAAAAGATACATGCCTTCTAACCATTGATTTAAAATGAATATTTGGCAAGAAGGAATTGCATTTGAAGTCAGAATCAGACAATGTGAAATTTGAGGAATTTAGACATGCCATCCAAGACCGAAAAATCTAGGACCCTAGAAGCGTGGAATAGAGTTTGGGTTTCACGAAAATGATTATACAAAATATTGAAAGTTATGAAATCATGTAAATATCTGAGCAATATTGTAGTCACATGAATAAATACATCAATAAATCACTCAGAAATTATACTGCAAGCAAAATAAGTAATAAAATATGAAACCCTAAGGTGAAAAGAGGGAATAAAATACTTAGTTGATTTTGACTTGATTGCAGGTACTATGCTAAAGTGGAAAAATGATGAACATAAGGTAGGAAACTATCGCAACCAGAGGCATAAAAATGAACACTTGAGCTCATCAGACTTGGATCAGGGGCACCTAGAGAAGGATAAGGGTATCCCAGATGCCTATGGAGTCTACATCTAGGTTCCTATGTGACTATGAAAATTAGCTATGTTTAAACTCAGTCTTTTGAAGTGTATGTTCACAAGTGTGCACATACACTCATTCCTTCTCACTGAATGTCACTACTGATGTGTCAACACAAATGCTCCTATGTAAACTCAAAGATGAATAATAGACCTGTAAAACCCTAAAAGAGACATCAAAATCCTAAAAAAAAAAATATGCAAAATGTTTAGGGGTCAGAATGTCCTCATGGGCTATGCCGCAATGGTGATCTTATGACTGAAGAGTTGCACTACATCTCATTTTTGGAAAGAGGAGATACCATGTATCGTCGTGTTTTGTGTGTATGTGTGTGTGTGTAGAAATCGTGCCCTAGGTGCTCTTGTGCCAGATCACACTGTTGTGATAGTAGCGAGAAAATAACTAGATGTAGAATGTAATAATGTGTGCATGGAATAGAATAGAACTCCCCTCCTATGAAGTGTGATGCAGAATAACCACCTTGTCCCTTTCCCTTGATGGAGCTAGAATGGATGAAAATTGAGCTCTTAGATAGCCTTGATGGATGCAACCTTAGGTGGTCAATAGCTAAGTGCTTAGTGTTTGGTTCCTTATTATGGTCACATAACTTTATATTTATATGATTCCCTTGCTTGAATTTCATAATTAACCTCTGAAAAGGCCGACTACCAAAAAGATAAGATAGGCTCAAATGCACTAGAAAGGACCCAAAATAGTGAGAGTAAAGTACAAAGAGCCTAATCTAAGGCACCCTAGAGGGAAAAGGGACTTGCCTGGCACTGGCATCCTAGGAGCTAGGTGCTAATATTCCCAAAAATAGGTTAAACTAAAGTGAATGAAAAGATCAAACTAGCTTAATTAAGGTGTGAAAGATTGAAAGTAGGAAACTAGAAAGAAACAAAAAATGGCCAAAGACATGGGTTAATTATTACTTTTTTACTTAGGAATCATATGAATAGTAGTATGCCCCCTATGATCAGGACTAGATAATTACCCAAAATGCGTGATTTTGTGTCTACATTTGATAAACTGCACTGTTAGAATATGGAACATATGATGTGAAGACATTCACATCTATCAGGGAACAGTCATATGAAATGGTCCAAGACCATACCATGATCATGAAGTGTGCCATGGTTTGAGATTATTGCAAGACCAATATTACATGGAACACTCAAACTTTCAGTGGGGTTTGTATCCTTTTTCAATGTAGATTAAAGTGAAAATATGGATATATCCCAGAAGTCTTATTTAAGGCACTATGTATAAATATTGTTCTGATAAGCCCTTTGTCATTAAGATGTCACATAAAAATAAGCCTAATACATGAAGAACATTGGCTTACAACACAACAAAATGGAGTTTGAGTTAGCTACAAGATATGTCTAATAAGGTAACACACATGATAAATGATAGAATGGCTTGGAACCACTTTGAGAACTACTGATTAACAATTGTTGACAAACATCAAAGATAAGGAGTTGCAGCAGGTGGAAACCATAACATCTATGAGAACAAAGCAACATGTAAAATGTTACAAACATGGATAATGGATGGAGTACACAAAATTAGTAAGGAAATCCAAAATGAGCATTATCATAAGATACTACTAAATCAAAGTCTTCTCCATGAGGGTTGTGTGAACAATGCACAACCTGGGGCCATTTGGCTTACATAAACATTCTCAAATCATACAAGAGCATACAATGAAGAGCCCCTAAAAAATTCAAGCATTTATAATCCAAATCAGTTGGTTACAAAGTAGTTAGGTGTATTCAACATCCATTAAATCTTGGTGTGTCATGAAAACTTTTTCAACAAATTTTAAGAAAGTATAATATAACAATATTTAAGACAGTCACTTAAACTAACATGGAGTCCATAGCATAGTACCATCCTACTGAATAAATTTTTACATTTTTGGGTACTATGTTTAAGCAATGTGCAATTTTACTTTCCATTATAATATTAGTAAGTTAGTCAATGTGCCACCTAATCAAGAATGTTAGGATTAAGTGTACCATATAAATATAGGACTTAAGAGTCTACCTATGAAATCGTATCGGGACATCCATACAATGATTGTCACACCTGTAACAAGGTCACGTAAAGAGTGTCTGGAATAGCTTAAAAAATTAGTTACAATTCATTATCCTCTGTAGATGAGGATATCAATGTTGTCATGAATATTTGCAACATGTAAATTCATTATTTAGTAGATTCATTCACTCTCAGTGTGGCTATACTCCAGTGTCAGAAGGATCGTCATATCTTATCATGGACCAATCCATGCCTAATCCTTTGTCTAAAGATTTTTTTGGTCACCTGAATGTAGCATTTGCCCTTGTAAAATTAACTTCCCAATGTGATTGTAGGAAACTATTAATCACATCTGCCTCTAGATGATTTTCATTTCCGAGCTAAGACAGATCTTGGGATTCTCCCTTTCTTTCATATCCTCTACACTAGTGGAAGGGCTACCTAAGCCATTCCATGGTATCACATTAACCATCTTGGGTTGGAAATAATTCAAGTAAAATAAAAGTATGACCATAAGCCAAAATCCTCACCAACATCATTTGTCACAGTAGACTTATGAATTTCCTGCGCTCCTCAGTTTACAGCAAAACATTGTGAAATTGACTTTAGCATTATCCTTGGTTGAGGGTTAATCAAACAGCATAGTCTAAATGGTACAGAACCTAAAACATACTCTAGAGTCTTTAGATATGAATTATCCTTGCGGTCCTCTAAAGATGCTAGGTGTTTAAAGAATTCAAATCACAAAAATCTTTGGAAATATTATTCCACAGACCTACATGAGTTGAAGTGATGTCACATAATTGTCACAATCATAAATATGCTCAACTCCTATTTCACCTTAATGAGTGAGTGCACTTCTAGAAAGGCAAATAAAATAGAAGCCTTCAATCTTAGTACAACTGTTCAAAATTTGTACTTCTTTTCCAAGATTGCAATAATTTCATTGATACAAATTAGGAACATATTCATTAGAAAAAGACAATTTTAACATTGGTTAACACTCGGCCTAATTTCTGATTTGCAATCGTGTACTTTGGACTCCATTGATATGCCTTCTCAGAAATGTATTCTCATTAATCTAATTGATGTGACTTTGCTAGTATAATTCGCATTGTCCATATTTTCAAGTTTTGGAGATCCAATATTTTATGGATTCCAAGCATCGAATCATTTTGGATATTGCTTCCTTTATGAAGTCAAAATTCCCCCCGCAGAGATGTAATTTTTCACATGGTATCAGAGTTTTCAGTTCCAATTCTTTGATTGATTCAAGTCCATCATCTTGTGAAAATCGGAGTAAGCTCCCATGAGTATTGAACAGTACACTAGAAATTAGGATTGGGACACCTGATGAAGGCGCGGTTCGGACATTTTTGAAATGCCTCCAGGTGACCTACTGACACTAATGGAAAAGCTGCTTAACTTAGGTATTCGCAACAGGGCGCGAATGATAAGCTTCACATTTGAAAGTTACCCATTTTTGAGCATCAGAGAAACAATGTGGTGAAGTGATAATGTGCTGAGTGAAAATGGCATGAGATTGGTCACAGTAACCTGAAGTAGAATCTAATAAATTGAATAACCTTGAGGACAATTGGGACTAACAAACCTTGTAGGATGCTTCCAACAACCTAGGACCCGGATTTTTATCAAATGGAGACTAAATCTACCTTACTTTAACACATTTGACAGGATTCATTTTCCTTTCACAAAGTGTTGAGAATGACATACCTGAAAATCTGGTTCGAACCTTCTCAAAAAGTTCACCTTTCCAAAGAAGGAGTGGACTCCAGGTTGTACTTGTAGGCAGCGGATAAGATTCTTTATAGCTTGAACGCTTCAGGATAGATCTTAGTTCCACTGGTTCCTTAGCAGACAATATGACCTAGGAGTTTTTGTGATAACTCCAAACAAGATTTTTTTTGGATTCCTCAAATGAACTTGGTACACCTTTGCAAAATATTCTCTAAATCTAAAAGTGATCTTCTCACTTCTTTGAGAATCACTGTCAAGTCATGTTAGGTATATCACAATGAATCTTGTCTTTATAGTCTGCAAATGCCATATCCATAGGCCCTTTGAAAAGTTTCTCCAACATTGATCAAACTAAAGGGAGATTATTCTATAAGCGAAGCCTGCGGAAAAGGGGAGTAGTGAATTGGTTTTATGTTGATCTTCTCTAGCCACTTCAATCCTGATTATAGCCAGAGAAACAAATTTAGCATAGTGCTTGCATTTTCTACATCCAGTTTCTTCCTGGCAGAATCATGATCCATGACTGGCAGTGGGTAGTTATCCTTCAAGGAATCCTAATTAAAATCAGATGATCCATGCAAATCCTAATTTCTCCATTTTTCATTTGGAACTGATACAATATTAGCTATCCAGGTTGAATTTCGAATAGGAAAAACTATTCGTGCATCTAACATCTTTGAACTTCATGAAATATCGTCCCTGCAATCTTGGGATTATATTGTCTTTACTTTTGCCAAAAATGGATGACTACACCAGGCTTCAAGGGTATGGCATGCTCCATTTCCTCTGGGTTGGAAAGACTTCAAGTCTTCGTATGAATATGCCAAGACGTCAGAGTATTTGGTAAGGAGATTTATGAATTTCCTGCGCTCCTCAGGTGAGCAACATTTACCAATATTGATCAGGTGAGGTTTATCCTTGGTGCCGATATTAATTTGCTCATAGTCAGCAGAATTTACAGGTCCTGCCTGCTCTTTCTCTTTAATAAACCTGTCATGTTTGTCAAAAAGTTCTTCGAGTGAAACCAATCCTTTGGGAATTTTATTTCCTTTGAGTTGAATGATGCCATCACCAGGATCTTCGTTCTCAACTCCTTCTTGAATGGGTGAGGTAGTTGATTCGCGAAATGCCGAATCACTTCCTTCAAAGTACAACTGTTCAAAATTTTCTCTCTTTTCCAAGAAGGCAATAATTTGTTGATCATCATTAAATACTTGCCAATTTTTTGCATTGTCAGGAACACTTGGCCTAAAAACCATTTCAATGGTGTATTTGTCTTGATCAAATTCTGAATGAGGAATCATTAATGACGCTGAGACTGCTAGAGAATCCGCTTTGTCATTCTTTTCACGAGGGACAGATTTAATGGAAAAAGTGTCAAAAACTTCTATGGCATCCCAAACTTTATTTCTGTAGTGTCTCAGACGATCGTTCTTTACCTGGAACTGATTTCTTACTTGTTTCACGATCAATTCCACATCTCCAAAGACTTCCATATTTTTGATCCCTTTCTCTTCTGCAACTTGGAGGCCAAGGATTAATGCCTCGTACTCTGCAGTGTTATTAGTATTTGAAAATTCGAGTTTATAGGAAAAAGGAAAGATTTTACCATTTGGAGATATGAGCACCACTCCTGCACCAGAGCCCATTGAGCAACAACTTCCATCGAACTCAAGAGTCCAGATCTCATTGGAATCTTGGCAAGTGATCTCAGGGGTATGAACTTCTGTAGTCATCATATAATTACCCATACTTGAGCCTTGGAAAAGGATCTGTGCGCGAGGATCTTCAGTTTTAGTTACCGTGAACTTTTCCTGAGCTTCCGGCATAAGTTTCTTCATTTCTCCATTGATAGGAATCATGGCATGAGACCAGTCCATTTGAATCTCACCACCCAAATCCCTACAAAATTTCCTGCTCAACAACATTCCATACGAGGCGGGGATATCAGCAACTAAAATAGTTACCTTAACTCACTTTTGAGGGAATTGGGCTAAAACCATTTGGGCATCCTTAATCTGCCCGATCAGAGGAACTTGCTTGGTTTCCATAGAGTAACATGATCCGAATGTTCTCGTACAAGTCAAACCAAGAGCATGTGCTACTTTTTCCGGCATCACATTATCTGAGGCTCCAGAGTCTATAATGCAATTACTTAACTTGCATCCGTTGATCAGAAAAGACACAAAGAAAGGTTCGATCTTTTCATTTGAAGGTGTAGTGGCCGCCACAATATTTTGAGTTTTCCCATCTTTGGGAGTTTTTAGAATTCCTTTAGAGGAATGAACAGTAGAGTCGCCTTTGATAAACTGGACCAACTTCTCGAGCTGATCCTTGTTGGACTTCAAGTACTCTGCCTGTGACATGGAAATTTTTGTTTTATTGATATGATCAATGATATCAAATTTAGGCAAAGTAATTGCACTTGAAGTCTCAGATATGAGTTCTTTCGAACTTGATGATGGCACACTTTTGACCTTGGTCTCGGGCTTGGTTGATACGGATGTGGAAGAAGAAGTTTTCTTCGTAATTGGTTTACTAACTGATTGATCTAACAAAGGCTCTCCTTTCTTTAAGATAGTCTTGACCTTTGAAACCTCAGTATCTCTGGACTCTTTAGGAGCCTCCTTTATCTTGGATCCTTTGAGAGTTTCCTTGGAAACCTCTCTATCTCCCGCCTTGGTGGTATCTTGGTCCTTTTTCTGAGAGCGTGTGAAGACAGCGAAGGATTGACTATTCATATCTTCTATAATTTCTTCATATTCATCTTCTTCATCAGAACGGTACTCAAAGAAATGATTATTACTTTCTTCCTCAGGATCTTCAACTGTAGGTTCAGATGTCTCAGAATCAGGCTCTTCCTCATCAACCTCGACGACCTCAATCTCATCATCGCTTTCTTCAATGACATCACATTTGGAATTAGTTGCGGGAGCTGCTTCAATAGCAAGCCTCGTTGGAGCACCTGCAATCCTGGCTTTGTTGGGAACGTATCCTTTTCGTGGGATGTCTTTGTAAGGAGCAGGTTTACTACTTTGAGCAACTTGCTTCTTCAAAGCTAGCACATCATTAGCCAACTTAGTGAGTATAGTTTCTGAAACGTTGGGAGTTTCTTGACTCTTTCCTTTGAGGGAATTTTTCTTGAATTTTCCTGCCATGATTAAGTCATCTTCGATTTCTATGGCCAAAGATTGAGCAAGTTCCAAAGTAGCCACCCTGGCCCTTCTTAGCTGATAGCACACTTCTGGTTGTTGTGCGTTAATAAAGAAACATTTTTGTCCATCAAGGTTGGGACGAATCCCGGTGGGAACTTTGTTTACCATCTTGTTGAATTTGGCCACGAAATTCCTCATGGGTTCTGTAGGCTCTTTCTTTGCCTGAGATAGTTGGGCAAGAAGAGCATGTTCATCTTCCGCTATTTTGAATCGATTTTCAAACTTAGTTTTCATATCATCCCAACTTGTAATACATCCATTGGGTAGATGATGAAACCAATCTGCAGCAATATCATGCAATGTCTCGATGAAGAGACGAATAGCAACATCTTCATATTCTACTGACAAAACATCACATGCAGCGAAGAAGGCAGAAATATGATCCTCTGGTGACGTCTTCCCATCTCCGTCGAACTTGGGAAGAATCTTTCTTGATCCTCGTGGGAGTTCATGTCGAGCAGGTAAGGCCAATGGGCCTATGGCATTTCCCCATGGTACATTGGCTGCCATTGGAGAAAAGGTGGTATGCGAAGGTAAAACAATGTGAGCAAGGACAAGTGCTTGACTGGTAGTGATTCCTTCCTTGCTTGCTCTTTCAGGACTTGATGCAAGGCTTGCAGATCTACGAGGTGTGTTCTTCTTGGGAGGAGATAACTTGAAACCAAATTTTCCTTGAAAGTCAAAAGTGGGGTCAGATCGACCTTTAGCTTTTTCTCCTCGCGTAAACCTCTTTCCTTCCAGTTTGGAATATTTATGGTGAAGAGATCACTGGCGTGTTCCGACCAGCTCTACCCTTTTCTCTTTGCTCTCTTTCTTGAGCTATTTACGCCTGAATAACTCTAACAACTCTCGCGGCTTTCTCTTCTTCGTTATCTAGTACTGATGCGGCGAGATGAAAATGATGGTTACTTGTGTGCTTTTCCCAAATAGCTTGCCTCAAATCTGATGATATGTCTTCTTGAGTATCTACAAAAACAAGATTTGGTTGCAAGATAGGTGGGTTACCTGTAATAGTCATACAACTTATTACCTGGGTGGAAGAGGACCGCGTCGGTGAACAACTATCAACACGTGCCCAAGAGGTCTTCTGGCCACAAGTGCGGGTGCTCTTCTTCTAAGGTCTTCGATGTAGATTTCTCTGTCAATGGCTCTATCAACAGCCACAAATTGCTGCAAGCTTTCACGGTTTTCCCAAGCTACTATTCGAAGGTTGGCAGCAATGTCTCCTTGGAAATCTTCGTCGGGCACAAGGTTCGGTTGAAGAACTGGAGCTTGTGCAGAGGGGATAGTCATAAAGATTTAACCAAGCACTGGTTAACGATTTCTGAATCCCCAGCGGAGTCACCAAAAACTGTTAGCATATGGATTTGCACGCATGCAAATGACATGCAACAGTGTGGGAACGAAGTCCCTCCTCAATGAAGGTGAGGCTGCCTTTATTGAAAACCAAAACTGTATTTACATCTGTACATTCAAAATTGTATGTGGGGGGTGTTTTGGAACATCAATGGAAGAAAAGTGAATGAAGGAAATGGAATAGAAATGAAGGAAAGGAGTGGAATGGAATGAACTGAAAGAACATGCAAGAGTTAGGTAAAAACAGAGCCTAATATTGCATGAAGAGGAAAGATGAATAACCAACACAAATAAAACGGAGTTTGAGTTAGCCAAACAAGAACATGCAAAAGGGAACACACATGAGCAAGTAGATAGTCAGAGCTTGATCACTGTGAACTAGAACAACTGATTACTAATGTTGACAATAAGATCAAAGATAATATTTGCATGCAAGATTCAAACACCTAACATCTAATGAACATAAGAACACCAAATGTTACAAGAGACAATGAATGAGACACAAAGTTCTTATTCTATTAACTCCAAAATGTTTTTCACAAAGAACACAAAGTTTCTTCTTGAAACAAAGCTTGCACAAAAGTATCTTCTTCTCCTCTCTCAAAGTCACCCTTACAAATGAGCCCCTCACTTCCTTTTATAACCCAAAAGTTGGTTACAAAGTAGTTAGGGTTTTAAATGCACATTAAATAGGGCACTTAAGTGACTTTGACTTTTTCAACCAACTTTTAAAAAGTGACTAAAAATAGAAACCACTTAAGTTAAAAGGTCATTTAAGGAAAAATACATAAATAAAAGAAATGGGTACATGTGGACCCCACTTAAATGACTTGTATGCACACGTAGACATCCTAGTCAGCAATGTGCCACCTAGATCAAGACACCTAGGATCAGTGCCTTATCCATTGGGCCAAGAGTCCGCCTATCCCGATCGTACGGGAATGAACTCATTGACTGTGCTCTGCAATCCTCCAAATGACAAGAGTGCTGAGCTTGAAACTTGAGCAATTCATCCACCCCTCTATCTGAGCAATATCCTGGTGTGAGAAAGATTTGTCTTCATTCGTATTCATATTCACAATTCTCCACATGCTCCGAGTACCTTTCCATGGTGAATTATTCATTTGTCATGAGACCGTAGTCGTTACGCCACCTTGGTTTATCAGAATCCAGCTTCTGGTCTTTCGCCATTGAGAAGATCTTCAAGAGCCAAAATTGCAATTCACTGCCTGGAGTTATGTCCTTTGTCTTTGTCACCATCCCAAAGTGTTGATCTCCCGAGCAGAATTCGTGAGACTTCAGAGTCTTGGAAATCCATCTCCTTTGCCCCATTGTGAACGAGTGGTGTTGAAAAATCATCGAAGTGATTTATGAATTCGTTGACACACACCTTAGCGTAGTATTTGGTCTTTTTTGGAGTGATGGATTCTAACATTTACGCAATCGCTTCCAAGTTTATCACTATTGGCTTGATGACCCTCTTTCAATTCTTCAGGGTATCATGTAGCCAGGTGGGAACCTCTCCAAGTACCTCATTGTACATGGTTCTCGTGTTCGTTGGGAATTGATCTTCATCACGCTGAAGGGGATCACCTTCGGGTGTTGCTGAAATTGGATCTTCTTGTTGTGAGAAAGATGTTGTCGCCATTTTCTCCATTTGTGATGATTCTTCAAATGTAGGCAGGGAAAGAACCGGATCATCAACTTTTGGTTGAGAAGTTGTGACTACTTCCACAAGTTGGGCTGGTATATTTTGAGGTACTTCATCAACGAGTTCCACCTCTAGAAATTGTGTGATATAGATTACAGGTGCTTGCGCATGAACCAATGCTTTGAATTATAGTGTTGTGTTGTTGATTAGGCCTGAAGAATTAGGGCAATCATGCAAAGACGAATGATGACTGGAATGAGAAATTCTCGAGATGTGCTCCTTCTTCACTTAGGTGTTTAGACGACTCAACTCACGAATGAGCCCTCAATCGTATCGCTCCTAGCTTGATTATGAGCTCATGCATTTTCAACTTGAATTCGAACTCCCATGGCGATCCATGCCCTTCGTGTCGTCTTACCTTCTTTCCAGAACCGAACTCCCTGAGTTCTTCTCTGGCTCAACTCACTTGAATACCGAGCTTAACCCAACATTTTTGAAAAGAATGGTTTTACCACAATGCTCACGGTTCTTCCTTATTATATAACACTTGTAGTAAGAATGTTTTGGCTTTGCCATAATAAGCACAATTGTACCTCCCAAACGATGAGAAAATGCCATTACCAATAAAGACCTAATGCTGCCATGATGATGACCCAGGTTCAAGCCCTCAGCATGTCGATAGACACCCTTAAGACTGATTCTTGGCCAAAGAGCTCCTCGGTATTTTGGCAGTGGATTCTGCAATCCCAGCTCCAATCAACAAGTTTCTCTGAACCTGGTAAAAGAATACTTTTTATTGTCTGATTGGATGTACATAATGGAAGGGTATAAATATTGCCTATTGCCCTTTAGAGTTTCTCAAAGAGATTCATTTACAAGTAACAAGGATGTAGTACACGAAACGGCCAACCAGGTATTTTCAGAGTCGGCCTTCACATTCAATTCATTTCTAGGGGGAAAAATAAAAATAAAATGCTGAGCAATATGAATCGTTTCATTCTGCACCGTAATAACCTTCATATCCTGATTCAGGGAAATTTTATGAAGCCTTGAATAGCGTGACTCCAATCCATCGTACACGGCAGTGAATATTTCTTTCTCCGCAGGTATGGAAATAGCAGATTCTAACAAGGGGGAAAAACAATGCCATGGATTGGATTCAGAATAAGGATTGCCTACAGCTGCATTCATGTTTGTTATTTGACCTTCATTTGTTGCAGCCTTTGCAATTAAGCTGTAAGCTTTATCAGGGCCCCAGAAATAATGCAATAGTAAAGCATTCTTGGCGAAGGCCGATGAAAATGCATGAATATCTTCAGAGTATGGAAAACAACTTTCAAACATACTTTCCCATTTCTGTCAAAAAGGTCGCTTCTGTTGTTTTATTTATTTCCAAAACTACTTCTGCAAACAATATTGTTACCCTTGTGGAGGATGGGCGCAGGAGCAAGTTTTGATGTTCTCCAGAATGGTCTTTTGAGACAAGAAATCGAACTGTTATTTGCTTCCCTAAACCAGTGGAGTTTCCTTCAGGTTTCTGGGGTGTGCACTGTTCATCAAGAACATGGTCATAAAACTTGCTAAACTTCGCGCACAGTCATGCATCATCCGTTTTTTTTTCTTTTGCTTGTCTGTCCTCTCTTTTTATGGCGTTTTATTTGCCACCTGTCAAACACCATTCCAATATTTTTCTTCAATGTTATTTGAGAATCTTCCTTGAGGCTAGGCGCTGAAGTTGGTCAGACAGTCGTTTCCTCTTCCTGGGTAGTGGCTCTTCAGGCGGAAATTGTGGAAAACTTTGCCAACAAATGCATGGACAGTTCGTTTTGCAAATTGTCGAACTTTATGGAATTACTTTCTCCGTTTTGCTTGGCCTTTTCCTCCTCCTGTTGAAATTTCAAATGCTGTTGGACGGGATTCTCCTTATGCTTGGCTGTCTTTTCCTTCGAAATGTGTGTTTATTTATCTTTCTTTCTTTTCCTTCAGATTAATTTTAACCAATGCATGCGTGGCATGTATTTGCCTTAAGTCCTCCTTTTTTTCTGCTGTATTAATTTCTTTTCTCACAATGGCGTGGGTTTCTCTTGCATAATGCTCAAACAAAATATTATGTCTTCTGAAGAAAAAGAAGCTTCTGACTTTTTCCATGGGTTTGATGGAGGAAGTTACGAGGATTAATTCAACTTCCTCTCATCCCGGGTAGTGGCTTAAGTGCCAGGGGAAATGGGAAAAGTAACGGGCAATTGCCAACGGGAATGGAAAAATGGGTTGGCAATCCCATCCATGATTTGGCAATTGGCAGAGGAAAACCCACGTGCGGGAAATTTGAAGAAAATTGCTAGGAAAGTGGAAATCCGGGTTCGGGATGCCAACCCGGCAGTTGGAAACAAAAGCTTACTTCCCCGGCACTAAAACTTGTCGGATGAACTTTAATTTATATTTATTTAATTAAATACTCCTTAAGTGATTTTTTAAAAATTAATTTAATCAAACAAGGAGCAATTAATTAATTAAATATTAATTAATTATTTTAATGTATTTTAACGCGTTTTATAGCCTGGCGGGAAGAGTTCTTGCCCGAAAATCACGAAACGAAGACCGAAACGATCACAAAAATAAGACGATCGCAAGGAGTCCAATGAACCACGCAAAGTAATACTTTTCAAAATTTTCTAATTTTTAATTATTTAATTAGAATTTTTTTTAACAATTTTGCGAAGTCAAAATTGGCTGAGAAGAGGCGGGGAGCTGCGAAGTGGACTCAATGCTCGAAGAAGGAAGGAGGTTGAGGTCCCTATTTTGGAGGCAGAGGCGGATCCCTATGCTCCACAAGCTGAGGTATTATGTAATGGTATTTCAATTCATGATGTCTTAGTTGATGGAGGTGTTGCAGTTAATGTAATGATCAGTCTGTAATGAATATGTTGGGTTTAAAAATTGATCGCCCCTCAACACTTATGTTAAGGTCATTAAATAAGGGAAAAACTAAACCAGAAGGTGTAGTTTCAAATGTGGCAATATCTGTTATGGGTGTTGTATGTGTGGTAGAATTTCAGGTGATGAAAAATGGTACTTGTTGCATACCCAATGTTGTTGGGAAGACCATGGCTAAGGAGAGTTCATGCAAGAAACTACTGGAATGAAGGCTTCATGACACTTGGACGTGGTAGAGAGAGGGTGAAGATAAACGTGATCCCTTGACATCATAAGGTAGAACCTATGGATTCAAGTGATGAAACTGATGATTGGACATCCTCTGATTACTCTAGTACCAGTGAAGTGGACACTGAAGATGAAGAAAGTGAGGTTGATGTTTCAGTCATGGATATCCTTCCAGTCACACCGACTCATGACCCCATAAAATTATCTGAAGAAGAAATTGATGATCGTCTCCAACAAATAAAGATTGGTGATGTTGTGATGGAGAGTGAGAAGGAATCCTACCTCCAGCTCTTTCGAAGGTACATACACATATTCACTTTTGATTACAAGGAACTCCATCAAGTAAGTTGGGTAGAACATTCTATTGAGCTGGTAGATGGTGTTAAGCCTATAAAGCAAATGCCATATAGAATGAATCCTAATTTTTCCAAGACTGTAAAAGAAGAAATAGATAAGTTGCTTGATGCAGGATTCATATTTGTTGTGGAGAATTCAGAATGGGTTTCTCCCATTGTGATCTCAATAAAAAAGAATGGGAAGCTACGCATTTGTGTTGATTACAGGAAGCTCAATAAGGCAACAAAGAAGGATCATTACCCTCTTCCATTCTCAGATCAGATCTTGGACGAAGTAGCTGGCCAGGAGTGTTATAGTTTTGCTGATGGATATACAGATACAACCAAGTTCGTATAGCAGAGAAAGATCAGCTGAAGACCACGTTCACCACTCCTTGGGGAACGTTTGCTTATAGAGTTATGCCTTTTGGGTTGTGTAATGCTCCAGCAACATTCCAACGTTTGATGAATAGGGTGTTTGAACCCTACATTGGGAACTTCATCAGAGTATTTCTGGATGATTTTTGCATCTATGGGAGCAAGATGGACCACCTGCACCAGATGGAGACAACATTTCAAAGGTTAGATGAAGCACAAGCCTCACTAAACCCTACAAAGTGTGTCTTTGGATGTTCTAAAGGTGTTTTGTTAGGGCATGTTGTATCCAGAGATGGTATTGGTACTGATCCTGATAAAGTTTCAAAAATCAAAGAGTTACCATTTCCTATGAATAGAAGTAAGTTGAGATCATTTTTAGGCCATGTGGGTTACTATAGAAGGTTCATCAAGAATTTCTCAAAGATTGCACAGCCACTAACCTAGTTCTTGAAGAAGGATGTTACTTATGAACCAGGAAATAAGGCACATGAAGCTTTTGGACAACTGAAGGAAGCCCTGGTGTCTTCACCTATTTTAAAGAATCCAGATTGGAGCAAGCCATTCATTGTGTACACTGATGCCTCAGATGCAGCACTAGGAAGTACTCTGAGCCAAAAGGATGAAAATGGGAATGAACATCCAGTTTACTTTGGGAGCAGACAAATGAGCAGTGCTGAGGTAAATTATACTGTAACTGAAAAAGAGGCTCTAGCTATCATTTTTGCTGTAAAGAAGTTTAGAAATTACTTGCTAGGGCAGAAATTTATAGTTGTAACAGATCATCAGGCTCTAAAATATATTGTCAATAAGCCTAACCCATCAGGGAGGATAGCAAGATGGATAATTTTGCTACAAGAATTTGAATTTGATATTATAGATAGGCCAGGAAAGAAGCATGTCAATGCAGATGCACTCTCTGAGCCTATGATGGTTTAGGTTCATCTTGTGATGATGATGATTTCCCAGATGCAGCATTGTTATCCCTTGACACAATCCCTAGTGAATACATAGATATTTGGAATTATCTGAATGAATTCAAGTTTCCTGATGGTGCCAATGCAAAGACTAAGAGGAAGATTACTCAAGCCAGTCATCCATATTCTATTCTGCATGGAGTATTATTTCGAATAGGACCTGATGGACATAGTACAAGAGGGCAGTTGGACGTGATCAAGGAAGGAGTTGATAGAAGAATTCCACAATGGTACATGTGGAGGGCACTTCTCTGGACAACTTACAACAATAAGGATCTTAGATGCAGGTTATCACTGGCCCACTTTTTTTAAAGATTGTTATATTTATTGTAAGACATGTGATATTTGTCAAACACATGGTAACCGTAAGACTTCATCAGCTCCATTATGTCCTATTCTTCCACTTGGTCCCTTTGAAAAGTGGGGAATAGACATTGTAGGTCCACTTCCAACTACCCCACGCCAAAATAAGTATATTGTAGTTGCCACAGATTATTTAACCAAGTGGGTTGAAGCTAGGCCATTGAAAACAACTTCCATGGATGAAGTGGCAAGGTTCATATATGAACGCATTGTCACCAGATTTGGTTTTCCATTAGAAATTGTAACAGATCAAGGAAGCCACTTCATTAATGAGGTGGTAGAAGCCCTAGTCAACAAGTTTTCTATTAAGCACAGGAAGGCAACAACATACAAGCCAAGCACAAATGGACAGGTGGAACGAACAAATTTTGTGTTGTGTCAAATTCTAGCAAAAGATGCAGCCTTGCAGGTACATAAGTGGGATAAAAGGATTCATGCAGCATTGTGGGCATATAGGGCAACATCAAAGTCAACAACAGGATACTCCCCATTTCAGTTGGCTTATGGCATTGATCCAGTTCTTCCTATTGAGTTTGATATTCCCACTGTGAGAGTTATGAAAAATGAAAGGATGGATGAAAGTGATTCAGTAAAAGAAAGGTTGGTACATCTTCATTTGCTAGAGGAAATGAGGGAAATAGCAAAGGATACAAGCTATAAGAAGAAAATGAAGCAGAAGGAATACTTTGATCAAAAGATCCATGGTCTCCATTTCATGTGAATGACTTGGTTCTAGTATATGATTCCAGATACAAAAAAAGAAGACAGAGAAAATTTCTTCCAAAATGGATGGGGCCCTACAAAATAGCAGTTGTGCATGAAAATGGTACGTACCGACTGGAGGAATTGGATGGCACTCCCATTACGAAATGGGTCAACCACGACAAGTTGAATATTTTCCAAGCACCAGAATAGTCTACTCTGAGGACGGAGTAGAAGCTAGGAAGGGGGAAGATGTCGACACTAAAATTTTCCTCCATAATTTCTATTTCATTAATGTATGTATTAGGAATAGGATGTTGTTAAGTATAATTAGTAGTAGCATCTGATAGAAGATAACGGTGCTACCAGTACGACACTGCCAATAATGTATAGTACGGTAATAGTCAAAAGTACAATAGGAATGTTGTAGTAAAAAGTAAATATTTGTCGTAAGTGGTCCGGTAATGTTAAAATGTCAAAGTTGGGGTAAGTTGAGAAGTAGGGTCTACATGATTAGGAATTAGAAATATTATATTGGTAATAAGGACAAGGAGTGATGTCATAAATATTTTGTGTATTTTATTTGTAAAAAGTCTAAAAATGTGGAACCCATGTGAAATGATAAGGTTTATCTTATCTTAAAAGATAAGCTTACATGTACAGATAAGAGTTAAGGTATGGAATATGATTCGTCAGAGTGGATTTCTTATCCTATCTTAGAGATAAGATGGATAAGCCTGGAAGTTCTATAAATAGAGAGGCCACCCCCCTCATTTAGCATAGAAGGAAGTAGTGAGAAATATTGTATAAGTAAGTGTGTGAAGGAAGCCATCATTTTGAAGGTGTGTTAAAGAAGCCATTAATAGGTGTAATTGTGAAGTTTCTCCCATAGTATTGGTGGAAGGCAAGTGAGGTCAATAACACTTGAAGTACCTCATGGGTGAGATTGTAACAATTTCATGTTAATATTATAATTTACTTGATATTTCAGATTTGTCATCATTCCTTCTTATCATAGTCTATGGTATTCTTGTGTTATGTGTTGTTGTTGTTTCCAGATTACATCCACCAAACTAAAAGTTGTGCATTAGTAAATAATCATAGCATGAGGAGTTCCCAGTGAAGAATTATCATAGTGCCGGATTGGTGATGACACTACCAATGTCCACTTCCATAAGGGTTCTAGTACCGAAATCGTGCTAAATTCAAGGGAACAATTCAATAGTTGGCAATATAATTCTCAAGGGACTAGGTTAGGGTCAATGTTTTTTGCAGATCCTAAAAGAGTCCCTAATATTTTTAGGGATATGGAGGGATTTCTTCTATTTATCAACATTTAAAAACAATCACCAAGGATCCATAGATGTGAAGAAATTCTTAGGAGAACAATTGTCAAAGTCGGTATGGTTAAATCATCTTAATGCATCTGAAATGATCTACAAAAAATCTAGTGATATTCTTAAATATAAAATTTACCATGAAGTCCCTAAATAAGGTATATTGAGGGCTATTGAAACCTTTGCATTATCCTCTAACTCCCCGCTTGATGAAAATATCATTTTCCCAATTTTCTTGTGGAATTACTCAAAATTTGGAGCTTGAACCATGTTGAATAAAGTGGTAGAATGTTCCCATTTAGATCGCAAAATTTATTAGAGATTACATAAATATAGACTATGGCACCTATAGGTTTTCTGTTACTTCAGGTAAGTTCCAAATGATTTCAATAGCACCACTTGTGAACTGGTCAAAACTATGGAAGTTTAGTAGGAAAATTCATTAAACAGTTGCATGTTGTCTCACAATTCCCTATGTACTAAAAATTTATGGTTGTTATGAATGGGAAACCTGTTGGCATAAGAATAAGCACTTACCTAAAATCCCCCAAACTCATTCATATCAACATAATCAAGATGAAAGATCATCATAGGTCAACTATCCACGGGGAATGTGAGATTCCAAATAATTGATTTTAGTTTTCCAAAACTCACTCATGGTCACAACCAGGAGTAGCCTTATATGTGGTGTTTGAAGGAATCATGCCCTTGGCATTATTTTACATGTGTTTTTAATACACTAATGGTGCTAGATGTACATCTATGAGATAGATCAAATTTAAGAATGTCTTGAGTTTGTTACTTGGATTGAATTGTATCATAGAAAATGTATATCCCTTTCAAATCAATGAATCTGTTGAATTCATCAGATGGGCAACTATTAATGTTCTCTTCTCTTTCTTCCCTTAGGTGGTGAGAATTTCACTTATTCAAATGTTCTAATTCTTATTTGGGGTTTGAACTTTTTGATATGAATTTAAGTCACCTAAAAGGTTGATTTTAGATAATATAATGTAAATTAAGTCACCTTGATTTTATAAAATAGGGATTTAAATATTTGATAAAAATACAAATAGTCTAAAGTTATAAATAAGGCATATGGAGGGTCATGAGGAAGATGTAGGAGTTCACCTCTAGAGTGAATAAATTGTAAAGTATTCCCATCTCAAAGGGTTGGTAATTGATCTTGTAAACTCAAGTTGCAAATACTTAGAGAAAGCAAAGGAGATAGCCATTTTCTTGTGATCAATTAGTAAGTTTCCACTCTCAATTTAGGAATCATTCCCACATATGTAGTAACTTTATTTAAGGAATAATACAAGAAGAAGGATTTTGTCTACCATTTTTTGATAAGGATATTTAAAAGATACATGACATTCATTAAATCTCTTATCATATTTACAAGAGTCAAAATTACTCATAAATGCATGTGATGATTAGTTTTAACTAGTGATACCAGGAATCTAATTTTCTACCTGCAACATTATTCTTACTCATTTCTCACTCCCCTTTAATGCTTTACAAACAAAGTTCTCTAGAAAAATATTTAATATCTTTTCGCAGGGTCATATGGAATTTCCCTGATATCCCATATTCAAATACCAACATAGAAATCCACTCATTTCCAATTTCCAGCATGTATATATGGAAATTGTACTGGTTAAGTACAGGGACTTATTTCCTAGAGCATTCAAAGATCAACCACCAATTTTTCCCTTTTTGAAAATTTTTAACCAATACATGACCTTCTAGTATCCTTAATATACTTCAAATGGACTCCCTAAGTGCAATTTCCTTTACAATTTTACCTCGAAGCTAGGAGAAATAAGAGTCACATCAGACTCTCAAAACAATGAAATTTTCCCTATATGAAGGAAATGTTATTGTCAAAATTAAGTCAATTCCCTATAATCATAGACATTTATAATGTTTTTCATCGATATCAAATATAGCCACTTTTCACCAAGCATTAAAAGTTATCAAAAATGTCACCTTAGACAAGTTTTCAAAGTACAAGCCATCTGTAGAGATAGTCAAACAATAATAAAGCCTATTGAAGATACGACACTTCCGACTATGCAAAGCTAGAACCCCATCACTTCAGGATTAAAATCACAAAGGATTGCACACAGAGCTTCAGCATATTTATGCACCCAAGAGACCTTCCTAAAACTTCATTAATGAACCAAGACCTGTAAAAGGTGATAAATTAAATCTGGAAGACCAAGTACAAATTATTTTATCCAAAATAACATTCATGAGTAGAAATCATATTTCATCATATAAATTTAAGAATTCAAAAAAAAGATCCAGTACTCCAACTGCCAAATGGCAGCATCAGAGAACCAAGCCTTCACCATTCAGTAGCATCTTGTTTATGACAAATGTGACAACTATCCTCATTGAAAGGATCCTAACTATTCCTTACTAAAGTTATAACTAACTAAGAAATTGAAAAATGCCACTGTTTGGTTTCAACTTCCAAATGACAAGGGAAGGATTGGAAATAGAAAAGTTGAACTTAGGACCAAGTTCATACTGGTGAAAGCCTTAAGATGGGAGATGATCACTCCCAAGTGTTCTTGATTCTCAAATACCTTCAATTATCCATTATGAGGACTTGTTGAATTCATGTGGACAATAACCCATGCCTCTCAGATACGAAATGTTGAATTGAAAATATGATGAGCTACTGAATACTCAAATGAGGAAACAACCTTAAATATGACAAGACACATGGTTAATATCAGAGCATCAAAGCATGGAGTGCCCACCTTATTAATAAGAGAACTATAACAAAGATAGATTCATTTGAAAACCCATTTGAGGAGTATGACATTTAAAAAAAGCTTGGTTGGAAGTATTTTCTTTAAAAAATATTAAGTCTCACATTGAGATTATCATTGTAATTTTGAACATTTTTTTATAAGAAACATCCATCATGGTTATAAATACAGAAAATTGAAAATGACATCAAACATATCTAATATGGTTGTCTCAAGGCCCTAAGCTATGTCTGCATTCCTCGACCAGAGAAAGTAACTCAGCCTTTTCTAAAAGCCCTATAGTGAATAGAATTCAAGGGAATTGAAATTTTTTCGTATATTTCTCCAGTTGGATCTCGTATAAGGATCAATCAGGTAGTGAAGCAGAATCACTAAAGCGACATCTTCAATGGCACTCATTTTCCATTCTTTCTTTCATCTGAACAATCTTCCCCCTGAAGCACCCCTATTTCACTTACCTTCAAGTTTTATTCCTTCATTGGGGTCTTGACACACTTTTTCATTTTAATATACCCTAAATTTTGTCTTATTCACATTTCATTTGACTTTAGTTTGTAATTAATAAGTCACCCTTAAGTAATAAAAACTTAAAAATTCCTAAGAATGTGAAAATCATTAATTCTAAGGAGACAAATGCCAAGTCAAATGTGGGGGGTAGATATGACCTTTCTCTTTGTTCTCAAGTGTGGCTTAAATAACTAATTCGAACCCTACATTAATAAGGGTTCCTGAATTTTGTATGCTTGTGAGATTACTACTTTTGAGAGATGACAAGCTGCAAGAGATAGTTATCAATATTCTTTTTATGACTCTATGTTCCATATTTCTCATTATGTACAATTTTGTGTGTCATTGAAGAAGTGAGTTATTTCTTGTCTTTTTTAATTGAGAGTATTGAAAAGCTTTTCATTTTTACCTTTCTTATGGTGTAGACAAAATTACTTTCTTTAGCTATATCTGAAATGCATGTTTATCAATTTATACTTGATGTTTGATAAATGAATCTTATTTTCTACTTGAGAAAAATATGGAATTCATGCAAATTCTTTTTTCCCACTCCTCTTTGATCTCACTTAAGGGCAAATTCCTTCATTGATCTTATCTTGTTCTTGGAAATCCAAGACCTTTTCATACATGTTCATAAGAGTGCTCAAACTATCATTTGGAAGACCTTTAAAGAGCAACTAATATTTTAATTTCATGCACCCATAATATTTGGATATCATTCCAGCAGAGGGATCTAAATCTCAGAGTGTTGTCAAAGTTAATAAACTATAAATTTTTCCACCTGAATAATTTTTTCACAAACAAGACCAAAGAGGATCAACCAGAAAGACATAAAAGAGGCCAAAATAATGTCAATTACTAGTTTTCTTGCTTGGGAATCATATGAATACTCTGTATGATTAGGACTGTAAAATGTCACTATTTAGAGTTGCTTGTGCAGAATGTTAGTGTGATGATGATAAAACATATTCAGATCCATAATTAAACATAAACATTCCACAGTGCATAATCCAGATCTAGATCTTAGAGAATCATGAATTAAACAATAACTATAATAAGATTAACCATACAAGAACCAGATTCAGTTATGTTTAACACCATTATCCAGCCAATATTATCCATTGCATTAAACACTGTAAAACACAGAAGCTTCTTACATTATAAAGTATATCCATAAGTCATGTGTGCATCAGATCCAACAGCATAACTCTACAATAATTCAGTCTCTCTAAACTACATAGTTCAATACATATTTATAGGGGTGGGGACTTTCCCTTCACCACCTATGCACTTCTCAAAATAGGTCACATGCTGATAATAGCCATGTACCTTTACAATAGCATGCATACATGCAAGTGTTCTAATAATAGATGTCCTATAGTTAACTGGAAGAAGAAATCCTATTATTAGCTAAACCATGCATGGTGCTTATCATCCGCTCGTTCCCAAAATACCATTGTGTGTAGCATGCAAGTCTCCATCTCTATGTGTGCTCCACACACTATCTTCCAAAAATAGCCCTTATCCATAAAAATGGCTAAGTCCTTGAGCCAAACTTTTCTGGCGCATGTTTCCTTCCCTATCTTTCTGTGCCTTCAAATGTGCCTTGTTCCTGCATGCACATCTTTTAAGTGTGTTCTCCTTAGAACAATATTTTGTCTGCTCAACATTACCCCACACTAAAGTACATTGTCGTCCCGAAAATGGGAATTATTTTTGTTGTTCCCAAATAATAAAGAATAAGTGATGAAAGAATTAAAGAATCACTATACAAAAGAATGAACCTTCACTCTGCAGCACCCTCTTCTTCAACTGGGAGGATCAACTCTGGATACTCAGTTTTGATTTCAGCTTCCAATGTCTGCCAATCACTCAGTGCGGTCCTTGTTTTCTCTAGAATGTCTGTGGCTATGGCATCTAGTTCATCCTGAGTGATCTTTTCTTTCTCATTTTGTAGTACTCAGACAACATTGGCCATACCTGACATCATTCCTTCCAGGAGATCCATCTTCTATGCTATGAGCTTCCCAATCTCATCAATCCTCTCTTTATGTGGATCCTGGGCTACTACAAGGGCTTCGTACTTTTGTTTCACCAGTGCCAATCTTTTTGTGCGCCCTAATGTCTCATCTTTCATTGCTTCCAGAACTTCATTATCTTCAACTAGAGTTCTGGTCCTTATTACTACTTCTGGTGCCACACACAAATTAAGAGCTTGGTCTGCTTTCTTCAGCTCATCCTTTAAGGTTTGGAGCAATGCCTCGTAAGTTGAAATTTTTCTAATCATAGAGGCCCTTGCTCTCTCTAATTCTTGTTCAACATATTTTGGTGTGGGCATTCAAATTGGTCCATCTTCTAACACCAAATCAACCAAAGTGCGCACATAATTCATAACATAAGGAAAGTTTTCAGGTACCTTAGACCTTCCAGATGAGGCCTTGCTTTCTGAATGTAATCACCAATTTCCTCAAGCCATGCTAACGAAAGCCTCATTCTTTTTCGTTCTCATTCCTTCTCTTCCTTTAGGCACGTTATCTCTGTAGTTTTATCTTTGTTATCTTCCATCAACGCTCAAATGGTGGCGGCCTTATCAACATTTCTCCATGCCACCTCAGCAGATACCTTGACCAAGGCATTGTTGACCTACTCATCAGACATTAGAGTAGGCTTTATTGTCATGTGCCTTCTTTGGGGTGCCTTCTTCACTCTTCACGAGACACAGGACTCCTCACACACATCAAAATTTGGTTCATCCATATGAGTCTACATGGACCAGGATAATTTCTTCCTTGTGCATGTAGTGGCCATATCTGGATCCATCAGCTCCCACCCATATAACTCCTTAAGGCCCATAGTACTTTGAAACTAGGTGCAGATGATTTTTCTTGTGTCCTCAGCATAGCCCATACTAGGGACAACATACTCTTCACTTGTTCTTTCTCTTTTTGTTCTTGGCCCCTTAGGAACCTAGGCGCCAAGGTCTGGAGTTGGTCCTTCTCCTACCTGAGTAGTCATGGGTGTGTTGGCTTGCTCGCGAACAATTTGTTCTATTTTTTTCACCCCTTCCTCTTCATCTTTCATCTCTTCATCCCAGGGTTCTTCCACATCCTCAGGTTGAACTTAGGGTACCTGGTGCGCTCTCTTCATACTCCTCCTCCTCGTTAAGCTTCAACTTTATTCTTCTCTTCTTCTCAGGTGCTTCTTTTTGAGGGGAGAGTCGAGGTGACCTTCTTAAAGGTTGAGATGTTCCAGTGCCTTGGGTCCTGGTTCTTCTGAACACCTTCTTAAATTGGCACTCCTCTTGGACTGTATCCACATCCAAGTATTCCTCTTCTTCTTGCACCTGTGGGGGAGTATCTGCACGCTCACCCTCCACTTTGTCTGTGGGCTGCCTCCAGCCTCTATGGTCCAAGCCTCCACTATCCTCATGTTCTTCTTCTTCCTCTATCTCTATGGTTGAGGTAGGCTTTGGAGCTGCCACATTTTCAACTGTGTGTTTTCCCTTAGGTGACCCTGGGAGCATGAAGTCATTCTCCACATACTTGTTATTTTCCAACCTAGGCTTAAGCTGGAGATAGAAAAGCATGGCTCCACTATCCCCAATAGCCAAACTTATTGGCTTCATGTTTATAACATCATAAATAAGCCTCTCAATGTAGGCAGATCAACCTGGATATACATAAGTTTTTCTGAGAGTATGGTAGTCACAATCTACCTTGTCCACATTAAAGCTCAACCGACGTGCATCAGTAAACCTGTGTACTAAGGCCTGGAAATAGCATGTTGTGAAGGTGTATGGAAGTTTGCACCATGGACTCCATGTCCCATCCTTCATTGCAAACCATGTGATGCAAAAATGTTGATACACTGTGAATTGTATTGCCTTACCCACTACTGAAGGTAAATCCTTTGGAATGTGTCATTCCTACTTAAAGGCCATGCATGCAAGTTGATCATACCATAGTTCTGCCCTTTGTTTGAATGGGCCACTCATTGTTCCTTCACACAAATACTTCTCAAACCTCTCAGTGAGGGACTTCTTCTCCATGGGGTATTCCCAAATTTTGTTCTTTGGCCCATCAGGCACTCCAATTTCTACAAACACAAGAGATAAGAGGATAGCGCCAAAACTTATCTTTTCACCTGTGTGTGCTTCCTCAGTAATTGTTTCTGCTATGTAGCCTACTAGATTGTAGACTTATCCTTGTGACATCTTCTTTGCAATATGTAGCCACATGGTGTTTACCTGTGACCATCTCTCTTGATCATTCAACTTAGTGAGCAGATGCGGCTTCCTATACCACCATAGGGTACTTCCTTAATTTGTAGATGTCCATTCTACGTGGACACTTGGAGTATCCCAACTCATTGCTTATGGCTACAACACTACCTAATCAGTCAGATCATTAATAATATATGTTCATGTGCCCTTCAATCCTGTCAATGTAGCAATTAGGGCATTGTGATCCTTACCCTTCGTCCAAGCAAAATAGAAGAAGTCCTCATGGACTCTGCTCATAAGCCATTGGTATAAAGCTTTCTGGTTTTCCAAAATATGGGAGTTCATATAGTTGATACACCCCTACCTTCTTGAGAAACTTCTCCCCAACATCATCATATACTGGCATGTCATCCACCATGTGCTTGTTGGTCTTCTTATTCAACAAAGCATCCAACTCTCCCTTGTTGTCAGTGGTGTGGTGGTTGTAATCACTTACTTTACATCTGTGGATATGGGAATCCCAATCCCATTTGACTATCACTCCTTCTGGATAATGCATCTCTGAAAAATTTCTCTTGGGAGCAACTTTGACCTTGACTTCCACCTTTTTCTTCCCCTTTGTCCTACTGCAGGTGCTTTCTTTGGTGCCATGGTAAAAATCTCACCTTTTCTTCTCTGTCGAGTAAGCCCTCATGCCCTAGCTGCATGCCCTAGCTCGAAACCACATGCCCTAGCTCGAAACTGTGAGCCCTAACTCCTTCTCAATGCTTCTGCTTTTCTCAAACCCTTCTCCAATGGGGATGCAAGCCACTTCTGCACACAAATCCACTCTCCATGTCTAGTTTCACAGCTCTCTGCACCTCAACATGTTCCATTTGGCTCGGTCGCAACTAGCTCACTTGAATACTTGTGATTGCAAAGGTAAAAATGAACCCGCATCAGGTCCTTATATAGATTTTTGAAAATTTATTAAATTTATTGCTCCTTCACCTACCACCAATCCTCTCATTAATTGACCATTTTCCCAACTTCCGTGTGGTACACCTTCGTGCCCCAGCTATAACCTTCTAGCACCTTCCTACCTTCTGGCTACAGACCTCCTTCTACGTGCTTCCATGTGCTGAAGTACCTTGCCACTGTGCCTTCCCCTAGTAGTTTCCATGGCCGCAACTTACCTCGTGTTATATTGTTCATTCATTTATTTCCAACTATGGTCTTCTCTAGGATCAATCTTCTTTCTAGCAGCTCCTTTCCATTTTTGAATAACACCTGTAACAATATGTTCTTATGTGTACCCATTTTTGAATAACAAATAACAACCACCCCACACCAATGGTATGTGCAGTCCTCTATGCATAAAAATACTTCAGATTGTAATTAGCTTCCAGTGCGCAAACACGCTTATTACACAAAACACCAAACTAAATTGACAAAGCATAGCGACGAAGAAGGAAATACATTAAAGAAATACAGAAAGGGAAATCTATACTAAATGGAAATACTGCCTTATTACAAACACCAAGAAGACTTATTTATAGTAGGGCTTCAGCCTACTCCCGTTGAAGTAACTGGGTAACCGTGTTCCATCAAGCGCCTCTAACTGACAAGCACCTGATTCAAGTATGTGAGTGATAACATATGGTCCCAACCAATGCACCTTAAGTTTTCCTAGATGGCACAGAAACTTGGAATCATAAAGAAGTACCATCTGTCCAACCTCAAGCTTCTTGTCCCTGATGTGTCTGTCATGCCATGCCTTCTGCCTGGCCTTTTCCTGCTTCTGACTCCAACGTGCTATGGCGTGCCTCTCATCCAACTGTATTAACTTGTCAATTCTTTCTTCTAATGCTTTCTCATCAGCTATACCTCCCAGTGCACGTAATACACAAAGAAGGTAACATGAATTCCATGGGAAGAATTGCTTCTACACCAAACACCAACTGAAAGGGTGTAGCCTTATTCAACCTCTTGTAGGTTGTTCTATATGCCCAAAGTACAACAGAAACTTTATCATCCCAATCTTTCCTTCCAACATCACAAATTTTTGTCAAGGTCTGGCTCAATATCTTGTTGAAAGCCTCAACAGTCCCATTTTCTTGAGGGTGATAAGGTGTAGTCTTGTGGTGTGTGACCATAAATTCATCCAATAATATCCTGATTGTCTCATTCAAGAAGTGTGTGCCCCTATCACTTGTCAAACTCAACGGACATCCATACCTAGTAAGAATATTTTCCCATAAGAACCTTGTTGTTGTAGCCATTGTACAATCCTTTGTAGGTGTTGCTTCTGCCCACCTTGTAAGATAATCTGTACAAGTGATGATGTAGCATGATCTAGTTCTATGTGTGGCTGGGGAAATAGGACCCACAAAGTCTATTGCCCATTTTTCAAATGGCTCTGCACTAGGAATAGGCCTCAAAGGCATTTCATCTCTTTTCCTAGGTTTTCCAAGGCACTGACAGTGATCACACGCCTTACAATACTCTTTACAATCCTTATACAGGGTCTCCCACCATAATCCAACGAGTAGAATCTTGTGTGGTGGCGTCACCTGCATAGTGCCCACCTGCAATACCACCATGAGACTCTTCCATGATATCCATCTTCTCATGTTCAAGTACACACCGGTGTCATACTTCATCTCATCCTAGTTTGTATAAGTCACCACTGATCAACATGAAGGGTGCAACGTGAATTGCAAGTTGTTTCTTCTCTAAGGCTTTCATTCCTTCTGGTGCCATACCTGTGTGTAAAAAGACAACAATATCCTCCAATTCTGAAGGTGTGTGATGTAACCTGTACAACTATGCATCTGACATTGTATCTTCAATTGTCTACTGTGCATCCTCCCCTCACTGAATTCTTGATAAGTGGTCTAGGCCAGAATTACTTTTACCTAGTTTTACCATGACTGTAAAGTCAAATTCTTGGAATAAGAGAACCCATCGACATATGTGCCCCTATAAAATGGGCTTATTTACCAAGTATTTTAATGCCATGTGATCTATATAAAATACAAAAGGTGTTGCTAGCAAGTATTGTCTGAACTTATGCATAGCACTTAGATCATTGACAAGGCCTCGCGCTCTGTAGTTGTATAATTTTGTTCTGCAGGAGTCAACTTTCTACTAGAAAAATAGATAGGATGATCTATAATACCTTCTCTAGGCTGAGCTAACACTGTGCCAATGGCCATGCCAGAGGCATCCACATGTACGTGAAATGGTTGGTTCCATGAGGGAAAACACAGAATAGGCATTGTAGTAAGTCTCTCCTTCAATGCCTCAAATGCACGTTGTTGTGGTTCTCCCCAATAGAATGTCCCTTTTCCTTTTAGTAACTCTTCCAAGGGTGTGGAAATCTTCACATATCCTTTGATAAATTTCTATAATACCCTATGTGGCCCAAGAATCCACGCACCTCACTTTGACTGGTAGGTTCCTCCAGGCCTACAATAACTGCAACCTTAGCTGGATCTACTAACAAACCTTCCTTGTAGATGATATGCCCTAACAGAGTTCCAAAAGGTGTAGCAAATACACACTTCTTGATGTTTAAAGAGATGCTTAACTATCTACATATTTCAAACATTAAGCACAAGTTGTCACAATGATCCTTAACAAGCCCATATACCATCCAATCATCCAAGTAAACCTGCAAGAATTTGTGAATAAAATCCTGGAATGCTTGAACAACTATGCGTGAAAATACAACAGGCACGTTCTTCAAACCAAAGGGCATCACTGTATATGCAAAACTTCCCCATTCAGTGGTGAAATTCATTTTCTCTTGATCCTCCTGTGCAATTCTAACCTGGTGATACCCTGAGAATCCATCTGTAAAAGAGTAAACTTTGTGCCCTGCAATGCCTTCTAATATTTCCTCAGTGAAAGGTGTAGGAAAAGGATCAATCACACATGCAACATTCAGCTCCCTGTAATCCACACAAATCCTAATCTGACCATCTTTCTTTATACTGATTACCATGGGGCTAACCCACTCTGATTCTTCTAGGGGCTTAATGATGCCAGATTTCAACATTTTGTCAATTTCTTCTTTAACTTTTACGTGCAGGTTAGGGTTCATCCTGTAAGGTCTCTTCCTGACTGGGCGCACACCTTCCTTTAGCTTAATCTTCATCTCACCTAATGACTCATGCACTCCCTTTAACTCATGGTAGCCCCTAGGGAATAAGTCTTGGAAATCACGTAGTAACTCAATTATCTTTTCTACTTCAGAATCAGACCAATAATCTCCAATTATGGCCTCCTTAGGTTCAACATCCGTGCCAATGTTCACTTTCTTGGTCTTCATAGGTTCATGATAGGTGCATGTGTTTTTATCCACACTATCTAAAACCTCACGTGTACCTACTGAATGATCTATGTCCAAATATTCTACTTCTTCATCATCCACTATGTAGACCATCTTTCCTTTCTCCTTCTCAAAGCAAGTGCATGTAAATAGTTTGGCATCTGTATCATCTACCTCATCAAAACACATTCCTTGTTCTTCCTCACCAAATAACTCCTGAATGAGTTCTTCAGCCTTTGCACTGTCTCCCATAGTCAAGCACTCCATAACCCATAATGCCTCTCTTACCAGAGGTTTAGTAGAGAAGTAGTCAAAATTCTGGGTCATTCCTGCAATCAAGTCTTGCCAATTTCTAGTCTCCCTATGCAGTTCTGCATAAACATACCAAGTGTGTGCACAACCTTGCAAAGTGGAATAAAGTTTGTGCACCCAAAGTGAAGGTGGTAAAGCTTCCTACCCCTCTATCTAGAGTCTCTCACACTACTGAATGTGGTGCTGAACAGGTTGATTACCATGATATATGCAGATTTGAGTAGGTGCATTGCTCCTAAGAAACTGGGTTGTCAGAGAAATTCTTACTTCATTCCATTCTATAAGAGTATCCCCGTGAACCATCCACCAGCATGTTGTCATCCGCATGCAGGGTATATACTAACCTATTTCTTATCTCCACTTGATCCATCCACTTCTCCTCCATGGCATGCAGGAATACCATAGGATCTCCTTCTCCAGTGTACCGGGGTACAGAGTTGTTACCTATCCTCCTAATACAACGAGGTTTGTTCCTCCATGCAAATGTGCTTCTTACTTCACGCCCAACCATCTCATAGGTGCCATGTGCCCAATTATCACAAGAAATACTTGTAGTATCACTAATAGACTGTGCATCTTCCCACTGGAGGATTCCTTCCTTAGATGGCTCAAGTACTTCTGGATCTTGAATGGCGTGCACATAAATTTTGTTCAGGTCTTCCTCACTCAAAGGTTCAACATAAGGTGCAGATTTCCCATCTGTCAAAGGGATAATAACTCTTTCTTCCTTGTTCTCAAAACTTATATACCCCTTGTTGAACTGTAGATCAACATTATTTGCATAACACCAAGGGCACCCAAGTAGAGCTGGGAAGTTGTCTGCTTCTGCAAGTGCTAAAACCTCAAAGTCCCCAGTGAACTTGGCCCCTTGTATAGTAATGGATGCATCCTTTAAAACTTTGATTGGAGTGGCCTTAGTTTGATTAGCCATAAACAATACATTAGAGGATGGCTGTAATGGAGGTCTTCCCATCTGTACCCATGCATCTAAAGTAAGCACATTCACTTCCGTGCCTGTGTCAATCAATATATTGCTCAAAATCCACCCATCCACAACAACATTCAGAGTGATCTCCTTGTCATAATCCAAGCTATGAGGGGGAATATTAGCATGCAAGATCTTTCTTCCATTCTCAATACTTGCATGTGGAGTGTTCCCCTTTAACCAATTCCCTAGTAATGGAATAATATTCTCCTGGCGCAACATCTTGCATACCTCTTTCAAATCATCAATATCTGACTGGACCATCTTTGTTGCCTTCTTTTGTTCCAGCTTCTGTGACTATTCCTTTAAACATTGTATTTCACCCTAAATATTTCTGAGTACCTCCATGGTTTCCTGATAAACCTCCTTCTGATGTGTAGGATCTGGGTACCTTGCATGTAAAACCTCCTCCTTAGTAATGGTAGGATTCTGTTGTAACGTCTCTCTGGCACGTGCAACTTCAACACGTGTAGTAATCTTCATAGGTACTACCTCAGGTTCTGGTGCCAACTTTGGCATCCACTGATTTTCTATGGTGCGTTGTATTCTAACCATCCCTGTGCCCTTGTTTTCCTATTTATGTTACTTGCTAAGATGCTCATATAAGTTTGGGCATTCCTCATAGTTATGATTCTTCCCACAAAAAGAACAAGTAATATTCTGAGGACATTTGCACCTGTAATGGTCAGGAGATCAACATGTAAACATGTTCACATGAGGAAACTCACCTCATCCACCACCATGGCCTCGGCCCCTGAATCCACCATGGTATCCTCGACCTCTGCCATGACTTCCTTCAAAGCACCCTTCATTCTGATCATAGCACCCTTGAGTGTGATCATGATCATGGTGCTCACTTTTACTTTTAGAATTATCTGATACTCCTGTCTGTCATACACCAATATCTATGGCATCATGGATCTGACCAATCAACCTGCAGTCTTCTGTATTGTGAGTCGTGGACTGAAAAATCTTACAATAGCAAGATACATTCTTTCTTATTGCGCGTTGTAATAATGGGCAGCGGCTTGCATCATGGTCTAAATGACATATCTCACAGTCTAGCAATAATGAATGTACTGACCTATGGGGAAAACTATCCTTAGTGTGCCCTTCCACTTCACAATCTGTACACCAAATCCCAGTGCATGTCTCATGTGCTGAATTGGCCGATAGTTTCTCCAACTACTTTTCCATAGCTACAATCTGTGCTTCCAGGAATGGGCTCACTCCAGTGTCTATACTTCTGACTACCTCAGCATGTAACACTACTTCAAGTGCTTCACATGGGTCTGTATATGTCTTATGTGACAGCTCCCTCCTAAAAGGTGTGATCAAGCCCCCAGCAAACCATTGTGCATGTTGGCTTGCATGAATATCATATGAAAGTTTAGACAAAAGTGTTTTGAAATGGGCATCATATTCCCAAACACTCTCAGTAGTGCCCTGCTTAATATCCTTGAGCATGCTTATACTCTTCTGCTGAACTCAGGGATATAAAACTCCTTAAGGAAAGCATCCTCTTAATGCTGCATAATCTATGCAAGTCTGATCAGGGTCAAACTTCTTGTACCATTTGTGAGTGCATCCCTACAATGTAGTTGTAAACTAACTTGCCTTGTACTCAGAATCCATAATCCATTTTGTGTGCCACAGTATCTCACACATGTGCACATGCTCAGCAACATCTTCTATTCCCCTATACTCTGGAAGATGAAGTGACATCTCCATGTAAATATTTTGGGGTTGGTGAGGACCATGCCCACCTGATCCAGAACCTCATGTGTTACCTCTACCTCTAGAACCACCAGATCCACCAGAACTAGAGCCACCTATGCCCCCTGATCCTCCCTTGTAGCCAGAAGTGGACCAGTGGATGTACTTCCCTGTGTCCCAACAGTGGTACTAAACTGAACTCCTACAGTCTGCGAGGTGGTACTACTCCCAGAAGTGAGTCCAAAATTTTGTGTGCTTGAGTTCTGTGCTGACGATGCACCTGAAAAGGTACCTCCAAATAACAAAGAAGATGTTTTCCTAGCCATAGATGCACTTTCTACTTGATTTACTCCTTTTCTGCTACTCCCCAAACTAGCTTGTTGACTACTGGTTATACTAGATACTGGAAAACCAAGCGCAAGGGCTAGGTTTCCAGGTAGATTCAGATGCGTGCCTGTGGCCCATGTCGTCTCTACTGGCATGCTCCCATATGAGGCCGAGGAGGGTTCCCTATCATGCTTTCCCAAATGGGGGAGTTCCAGATGCTCTGGCTCCATGCCTTCTGCGTGAGCTCCAAATCCTTCATGAGCCATCTCTCTCCTCAATGCCATCCATTCTGCAATATCATGTTGCTTCTCTATCTCCCTCTCACATGCCTCATTGTACTTAAGCCACCTTTCTTCTCTTTTCCTCTCTACCACTAGGTCTTCCATCCTTCACCAAACCTACTCCTTCCCCCGCATGTGGTAGGGTTTAGCTAGCCATCAAATTTTCTTCCAAGTTCAGGGTTACCATCAAGATTTTGATCGCCAGTGGAATGCCTTGCAGATAAGTTCCCCTGGGATAACGTAAAAACTAGAACTCAGCTACCTCCAGGTAAGAGTAAGTGGAAATTGAGTACTCTAAAATATAGCTATTCAGAACACCATGGAACCAAGTGTCCACAACGTGCGTCCAAATCAGATCAGCATCATAGAGGGCCTGAAATTCTTCTTGCATCCAGACAAGTGTGTGATACCTCCAATTCCTTTTAGATGCATAAGCAACCAGCCACTCGTACAACTCTACCAGAAAGATAGCAAAGAAGCTCTCATACAAACAGTCATACAAATTCTGCTCCACCCACGTGCGTGCGTCAAACTCAGATCCAGTGTTGAACCTCTGAGCATACTCTTCTTCCAGATCTTTTATCCACTCCTCAACACTTTCTAGGGTCAACTGGTACGTCTTCATCATGAAACATCCTGAAAATAGCTGAAAAAGAGGTCCTGAAAATGGAACCAATGATGCAGCCTAGAATCTACTATGAATAACCCAGGTGTGCTGGCACATCACCCAGCCTGAGCTGAGCACTCACCCAAAGTGCACAAAGGTACCAGGCCCCTCTTTAGAGTTTCTTGTGTAGGATGTTAGTGTGATGATGATAAAACATATTCAGATCCATAATTAAACATAAACATTCCACAGTGCATAATCCAGATCTAGATCTTAGAGAATCATGAATTAAACAATAACTATAATAAGATTAACCATACATGAACCAGATTCAGTTATGTTTAACACCATTATCCAGCCAATATTATCCATTGCATTAAACACTGTAAAACACAGAAGCTTCTTACATTATAAAGTATATCCATAAGTCATGTGCGCATCAGATCCAACAACATAACTCTACAATAATTCACACTCTATTCCTAAACTACATAGTTCAATACATATTTATAGAGGTGGGGACTTTCCCTTCACCACCTATGCACTTCTCAAAATAGGTCGCATGTTGATAATAGCCATGCACCTTTACAATAGCATGCATACATGCAAGTGTTCTAATAATAGATGTCCTATAGTTAACTGGAAGAAGAAATCCTATTATTAGCTCAAACCATGCATGGCACTTATCAGCTGCTCATTCCCAAAATACCATTGTGTGTAGCGCAAGTCTCCACCTCCATGTGTGTTTCACATGCTATCTTCCAAAAATATCCCTTATCCATAAAAATGGCTCATCTTTTTTGTGCCTTCTCCTTAGAACAATATTTTTTCTGCTCAACATGAGATTTATTGATGCGGTGTTGCTTCTTGTTGCGTATTAAGGAAGAAACTACAAAAGAAGAGTGAAAGAGTATTCAAAGTCATGCGTTATGAAAAATTTGTAACAAATATGTAAAAAAGTGTAAAAAGGAAAGTGTGCACCTGATCCATGAAGAGTGAAAAGGATAGAAAATTTCCTGAACCACTATATAAGTGTGAGTTTTTTGGGAGATCTCACACCAAGAGTGAGTTTTTTGGGCTATCCCATGCCAAGAACAAGTTTTTTAGATGATATCATGCCAAGTGTGAGTTTTTTGGGTGATCTCATGCCACGTCATAAGAGTCTTGGTGAGAAAGGTCTAGTGTTATTCTCTTTCCATGATGGCTTCTTGGAATTTATAAACCACTGCAGATGGTGTGATCCTGATTTTTCTGTGTTTTTTCTAGTTCCATATAATAAAATAGTAAAAAAGGAGATAGGATGCATTCTGATTTTCTTGAGGATTGTTCTTGTACTATGAAAATTGCTCTGTAAAAACTGTTGAAAATGTGTCAATCTGACAAAGTAACTATAGTTGTCCCCTAGTCATAGGTACCCAGGAAAGGTCAAGAGTTCCTAAGTGCTCATGCATGTATCTAGGTGCTATTATATGTGCTAAACTAAGGACCCAAGTCATAATCTGGGTCATTCTATGGGTTGTAAATTTGTTTTGTTCCTATACTATGCAGGTCTATGTTGAATCTTTGAGCTAATGAATGAGGTGACTGATTCATCCAATGTATGCCCCCTCATTAGGGATGCATGTGACATTGCTAGGAGGATGCAGACCAAAGGAGAGGACCTTAAACTGATACCATGCTGGGGGAGGGGATGAGCATGGTAGAAACCAATACACATGCAAAAAAAAGTAACTAGAAATATGTGTAAGTAGAAAAGTGACAATGATGCTATAGAAGACAATGTAAGCAAGTGATAGTGCATAAAAAGTAGACCACGAAAAGCGGATTTCAAACATGGGACATTGCTCACAATGTTTCATTATAATCAGGGCCAAAGCATCTCAAAGCATACAAGAAATGAAAAAACAAGCACATTAGAGCATAAAAATGATAAACAATTATGTAATGTAAAAATGGGGAATGTGGTATCAAGGAAATCAAAAAATCTCCATGTAGTGACAAGGTTACAAAGGAAGGATAAATTTTTTTTAACCATGGATATGTCAGTTGAGCTACAAATAAATGAAACATAAGAAGTACGCTAAACCCAACAGGGAAAAGGTGGTGTTAGAATAATCCACTAAATTGTTGAATTCCATCCAAATAGGGGTTTGAGGTAATGGCCAAATCATGTGCATAATAAAGAAAGGAGTCATTGCATTCCTCATATATTAGTTCAAAATAGTCAATATAGTACATAATGAGGAAATATCTTACAAGCGGATATTTTACTAAATGTTCTTTTAAAAATCACAATGAGAGGTTCCCAACACACCAATAAGCTGATATGATATGCCAAAACTAAAAAAACCATGAGATGTAAATACCCAATTAAGTATCAACTTCTCCAAGTGATATGAAATTAGGGATGTAATATTTGAGTTTGCAACATAATAAACGCAATGCCATGGTCCACATGGGAAGCCATGTGTAAACCTAATTTGGCATATAGTCTAGTGGCATTGATCTTAGCAGACTACAAACGAGTGGAACTAATTGGATAATTAGAATATGTGAAATTAAGATAAGAGATATCAACTAAAGATGGGATTTTGAATTTATTGACATGAACATAGTTGTGACTCATTATAAACTATTGATTGGAAAGAAATGAGTTTTTGATGGAAACGTGACCGGTATTATTGTCTCCAGCCAAATAGAAAGTCACATGGATAATTCCATCATTGTGATTACTATGAAAAAAGTGAATAGAGGCCTTACATTATCCCCACGGAACCCATGTCACCATATACACATAAATTGGGGAGTTAGTTCAAGGTGGGTTATCAATATGAGTGAAAACAACCAAACTCAATGGTCTCACAAGTTGAACATGGGAGATGAAAGTTTTTCACAAACTAAACACAAGAATGTGGAGATCCTTCATCGTGCATAATATAGGAATGACTTAATGGATGAAGGACCTTGTGATCTTATTAGATAACGTCCCAAGTTATAAAATAGAGAAAATATTTGAATTTGTAAAAAAACACACCACAACTACATGAAAAAATGGATAAATTCATCTTCCTTAGGGATTAACCTCTTTAATCGATTGGGACTCATATGTTGTTATGAATCGTTAAATGTGAAATGAACATGAAGTTCGTCATATGAAAATGGTGCATTATTTAGAAAGGAAAATAAAGCAATATTTTGGCATTGGGAGTATGTATATCGTTTTATTTGAATTCCAAGATCATGTACATTGAATAGAATTGAGGATGAGCATGTTAAAACATATTTTAAAAATGAAATATGTGGGTGGCCTAAAGGTTAGGGATCCAACATGAACAATCCACTGAACCTACAGAAAATGCTTGTAATCTCTTGCAAGGGAGGAATTTTCTGAGTAGGTGGGAAAAGGGAGTGGGAAATAAGGAGAAGGAATTAATACCGCAGGTAGAAAATCAAATGCATGCAGATATTAATCAGAACATGTCATCACATATAATAGGAAATAAAATAACTTTGTTACTAACACCAGGACAAGATAGAATTATAAACACAAATTTTCATTAATTCCCTCATCAAGAAAAGAAAGAAACTCCTTTCTTCTTCATTAATACTTTGGCAAAGGTGTACATTGAGAGGAATGGAAGAACATGAGAGAGAGAGAATATATGAAATTTTCTATCTCTTTTACTTTTCACAAGTAGTTGTCTACTCCTAAGCATACAAAATTGACAGCCCTTAAGAATGGGGAAGTCATTACAATTTATAGATCTCAAGAGGACTCTTCACTTAACCCCCACATGAATTTTTCAATCGTCCTCCACAATATGTGACTCTTTGAATCGCTAGGGATGAAATTAGGTCCCCTTTTATTAATTAAGGGTGACTTATTACAATATTAACTATAGTCATATTTAAATCAATAGGACAAACATCGTGATTTCTCACAACAAAGAATTAAAAAGGGGGTAAAGAATGAGAGAAGATATGGAAGAAGAAATGCTCCAAATCCTGGATGAAGATGCCTATGTATTTGATGGAGATCCTCACTAAATAAGTTGAAGATGGAATCTAACCCCTGATGACCTCTACCACATTTTTATACTGATGTGAAAATCCGATGAAGTTCACTTTGAACACTTTTCCCTTGTTTCCTCTTAAAACACTTAAAATGATGAACCTCTGCATCTCACCTGGATACACCGAAAGGAAGAATGATGAGCACTTGATAAGTAGACCACCGAGAACATTGAAATATGACTCCCCTTATTAAGAGAAACCTTTTGATTTTTGAGATACTATCACATTGCATGATCAATCATTCACATGAGAAGAATTGAATGTACTTGTTTCACCTCGCCTTGATCTTGATTTTTCCACCGCGGGAGCACTGATGATGAATAAAACACGAGACAAAATATTTTTGATCATGGAGTAAGAAAAGAAGAATGAAATCAGGACCAGTGTCATCCACCTTTTTATCATTCACTTCATGTGAAATAAGTTGGAATGGCCTTTGATATGAAATTGGCAATTTCCTCATTTCAACACTCTTCGCTCACCGCATCAAGGAATGCAAGGATTGACTTGAAACTAGAGTGGAAGGATTCTATGATTATTTAGACCATTTTGGGATGGGTGAAGTGTTGAAATGTGGCCATTTTTGGCTCATTTCACCCATTTACTATTTTTAGCATATTCATCATGAGTACCCATTCTTGCCATTTTTGCTAATTTTTTAGTGTCTTGATCATAGGGGAGTGGAATGAGGAGTGTGAATGCACATTTTTCTTGGCATATATACTTACTAAAAATATAAATTGGTCTTCCTGGTGTGGGATTCAAACAAAACCACTTGTAGAATTTTACATAATTTATCACGAAGCTCTGCTCAAATTTTTAAGAGATTTCACCCACTAGAACCTTGGGAATTGAAGAAGTACCTCACGGCCTTTTCGTTGTTGTGCCATGACAGCCATTAATGTAGTCCTTAATCTTTGAAAGTGCACTTTCCCACATCGAATTGTGATGAAATTGGTTTCACTGGAATAGGTTTTTCTTTTGGACTTTTTATGCACATTTTTAACTTGATCCATCTGCCTGAATAATGGGAAATAAAGGTTTATGAAACCAGGGCACGAACCAGGGGTTTCTTCACTGTAAAAAATCTAGGGGATCATTTAAAAAAAAATCACTTGCTTCTTTATGGAATTTTGAAATAGTGGGATCATTTAAAAAAATCACTTGCTTCTTTATGGAATTTTGAAATGAGGAATATTGTAAAAAATCACACGTCAATCTATTTACTGGATTGTGAGATATGAACATTTCTTCGATCTGAGGCATGAAGTCATTCAGGCGAAACAAGATCACGAAGCTTTGAAAAAATGCAATTTTTATGAGATATTTATTTTTTGCGATTATGGAAACATGGAGAATGGAATGGAGGAGTAACAATGGATTCAAGAAATTTTGGATAAATTTTTCAATAGTTTCAGGAGGTTTCGGAGAAAAATGGGGGAAAATGTGAAAATAAACTCATTTTTTCTTTTATGCCTTTAGGAGGAGGGGGCACATTTTCTTGTCCTCTTGGAAAAGGTAGAAATTGGACACATAATTGCACCCTTTCCCTATGACAATAAGTGGCATACATGCACTGGCAGAAGCGGTGGGTGGAAAATGAACAAAAAGTGCTTGCGGAGACCTCTCAGGGTCATGTGGTGGGTTCAGGAGCTCCAAGATGGAAGGGGCATAATTTTTTCTCTCCTTTGTCCCCTTTTAAAATGGATAATATGGACAAAAAAATGATTTTTAAGCGTCATGCTCACATGTGGCACTGGAAAAAAAATCAACTGTGAGAGCATACCTTAATGAAGGACCGGAGGTCTTTTTAGGCACTTTTCTATATGAATTTGACTAGAAATATAATTTGTAGAAGAATGGGATGGGTATCAAGGTATGTTTCTTCCTTAACACCCTTCAAAAATGAACTTCTTCCTTGGAATCATAGATTGTGCCTGCCAAAAATGAGCTCCCTTGAGAAGTGCCAAGGGCTTGTGAAAATTTTAAATGTTCCAAATTGTAGAGGATCCTCTTAGATTTTTAATGAGTTTTTTTTCCTCCTAACTACTCACAAATCTCATGCAATCATCTACCGAAGATCAAGTACATGTTTTGACGGTCGTTTCCTCCCAGGGGCTGAGACTGGGTTATATGAAAACCCATGTGGAAGCAGGGGGCGCATTTTATTTTCCCCCTTGTCCCCTTGAAAATGGATCCAGGGGACACAAAATTTTGCCTCTCTCACGATGATAAGTGGCACTTTGTGATTGCGCGATGGAGGGAGCTAAAATGAGGTAAAAAAGATCTTAAATTGCTTCACAGAGCTGAACGGGGTCATGTGAGGGTCCAAGAGCTCCATGATGGAGGGGGTGAAATTTTTTGTTCCCTATTTACCCTTGGAAAATTAAAAATATTTACACAAAAGTACACTTTGAGCACCATGCTGACACGTGGCATCAGAAAAATTAACTAAGTACAAAACTTGTACCTTGAGAAGTAACTTGAGAATGAAGTTATTGGAGGTCCCGGATGTCTTTTTGGGCACTTCTTTATATGATTTTAATTGAAAAAATAATTTTTAGAAGAATGTGATGGGTCCCGTGATCTAACTTTTCCTAAAACACCCTAGAATATCCCTTTTTCTTGAGACCACAAGGTGTAGCTACCAAAAATGGATTGTGGAGAGAAATGCCTTGTTCTTGTGATAAATAAGACAATACCATAATTTAGGTAATTTAATTATAATTCCATTGGTATTTTTTTTAACCTCCAACTAATTTTGGAGCTCCCAGAATCATCTTCTAAAGCTCATGTGTTTTTTCGCAGTGCACGCTCCTTTGGCCCCAAAAACCCGCTTTTGTTAAACTTGCTCTTGAATATCCAAATATTCCCTAAATATTCCTAAATCACTTTCACAATGATCTTGGATCATTAATACTACTACTTGGTGAATTTATGACTTGAAATCAACTCTGTATAATATGTACCAGCCTTAGAAAGGCTAAAAAATAGTCATTCCTAAGCCTACCAAAAGATTTGCCTTCAAAGACATTGTCTCAAAGGAAACTTATGAGATTTTTTTCATCTCTTCAACACACATGCAAGGTTAATACAAATAACATGGGTATTACATGGATGGGGATAGGTATGACATAGGGGATGGACTTATTTGGAGTGTCGAGAAGGTTTACAATGAAAACTTTCAACACTAGGGTAGAGTTGTCTCATTTTCAGGTTGAATTTTCCCTTGCAAAAACACATGGATTCCATTAGGTTCTCTTTGCTTGTCCCACAGCAAGACATGGTCTCCAACTTTGAAATCTTTGGCTTTCACTTTCTTGTCAAACAACTTATTGACCTTTAAATGATGTTTTTTTGATTCGGTCCACGTCCTTGAACCTATCGTCCTTGAGATTCTAAAGAAAACAAAACATTTTTTGTCAATGGAATCACGATATTTCTCATCTTCCACTACCTGGAGTAATTTGAGTGTTGGCATCTCGAATGTGACTAGAATATCTACATTGATTCCATAGAGCAATTGGAATGGTGACATATTAATATTTTCTTTAAATTTATTCTATTCGCTCACAACGCATCGTAGAGATTCTTGTGTCAATTCCTTTAATTTTCATCCACCAATTTGTGGACTATGGTCACAATGTTCTTGTTTCTCAATTTCACTTGACCATTCCCTTTTGGGTAATAGTTCGATGCGTGTGACAAAGAGATTCCATAATTATAACAATATTCAGTTAGCTTTATGGAGGAAAAATATGTGGGATTTTCCACCAAGATCTTTTGAGGGATCCAAAAATGAACAAAAATGTTCTCCTTAATGAAATTACACACCGCTTCGGAATTAGCATGCTTGGTCAGGATTTCTTCTACCCATTTTGTGAAATATTTGGTCGTTGTGAGGACATGGGTATGTCCTACACTTGAGTGAGAATTTAGAACTCCAATGAAATCCAAGCCCTGCTGTTGAAAAAGCTCCTTGATCACCACCATCCTGAGGGGAAGAGAAATGACCTGTGGTATCCTAAATTTTTTTGACATGCTTCACATATAGAGATCCATTCTTGGGCATCTACGAACAAGGTAGGCCAATACTTTCTACGACAGAGGTTTTTATGAGGGGTCACCATCGCAGAAAAATGTCCACCGCATGCTTGAGTATGTTATTCCTTTAGCAACTTCCCTTGTTAGTCTTTGCGTACGCACCTCAGGAAGCTTCCATCAAATCACCTCTTGTAGAGCACATGATTCCATATGACATACTTGGCTGACCTAAGCTTGAGGGTTCTTCTTTGTTTGTGAACAAGGTGAGGGAGGGCACTCACCATAGGTTAGGAAGTAGGTGATGTCCACATACTACTCATTTGTCGTGTTCATGAAAATAACTTTAGGCAAGTCCTTAATTATGAATTCACAACATAAACATTATCCTATATCATTCTCTACCAAAAGTGCTTCATCTACTGCAATCAACCTGCACAGCCCATTTCCTTTGACTAGATTTGAAGGTCTGATATCCAAATCATATTTCTAAATTCTTGCCACCCAATTTCCCCTCTTGGTTTCTAGATCCTGTTGGGTAAGGATTGACTTGATAGCAGATCCTGGGACCATTACCATAATGTGGGAGTTGAGGATGTAGAACCTGAATTTCTTTACCACTTTGACCATGGTATATGTTTTCTTTTCCAATTAGTTATACCTCAACTCATGGTTCTTCATAGGATATCTCATGAAAGCAATGAGGGCTTCAAGGCCTTCTTCATTATTCTGGGTGAAGATGGTTGATATTGTGTTCTCTGAAGCATAACAATACAAAATGAATTATTTTTCTAAATTAGGGCACACCAAGGTAAGAAGTGGTGCACATGTACCCTCATTTTCTCTTGTCATCTGGACCTTTTTGGAAGTGATGCATTGTATCTGGAGTAACTGATGATGTAGGTTATCACTGATGATCTACCCTAATTCAATTCTTTTCTTTATTTTGATGATCGTGAGCATGAATAATTCCATCAAATCTTGAAATTATTTCATGGTTTCTTCCCCCATCACCTGACTGAGAAGGATAATCATGTCAGACTAGACTTTATGAAACTCACTCCGTGAGAGAGGCTTTGGCATGCAGGAAGGATTTCTTCTTTTTAAACCATGAACCCAATACAAGACCCTGAAGGTAAAAATTTGTTTTGGTCCATTCATTTGATGTAACATCTTTGAAGATGATGGCCATATTTCTCCAGGTTGGAATTTTCATCGAATGGGAGATGGGTTTGAGGGAAAACACTGAAAGGGCTTAGTTATCATATGCTCGAAAGGTTCGGGTGTCTGGCTCATAGTGATGAGAACATGCCAAAAAAATTTTTTTATATTTTTCACTAATATTAGATGGCCACCTATTACATACAACCCACTCATGAAAACCTTGTCCTCCACTAGCTCTCTGGGTCCACAAAGCATATGATCTTTGAGGTCTTTAAGGTCCATATGTGTGACATCACTGTCCCCTACACTTGAGTACTCAGATGAGAGAGTCGAGACTAGTTCGAGGCCTACAAATTTAAATTTCATGGCTAACATTAGATATCCTCTGCACTCATAATGAGAATTTACTATTTTTAGTAAATGGATTTTTTTTCACTTTTTTCAGTTTTGGTCGCCTTGTTTATTCCCTTGGTTCTTCCCTGTAAACAATGCCTTCAAGAAATTTTCCCTTTATAAGAATTTACTATTTATAGTAAGTTATCATGTGGAGACTTACTATTTTTAGAAAGTTCCTATCCACACTTCAGATTTTGACAAAACCACCTCCACTGGGCAAGGTTTTTTCTCACGATCTCACATATAAATTTTCAACTTGATTCGATCACCAAAACATTGGGAAATAGAAAATTTACAAAATAAGGGCAAGCAGTATGGATATTTTTTCATAAAAAAAATGGTACATGCATTTTACTGCTATCACTTGTGTTCAAAAGGCGACTAGAAATGGTGAAAAAATGCACAAAACCCCACCTCAATCCGTGCACCAATTTACAAGATGTGAATATTTTTCCTTCGCGGGCTATGGAGTTAAAATGGTGAAAAAAAGCCCTGAAGCTTTTATAATTTTGCACTTTTATGAAATTCCTTCCATTGCAATCATGGTAAAATGGAGAGATGGATGCAATAGGAAAAACAGAGGTGAAGGATTCTTGAAAAAAATCACCGGATTTTTACATAGAAACTAAGCGAAAAAGTGGCTATCTCCTATGATGTGTAAGCATGAGGAGGGGGCACATTTTTTTGTCCCCCTTATCACCTTGAAAAATAGATAAAGAGGATATAAAAATTTTCCTATCCCTATCCCTAGAGTGACAAGTGTCATGCATGCAATGGTAGAGGAGATAGCAGAAATGGCTCACTTTTAGCACCCGGGAGTTGATATTTGGTCATGTGAGGAACCTGGTGGGATCAAGGTGGGTGGGCACATTTTTCTATCCCCCTTTTTGAATTAGAAAGGGATTAAGCAGATGCAAAAATTTTCCACAACTCCTGGGTGACAAGTGTCAAGCATGCACGACATGGAGCGGGAGCTAGAGATTTGCCAAAAAGAGCTTATCGGAGCCTACTAGGGTCAAGTGGTGTTTCTAGGAGGTATAAGGTGGGGGGAACATTTTTTATATCTCCTCTTGTTCACATTTAGAAAGGGATGAAGGTGACAAAAAAAGTGTACATCAACCTCATACTACCACGTGGCACTGAAAAACTTTGGCTAAGGACAAAGCTTGTACCTTGGATAGGAGCTTCAAAATGGATGTTGTTGGATCTCATAAAGGTCATTTCTGGGAACTTCCTTATATGATTTTGACAGAAAATGACATTTTTTAGAAGAATGGTATGGGTTTAAAGGTATTATTCATCTTGCAAGGTATCGGACAATTTCCTCATAATTTATGTAATTTGTTTCTTCAGGATGAGCCAGTTTCCTTCCTATCAAAGAATGATATTATGGAAAGAAACTCATGGGCATTGTGAATCGAATATGACATTACCAGCACTAACTGTATCGGAATTGAATAATACTTTCTATTGATAGTTTTTTTACCTCAAACTCATTCCAGAGCTCATGAGAATCATCCTCCTAAAGCTCAAGTGGTGTTTTTACAGTGCAAGCTCCTTTGGCCTAAAAACCTCATTTTTGCTGAACTTACTTCATCATCTCGTGAATCGTTGTCAAATCTATTCCTAAATCACTTTCAAAATGATCTTCAATCATGAATACACCTTCCTAATGAATTTAGTACTTGAAATCTACACTCTAAATGAATATGCACCTGGCCTTAGAAAGGCTAATAAATATTGCATTTCTAAGCTTTCCTAAAAAATTCACCTTGAAAGACACTTGTCTCAAAGGAAACTTGTGAGCCTTGTAGTCTTCATTTTGGCTGCAACATATGGTAAACATATTTACGCGTGAACTTCATTCATGAAAATTACATGATATGGATACCTGAAGCGCCTGACATAGGGGACTAACTCCCTCTACTAGAAAGGTTCATCAAGATAGGCTTAGCAATGAAAAGTTTGGACACTATGTTTGCCATTGTCCTTGACAAGTCAATTGAAATTTTCCTCATTACAATGAACATGGGACAACATAACCATAGAGCTTGAACTAATGACCTGATCTCAGATCACATTTCCTTTGTAAAAAAGACAATTATTTCCTCTCTTACTTTCAATATCCCATCCACAATATCATCCATTTCCTATAAATTCAATTTTCATCAAACACAGAAACATTGAATACATATATAGTATTGTCATCAGTCATGCACGCTCATAAACCAGCTTATCACTGATAGTACATATATAATATATATATATCACCATGCATATATATATAATATATATAGGTGCATGGGGAATTTCCCTTCACCGCTTCATGCACTCCTAAAAATAGATCTGCATGCTTAGTAATACTCCCATGTGTTCTTACAAAAGCATTCTAAGAAATCATGTAATGCTTCACCTAATAATAGTCCCTTCTATTAATAACACTAGATTTGCATCCTATTATTAGCTTCATCAAAGTCTTCACATGACACTTGAACTTCTTCATGTTCCCAAAATACATGTCATGTATATTTCTTAAGTTTCTACCTTGATTTTCCAAAGGTCACGTACTCTATTCTAATTTCTATCACTATTTTCAGTGGCATGTCATGAAAATGGCTAAGTTATTGAACTTTCTTCCTTCTAGGCACAAAACCACTTGTGCATCAAATTTCTTCACACCCTTGCACCTACTCATGCAGAATTTCTACTTCTGCATCCACTATCATATTCAATGCCTTGTAATAATTAGGCAAGATTTCATCAACCCAACATTACGTGGACTACACTAATATCATTCATCACCCTCAACTAATGAGTCACTTTAACTTATACCTCCAAAGAATAATGAATGAATACTTATAAAATAATTTCAATTCTGAAAAAGTGATCAAATAATCATGCACAATCTTCTTCTTCTACAGAATGGATTGTGTAAATATCGCAGGTACTCATTTTTTATGTCTTCTTCTAACATCATTCACCATTCGTTGATTCCCTTCTTCACCCTTGCGAGGGAAAATCTCCATGCCATCTATCCATTTCATCTAAAGTTATGTCTTCTCCCTTATGCTTCAACACCCTTAAGACATTTACTAAACATGAGACAAAGTCATCAATGACATCCATTCTCCAGGTAAACCATCAAGTTCATTAATCTTTAATTCTATGTGGGATAGGATCATAGGGTTTTAACTGAGCATGTCATACTTTTCTACTAACATTATCAGCTTCTCCTCATGCCTTCCTATTTAGCCCTATCCATTATTCTTGGAATACAAGTCCTTGAATCCTCCTCTTCTAATGTCCTTGTCTTTAATAATTTTCTTAGACAATCCTGTACAAATTTTCAATGCCAAACTTTGCCATTTTCAACTTTTCCCTCAATGTATCAATTGGATGACCTCATACTCAACTATCTTCCACATTATCTACTTCTTAACTCTATCTTCTTCCTATGTAACCTCTTTTTCGTATTTAACAGCTCATTTCTTATATACTTGGACGCCAGTTGGCATAACTGATTGATATTCATCCAATATAAGTGCACTATGGTTCAGTAAATAATGCACAATTCTGAGGGAAATTTACCACTTACATGGCTTCCTCATAACCCTGAGACTCAATGGTTTCAAAATATAATTCCCCAATCTCCTAGCCATCTCATTGTTAAAAGTCTCATAACTCTATTTTATGCCTTCTCTATTCAAATATTCCTTGAACATCTTCATTTCACTCTTCCTTATCCTCTTCTTTTTCTAAAGAAAAATTCTTAAGGTAACGCTCCTTATCAACATTTTGGAATCATTAAACCTCTAAATCCTATCTTTGTTAATGTGTATGCTTACTCATTGTTAGTTGGGTTGAAATCTGTTAAACAGATGGGGAAATGTCTTGATTTGATATTATATCCTTCTTCATTACAGATGTTTTTATGCCAATATGACATACCTGTTGCTCACTTCAAATGTATTATGATCATCCTTCTACATGATTGATACAATAAATCTCCAATAATTTTATGAAAATTGACAGTTTCTAGACAGATGACACATTGTTAATTATCATTACAGAATTTTCATCATAATTGTTAAGGGTCCATATAATTTTGGTTCCTTAATCCATAATCATGCTTCGTGGAATCTACACAAGTCCATATAGGCTTTGTAGGGTCATTCTCTTGACCAATCAAAATTCTTTTTCCTATACCAATATTTTTCCCTTTGCAAGACTATTGAACTCCTACAATATTGTCCCATGCATCACCCTTTTCCTCCTGAAGTCATTATTCTTCCCCTAATATACCAACATTAAGTTTTCAACACTCTCCTTTTCTCTCACGTTCATGCTGCTACCAAGCACTATCTTCCTCACATTATTCGATCATGTATGATTCCTCTTGTAATAAACATTTTATTCTTAAAACAAGTTCCTACTAACTAACTCCCTAAAGTGAATCTTCCAATGTACTAAGGCTAGAAAAGCATCAGAAACTTCATTTTATTTCAGCTCCTCCACCTTAATTGAAGCTACATGACCTCATAAACAACATCCTAGACACCTAGGACTGTCCATTTAAGGGATTTTTCTATCTCTCTCTTCCTATGTAACATGACTTGAGCTTTCTTATAGGTTGGTAAGCTGCCAAGTTACACATTTTGCATTTCGGAGGACAAAAACCCTGCATAATGTACTTCAAGCAAGCTGTTAAAAAAAACCCTGCTTTCCTTTTTGTGCTCTGAGGTCCATAGCTTCTTTCAATGTAAGATCTAAATTTCCTGGATCTCTGAGCACCATATTGACATTCTGTACTTCAAACATGAATCTTTTTCAGTTTGTGACTGTTGACATTAAAATTTTCCTCTGTAATTTCTATTGCAGATTAATGTATGTATTAGCTAAATAGGATGTTGTTAAGTATAATTAGTAGTGGCATCCAATAGAAGATAACGGCGCCATCAGTATGGTGCCGCCAATAAAGTAGAGTATGGTAACAGTCAAAGTACAACAGAAATGTTGTAAAAAGTAAATATTTGTCATAAGTGGTCGGTAATGTTAAAATGTCAAAGTTTGGGTAAGTAGAAAAGTAGGGTATACATGATTAGGAATTAGAAATATTATATTTGTAATAAGGACAAGGAATGATGTCATAAATATTTTGTGTATTTTATTTGTGGAAAAGTCTAAAAAGGTGGAAACCATGTGAGATGATAAGGTTTATTTTATCTTAGAAGATAAGCCTACATGTAAAGGCAAGAGTTTAGGCATGTAATATGATTGGCCGGAAGAGATTTCCTATCCTATCTTAGAGATAGGGTGGATAAGCCTGAATTCCTATAAATAAAGAGGCCACCCCCCTCATTTAGCATAGAAGGAAGTAGTGAGAAATATTGTATGAGTAAGTAAGCCATCATTTTGAAGGTGTATTAAAGAAGCCATTTAGAGGTGTAATTGTGAAGTTTCTCCCATAGTTATTGTTGGAAGGAAAGTGAAGTCAGTAACACTTGAAGTACCTAATGGGTGAGATTGTAACAATTTTATGTTGATATTATAATTTACACCTATATTTTTAGATTTTTCATCATTCCTTCGTATCATAGTCTATGGTATTCTTGTGTTATGTTTGTTGTTGTTTTTCCAGATTACATGCACCAAACTAAAGGTTGTGCATTAGTAAATAATCAAAGCACGAGGAGTTCCCGGTGGAGAATTCTCATAGTGTTGGATTAATGATGAGAGTTCCAAACACCTAGAACTAAAGAGGGGGTTGTGGAGTTGCAGGGATGTCTGGGAAGTCACTAGAGGCAACATAGGCTCTCTTGGAAATAAAATTCTTCTCCAAGACTCTTCTCTTCTTACTGCAACCTCTCTTCAACCCTTTGTTGCTTCACAGACCAGATTCTCGATCTAGTACCAAATGTAAACAGGGACAGAAGCGTATAGATTGTATTAATCAGAATCAACCGAGTTATAATTGATGGACTGCAATACTTATAGATATTATACAGTCATGTGTAGTCAAAAGAGAGGTCACACATGTATAACCAAAAATACACCAACTTCCATAATACATCCGAGAAGAAACAAATGAATTATAACAATATTGTTACAACAATATAACAACATCCCTAATGTTTACATAAAACAAATATGTTTAATAAAACCATATAACAACATTATTTAATTAATAACATTAATTAAATAATTAATTATATAATGCATAATTAGGAAATATTAGGTAAACCTAATGGAATTAACCTAACAGATACCAATACCACTTCCTATATCCACACATCAACTTATGCCCTTATCATTGTTGAACAAGACATAAAATTAAACTTAGAAATTCTAGTCAATATTTACTGCCAAATTCCAATGAAAAACTTTAGAATCATCTATTGGATTATGAAGGGATTCCCTTCAGATGTAGAGAGTGTTTTGCTTTGGGTCATATTGTTGTGGAATTCCATCTTGAGATCTAGTAGAAATTTTTTACGATATACACACTTTATTTAGTGATGAAAGATGCCCACACTCCCTTAGGTCATTATGTGATTAATGAAAAGCTAGAAAGTGCTCCTATTTTCTCCATATTCGTATTTGGAGAGATTATGTTTCAAAAAATCCCATTATGGATCCTATGATGCGTTCCAAAAACACAATTGTAAAAACCATATGTAACAAAGCGGTGAAGGAGAATGTACCTACTACTAGGGTCCCATCAATAATAATAAGAGGTCTATACTCTTTAATACCATGTATTTTGAAGTTCTGTATTCATATTGAGGTTTTCATTGGATAACACGAAGGATTGGAATCTTTTTTCATAAAATAAAAATAAAAACGAAAACCCACAATTCTGATATAGGTGTTCTATTATTCCTTGTGTTTTGGGGTAACTATTATACTTCGCATTTTATGTAATGCTTATGGTTGTATCTTAGATTTGAAGCCTAGAATTTGTACTTTTGGTATTGCTCGAGTGAAAATAGACAAATTTACCCTCTTCAAATAAAAACTGACATCAGCTCATACAAAATAAAATGCTCATAGACCACTAAGCTCCATTAATTATAAAAGTGAATGACACATAAGTCACTAGGATCAAGAGTTTCTTATGAATGTGAAAATACCGATACAATAACAAATCACGGTCTATCTTAGTATCCACTAAGCCTCCTACCATTACCTCTTCTCATTGTGAACATTATTTTTAAATCTTTAAACCTCTATTGATTTTTCATTGATTATAATTGTGTCATATTGGCTTGACTATCCATAACAGTCTGCCAATTGCTGCACTACATACCCTCGAGAGAGATTCTCATAATATATATTGTTTGTTAAAAGTAATTCACATTAATTTAGATAAAAGAAAATGCTTAGTGAAGGATTGGAATTTTTTTCATAAAATAAAAATAGGTTCTTGAAAACCCACAATTCTTATATAGGTGTTCTATTATTCCTTGTGTTATTGGGGTAACTATTATTTTATCTTCATGTAATGCTGATGGTTGTATCTTAGATTTGAAGCCTCATTGTTTGGGATTATAGATCTATGAGTATGAAATAGAGAAGTAGTTATGCATCCTTGGTCAATGGCTTAAAAATTGACATCAACTCGTAGAGAGGATAAAATGCTCATATATTAAGATAAGCTTCCATTAATTATAAAAATGTAATTCACATAAAGTCATAGTGATCAAGAGTTTCTTATGTTGAAAATAGTGATAAATAACAAATCACATTCTATCTTAGTATCCAAGCCTCCTACCATTACCTCTTTCATTGTATGAAGTTGTTTTTAAATCTTTGGACCTTTGGCTTGATTTTGATTGATTATAATTGTGTCATATTGGCTTCTATCCAGTAGCAGAGCCAATTGTTGCACTACATATCAAGAGAGATTCTTGTAATATATTTATTTGTTAAAAGTACACATTCAGCATTAATTTAGATAAAAGAAAATTCTACGCTCCATTAATTATTAAAAGGAATTTCATAGCCGTAGTCTTTAGGCAAATCTACAGTCTCTTAAGTTTTGAAGCATAAGTAAACAATAAATGGTATTGGTTATCCTATTATGGAATAAGATCCTACTTGTCTCCTGTCACCTTAGTGTACTATGTGTAGAAATTATGATAGCTAGTTATTTTCACTTGATTATAATTGTAGATCATATTGGAAATCCTTGACAGATTTGAATTTGTGTACTAAATACCCTTGAGAGGGATCAAGCCAGGTATCTAGTTATCATTCAAGTTTTATTTTTTTATGGAACAACTTATATTCATGTATGGATAGTTTGCATCATTTACAAAATGGTTTTTAGCGTGTTGTTAAGATCTTTTTATTTCCTAGTTGTGTGGCATAGTCTTGATGGACAACAATTTCATATTCTGAAGGATAACAAATGAATAAGAAAAACAATTATATAGACATTGTTGCTGGTAAGATTATCCTTGAGTATCACAGTTATGGAAATAAGGTGATTCACCTCTTCGACAACATGTCCAATATTTCATACATTGATGGAGAAGGAATTCTTAGAAAATATTAAGGTTATCAGCCTTTAGAGTTCTTTCATCTGGTTTTATTTCTGGACAACATAATTAACATTTGAGCTATTTTGTTAAGAAATGTAGAGGATTTCATGTTCAATGGAGTAATCCATAGTTGTTCTAGTGAGATACATAATGCACATTTAATATTTTAGAGGATGAGTTCTAAATTCAAAATCATAAGAGGATAAGGGTTATTTTTGGAAATCACGAACATTAGTAAATTTTGCAGTTTATTTCATGTAATGTCACTTCTAGTTTATTTTAGTGGCTGTGATATTTAAGGATAATAATTGATAGGTTTATATAGGTTTAGAATATTTTATAATCATTTCTTTATACAAAAATTTCATAAGGGTGAAATGTGTCAATTATATTGTTTCCTAAATGGACCGAAGTCAAACTTACCATGGATTAAGTGGTCTTTAATTACATAATTATTGATTAAATTACCATGCACTACATAAAACAATGGTTGAGATCAATTTTTATGATGCTTAAATAAATGTTTTTTATACATTTTTAGATGGTGCCCTTGTTTTGCTTTCATTTTGGTTAATATTGTAGAGAAGAGTATTTTATTTTTTTGATATCCCACACCTTTTCTTAATTAAATTACTATCAAATATGCGTTTTGGTATGGAAACTAATTGGATTAGTTTCATGGTTTAGCATGGATGTTTGTTATTGAATTGATGAAACAAATTCATATTCAGATTTAGAGTTCCCCTGCGGTGAGAGTACTTCAGAGATTCTGATACATCCTTTTGATATGGATGGATGTAAATGGTGAATTTTCATGTGGATAGACTTTTTTATTTTCAAAATGTTGATTTGCATATGTGCTTAAATTTGGACATGGAAGACCATGGAGAGCATGAGTAGGGTATGCATTATTTCAATCTTGTAGAAAATCACTATGTTAATCATATAGCAATACAAGAAGACCGTAGATTGTAGGGTCTTGTACACAAATAGTTGGCAGTTTATGTAAGGGAACAATTTAAGAAGTGATAGTTTAATATCTTTGAGTTAAATAGTGTTGTGGAAACATAAAAAGCAGACACATATTGGAGGCAAGAACTCATTTGAGATTATCGATAGAATCATGAAGATCTTTTTTTTCTAACGCAATATTGAGGTTTTGACATCCCTTAGTGATAATTGTATATTATTCAGGTATTAAATTAATTGTGGTCTCATGAAGACATGGATAGATGGTGAAAGAACATGGTTAGAATTTTTATAGGTTTTCTATTGACGCTCAGTATTCAATTTGATTGGGAAGCTAGTGTAGGTGATTTTAGTCACATTCCAGACCTAGTTTCCATAAGTATCGGCTCCATAGGAGTTATGATTCCAGTTCCTTTTTATTGTCTTGTAAAAATTCCTTGTTGTATCATGAAAACAATTTTTTTTGTACCTTAATGAAAGAATATATCCTTTTTCATGGATCTATTATCTTCTCTGGTATTAGAATATGGTTTCCCATTTCTTCCTTTTTATGTCTCTCTCTGAGATAATTTTTGAAGGAATATTTTAGATGTTTCTTCGATTTTTTTCCCGATAATTATCATCTATTACATACTAACATTTAAATGGAAATTCAATAATTTGAAACCCAAGTGTGATCTTATTTTTAGATTGTGGAGCTACAATAACTTTTATGAGCATGCATTATTATGATTGATTACAATAAACACAGGTAATTACCATCGTCATTGTACCAATCGGTTTATGTGTTGTTGCCATCGGTCATTCTAGTAAAAATCATTTGATGGTAACCGGCATCGGTTACCTTGCATGAAATTTTATATTTAACTCACAAGAATTAAAATCTAACTTTAGTTATAAAGTTTATGTAAAGGTATGTAAAAAAAATGCATAGATATAAGTGCCCTAAGTTTGTATAAGCTATATAAACATGAAATCTAGGGTTAGAAAGTTAATTATGATAAGGATTGAGTTAGATCCTTGATTCTCCTAGATTGAGAAAGGATGAAGAAGAAGAAGAGAAAGAAAGAATAGGTTACATGAAGACACGAGCTTCCATGGAGAGAAGTTAGATATAAGGAAATAATAGGTACAGCTATGGCAGGTACATCTCAATGGTGAGAAGAGGGTAACATATTCTACTATATTTCCTTTGTATAGTTATTGTCTCATTGTAATGGCTTGCATAGTATGCAAAGCACATATATTTTCTTCTTGTAGATCCACATGTTGGTGAGATCTTGTATTGTAGATTCATATCATTAGATCCAAGATTGTTGTTGATCTATTCTTACTATTGTTAGATCCACAAGTTGTTGTGAGATATTATATTCATAGATCCATGGGATCATGTTGTATTGATTAATCCATGTAGATATAGATATTGTAGAGGAGGTTGTCTTCATGTTTGCACAAGTTTGATACTCTCATGGAGAGACAGACTTACTTCTTGGTGCACAATCATGGTTGCACATTGGTAGACCCATGTGAGAGGTCTTGTTGTAGATCCATACAAAACTTGGTAGCAGTTCAAAGATGCAATAGTTCCTAGTTATGTGAGATATGCTAGTGGTGTTTGGAGGCATGGTTGTAGTGCACTCATAGAGATCCGTTTAGATATTTTGAGAGGAGATATTCTTAAAGAGATGCATTGTACTCTTGTATTGAAGAGTTTGTGTGTACTCTTGTTATATTATATAAATGAGATCGCTATCTTTGGTGGATGTAGCCCACATTGGGTGAACTAAGGTACATGTTGTGATATGTGTGTGTACGAGTGATATCAATATTATCTGACTCCATTGTCTCCACATATGCCTCCTTATTAGGGTAGACATATGTTTTGCGTAGAATATGGATATCTGCTTCTACCTTTTTGGCATCAAACTTCAATTTCTACATGTTATGCAGCTAGTTCACTAAATCTTTAAAATAACGTGTTGTGAAAGTGAAAGGTAACTTACACCAAGGGATTTTTTCCTTTCTTCATGTAAAAGTAGCCCAAGAAGAAATGTTGATAAGCCACGAACTCTGCCTACCCCTCCAATACACCAGAAAACTCTCACGGTATGTGTCATTCTCCTTCAAATGCATGGTGCATCATTTTGTACCATTTCTCTTGGCACTGCTTATAGGTATTAGAAATTGAGTCATGGCATGTATACTTTGCAAAAAAATTCTCCAGGGACTTGTTCTCTATGGGGTACTCCCATACCTTCTCCTTCGGCCCATCAGGCACACCAATCTCACAAAACACAATCAGGAGTAAAATGGTACCCCAAGTTATCTTCTCACCTTTATCTGCTTGGATGTGCGCTTCTGCCACTAAGCTCTCTGCAACATAGCTTATAATGTTATAATATGTCTTGTTCGCCATTTTTTGTGCTATGTATAACCAACGCTTGTTCACCTCCTTCCATCTCTCTGAGGCACCCAACTTATAACTAGCTAGTCGCACTGCTACCCTTGTAGTTAGGTCTTCTATGTTTCCAACATTGAAATCTCGACCTCCCTTCTGGTAATTGAATGCGGCAGGCCATTGCCTCTACTCCCTCATCATCAAACAAATATCCTACAATTTCTGACCCAGAGTCATGCAAACCTGTAATTTTCTGACCAAATTCATTGTAATTCATCATTTGTCTCCCTGCAAAGTAAAATAAATCCTAATGTACTTGTGACATCAGCCATTGGTACAAACGATTTGGCTTGCCAAATAATGACAACTCATACAACTGCATTACTCCAACACTTTCCAATAGTTTTTATATTGAATTATCCATCACCCTTTTCCCATCAACAGTCCTCATGTTCAGATTTAATACAATCTCTGAATAAGTCCTTCACAGTTTGTTTGATTTGGTGATTGAAATCACTAATATTGCATTTGGCCAACATGGATGTCCATGGCCTTCCTTCAATTACTTCTTCTAGGTATTATATCTCTGTAAACCACTCATGTGGTTCCTCTTTGGTACAGGCTCCTTCAACCATCAGATCTCTCCTTGGTGCCATTTACTCTGCTCAAGTAATAATGTGCTCTAAAAACTACAATATTTCCACTACCTTTCCCTTGCACTCCTTGATCCCCTCTGGTTCTTCAAATTTCTCGTGCCCTAGTGTGCCCTAGCTAAAATGTCCTCCTTGAAACCCTAACCATGTGAGCCTTCCTTCCTCACCCACCTAACAAGCTCAAACACACCTTCATGTGGAGCTCTGTCAATGTTGTGTCATGAATTCACCTGGTTCACCATTCAACTGATCACTCTTTACTCTTCACACTTCATCACACTTCTCAGCTCAATAACTCAAAGGATGCAAGGTAAGAATAATGTTGCAAGCATAATCTCTTATAGGTTTTTCAAAATTCCCTGCATTAATTTCTCCACAGCTACCACTATACGTGGCATTAATTCCACTCCTTCACTCTTCCACCTGTTACGTCGTATCCTTCCACACCTCAGTCATAACCTTCTGGTGCACTCACTACTTTCTTGGCCACATACCTCCTTACATGCACGCTTCCCTACACCGAAGTAATTCACCATTGTGCCTCATACCAAGTAGTCTCTTATGTTTTTCTACCTACCTTGCGTTACACTATGTCCATCCATCTATGTGTGGTCTTCAATATGAGAAATTTTCATAAATTCTCTTCAAAACCACTCTGAAGCACCTGTAACCTGTAATTTCATAATGCACACCAATCTGTAACAAGGCACCAATAACTTATTCTTTCTGATCCACCCCACACTAAAAGTATGTGTGGTCCTCTACACATGAATTCAATAGATAATAATCAGCTTCTGGCACACAAGCACACTTATTACAACACAACAAAAGAACTAAATTGACAAAGCATAACAATGATGAAAGGAAACACATATAAAGAAAATGCATTAAAGGAAATCTAATCTAAGTGGTAATAAGACCTTATTACAAACACCAAAACACCTTATTTATAGTAGGGCTTCAGCTTACTCCCATTGAAGTAACCCAGAAATAAAGTTCCATCCAGTGCCTGTAACTGACAAGCGCCTGATTCAATATCTTTGTTACAACAAAGGGTCCCAACCAATGAACTTTCAACTTCCCAGGGTGGCGCACAAACTTTGAATCATACAGAAGAACCATCTTTCCAACCTCAAATTCCTTATTCTGAATATGTCTATCATGTCATGCTTTCTGTCTTTCTTTTTCTATCTTCTGGCTCCACCGAGAAATAGCGTGCCACTCATCCAACTGCATCAATTTTTCTATGCACTCTTCAACAACTTGTTCATCATCCAATCCTCCTGTGTGCAATATGTAGGGATGGCAACATGAATTCCATAGGTAATACAACCTCCATGCCAAACACCAACTGAAAGGGTGTGGCTTTATTCAATCTTTTGTAAGTAGTCATGTATGCCCAAAGTACAACAGATACTTTATCATCCCAGTCTTTCCTTCCAACATCACATATTTTTGTCAATGTATGTCCCAATATCTTGTTGAAAGCCTCAGTAGTACCATTGGCCTGTGGGTGATAGGGTGTTGTCTTGTGGTGTGCCACCATAAACTTAGCCAAAAGAATTCTGATGGTCTCATTAAGAAAATGAGTTCCCCTATCACTTGTCAAGCTCAATGGACATCCATACCTGCTGATAATGTTTTCCCATAGAAATCTCATTGTTGTAGCTGTCATGCAATCCTTTGTAGGTGTTACTTCTACCCACCTTGTCAGATAGTCTGTACAAGTTATAATATAGTGTGTGTGTCAGTCCTATGCATGGGTGGGGAAATAGGACCCACAAAGTCAATCACCCATTTCTCAAAAGGTTCAACCAGAGGCATCTCATCTCTAGATCCAGGCTTCCCAAGGTGCTGACAATGATCACATGCCTTGACATATTCTTTAATATCCTTGTATAAGGTTTCCCACCAAAGGCCAACCATCAGAATCTTGCGCATGGTGGCATCTCCTACATAATGACCTCCTGCAATTCCACCATGAGCTTCTTCCATTATTTCCTCATGCTCATGATCCAGTACACACCGGGTGTGCAAAACTTCATCATGACCTAACTTATACAAATCTCCACCAATCAACTGGTAAGGTGTCACGTGTATTGCAAGTTGCTTCTTCTCTAATGTCTTCATTCCCTCAGGCGCCTGACTAGTGCACAAAAAGACTACAATATCTTCCAATTCGGTGGGAGTGTGATTCAATCTAAAGAGTTGTGCATCCGGCATTGTGTCCTCAATGCTCTGTGTGTCCTCACCAGAATTGATTCTCAACAAATGATCAGGCCCTGAGTTACTTTTTCCTAGTTTCACAATCACTGTAAACTGAAACTCCTGAAATAGTAGTATCCACCTGCAAATGTGCCCTTGTAAAATAGGCTTGTTGACCAAATACTTAAGTGCCATATGATCTATGAAGAAAATAAATGGTGTAGCCAATAAGTATTGTCTAAACTTGTGCAGTGCGTAAATCATGGAAAAAGCTTTGTGCTCAGTAGTTGTATAATTTTGTTCAGCTGGTGTCAACTTCCTGCTTGCAAAACAAATAGGGTGGTCTACAATTCCTTCACCTGGTTGTGCTAACATGGTGCCAATCGCCATCCCAGAAGCATCCACATGAACATGAAATGGTTTTTCCCATGAAGGAAAGTGCAAAATAGGTGTAGTGGTTAGTGTTTCCTTCAGTGTTTCAAATGCCTGTTGTTGTGCCTCACCCCAATAGAATTTTCCCTTAGCCTTCAAAAGTTCCTCCAGGGGCATGGAAATATTTGCATAGCCCTTAATGAATTTCCTGTAATACCCTGTATGACCAAGAAATCCATGCACTTCACTTTGATTGTTAGGTTCTTCCAATCCCAAGATCACAACGACCTTGGCTGGATCTACCAACAAGCCTTCCTTACAAATAATATGCCCAAGCAAAGTGCCAAAAGGTGTTCGCAAAGATACATTTCTTAATATTCAGAGAGATACTCAACTACCTACACCTCTCAAACATAAGCCTCAAATTGTCACAATGATCCTTAACCAAACCATACATGGTCCAATCATCGAGATACACCTGTAAAAACTTATGAATGAAGTCCTAAAATGCTTGTAAAAACAATGCATGAAAAGACTGCAGGCACATTCTTCAGTCCAAAGGGCATAACTGTGTATGAAAAACTTCCCCATTCAGTGGTGAAATTTTTCTTTTCCTGATCTTCCTTTGTTATGTGCACTTGATGATATCCTAAAAATCCATCAGTAAAAGAGTAGATCTCATGCCCTGCAACTCCTTCCAGGATCTCCTCAGTAAATGGGGTAGGAAAAGGATCAATAACACATGAAGCATTTAATTCTCTATAGTCCACACAGATCCTTATCCTCCCATCATTTTTAATACTAATGACCATGGGACTCACCCACTCTAAATTCCTCAATGGGCTCAATTATTCCAGACTTCAACATCTTATCAATTTCTTCCTTCACCTTAACGTGTAGATTAGGATTCATCCTGTAAGGCCTCTTCCTAATCAGGCACGCACCTTCTTTAAGTTTGATTCACATCTCACCTAAAGAAGGGTGTACTCCTTTTAACTCATGATAGCCCCACAAAAATAAGTCCTGAAAGTCATGCAGGAGCTCAATAATCTTAGCCACCTCCTGCTCAGACCAATAATCACCAATAATGGCCTCTTTAGGCTCTACATCTGTCCCAATGTTAACCTTCTTTGTTTTCATAGGCTCATGATACACGTGCATGCCTTCTCATCTGTTGTGTCCATCACCTCATGCGTGTACCTTCAGTGTGGTTAACATCCAAGTTATTTTCCTCATCCTCATCATCATTCATTATGCATACCAGTTTACCCCTTTCTTTTTCTTCCCAGGTGTGGACCATTTCTTCTTCTTCAGTCTCTTCAAGGTCAAGGTGTGCCTCCAAATCCAGCTCTCCAAACATGTCTAAAATAAGTTCCTCAGCCTTCGCACTATCTCCCAAAGTAAGGTGCTTCATAATCTGTAGTGCTTCATTGACTGGAGGTTTAGTAGAAAAGTAATCAAAAGTATGGATCATACCTGAGGTCATCTCCTGCCAATTAACTTTCTCATGTCAACTCTGCATGGACATACCACGTGCGCGTGTAGCCACTTAGGGTGGCATAGAACTTATGCACCCAAAGTGATGGTGGTAAGGCCTCCTGCCCCTCCATCCAGATTCTCTCACACTTCTGAATGTGGTGTGAAGAAGAATCCTTCCCATGGAATTCACATATCTGTGAAGGTACATTTCTCCTTAGAAACCTAGTAGAAAAGGTGATTCTCACCTCTCACCATTCCAATAGGTTGTCTCTATGTGTAGTCCACCAATGCGTTGTTGTCCTGCGTAGGGTATAAACCAACATATTTCTCGTCACCCTCATCCTTCCACTAGGCTTCCATGGTGCACAAAAATACATCATGGTTCCCTTCACCAGTGTACCTGAGGTACCTGGTTATGACTCAAACATTGAACAACATGTGTGCACCTGATCATGTGAGTAACAATATTCTTGATCTCTCACCCAACTACTTCATATGTTCCATGCACCCAGTTGTCACAAGAAATACTTGTAGTATCACTAACTGAATGAGCATCATCCCATTGTATCACTCCTTCCTTAGATGGCTCAATTACCTCAGGGTCTCTGATTGTACATGTGTATATCATGTTCAAGTCTTCTTCACTCAAAGGCTCAACATATGGGGTAGCCTTTACATCTGTCAAAGGTATAATGATGCGCTCTTCTTTGTTTTCAAAGCTAATGTACCCCTTGTTGAATAAAAAATCTGCATTATTTGCATAACACCAGGGGCACCCAAGTAATGTTGGGAAACTATCTACCTCTGCGAGCTCCAATACTTCAAAGTCCCCAGTAAACTTGGCTCCCTGAATCATAATAGTCACATCTTTTAATACCCCAATAGGATTAGCCCTAGTTCTGTTTTCCATATACAACACATTTGAAGAAGGCTGCAATGGTGGTCTTCCCATCTGATTCCAAGCATCCAATGTGAGTACATTAACTTCTGCACACTGTATCTATCATAATGTTTCTCAGAAGCCATCCATCAATGACCACATTCAATGTAATCTCTTTATCATACTCATGATTATGGGGAGGTAGATTTGCATGGAGTATCTTCCTCTCACACTCATTACTTGTGTGGTACTTTCTCTCTCAACCACTCTCCTAACAAGGGGATTATGTTCTCCTGATGCAACATTTTATAGACTTCCTTTAAATCATCTACATCCTTCTATGGGATTTTAACATTCTTTTCTCATTCCATCATGTGTGCATGTTCCTTCAAACTTTGAATCTCTCCCTGTAAATTCTTGATAACATCCATAGTCTCTAAGTAAACTTCTTTCTGATATTTAACATAGGGTACTTTGCATTGATCACTTCTTTCTTTGTTATAGTTGACTTATACTTTGGAGGTTCACGGAAGTGCACAACCTCAGTGTGTGTGGTAACTAACACTGGTTGTAATTCAGAATTAAGCCCAACCTTTGGCATCCATTTATCTCCATCTACATGTTGTATCTTAATCATAGTTGCTCCCTTGTCTTGCTTGTGTTGCTTTCTCATATGCTCATACAAGTCAGGGCATTCTTCAAATTTATGTTGTTTTCCACACCATGAGAAAACCACATTCTGAGGGCACTCATGCTAATAATGATCAGGAGATCCACAAGTAAAACAAGTTCCTCTAGGAAATCCTCCTCTTCCACACCATGACCTCAAGCCTCTATATCCACCACAGAAGCCTCTATTCTTGTTATCCCCATTACTGTGCCCTTCATTATGTTGTTCTCCTTGTTCCTTAGATCCACCAACTACACTAGTCTGGTGCACACCAGTCTCAATAGCCTCATGAATATGATCAATCAATCTATAGTTCTCTGTATCATGAGTGTGAGACTTACAAATCTTACAGTAATAGATACGTTCTTCTGGATCACATGCACTGCAACAAGAGGAATCTACTCGAATCATGATCCAAGTGACAAATATCACAATCCAACAACATGGCGCAGATCAATTTACAAGGAAAACTATCCTTAGTGTGTCCTTCAACCTCGTAATCTGTACACCATATTCCACTACGTGTCTCATGAGTTGAATTGGCCAAAAATTTCTCCAACTACTTTTCCATAGATGTTATCTACACCTCCAAGAATGGGCTAACTCCAGTGTCCACACTTCCAACTACCTCAGTGTGAAGAGCTACTTCTAAAGCCTCATGCAGATCCATAAATGTTTTATGAGAGAGTTCCCTTCTAAACGGTGTTATCAATCTATTGAAAAACCATTGTGCATGCTGGCTGGGGTGAATATCATAAGACAACTTTGATAACAAAGGTTTTAAAATGTGCATCATACTCCCTTACACTCTCATCCATGCCCTGCTTAATCTCTTTTAGTGTGTTGATGCTTTTCTGTTCAAACTCAGGTATATGGAGCTCATCCAAGAAGGCATCATGCAAAGCATCATAATCCACAATAGTCTGATTTGGGTCATACTTCCTATACCAACTATGTGTGTGCCCTTGCAAAGTAGTAGCAAACTGACTTTCCTTACACTCAGGAGTTGTGATTCCCTTAGTGTGCCATAGTATCTCACACATGTGCACATGCTCTGTTGCATCCTCAATGCCTCTATACTCTGGTAGGTGAAGAGACATCTCATAATAAACTTGTTGTGGCTGGTGTGGACCATGCCCCAGATCCAGAACCAGTATTACCTCTAGTATTCCCTCCACCTCAAGAACCACCAAATCCACTAGATCCCGAGTCTCCTGATCCTCCAGATCCACCTCCTGATCCTCCAGTAGTGGGTGCCAGACCAGTGGATGTACTTCCTTGTGTCCCAACAATACTACTAAAGTGAACTCCAATAGTTCGCAAAGTTGTAGTACTTCCAGATGTGTTTCCAATGTTTCTGTGCACCCACACTCTGTCCTGATGATGCGCCAGAAAATATTCCTCCAATCGGTCCTCCAAACAACAAATATGTTTGTCACCTATGATGTCATAGATGTTGTCTGATGCACTTCTGTATTCAAAGGAAAATGATATCTACCTAAAGCTACCGGATTACCGACACTAGCTTGTTTATCAATAGTTACTTCTGGAACTTGAACACCAAGCGCAAGGGCTAGGTCACTAGGTGGGATCAGATGTGTGCCTGTGGTCCTTAGTCTTTCCTCATTAGACACACTCTCATCAGAATCTAGAGGGGATTCTCTATTGTGCTTTCCTAAGTAGGAGAGAGCCTGATGCTCTGGCTCCATGTCTTCCACATGAGCTTCAAATCCTTCATGAGACATCATCCTCCACAACTCCACAGACTCCTCAATATCATGCTTCTTCGCCAATTCCCTCTCTCATGCTTCATTATACTTAAGTCACCTTTCTTCTCTCTTCCTTTCTGCCACAAGGTCCACCATCTTTCACCACACCTACTCCTGCCCCTGTGCACGTGGTGGGATGTTTAGCTAGCCATAGGGAGGTTCTCTAAACTCAACACCACCCTCAAGATCTTAATAGACTAAAGGAATAGCGTAATGTAAGATCCTCTGGGCTCATGCAAGAATTCAAACTCAGCAACTTGTAGACAAGAATACCTAGACACAATGTACTCCAAAGTATAACTTTGCACAACACCAGCCCACCAATGATCTAAAACATGCATCCAAGGTTCATCTGCATCAAACAAATCCTGATACTCTTCCTGTGTCCAAGTCCTTGGTCTATAACTCCAGCTTTTCTTTGATGTATACATTGACAACCACTCATACAACTCTATTGGAAAACAACAGAAGAATGTCTCATAGAGTTCATGATAAAGATGTTCTTCAACCCACACATGCACATTGAAATCAGGTCTAGTACTATATCTGTGTAAACTAATCTTGTCCATCAATAACCCAATCTTCAATGGCCATGCAAGATTCAATGATACACCATCATCATGCAACATCATGGTAAACTATTTGAAAAGAGGTCCCAAAAACGAAACCAAAATGTAGTCTTATTTTCTCACTCAAAACCCTAGATGTGTTGGCACATCACTCAGACAGATCTGAGCACTCACCTGAAGTGTGCAAAGGTACCAAGTCCCTCTTTTTTACTATCTTACCAGGGTGTTTGCATGCATATTCATAATAACCAAATCTCAAAGTGCATATCCCATTCTAAACAATAATCATGAACTCAATTTGGAAACACACATAATAAGTACAACATATAGATCACATAAACAAGGATTAATACCAAATTCACCATACAATAACCATGAATAGAGACATCAATAATCAATATCCATCCCATAATGATCCATTATATTAATTCATCAAAAACACAGTAGTTGAATACATCATAAGTACCATCATAAAGTCATGTTCATAAAATCATACCAGCATATAACTCTGTTACATACAAATATCATGATCATCATCCCAAAACTGTGCAAATCAATACATATATATAGGGGTGGGGACTTTCCCTTCACCACCCATGCACTCTCAAAATAGGTTGCATGCTCAAAATAGCCATGTTCATGTTCCCTAAATAGCTTTGTGTAGCCTCCAAATCTTATACCTTGATCCAAAGTGTGCTTAGTACTCCATCCTATTTTCATCCCACAACATGCAAAACAACTAATTCCTTAACTTTCTCCTTATGGACGCAAAACCAAGGGGCACAAATCCATCACACCCTTGCGCCTACTTATGCACCCCTTACTTATGCGCCACTATCATCTGCACATTTAAAAACTAGGTAAGAATTCATCTTCCCAACAAGCTTGTTTTCATCTCTTCAACACATGGGCAAGGTTAAAACCACAGAAATGATCATTACATGTATGGGGATAGACCTAGCACAAGGGATGGACTGATATGGAAGTGTCTTGAGGAAGGTTTACAATCAAAAAAAATTACACTGGGGTACAGTTTCCATGTTTTCAAATTGAATTTTCCCCTTGCAAAAACATAGGACAACAAATGGGAAGGAATAACTGGAATGTTTCACATAAGGTTCATAGTATCTCGTAGAATGAAAAATAATGCCCTATTTTTGGCAAGGGAAAGTGCCTAGAAATTCATGTATACATGCTTACATGCTTACATTAAAAGAATAAAATATTGAACCTAGATGTTAGGTTCACCTATTCTAGGTCACATCTACAACAAGACTTCGTACATACCTTTAATTTAACAGGTGTGAAATTGATAGTACACACACCTATGTAAAAACTAGAGGGATTCTTATGTGACGGGGAATTAGGCACATAGAATTTTTAAGAGTTCAATAACCCAGATAAAACATAAAAGGAAGGGTGCACAAGAGATATAGAGAATTATAAGCAAACACATACTAGTAACAAGGCCCTATTAAAACCTTGTAATAGATTAGAGATTAATTATAATGAATTTGAAATCTTGAAAAGTGAATAATACATGGAGCTCAAAGGCATGTTTGAACTAGAAATAATAGTACATATTGCAAACAAAGAATTTTGTCGTGTAAACATAGAGAAAAGGATGAATCCAAGAAGTTGTAAGATGTCATCGAAAATGGGAAGAATAGATTATATGATCAACTAGTGAAGAAAGGATGAGATATTGGTACATTAGGAGTACATAAGATGGTAACTATAGGAGACTATTATACTACTACATGAGATTATGAAGATGCATTTCCTACCAAATTAAGTGAAATCAAGGTGGTGGATCCATATTTTAGAGAAATGTTCATCATGCTAAAATAAGATGTGTGAGTCATAAAGAAGTTACCTTATCATTTAAACCCAAATATGAAAGAAAATTTAAATTTGAATTAAAGACAATGATAAAATTCTAATTGATCCAACATATAGAGAAATAAGATTGGGCAAGTCAAGTGGTAACTCAACCAAACAAGACGAGATAAATATACATTTTTAGATATTATAGGGCATTGAAAAGTGCATGAATGATCCTTTTCTAACATTGGTTACTAATGAAATCCTCGAGGCATTATGGGACATGAAGTATATTGATTCATAAAGGGTTTTGGTGGATACCAATGAATCCCAATTACAATAGAACAATAATTTAAAATAACCTTTGCAATATAATGTGGGTCATTTGCATTCAAGATCTCCCCATCTTGGGACTTCATTCATGAATTTTTGGAAGTTTACTTGGATTATTGGATAGTATTATCTCTCTTCAAGGAATACTTGTCAAAGTTACAGTTGATGTTGGAAAGATCCAAAGCTTTATGCATTTTCCTAAACTTGAAGAAATCCTTCTTATTTTTACTTTGTTTGGAGTAATTTTGGGACATGCGGTATGGAAAGAGGAAATTTTGGATAGATCAAGAGAAGAAAATAGTAATCATAGATATGAAACCCCCTATAAGTTAATCAAAGGTGCACTCTTTCTTTATATGTAGAATATACTACCAAAAGTTCATTCAAGGGAGCACCAATATTACAACATCTATGGTTCAATTTTCTCATAGGCAATTATTTTTTTAATGGAGTCTACAAGGATAAAATGCATTTACAAAGCTAAAGAAAAATATTTTTATGGAACTTGTCTTAGTATTCACATATTAAGGAAAAGTATTTGATGTTCATGCTTTTGTATCTATGTCAACAATATGAGCAATATTTGCAAATACAAATGTAGGAGAGATGATCATCTTATTCACTTTGTAAGCTGACAAATATCCATTACAAAAAAGAACCACACCACATATGAGAGATAAGTGTAGGCTATGGTCTTCATATTTCAAAACATTAGGCACTACTTGTTGGGAAATCCATTTGAATTATTCATTGATCATTAAGTGTTAAAGTACTTGGTCAATAAACATGTGTTAGGAGGTGGGATATGTACATCAAACCATGTGGTAAGATAACATTAGTACATAACTGAGTGAATGTGCAATCAAAAGGGGATAAATCCAAGCATCCATTGAAGCTACCCTTCTTCATCAATATGGAACTAGTGTAAGAAAAGGGGAGAAATCCAAGCATCTATTGAAGCTACCCTTCTTCATCAATATGGAAGTAGTGTAAGAAAAGATAAGAAAACAACATGAAGTGATTCCAACAAATGTCAATCCTTTTAGCATGTAATCCCCTTCATCTTCTTTGCAAACCAAAAGAGGATCACTACAAGAAACAATAGGGAAAGCATAAGTTTTGGAAGAAACAACAAAACCACATTCAAATAATCCCAATAATGAGTGAAAGAATAAGAAAAATCATGATATGCAAGAGATAATGGGAACAAATACATAACAAAGGATCTATAACTACACATTAAGTTCCATGACCTAAAATTGGAAGATAAAAAATAAATGGAGAAACAACTAGGAAAATTGTTCTAGATGAGATGGGATTGTGAGTATACAATCTAGAGGAATGTGAAAGCCTCACATAGAAGGTTAACCACACACTACAAGTGAAAACTAAAAAAAAACTCAAGTAAGTTGATCAAATTACTTGTACTTCCCCTTTCGTTGATGGTAAACATACAAAGAAATAAAAAAACAAGTAAATCTTACACAATGGATCCAAAAAACTCTACTTGTCATAATTAAAGGTAGTCAATGTACATGATGAACCTTAAAAAACTCCACTCACCCTTCTAAAATGAATAAATATGCCAATAACTAGGTAGGCACAATCAAGCCCCTTCAAATTGGTGTGCATTTTAATAGGCATCGAGGAAGGACTACTAACTATCCTACAATGAGGAACGTAGAAAAGAAGAAGTGTGCAATATGAGCATTACTGAATCTGAGCAATTCAAAATGGAAAAGAGTCACGTGGGTCACAAAGTAATATTGGAAAGAAAAGCTCGCACAAAGAACTAGGATAAAAAGAAGACAAAAAGAAGTACAAAGGCCATCATATAAAAAGTGGATGTGTAGGCATCAACAAATCCATCTCCTCTACAGTCCTCACCTTCACCTACCATTTGCAAGCACCAATGCCTCAATTGTTACCAATTAAACAATTGAGAATATAGTGGTCACCCATGGAAATCATATATGTCAACTAAAGTATTTGTATAATAGGAACATCTAATAATCACAAAGAAATATTTTACAACAAAAGCTATGGAGGAAAAGAAGCTACAAGAAAAACACAAACTACAACAAAGCTAAAAGTAGAGGGGGGAGACACAAAGAAAGGCAAGGAAGAGAAGGAAAAAAGAAAAAGATGCTAAAAGGATAGAGAAACAAGAACAAGAATTCGAAGGAAAAACTTTGGACAAAATAAAAATATATATGCAAGAAATTGAGGCAAAAATAATATGCCAGGAGGCCAATAAATAAAAGGAGAAATAATGTAAAGAGAAGGCTAAGGTGATCATTGTACAAGAAAATGAAATAAAAGAAGAAGAGGGGGAAAGGAAGTGGAAGGGTACAAGGCATATGAAGAGAAGGCAAGAGTTCCATGTGAAATAAGATTTTGCAAATAAAAAAGAAAAGCAAAAAAGAAATACCAATATTACTTGCATAAGTAGAATAAAAGGGAACACTAACTAAATAATGCACCATAAAGGAATAAACATCACAAAATAAGAAAGGAAAAGATAGTGTCAAGTAGTAATAATCATCAAAACCATATGGATGGAATGCCTTAGACGAAAAGGATAAGACAAGAGTTTCCTTCCTACAACTCATGTTCGAAAATCCACCCCACTAATTGTTTAACTTTCCTACTACTCGTGTTCTAAAATCCACCCCACTAAGAGCCCAATACGATGGAAGTGGATGTCGAACAACTTCCACTCAGAACACACAAAAGGAGAAATCCTTTTGAAAGCAAATTCAATTGTAACCACACTACAACTTAAGCAACAAAAATCCACCTTAGAGAAATCCATGGACCAGATATAGAGTGAGTAAGAGAAGTATCCATAGATGGTCAATGAGACTATAGTTGAATAACTAATAAGTGAACAAACACAATTAACCACTATGGTTAGAAAGCTTATAGATAATTGGCCTCATGTCACGTCTTCGGTAAAAATACAAGAGCATGTGGCATTAAGGTCCCAAATCAGGAGGAGATGAGAGAAACAAGTATATAAAAACACTTTAGTAGGTTAAAGAACTAACATTGAAAATCACTTTTTTGGTATTAGATTGGAATTCGTAGCTTCAATAAGTAATGCAAACAAGCCATGAGGTTACAAAAAGTGCAAACTGCCTCTGCACTCATCACAACCACCCATGAAGCAAAAGAAATTTAAACTATATCATGAACATTGCAAAAGAGTATGGCCAATGTGGTGGATTAATTGCACAAATGAGAAAGGAATATACCTTTTGACAACTTTTGTAAGAGTATGAGCACAAATTATAAGAGAACAAATTAGAAGTTGGCAAAAGAAACCTCAAATGCTCTCTCTCCCCATCAACCAACAATTGAGGTGGTCGCAGATGATAAAATCCTTGAAGTAATGCAATCTTTGGTGTAACTCCATGATTTCATCAAGAGAATTTATGAAGGCATTATAGACTAGAGTGTATATACAAGGAAGGTTTGGACAATTTTGTGTAAACAATCAAATAAATGGAAGACATGTTGAATTACATAATTGATAATGTTGTTGCACAAAATACAAGCCAATGACACACAAAATCCAACACTAGAAGTAGCACAACATCACCTAGGGGAGCATAAGTAAGCACCCTCCTACACAATTTAAAAAAAAAAAATTTGGACACGTGCACATGGCAGGGCAAAAGAATTTATGAACATGACCATATATGTTGAAAACTCGAAAGAGTAACCTATAGAGTATTCCAACATGATGAAAACCCAAAAAAGTAATATGTTGGAATCGCCACTTAAACGAAACCCTACTAAGGTGATTAAGTAGTGCATAAGGGATGATAACCAATAAAAGAAGATTCATTATGAAAATTGTAAACAAAAGTTATAATGCACAAGCAAAAAGTGACAAATAGAAAGCAAGCTAGAAAGAAGACCCCATATTGGCCTTCAACAACGTCTCTGTCTCAGGAATAGATAACTCTTTAAGTCTAAAAAAGTGCTAGGGAGCTATTAAGGCCTTAAGTCAAAATATGTAGTATTTTTGTAATTCTGTAGGACATGCAAGCTTCTACAACTTTGAAAATTATGTATATGATAGAAAAAGACAATAAACAAAAATTATAAAGCTCTTTGAACAAGAATAAGGAAAATGAAGAGGCTAGAAGACCAAGAGACATGATAAATTATGGAAAAGATGTAAGAATTCATGTGAAGGTGGTTGGTTCTACTAGTTCTAAGAATTTTGAAAACTAATAGAATAGATGTGTTATAATATTTATTATCTTTCTCTAGCTTGAACATTTGTATTTCTAGAGTAATTCAATTTAGTAGTCTATTATGAAGCTCCAAATATGTAAATTTATGTTAAGAAATCTGTTTGATATGTGTGTAAGCACAATAAAAGAGTTGCAATTGAGTTAATATCCTTGTTAATCATAAGACTACAATCTTAGCAACTCCTGATTAGAAAAGCCAAGGACCATTCCTAAAATACATCATTAGTGATGCAACTGAGATTTGGATGAAAGAGTAGAAACAATACCATCATGCATGACTAAATTCCTCCTAAATATCTAGAATATTAGAGAGGAATAGCCAAAGAATTTCTAGTAGTAGTATAGGATTCCAATCAGCTCCCAAACACTGTGAATGAATCGCAGAGGTCTAAGTTTGTTGATAGTGACTAGTTAGGTACTAGCCCATGCTCTTAGTTTGAGCTCATGAAGAAACAATGCTACAACATTTCCAAAGATTAGAGAATGCATAGCCAAAGAATTTCTAGTAGTAGAATTCTAATCAACTCCCAAATACTGTGAATAAATCGCATAGGTCTAACTTCATTAATAGTGACTAGATATGTATTAGCCCATGTTATTAGTTTGAACTCATGAAGAAACATTGCTAAAGCATTTCCATATCCTAACACGCCTTTTGCTAGTGATAGATATCGAAATTAACTAAGGAATTCATGTTTTTAATTTCTTGTCAATTTTAAATTAAGTGTTCGCGACATCTATTTGCTTAAACAAATGCAAATTAATATCTCCCAATGACCTAATTATATAGTTTAGATTTATTCTTTTGATTATATTATATACAAAATAAATAAAACTGGTGTAGTTACCTCTTTATAATGTTTCCTTTTTAAATAAATAGTTATATTTGGCTATACATCTCTACCTATTTATTTAATGTCAAAATAAGGTTCTAACTAAAAAGTAAAGAAAGTTCAAAGTAAACATGAAGTTTTCAATAAATGCTAAATTCTACAATTTTGTCACAAAAAAAGCTTTGGAAACAACAAAGTTATATATCTCTTTACAATTTTATTTTATAAATAACTAGTTTTTTTTATAGTACATCTGGTGAAATATTAGACCTAAGCTTCACAGAAAATATTATAAAATTTTCAACATTAAGGCTGAATTTTACATTCTGTAGAAAAAACTAATGGACTTTAGAAACAACATAAAACTGAATTATTTATATAGTCTCGTAACATGCAAACTTCTATTTAAAAAATTTATGTGGATGGTGTGAACATGCTATCATCCTGGACCGATTATTGGTTTTCCCTACACTTATATTCAAATAGATAACCACCAAATAAAACATTATATTAAGAAATTTATACCCTTCACAAATTATATAGGCTCCGGATTCCATTTACATTGGCACACTTGTCCTTCCTAGCTTCTAAGTATGACTAGGGAGCTGAAGCTTTCAAATATCCTTATAGCAATCTAATATGTGCTTTCGTAGTATCTTGGACCTAGTTAATAATCAGAATTATAGAATATAGCCTAAAGAGGTTCATCAAACATTTTTAAGCTTCCCTAAAATGTGTTGGTGTCGATTACTATCTTAACAAGTCATCCTAAAGCATTTTACTTGTCCTATAATATCGTTAATAGCTAATGTGGCTAGATTTTACAAATTTAAAATCACTCTCAATGTTACACCCCATTTCTACAACATGGTAGAAATAGTATATTTTCCACTTCTTTTCTTATAACAATGGAAGTCATCCTAAAGGAAAAAAAAAAATCAAGTAAACATAGAACGCAAAGTCCAATTTTATTTCATAAACTCGCCTATTTATAAGGGATTATCTTTTATCACTAAGGTGAATTGAGGAGGCTCAGTTCACTAGGGAGCACAGTCACCAAGTCTAAAACCATAGTTAATTTAAACACTTATATAAAATAAATGGAAATGTAAATACCCTTAAACAGAAGTCCACGGGAGTTATCATATCCCAAATTACAACTTTGGCCCTTACCCAAAGAAGCAACCTAATAGAAGGCCATGTTTCCTATATAGCTTTGTTTTTTTATACAAATAGTGGATTAGAAATCCTTACAAATTTTTCTAGATTATTTTTATAGGCTCTCATTTTTTGAATAAAAAGTGCACAGGATATTAAGGGCTTATAAAGATGTTCAACGTTAGTTATACAAAAAATTGGGTGGAAAAAGTCACACCCTACAATGTAAGATGTCCAATCAAATTGAACCCTGGAAAGAGGTCAAGTCAACTAAAAGAAAAGTGGCACAAGATGGGAGGATGGGGGATAATGTTTTCAAGTTTGAATTCATACCTTACAATTATATTTAATTAAAACACTTTAAGTATTTTATTTAAGCATATTTTGTATATATCCAGCAACAAGATAAAATCTTGTTGAGGTATTTCTTCAAATATATTTAACTCATGACTCGTCTAGAAACCATGGTGTAAAGCATTTCCTAAGTTGATTGACAATCCATGAGATAGACTTTTAGTTGAGGAATTTTGTCAAACAATATTCATGCCTTTTGTATTCTTTCAAATTTGGACATATATGTATATAGAGCCCAGTCACAACTATGGTATCTACAAATATTAAATGTTTTCTATCAGTAATTTGATGGATCTCCAAACCCGATTTTAAACTATCCCATTTTGATATAAGTTAGATAGAATGACAAAAAAAATAAACTAGGTTAGACATTTGTTTGTTGTTTTTTGTTGAAGAATCTACAATATTTTTTTGAAAAACCCATATTGTCCATATAATACACATAGATTGCATTCTACGAGACTACATTATGTCGCATCACGATTTTCTCAGAAATTTCCACATGCATGCCTTTTGTAATTTTCCACATTATTTATACGTGGATATGAGGGATAAGTAAAAATAACTTCAAATTTGAATAATCCATTTTGCCAATTGCATATGCTTGAAAGTTTTTTACTCTTTTTCAAACAAATCATATTTTACAATGCATTTTTTGTAGATCAATGCATTCCATAGGGATATCACATTCTCTTTCAAGGATTTTGTTGAACAATTCATGCATGTGTAGTTATGCATCGTTCCACATTTTACATAGTTTGATCTACCAGATCCACGTGTAAGTACAACATTTGCAAATATTCCCTTCTCCATTATGGGCTTTCAAAAATAATCTTTGGTTCCTATTCCTCTGTTCAGATGCACACGAAAAATGTAGAGGGTTTATTCAAAACCTAATCTAACTTGCCAAGGAGACAGGGTAAGAAAATGCATAAAGATAAACCTAAGCTAACTGAGGTGATGCACCGAGGAATGAAGAACACCTATCTTTCCAATAAACACAAACCATTCAAATGTGATGCAAGATCATGCACATATAACAAAATTTGCAGTGGAAAGATCAGGAGGATACAAATGAACACAGAGAGGGTTGAGAATCATCCACAGACATGTATTACTTGATCCAAAGATTGATACAATACACTATAGAATGCCAAGAGGAAAATTTGCATTACAGTTTTAATGGGAGGTTCGAGATCCACAAATTCGCCTGCCAAAGAGAAGGGAGGGGCAAAGCAAGAATGTTCGACCCTTTGAAAGAATCCCCTCCTTACAATTTATAGGAAGAATGAGAGAGTGAAGAGAGAAGAAAGCTAGATCTACCCCAACCACTTCTAGGTCATATTTAGTTTATCTCATTATGGCGGTGGGTGAGAACCTTGGCAAGAGCGGCGAACTATTTTTTGCATTAAAGCTGGTTGTTGAAACGTCAGTTCTGGCCATTACCACGTGCCAAAGACATTTCTTTATCTTATCTCTCCAAACTGAACTAGAATACAAGATTGACCCCGGAATCATGTAGAGAATTTTACCAGCTTTCCATTGATATAAAGAACGTGAAATTTTGATCTCTGGATCGAAAGTTATGGCGATCTGAAGATTTAGGGCAAAAACAGGCCAAAATCGGATCGGCGGGAAAAGTTTGAATTTTTTCCACGCTCTGCCACTTGGATGACACGTGTTAGGCTCTGATTCATTCGCGGGTTCATCCTCTGAAAATTCCTGTTGGGCCCTTCCTTATTTTCTTGCCACTTGGACACGTGGCACTATTTTATTGGCTCAAACCTGAGGGGCGCACTTTGTTCTTTTAATTTTTGGTATTTTTCACTTTGGGAAAATTTCCCATTTCTCCCCCGCGCTCCGCCACTCAAGTGCCACATGGCACGATTTCATTGGACGCGGGCCCTTCCTAACTATTTCCCTTTTGTTTTGCCTTTGGAAAACTTTTCAAAAATTTCCCGCCGGGCCGATGAGGTGAAGACATGTGGCGAGATTTGATTCGTTGGCAGCTCTTTTGGCTTTTTGCATCCCTCGCATACTTTTGGCCCAGCTATCCCGAACTACCTGGGAAAAATATCTCCAAACTACCCAATTCGGGCTTCCTTGTCCCTCTTTACGGTGAAGACACGTGGCGAGATTCCATTGGCTCTCGGCTCCTTTGGATTTTCGCGTCCCCGCGCGTACTTTTGTTGCAACTGTCCCAGACAAGACAGGCAATTTTCTTCATTTTTTCAGCCGGTTCGGCTTTTCGCGCCCCACGCGTCCCGACGTCCCAATTGTCCCAAATGCTGTGCAGACTGCCTGGTAGCTTTTCAGCCGATTTGTGCTCCGATTGTCCCAACTGTCCCAAGGACCGCCTGGACCAGGACTTAGCCGATTTTCTCTGTATTTCGGTACCAAGCTTGGCTTTTGAATTTTTTTCACATTTTTAAAACTTGCCAAGTTTTCTTCTTGGACAGGAGAATTAGAAGGAAGCCAAGGGGACCCCGAAAACATGATTTTGGGCCTTAAATCAATCTATTTGCTTGGGACTAAAGAATTTGATGCATGTTATCAAAATTACCTTGAGGGGGTGAATTTTGGATAACAGTTTTGGCGACTCAGTGGGGTTATCTTCCTGATAGATGAAGAACGGCCAGCTGCTCGTAGTAATCCATTGGGCATGGAGTCATAACCTGAAACCAACTTGATCTCTGATCCCGATCCTGATACCGCAACTCATTCTTCAGGAGCACAGTGAATGAACTATAGAAATTCATCCTGAGAGCGACAAAACCTGTGCCAAAGCACTTAGGGAAAAAGAAACCTAACTACAACAAGACAATGTGCATACGCACTTAGAGGAATCGAAATCTAGGCTAATATTTACAAGGGTAAACCTTTTCCTTTTTAGTAGCAATGTTTAAGATAGATCCCGTTAACCGGAATCGGGAGTTCTTCTCCATCCAATGTAGACAATTGGAAGGCATTACCACTTTTACATCTCGTGACCATGTAGGGGCCACTCCAAATGGCATCAAATTTGGAATGCCTTCCAGGTTTCGCCTGATCTGCATCCCATTTCAGAACTAGGTCCCCCTCTTGGAAGGTCTTTGCTCTTGCCTTCCTATCAAACCATCTTTTTACTAAGGCCTGATCCTTTCTCCATTGTTTGCATTGCATGTTATCTTATTTCTTCCAATTCCATCAACTCTGCATACCTGGCCTCCATTGGTTCGAACTTAGACAACTCCAACTGCTTCATGAGCTCCAATGCTGGTAATTCTAATGATATAGGCAATATTGCCTCTTTCCCATAGACAAACTTGTAATGAGAGCTACCTATTGACCTCTTAGGTGTGATTCTATCAGCCCAAAATGATGATTTGAGCTTGGTATACCATGTCCTTTGGTTTTCATCTAGAGTCCTTCTGATGATCCTTAGCAAATTCTTGTTCGTGGACTCTGCCTGTCCATTACCCTGTGGGTAATAATTTGAAGAGGTGCTCAAATAGATTCCATTCTTGACAGCCCATTATGTAATCTTGGAACCTATGAATGCCAATGCATTATCTGATATGATAGTGGCCGGCACACCGAACCTGGTCACTATTCCTTCATAAAAGTCTAGTATGTTAGACTCATTTGCCTCCTTGAGTGCTACTGCTTCGGTCCACTTGGTGAAATAGTCCATTGCTGTAAGAATCCACTTGTGACCTTGGCTTGGATTCAGATTTATCACTCCAATGAAGTCTAATCCCCATTGCATGAATGGCTGGTCAACTGAAATTGGATGCAGTGGAAGTGCTGCTAACCTTTCTTTCCCTGTGAAGAATGCACATTTCTTGCACTTTCTTAATCCATATATAACAATCATTGAATACTGTAGGCCAATAATAACCAGCCTTCATGATCTTGAGAGCTATTACTCGTGGGGCAAAATGGCCTCCAGCTTCCCCGTCATGGAACTCTCGTAACACCCTCTCAATTTGACCTGTTCCAATGCATCTCAATAGAACTCCATTGATGTCTTTCTTGAACTGAACACCATCAACAAGTACATATGGGATAGCTTGTAATCTAAAGTATCTCCTCTTTGCTTTGCTCATTTCCAGAGCGCATAGGCCTGCTTGTAGGAAGTGCATCATCTGTCTTGAGTCCAACAAGGAATGGGCACATCATCATTTTCCTGTTCTTGACTCATCCTGTAGTACCAAGACAGTATCTTTCTCATCACCTGCTTCAACTTGTTGACTCAAGGCTAGCTGCTCACATAGTCCCTTTCCACGTAACTAGTTTGGCGACCTTGATCTCAATTTCATATTCCATAACACGAGTGATCCACCCTGCATGCTTCTCATTCAGATCCTTGTTAAGAAGGAAGTCCTTGACTCCCGCATGAGAGACCAACAATTGAATCTTATTGTTTGAGACTAAATGCTTGAATTTCTTCAAGCTCCTGATCACTGCAAGGACATGCTTTTCAACGAAAGAGTACCTAGTTTCGTATTCCTCCAAGCCTTGACTGAAGAAAGCAACTGGTTGTTCTAATCCTTCTTTGTTTCGTTGTACTAGGATTGCAGAGATTGTATCTCCACCACCAAAGGCATATAGCATGAAATCCTTGGAGAAGTCTGGGTTGATAAGAGTTAGAGCTTGAGATATAGCCTCTTTGATTGCCTCAAAACTTACTTTGCCTTCAGATGTCCATTTAAATGTCATGCTCTTTTTCAACATCAGCGTTATTGGCTTTACGAGAGCTGCAAAATTTGGAACAAACCTGCGAACAAAATTGATCCTTCCTAAGAAGCTTTGAAGAGCCTTCTTGTGGCTTGGCAGTGGAAACGATCGAATGGCTTCAACTCTTTCTGGATCAATTGTCAACCCTTCCTTTAAGACAATATGGCCAAGAAGCTTTCCTTCATGCGCCAAAAATATACACTTTTTGGGATTTAATGATACTCCAAATCTTCTACATCTCTGAAACACTTGCCTCAAATGTAAGAGGTGGTCTGCTGCATTTTTTGAGAATATAGTGATATCATCAAGATATATCAGAGCACTATTCTGTTGATCAACCCCTTAAATGCCATATCCATTGCTCTTTGGAAAGTGGCTCCAGCATTTGACAGTCCAAATGGCATCTTATTGTAGGCATAGGTCCCCCATTTGGTGGTGAAAGCCGTCTTGAACTTGTCATCTTCTTTCACCATCACCTGATTATACCCTGAGTAGCCATCTAGGAGAGAGAATCTCTTTGAACCAGATACTACTTGCAATATTTGTTCCATTGAAGGAAGCGGGTAATGGTCTTTGAGAGATGCCCTATTGAGGTCTCGGAAGTCCACGCATAGCCTGATCTCTCCGTTCTTCTTCCTGACCAGAACCAAGTTTGCTACCCAGCTTGAGTGCTTTATCGGGAATATAATGCTTGCCTCTATGAGCTCGTTTAACTCTTTCTTCATTAGAGGCTCAATGTGAGGGTTAACAGGTCTCTGGTTCTGCTTGATGGGCTTAGCATCTGGATCCAATTCTATGGTATGTTGTGCCAACTTCGGATTGAATCCTCTCAAGTCTTCATAGCTCCAAGCGAAGACATCTAGAAATTCTTGGCAAAGCTGTATGAAATCTGATTTCTCCTGCTCAGTGGCCACTTTACCAATTTGAAGTGTTTTACCTTCCTCAACCAGAATTGGCTCTGAATCTTCTCTCTTGACCTATATGTTAGCCTTTTCCTTACAGAACTGGTCATTAGGGTTGAAGATAGACTCCAATGTTACTAAACCCTTGGGAAGCTTGTTTGTTCGCAGTTGCACTACTTGATCCCCATACTGCTGCTCTAGTCTGTCCTGATTTCTAGCTGAGAATTCAGCCTCTTCTTGTAAAAAATTGACGATCTGTTGATCGTTCTCAAACACCTGCCAGCTTGTGTTATTATCTGGAACTACTGGCCTCACAATCACATGGATATGTGGTTGGGTTTTTTCCCTTCTGATGTTGTCAACCACATCAAAATTTTCTCCAACTGCTGCGAGCCTATCTGCTGCTTCATTTTTCTTCCTGGGTATGGACACAATGTTGAAAGCTTCGAAATCCTTAATGAGGTCCCATACCCTATTCTTATGGCTCCTCAACAGGTAATTCCTTGTAGCATGTTGTCCCCTGACTTGGTTGACGATTAGCTCACTATCTCCAAACACCTGTAATTTCTTTATGCCCCTTTTTTCTGGCCCAATGAAGTCCATGAATCAATGCCTCGTATTCAGCCGTGTTGTTTGAACAGGAAAACTAGAAACGAAAAGCTAAAAAATATTTAATGTCTTATGGCGAAATCAACATCACACCACCTCCAGCACCTTGTCTACTTCTCGAACCATCAAAAAATAATTTCCAAACTTTGTTTTCATCCTTTTGTTCAGGCTGAATGATGTCGGGAATGGGTGAATTTTCTTCGTGTATACAATACACGCCTAATTCAGATTCTTCAATTTCCTTGTATGGGTCAAATTCATTACTCTTGTTTTCCCATTCATCCAAAGTTAAATCAGGAATTCCCTCGACCTTAGTACCTGTTTCTAGATCATTTGAACACTCCTCCTGATCAAAAGCTGAGTAATTTGCATTGATAGGATTTGGTACATGAGGCTCAATATGGAAATTGGCAATTGGTTCTGACCTGATTGTTGTTTTGGCTCCATACCTTGTCCTAAAAATCATGTGTGACCAATCTGCCGATAAATATCCACTGATTTTTGCAGTGAAGTCTCTTGATAGGCACAACGCAAAGAGTGGCGGAAGGTCAATCACAGACACATCTTACAGAACTGTAACATTAGGACATGAATGTAGTGTTAGGCTTAACCCCTTGATGACCCCAACTGTTCCCACTGCCGTTCCATCTAGCTGTACTACTCCTTTCAGCACTGGCTCATACTTCAAACCCAGTTGATCCGCTATTTGCTTCGGCATCACTGAACTCCTTGCCCCTGAATCTATCATGCAATTGTGTACCAAGTGGTTTCCAACAACCAATGACACATAGAATGGTGGAGGCTTCAAATTCTTACTTGTCTGGCCCCCCATCATGTTGCACTCCATTAGTGAGAACTTTCTCATGTCCTCGACTTGATACATTTGAGGCAGACCAATTAGCCATTGCAGCTTGCAATAAATCTCGTTGCCCTGGGATCGCAAGTGATTCCCACATGGAAAAGTTCACATGTGTCTTCTTCATTTGATCGATGATGTTGAAAGGGGATGAATTGTCCTTTTATCGTCCCTTACTTGGCGCAACCTTTTCTGGAGCTTGAACAGGTGCATGTGTTGCTACAACAGGTACCTTAGGTTGATTTTACACATTTGGAGCTGCGTTTGGTCTACTGACCCCTTGTTGTGTAAGAGCGGGCTGAGAAACAACTGGATTAGATGGTTGTCCCTCTTCTACATTTCTCTTCTTCGACCATGTGTTGGTAGCCACACTTTGAAAAGGTTGTTGGTTAACTCCACAGAAGTCTTCTGTTTGCCAATTGGCCAACATGGTCTCTGTTGGAGGTCCTTCTTGTTGTGTTTCTTGTTGATTCCCTTCTTGGCTTGGTTCTTGAGGCACACCAATGGTTTGCACCATCAAGGCCTAATTTAGTGCACCATTGAAACACACTAACTGATTATGAGGTAGATTACAAGGGTAACACCAGTTGTACTCTTGTTTCATGTTATTTTGTGTTGGAACCAAGGCTCTTGAGGATGTCATTGCATTTGGATCATACGGTCGAAATGGCCTGGCAGCTTGAGGTTTTCCTTGGCTTTGATTTTGATTTGCAGCCTGAGATGGTGGTCTATTTTGTTGGTATGAGGGCCTAGCTTGGTACTGTGCTTGAGGCTGATATGGTCTAGAAATTTGAGCTTGTTGTCTTTTGATAGTCACTAGCTCATTTCCAAGGTTCTGTAGTTGTTTCATAACCTCCTGCAATTCCTTTGAAGTATTTGAAGAATTTGATGCCTCATTATTGCTTTGATTTCTAGGAGTTGGAATGGGATTCAACTCTGGTGCTTGACTGGTTGTAGGATTTCCCATATCTAGATAGAGAGGCATTGGTGGCCTTGGTGCAAGCTTACCAGCTTGGATCAAATAGTTCTCTGCTCTGATAGCTATGTCATAGGCCCCTGGCAGCGTTGTTCCTCCCATTGATTGGATCATCATGGCTATGTCTGAATTTATAGCCTTTAAGAAATAAAGGAATGCTCCTTCGGTGGTTGGCCTAATGGCTATTGGAATCCTATCCCATGTCCGTTGGAATCTGAAGTTGAAATATGTCATTTGTTCATTAGGAGCCCTTTTGATTGTTGTCAGTTGTTCCAATAAAGACAAATTATCCACCCTCTCACCCGAATTGGTTGCAAAGAGCTGAACAAATTTGGTTCTAATTCGTAATAGACCCTGTTGTTAGGCTCCTAAACCATTATAAGGCCTTACCTTTGAAAGATGAAGCCAATAACTTGACTGCAACATCCATTTCATTTATTTCGTGGATTGCACATGCATTAGCAATATCCTAGATGTGATCAATAGGAGTAGTATGATTTTCTCCTGTGAAATAGGGGATATTCTTTAGCGCTGCAACTGGAATTTGATTCTGAGCATTTAGGGCAAGTGGACTACTACCCGTGAAATTGAAAAAGGGATTCGGTGGTAGATGTGCCATTATGATTGGCCTAAGAACCCTGGTTGATGCGAGAAAAGGTCTACCAGGTGGAGGCGTAGACAAAGTCCTATTAGGTGGAGATGGTGATCTTTGTGGTCTCCTTCCTCTCCTCCCTCTACCTGGTGATAGTTAGCAAGTGGACAAATAGCCCCTCTTCTCGAGTATTAGACCTCGTTCGAATTCTTCTCATGTGTCTGGGCAACTTGTGTTGTTACATTGCTGAATTCTATCCCTTCAGAGTTGCCAGATGTGTTAGAGAACGAGCCTCAAAAGACTAGATTTTGCCAAGTTACACACCAAACTTGACAATATTAAAAATATAATTTAAACTTCGAAGGACCCAGAGGAGACAATTTTCAATTCGGAATTCGGGCCTTGTTGTGTAAGCTGCGGATCCCCAAAAGGTACAGGCGGAACTCAGACCATGCAATGCATCCCCCAAAACCCGAAATGACTGTTGGGTCTTCTTTGATGTTCTCGGACCTCGAAAACCTGAAACACTAAAAACCATGAAATTTTGAAGAATCAAAATCTCAAAAAACTAAGGATACCCTTTTGAATATTACCCTCAGATCTACCAACTGTTGAAATTTTGACTTGTTTTGAGCGAGTTAAGCCCTTGAAAATCGATTTCAGAGTTCAACCTAGAAGGTGCAAAATCTAAAATTGTAAAAACTGCAATCTTTTAGTCCAAATTTCATGAAAACTCCTTCAAATCTTTATGGAATGACCTCTTGGTCCCACCGGGCGTGCCAAAACTATTGATGCAAAATCACAACACCCCTGGATGTTGATCAGATTTCTAGTTTGATCATACTAGCATCCAGTGTGATTGCACAACATGGAATCCTTTCTCCAAGTGTAGGACTTGCAGAAATGAGAAAGGAATCTCGAGAGAAGGCTGGTTCCTATTCCTCTGTTCAGATGCACACGAAAAATGCATAGGGTTTACTCAAAACCTAATCTAACTTGCCAAAGAGACAGGGTAAGAAGATGCATAAAAATAAACCTAAGCTAACAGAGGTGATGCACCGAGGAATGAAGAACACCTATCTTGTCAATAAACACAGACCATTCAAATGTGATGCAAGATCATGCACAGATAACAAAATTTGCAGTGAAAGATTAGGAGGATGCAAATGAACACAGAGAGGGTTGAGAATCATCTACAGACATGAATTACTTGCTCCAAAGATTGATACAATACACTACAAAATTCCAAGAGGCAGAGTCGCATTACAGTTTCAAATGGGAGGTTCGAACTCCACAAATTCACCTGCCAAAGAGAAGAAGGGAGGGGTAAAACAGGAATGTTCGACCCTTAGAAAGAAGCCCCTCTTTATAATATATAGGAAGAATGAGAGAGGGAAGAGAGAGGAAATTCAGATCTACCCCAACCACTTCTAGGTCGCATTTAGTTTATCTCATTATGGTGGTGGGTGAGAACCCTGGCAATAGCGGCGAACTGTATTTTGCATTAAAGCTGGTTGTTGAAACTTCAGTTCTGGCCATTACCACGCGCCAGAGATGTTTATTGATTTTATCTCTCCAAACTGAACCAAAATGCAAGATTGACTCTGGAATCGTGTAGAGAATTTCATCAGCTTTCCATTGATATAAAGAACGTGAAAATCCGAGCTCTGGATCGAAAGTTATAGGGCGATCCGAAGATTTAGGGCAAAAACAAACCAAGATGGATCGGTGGGAAAATATTTGAATTTTTTCCCGTGCTTTGACACGTGTCAGGCTCTGATTCATCCACAGGCTTGTCCTCTGAAAATTCCTTTCAGGCCTTTAAACTGGGACACGTGGCACTATTTTATTGGTTTGGGCCTGAGGGGCGCACTTAGTAACTTTTCAACCTTCTGACATGTGGCAACGTTCTGATTTGTTGGCGGCTCTTTCAGCCTTTCGCGTCCCTCACGTACCTTTGGCCCAAATGTCCCAAACTGTCTGGGACAAATTTCTGCAAACTGCCCAATTCGGGCTTCCTTGTTCCTGTTTGCGGCGAAGACACGTGGCAAGATTCCATTCGCTCTCGGCTTTTTCAGCTTTTCACGTCCCGTGCGTACTTTTGGCCTGGATGTCCCAAACGAAAGTCCTCTGTTTCGGCTGAACCAGCCGGTTCGCGTCCTCCACATACTTTTGTCCCAACTATCCCGGACTATCTGGGACAAATATCTCCGGCCCACCCGAAATGGACTGACTTGCGCCAAACCGGCCGATCCACGTCCCGCGCGTACCTTTGGCCCAGATGTCCCAAACAAAACTTGGCGATTTTTCCCACTTTCGGCCGGTTCGGCATTTTACGTCCTGACATCCCAATTGCTTCGCAGACTACCTGACGGCTTTTTGGCCGATTCGCGCCCCGACGTCCCAACTGTCCTGCAAACCACCTGGACTAGGACTTAGTCAATTTTCTTGATTTTGGGTCTTGAATCAATCTACTTGTTCGGGACTGAATAATTTGATGCATGTTATCAAAATTACCCTGGGGGTGAATTTTAGATAACAAAAACTCCTTCATCTTCACTCATAGATGCTTTCCAAATTGAATGAACTGTTCCACTGAAGACTACAAATACCACCTTGTATATGATATACCTATGACTCAGAACCACATGGTAAGTGTCAAACAACATTGTCGAGTTCCCTGAGATGGATCTTGAATGCCATGTGAGAAATTCCTATGATGATCCCAAACGATGATGTTGACCTGCATGATCATCCCTCTATGTCCCATTGTGCCAAAACTGCCCTTTGAGTGTGAATTACTATTAATAGCAAGTGCCCAGATAGGAGACTTAATATTTTTTGTAAGAGGTAATTTTTTCCTCTTCTTGACGATCATGATGTGTTGAACTCCATCATTCTCTCTTTTGCACACAACCTTCGCCTTGGCCACTTCTTGGGGTGACTTACTATTTTTAGTAAGCACCCATATATGGGGCTTACTATTTTTAGTAAGTGGTCATTTTCACTATTTTCTACTCTGGACAATCATTCTAGCTTCTTGGTGATCTTCAGTGCACACTGCCTTTGTCATAGCCGCTTTTGATGGTGACTTCCCAAACATAGCAAGTTTGTATAGGAAAACTTACTATTTTTAGAAAGTGGACTTCCATTGCTCAATCTGTGATGGAGCATATTTTTTTGGACTCAACTCATTGTCGCAATCACATCCTCCGAATTTCACTTGATTTTCCCATAAGAATGCTTGGAAATAAAATTTAAAATTTTCACCTGGCAGTGCCTTCGAGCACAGAGCTGCCATGTCGGCCATTAATGGAGCTCAAAATTTACATGTCTTATTTTTGTCTCTAATCATGATGAAATTAACTCCACTGTGATAGGTTTTTCATTTGGAGTTCATATGTAAGTTTTTAGCTTGTTTCCATTGCTTGATTGATGGGAAATCCAACCAATATGAGCTCGGGCATGAAATGGGGATTTTGTTGGAACAAATGTTTCAGGGCACCATTCTGACTCCCGTTTGTTGCATCTTGATTGTCTAAAAATTTGAGAAAGTCTAAAAAATATAGAATTTCAATCTGACTTGTATTTTACAAGATATGAAGATTTTTCGATCGAGTGACTTTATGGTTATCTGGCAAAAAATCTTTGTTTACTCTTCATTCTTTGTTTCTTATACTCTTTTGATCAATCCTTCCTCTGAAACTTGTGTATTTGTACCAACCCCTGTCACCACCTGACCCCGTCTTAAATCGGGGTATTCCAGTTCCGGATGCGCTCTGACGGGTGCTGCCACGTTGGGGTTGTGTATTCGCAAAGGCAGAACTAGGTGTCTCGACAAGCATGAAAAAAGTGTGTGTGACACACTTGTGAGCTGTGAAGGAGAAATGGGGGGAAAAACGATTAGTGTGCAGATTTAAAGTACGTAAAAATTTATATCCCAAGGGGAAGGTGATTATTAAAATTTTCATGGACAGATTTCCCCCTCTTACTTCAGGATCTAACGCTCCTTAATTTTATGCGTGCGCCTTCACGATGACCATGTGGCATTGTACCAATGGTAGGGGATTGAAGTGCTCCCACTACTCCGGGGCTGAAAAATTGTCTTGAAGAAGGTCACTGGTGTGACGAGATTCTCCTTGGGGTTGGCACTTTTTTTTGACCCTGATGTACCCCCCGCAGGTTACATGAGGGACATCGTTTTCCCCTGTGTCAGGCGTGACATGTGGCAGTGATCCAACATGAAGCTTTTTGAGCTCCTGCAAACCCCTGGGGGCTGACTAACAATCCTGGGGTTGTATGGGGTCAGAGGATTTAGGACTAGATCACTTTATTTACCCTCAATGTCCCTAAGCTTGGGGGGGGACGTAAGGGACACAAAATGCCCCATGTCCTGGTGCTGAACATTTCCCTATTCAAATTTGACTAAGTCTGAGGTCTTGAAGCGAACTGAAACGTGATAAACTTGTACTCATGAATGGAATTTTTGGTGAAATTTTATATGAATTTGAATTAAATTTGTCTTCTAAATCCAAAGGTGGGAGTCTGAGCTCTTGATTATTCCATTTATACCCTAAAAAATTGGATTTTTGTTTTGGTTCCATAACTTAGCCTTGAAAAACATGATTGCAGACCTTTGTCCAAGTTTGTGAAAAAACTAGTTTCACCATATTTTTATGGATTGAATTCCATTTCCAATGATTTTTTTTATCTCTTAACTCCATCTATAACTCCTGGAATCACTTCCCGAAGTTCAGTTGCTTTTTTCGGCCCTTTGCACTGCCTAGGCTTGAGAAAAAAAAGATTTCATACCTAGTGTGCCAAAGTGTTGTGAGGAAAATAATTTCACCATACTTTAGGTCTTGGAATTACCTTTCTATCAATGTCTTGTTTTTCTTCTAACTCCATTCATATCTCTTGGAATCACCTTCCAAAGCACAGCCACTTTTTTGGCATGTGCATTGTCTAGGCCTGCGAAGCCTATTTTTTGATCAAACTGCTCCAAACTCTCCAAATCTTCCCTGAATTTTCCAAAATCACTTCCATGATGTTTCTATACCTTCAATTCACCTTCACATTTATTTTTTCTGTTCTCCACTCCAAGTGGTTTGCGCTCGTTCTAGGAAGATCAGTGATAGCCCTTCCCATGACTACCTGAAATTTGCACTTTCCAAGAACACCTAAAATCACCTAGGGGGTTGAGTTGATTTTCCTAAATCAACTAGGGGACTGAGTTAACATAATATAGAGTCCTGGACTAACTGCTGTGAATTGTTGCCTGGAAGACAGGACCTGAAAATTTTGGCACATGTGTATCGTTGTATGGGTAGAAACTTGTCATTTCCTTGTTGCACCATTTGCATGACAATATTGGCTCTGCTTGGGGACATGGTAATGGACTAAGTGCATCGAAGACCATGGCAATGAGAAACTCTATAATCTCACTTTGAACATCTTGAATAGTCCTTATCCATTGGGCCCTATTGATCCCTGTACAAGTTACAACAAGAGAGAGAGATAATGAAAGAAGGAAACCACACACAACAACACACACACACACACAATACGGAAGGAAACACACAACACCAACATGAGGGTAATACCCACAACAGGAAGGGAAAACACACTCGCAATCACCTATGTTACAAGGCGGGGGACCAATCCACTTCACTAAGTAACTTTTTATTCTCAAAAGTTACCCCCTAAGTGGCCAACACTGAGTGATGTTGTTCTGCGAAGCCATTGACCGGTTCCAGAAAACATCTTCCTCTCCTTAATTGTTTATGAAATTCAGGTGCTTTCATGACCGCCCATGTTTTTTAGGAGTGATTCCACATGAGCTTCTTGATGCTTGGGCCTGCGCTTGGGAGAGTCACTACCTTCATTCTCTTTGACAAAATCTTTTTTATAGTGTCGTTGCATTCCACATTTATCCATGTATTTGATTCTTCAATTGAACATCCTACACTGCCCCAAGGCGTTTTTTGTTTCAAATTACTTGAACATTTGGATTCTTTTCTTTCCTAGGTCTATGCTCATTGACCTCTTTTCATGAGAAACCTTGACTTATCTTTTTCCTACTCCACTGTGAGGTGTTTGACTACTAACAGGAGGACCAGAAGCAACCTCATACTTGTCTTGTATGGCCATGGCATGAGTTAAGGGATCAAGAATCAGCTCAAGGTCTTCCGCAACTTCTACTACATCTAATAGTTCTTACACAGGGATCTCCTTTGTTACTTCCTGCAGCTCATCTTTGTATGCCTTTGAAGGATCTTTGTTTTGCAGCTCAAGGAAATTATCCATAGAGATTACTTCATCATCTTAGGAATCATTGTATTCTATCACTCCTTTATCCAGAGGAGCTTCAAATTCAAAGACCTCAAAACTCCTTGCTTCAATTTCTTCATCATGGAAAGATTATTCCTCTTCAAATGGGAAAGAAAATACCTAGATCTCATAATTGTAGCCATCAACCATTGGCTCGAGAGGGATATTAGATTTCTCATCTAGATTTATTTCAACATAGCCCATCTTCACACTGGTTGATGCTTCCAAGTCATCTTCGCGCCTATCTTACAGATTCATGGCTTGCATAAGGAATTCAAGACTTGCTCAGGGTTCCCTTTTTGTTCTCGTGGCTTTAAGCATTTTATACATATATTTATTCAACCTTTTTGGCTCTTACAAGTTGGTCGTGTCCCTCCATGGATGACATGACTGATATCATCTTCATCTCCAAATGGGAATGAGAATATCTCCTCATCACGGATAAGCACATACGCTGATTTTTCCATTTGAGATTCACCAAGAACCCTTTCCTCCTCTTCTTAGTTTGTGTTGTTTGGCTATTCAGGGCTGCCCTCTTGTAAATTGAATCTCCTCGATGCTTCTTCAAGGTCCATACCTCTCTAAGAAGGCATGTCTGGACCTATCAAGATGGGAATATCATCTTCTTCTTAAGTCCGTTATGAAAAGATTCATTCTCCTGCTATTAAATAATGAAGATGGGGGGGCAGGACTTCCACCGTGCGCAAACCGTGTACCTCATCTAGTCTCTGGAAGTATTTACTCCATGTCCCCCTTCACTGGTATGGTTTTAGAAGACCAATTCTTCTGAGATTTTACCCCCCAGGACTGAACAAAACCCTTCTAGAAAATTACAAATGAAGTCAGAAGGATCTACCAAAACATCTGAACTTTCTTTCTAGAAATTTGGTGAACCACCTTTGCATCTTTGACCTTGCCTACAAGGGGGACCCACCTCTTTGTGACTCAGGGTAACCAGAGTAACTGGTGAGTCCTGGAGTTTGAGAGCCTTGGTGACCTTTATCAGATTCATTCACATTGTCGAAAGGCACAAATCGATTGTAAGTGTTCAATACATAACCTCCAACCGAAGGCGACAAGAAAGGTGTCAACCTTATCCTCTTTGACGATTAAAGAAAGCATGTCTGTAGGGAGTGTAGGTGGTTTGGTAGTATTCCTGTTAACACTAGAGCTCGTATTGGGGTTAACTAACCACTCCTATGTATGGAACAAACCTCTCGCAATTATTCGGGGGAATGCAGCAAAGATTTTGGTCAGTAATTTGTACTGGCGATGTTCCATATTCGAAAAATTCAAGGGAGATGATTTGGAACATGTGGCATCAGGGACTGTTTGAAGTCGGGGCAGGGGGGAAGGAAGGTTTGATGCTGGGTGAATGGATGAATTTTGAAATGGTACATTAGGAAACTTTTGAAGCGCTAGTTTTTCCAAGAGCAGATTTAGAATTCGAATTAGACGAGGAATGAGAAGGACTTGACGTGAATTGGGGGAGCCTTCCTCCTTGCACAGATTCTTTTATAACAATGCCGACTACATGGAGGGTGGAGCAATATCCCGACTATTATTTTGTTTTGCAAGTCGCCACAGGAGAGTTCAGTTTCTTTTTTCTGTGTATGCAGGGGGAGCACGCGCCTTTCTAGACTGAGATGAGGAACCCACATTGCGAATGGGTGCATCTCAGCAGCAGCCGCACACCTCCCAAAAGCCCTCAAAACGAGTTGTGTATCGTTCTTGAGGTCTTTGCTTCTCGGCAACTATCACCTTCATTTTCTTATCCACCACATTCACTTCAAACCCACCCGTGATCTCTTCAAATGCCTTATAAAACAAACCTGTCATGGAAATCACTAAATGTTATTTCGATGACCACATCACCGATATCACATGAAGATCCTCAAAAAACCCACCATACAACCCACAACCTACTTATATAGAAAACATAAACTATATCACAAAGTCGTCAAACTACCCCATCACAAAATATAAAACCTCTACCTTCCACCCTAGGGCCTCATCCTCTATCCAAATTCACAGTCATTTTCACCGAATCTAAGGTTTTTCCTCTACTGACTCCTAAACATGTCAAGCAAAAAATGACCTCATCCACCCCAACTCCCAACTCATCGGATGAAACACAAACCCCCTCAACATCAACTCTGACAGGGTACTATACTAGAACCCTTGAACATCTCATCTAAATATCCATCACAACATTACCCCCTCTCAAGTCATCTAGATCTCGAGGGTGAAAACCCTCTTATTAAAACTTAGAAGCATTAAGTAAGTATCATCATACTTCAGGACACTCTACCGATGACTGTAAAGCCCTCCACGCTACTATTCGAAGCCTTGATAGCAAAGTGTTTATACCCATGGATATACCACATCCAAATCAAATTAAAAAAACTCATCCTAAAGCCACGCTTTCTAAATCATCATCCAACACTCCATCCACATCCAAAAAAAGTGAGACATCTCCCTGTAAGACCCCACTTCATCATATCAATGTCGTTCACATAACTACTAGAACACACACATAGGACCCTAAGGATTCAGATCAAAACAAGCCCAAGGTCTCTATCACTCTTGCTTATGAATCACCTAATCCTCCACCCTCTTCTAATATAAAGGTATCCATCCTTGCCTCTCCACACTCCCAATCCACATCCTATGTACAAAATACCATCATCAAACAACTTTATCAAGCTCCCATGAAGATGTTCCTTTACAAGCTTGTCCAAACCTTGCCACAACATCGACAAGTGATGATTGAGGCCATTTAATCCATATTGGTACCATTAGATGATCCCAAACCATTCGAAAACCTAGTCGGTACCCTCACAATGTCTGATGCTATAGCTTTCAACAATTCTGAGATCCCATCTTTGTAACTTGAGAATCATGATCTCTTTCTCTTTGTCACTGCCCAAATTGATGATACTTTCATCAAGAGACTTATGATCGACAATGACACTAGCATTAATATATTATCCTCTCATGGCTTTAACTAGCTTTAACTACCTAACACTATCGTTGCTCAATCAACTGCATTATTGCATGCTTTTAATGACATTATTGACCTACACTAGGTATAATTATCTTACCTATTAAACTAGGTGTTAATTTTCTTCATGAGATCTTCTATCTTGTAGAAGGATAATTTCAATACAATATGTTGCTAGGACAACTTTGGATACGTGTCATGGATTATATCCCATCCATCTTACATCGTTGTCTAAAATACGAACATGAGGGTAAAACCTTCACCTTCCCAGCTGACTTGAACCCCTTTAAAGAATGTCATATGAATTACCGACCAAATGATGTGCTCATTATAAAAATGAATGTGGGCTCCTCTAACGAGACTTCTACTAGTTTTTCCATCGTTGCATCTAAATTACTAGATGAAATTTCCTTTGAGGATGTCATGCAACGAATTTCCCTGGGGGAGTATCGCCTCCTAGCTCTTAACTCGTTTCCTACACCAAATATGTATGGAAGGCTTGATTAACAACCGATATATGAACCCAATGTTGGAGATATAATCTCCTTCGGCCCTCCTCATCTTAAAACTAATCTCTTTTATGAAGGGATCGATCTTCCTTCCCCATATTGCAACAATCAACACCATGCTAAACCATTTATATAATCAATCCTTCATGCAGATGTATCTTCATCATTGTGTCTGGAAAGGCTTCATCTTGGGTCATTACGAATAGGGAATACATGATTTGGTCTTTGTTCAATCTCGCAAACCTCATGAGAAATACGAATTAGGTTTCGACAAACCATCCTTAGTCACTTCTGTGATCACCACATCTAGATTTGTAGTAGAGCCGAAGTTATCCTCTTCACCCTCACATGACCACACTATCGACACAAATGATTTTGTTTCCATCCCATATGACTTTTTTTTAGTCAAAACAACCACCTTAGGACTGCTCACTTACCAAAATAATTATGGCACTAAGTTTCTTTTGTTATTATTACTTGAAATAGAAGAGGAAGACTCCCTTACCATCGATATTATTCAATGTCATGATGACCAATCCATCTTATCCTATATGGGGGAAAAATATCATTAACTTCAGAAGAACCTACCACCTGACACATCAAAACTTCTTAACGAATCCACTATCGAAATCAACATAAGGACTTCACAAGACCATCATATAGTCAAAGTTGGTCAATCCTTAGATTTGGAAGAATTACAAGGCTCTACCACTTTCCTTTCTAAACACAGTCAGGCCTTCACATGGTCATATAGCGACATGTCAGGCATTGAACCTAACATATCCATTCAAAACATCATCACAATCCCTAACGTTAAACATGTCAAACAAAAACTACATAGGATGCACCCTTAAGCAGACGTCCTCATCAAAGAAGAATTATGGCATCTTTTTTTTTTGCTAACTTCATACTACCCATTGACTATATACAATGGGTTTCCAATATCGTACCTATAACTAAAGCCTCTGGAAGATTATGCATTTGCACAGACTTCCAAGATCTGCCCTCGCATGCCTAAAAGATGACATCCCACTTCCTAACATCGACCAGCTTGTGGAACTCACCACCAGCCATGAAATGCTATCTCTTTGGATGGATTCTCTAGATACAATTAAATCCTATGGAAACATGAAGTAACAATAATTCATCATTAGAAGTCATGGATATTATCATCACGTGAACAAGGTGAAAAATTTAACTAGAGATAATTTTTAAAGCACAAGCTCTAAAATAATATGCAAAAGTTTGTACAATCCACATGCAAAGTGTTCATGTATCAATGGATTGTTCTTCCATTATGTTTCATTATCTAGAAAGCGCCAAAGGGTTATTGAAGTTGATGACACATACTATCCACATGAAATGTTCGCACAATATGTACCCATCAAACCATACATAACTTGGGGTAATGATTAAAAATTAGGAATTTAACCTCACAAAAATTTGAGAAACATTGAGTGAAAACCCTAAGAAACTAAAGGAAGTACATCTGTACACAATTTTGTAAGTAAAATTTTGGATGGAATTACGTGATTTTGTTAGATATTTGTAATTAGGCCCACATATGTTAAAAAATGAAAGGGTGATCTATGAAGTAATTTCAACATATTGAAAACTTAAAAGGGTGGTTTTTTGGAAAGTCTACTTAATTGAAAACCCAAAAGGGTGATTTAGTAGTGTGTAGGGGGTAAAAAAAGTAAAATGTGTTCTATATGTTGATTTTAAATAGATAATATAAGTGTGCACCATAGAAACTAGCGTCAAGAGGTTGTAAAATGAATATAAAACACTTTAGGACTTTGCAAGCTTCTTTTTTCTAGGAATGATACTACTAATTAAGTTTGGGAATGTGTTGGAAGGGTATTAAGGCCTAAAATATGACTTAATATATTTTGTATAGTTTTGTATATGTGCAATATAAAATGTATGTGTATGTTCCACATAGGGAAAAAGAGTAGACATGTAATTTTTCTGTAGTTTAGGCAAATAATGTGAAGAGATCCTCTAACCACAAAAGGGAATATGAAGGCACTAAAAGGTTGAAAGTCACCTTGGAATGTATAAAACTATGTAAGCACATTGCGCAGAAGGTTGGATTGTTAATATTGAATTATAAATCTTACTATATTAGTAGTTTTGGAGCTTACAATAATCTAATTCCAGTTATGTGAAGTATATTTATCTCTAGCTTGCATGTTTTCCTTCTACTATTTCCATTTTTGTAACTATTGTGTAATTGAATAGTGTTTTTCATAGTTATGTTTTTCCCTATTTTAGGATTTTAGTGTGCTCTAATTATGTCAAATATCCTAGACTACAATTGTAGCATGTCTTAATGATTGATGACAAGATAGTTGCTAACAAAGACTAATAGTTCAATTGATTTATTTATCGAATAACACTTCACAACAAATTCTTCTTTTAGGAATTTTAGTTTAGTTGATTTATTTCTCAACTAACACATCACAACCTACTCTTTTCATAGGAATGTTAGTTCATTCAATTCATTTCCAGACTAGCACCTCACGGCCTCTCATTTTTACATGATTTTTTGTTTGGTTGATTAATATCTTGACTAACACATCAAAACCTATGTGTCATATATTTATCTCAAATTTTACCTACCTCATGGTATTTTGATGCTTCACAACTTTATCACCCTATTTTACGTATTGGATATTACTCTCTACTTTATTATATCTTTTACTATGGATCTTTTCTACCAATTTAATAGTTACATTGTAATACCTTTGGGATTTCCTCACAAACACCCATTTACTATGATTACCTACTTGTTACCTTAGGCTCCCTACCACATCTAGGAATTTTTATTTAAATTTTTTTTATCCACACTACTCTATACATCATGAATGGGTAAACTTAGTCATATCTTAACATCTACCTTTTAGTGAAATTATAGGACTATCTAAACATCATGGTATGTATCTTCTCCTCTATACATGCTAGGTGTGTAGACACTCAAATTTGGTAACTTATCCTTTGGAAATGACAATTTTGGTTCCATTCTTATGTTAAGACAAATGTCTCACATTCTAATCCCTATGTGTGTATGTCTCTCCTGAATTTATTATCTTCACACATTTCTTTATCATTCATATCAGAGAATATTAATGATCCAAATTAGTAATTCAATCCCAGGCATCATTCCAAAACTTTATCATTTACATCACTATTGTATCCTAGTCAAAATGGTACAATTTTGTTCCATAATGAGCTATGGTCTTGGTCGAACTATATGGTCCTACACCCTTCAATCTAACATTTTTTATTCCAATTTTAAAATCATTATGTGAGTCATTTCATCTTCCTTTGTCAGCCATAATGTGAATATATAACCTATATAATCTTATATAATAAATTCAATTACAATTTATAACTCACCTAACACTCTCATAATCTCTTATTAAAAATATCAATACTAAAGCACTCAAGGATCTCCAATATATCGCTAAAGCAGTTGCACATCATTTAGAGTAGCCACTACATCAGTTATGAAGCACTCAACTAGATCAAAGAGTCTATCTTCATCCATTTTCAAGCAATCAAATATCCTAGAGCAATGTCTTAACAAGACCAAGTCACTCCAAGCATTTTCAAAGGTCTTCTACGGAAAAAAGGGTTTAGTCTAGTAGATTAAGCACACCAAATAACATTATTACCGTGATGGGTACATTATCTACTCTCTATTTATCCCAATATATTGTGTCAAGATACAAGAGGGAACACATAGGGGGTTGGTGTAGTATTCATACACTAACTACACCTATATTAGGAGAACTACATTATACTTGATCCCAATCAAGGGGATTTACTACAACACTTGGATTGGTTTAGCAGTATTTGACTATGGAGGGTAGTCCAACTCACCCACGCTAATTTATCCTTTAATTATCTAATTATTTGATGAAGGGTATTGCATGTATCTAGGGTTTATACTTATTATGGGTTATTACAGGTTGTGTCAAGGTTGTGCAAGATTAAGAGACATACATCAAAACACATTTCCAAGAAATAAAAGTGAAAGATAAGTTACAAAACATAATTACACATAGTTCGAAAACCATACATAAGGATTTGGAACCAATTGACATTACATGAAGAGTTATACAATCTTGGAAAAGAGTAGTTTAAAATACAAAGAAAGTTCAAGTTCAAAATAGTGCATCCATTTAGTATGCACACCTAGATTCTCCCTATACCACTTTTCATAGCTAACTTCTTATCCCTTTATGTGTTTCAAGCAATCATCTTATCATTGTATCTTTATTTCAAATAATAATGTGTTATTTTGAACGTTCATGGTTAATGTTAATTAATTAATTCAGAATAATCCCCTATAACAAACTCTTGCATCCTGTATTTGCGTACATTAAATCTTATAATTTTTAGGGTGTAAACATTTAGTTAACCCAAACTTTGATTAAATCTATTAGTTTTTTCAAACCCTAGTTACCCTAGGGTATATCCTTCTTCTATGGGTCCATGATCATTTTCTCTTTGTTTTAAGCTTTTTTTTTGTGTCTTTTGGTGCTCTCATGGCTTTATATAATGATCTCATCGTGTATTTTATTGAGTATATTCAATTTAACCATGTATGTAGTGATATCATTAATGATGTATTTCAAAATGATTGATTTCACCATATTACATCTCTTTCATTTGTAGCATATGTTCTCAAAATAGCCTTTTGTTTTTAGAAGGAACATATATCTTTTTGTTCTGAAATTCCTCCATAAACTATCATTGATATTCGTAAATGCACATATTTTTATGTTGATAACTTCACTCATTATATATTCACTATTATAACTTAGCACGAAAAAGGAGATGGCTCTTATAATCAATCTAATAGTGATACCCAAGTCCTTCTCGATAATATAAAATAACACTATACACGATTTCTACAATAAAATCCTCATAAAATTGATTATCTTCTATATATATCTCAAGATCAACTAAATTATAATTTTGTATCCTCGACAACTAACTATATTCCCACATCATCTACTATGAATAGATTTATCATTCCTACATCTATGAATCATATATGTTTTGGGGCACCTAATCTCCTACCTCACAATTTCTTTATGTTTATTCCAATGAATACTATTGTTCCTACATCTATTATCTATACCCATACTCGTCCACACTCTTCTTCTTCAAGGACACAAACTCTTGAAAACCTTATTCATAGTTTACAATCTCAAAATTTAAAATTGTAACAAGGTTCATCTACTTCTTCTCACGTCTTGATTCTACTTAATTGTATCATAACCCACTTGCACATGAAATGGATTTTTTATATATTACGTATCAACTTCATTCCTCCTACACTTCCTATCATTAATGGCAAGGGTAATCTTGAAGAGCACCATTATAATTTACACGTTTCTTTCTCAAATTATTCCTATAATGATATATTACTTACTATTGTCATGCAAATTTTTTAGCATGAAAAATTCAATTTTTTTACATGACAACTTAAATCACCCTTGAAAATCCTTCTCTCGGTCAATGTGAACCTACCCTCTGGCCAATTCAGTCAATGTGTTACCCTCATTATGGCTTGGATAGATGTGTTAATATGATTTTTAAGTGTGTTTCATGTGCAAAGGATGTTATTCAAGTTGATTCATGAAGATATTTGGATCTAAGCAAAGACAAGTGCTTCCAGAGGTCTTGAAAGGCCTATTTTCAAGATTTTTGTACCTAGTGAACACCCTCTGGGAATGAACAGAGTAGAGATAATGAATCAAACTAGTGTCTTTAAAAGTTATGAGATCACCATAAGAATTTTAGGAAATTTATGCAAGTAAAATCAAGTTTTGGAACAAGTTGTGCAACACTGGGCTACTCATAGCGCAGTGCAGGGAAATGAAAGTAGTAAAAAATATAGTCAGCTTTTTCTGGATGTTACAAGAGCCTTAGGAATATTTTTAGAAGTGATAAAATACTCATTAGAAAGATAATAAGGCCTAATTCACATTGAAAAAGGTTTCGGGATATTCTACTGTCCTATTTTGAGATATTGGCCTAATAATGTAGATGAATATCCCTGATCCTGGTGGGGATTCAAATGAGAATTCCAAGATTTATATGGAGAGTTGAAGGCCTGATTAAAATCCAAATGTCACATATTTAATTGCCATTTCACTCAAAATATTTTGGTTGTCATTTTCATCATCATACATTTTTGTGAAAGTCCCTTTCATCGACGCACAGGCTTGAGCATAATTAAAAGGGGGGTAAATTTAAAATTTTTGGTAGAATTGGCTACTAAAAGTTTGTGGGAATGATCTCATCAGATACTTTTGGATTCAAAATAATATAATTATTTCCTAGGTAACTCTTAAGGAAGCTCTCGGGGAAAAAAATCACTCTGATGTATATAATTGCTCTGAATGTATGAGTTAACAGTTGGTGAAGGTGGGCTTCCAAAAGTCCATGGCACATTTCGCACACCTGCGATGCAATTTTTCACCTTTTCACTTGGTGAAAAGGTGCATTTAGGTGCAAAAAATTGCACCACCAAGGTGAGAAGAGATGTATTTTGGAGCTTTCGTCACTTAGGAACTCACTTGGATGGCTAGGTGAGTGTTATGTACTCACAAGTCATTTTGGCCCCCTCTCCATGTTAGGCATGACCCATGAGGCACCTGGAAGGCCCTAATTCACCTTTTCAACTGGTAATAATTTTCATGAGGTGTAAAAAATTGTTCCATGAAGGGAAGGATGTGTTTTCCTCACTTAAGTGATAACTTCATGTGTTAGGTGCATGTTTTCCACTCACTCCTTCACCCATTTCCCCCTCCATAATGATCCTTTCCCTTATCCACCCTGTTGCATCCATGGTGAGTACATCAAGTGAAAAAAACCCTTGGAATCTCCCCCCTCTCTCACATTTTTCACCTCACACATGATGTTGTTGCACCCTTTGCACCTCATTGTACCATTTACTATAAGTGTGTTAAGGGGCATGAGAGGCTCCCATGGACCCATTTAGTAACTCCATAACTCACCCTCAACCTGGGTTAAGAAAGAAGTGCCAAAGGTGGGTCAAGGGGTGGGTTTCCTTAACCTAAGTTAATTTTTGAATATTTAAATCCATACTTAGTCATATTTTTGGATTATTTTCAAAATTTTATTTCCCTCCATTTCTAAAGGTGATGTTTCCATGAATATCCAGACACCCCTCATGCTCAAATCACTCTTTTTCTCATACCTCACAAACCCTTACTCCGATCTCCATGAGATTTGAACTGAAGTTTCCCTACATGAATCCATTTGGAATGAGTTTTTACATGAAATAATTAATTCCCTCATCTATTTTTTATATTCATATCTAAAATTTTAGCCATGGAAAATTTCCTCCCTCAGATATCCAGAGTTGCAACGAGCCAAATGAGCTAAAATTCGGAGCATGAGATCCTAAAAAAATTAGCTTTCTAATGAGCACTTTCTTACCCCATGAAAATGGGTAGCATTGGAGTTATGAAGGACTATTATTTTTCTAAATTCTTCCCTTTTCAGATGAAGAAAAAATAGACATGAAATTTTACTTTTCATTTCATGAATATCTGGATGAGAGAAACCCTTAAAAAATTGGAGCAAAGCATCTAAGATGAGAATTAGAATTTTTGGAGACCTTTTTTCGTCCTGATCTAACACCCCACGGACAATTTATATTTTTAGTAAGTCCCAATTAAATAAAATTACTAATGGTAGTAGGTATAAAGGATGAATGAATTCAAGACACTAAGTTCATTCCCAGGAGGAAAAGTGCTCAAAAGTGACAATTCGGTGAAATTGCCAAAACTAGTCACCCATGAAGAACTTATTAAAAATAGTAAGTATAGAAAAGGCTCAAAATGGTCATGGTTTTTCATCCTCCATTCCTCACTAATTTAAACCTTTATGGAGGAAAAAATCATGTTTTCAAAATGGTGGAAAGTGGCATTGTGTCTCAAACAGAAGAGAATCCTTCTCGGTTCTCAATGCTTTGGTTGCAACAATGGATGCATTCTGGTCTCAGTGTATTTCTCACTTTGCTAGATAGGTTTGATTAAAGTCTTGAAGAATATTCCATAAAATATATCACCTTCACTCATCAAATGATTGGTGTGATCTTCACCTCATGTCATGGATGGACTCCATTTTCCCAAAGCCTCGGATTCATCAAGTTGATTTGTTCAGGACAATGGTCTCAAGTTGCATCAAGAACTTGACATTTTGGGATGCATTACAATGTTTAAAAGGTTTGAATGTTTTTTAAAGTGAGGTAAATAACTATTAATTATATTCAATGATCAAAGGTTCATCACATGTCCTTTCAATGAAATTCAAATATGCTACAAAGGTCCATCATTCTAGTGAGGTCTTCAAAGTGGAAAAGTTTTCAAAGAATCAATCTTCATCGGCAGAGCATCACTACGTTGCAGAAGATCATCATGGATCAAAATGTCATATTCAACACCATAAGATATGATATATATTTAGGGTAGAGGCATATTCATCCCTGTATTTGGAGAATTCCTTCCTTTTCTCCTCTCATTTTTTCTCCTCTTCTCGCCCTTTCTAATTCTCCATTGTAAGCAATCATTGTTGTAGAAAAAAAATAGGTGTTAGTATGAAAAATTTAAACTAAGAAATTAAACAAACTAATTCCTAAAATAACACTTCTAATTGCTACCTCAGATTGAGCTAGGTGGAAGGAGGGAAGAGAAATATACCTGCACTTACCTATGAGTTAAAGTCATCCTTCCTTGTTGCTTTGGATGTGCTCGAATGGATGGATTATTGATTGAACTTGATTGCTTGCTTCAAATTTTGTTATGGATGCACTTGGGCAGCACCTCCCCTTGATTGCTTGGCTTGATTAATGATTAATGAATGATGATTGATGGATTGATTGGATGAATAAAATAGTAGAGTTTTGATATGGATTTGAAAGATTGGTTCTCATGGAGGAGGAGAGATAAATTTATAGCCGAGGAGTGGAGGATTCAATGGCTAGGATGAACCCATGTTGGATTGGATCAAGGGTGGAGGATGCATGAGAGAATGGAGAATTCTAGAATGGAGAATTATAGATTTGAGAGAGGTTTCTATTGAATTAAAAATTCAATGGAGGGAGAGAAGATATTTGCATTTTTAAATATGAAAGAGGGAATTTTAGAGAGGCTTCTAGAAATAGAAGCCTCTAGATTTAGAGGTGTGAGGATGTGATTAGATTAGAATTATATTAGGTTGATTAATTATGATTAGGGATGTGATTTGATGGAAAGGCTACGTGTAGGGATGTGTAGGGTAGGTGGTAGGTGAGATGTAGGAATATTAAATTTCTATAAAATTTAATGAGGATTAGTTAATAGGATAATATGATATAATGAATGGATTAATGATAAAAGATGGGATATTGGATGAATTAAAATGGTTAATAATGAAATGTTGGTAAATAATTGAAAATGATTAAAAGGGGGAAAATGATAAAATGGATTATTAGATCAATGATAATTATGTGATAAATGGATTAATAATAATTAATCTCACGATTAACTATTATGTGGATAGTGATGATGTTGTTTGCAGGACAAATTAATCATGTTGACATTTTAGATGTCTACATTTCCCCCCTCTTTGAAGTGTTATTGTGGAGCAATGACAATTCAAAGATAAAGAAGAAATATGTTGGGATGGTGATATGACCCTTCGAGGGGTTATTGGGAGAAGTGAGGAGAGGACCGTTCAAAGAGAGATTAAAGAAGAAAGTCGATGTTGAGGATGATTGGTATGATGCCCCCTCGAGAGAAATTAGGAGGAGAAATGAGGATTAGGAGAACCACTCGAAGGAAGAGGATTAGACCCAAGCTAAGATATGAAGAGGGATTAGATAAGATTATGAGGATTCAGAAGATTTGAAGATTAGAGGATTAGAGGATTACACGATTAAGGATTTTAGAGATGAGGAGCTGAGAGGATGTATGATAAGGTTGAGGATTGAGGATTGTTAGAGTAGGAGATTAGAAGTAGAGGAAGATTTGAGAATTAGAAGATTTAGGATGATATTGGAGAGGAGATATTGGATGCCCCAGTCAATGATGTATGACAAGGGTGAAGATTTAGTATTTTGGATTAGAGGATGCCCCATTCAAGAGGATAGATGTTGAGGATTTTGGATGTTGGATTTGAAGATGTTGGATGCCCCAGTCAATGATGTATGACAAGGGTGAAGATTTAGGATTTAAGATTTGGATATTTTATGATTTAGATTGGAATATTGAGGATTTAAGGATTGGGTTTGAGGATCAAGTTTGATTGATGAGAGGATGTTAGAAGATTCCCTATCCAAGGAGGGAGAATTTTGGATGTTGGATGAGAGAGGATAAGAATTGGATGTGGATATTGAGTGATTGATAAAGGATTGATTGGATAGAGGGATGAGGAGGTTTATGGTTAGTGAGATGATGATGAGGGTCAAAGAATGATGATATAAGGGGGTGTGCTACCATAAAGTTCCCATTGTTATCATCATTAGCAATTGTGATTGATGTGGCATAAAGCAAGATGCACCAAGGTATAAAGACCATGATGACTGAATTGCCAAATGCCCTTGTCCTCATATCATTGGACAAATTAATATTAAATATGGTCCTCATATCATTGGACCGATGTAATAAAAAAAAAAAATGGTCCTCATATCGTTGACCAAAATGTAAATCCAGTAAAACAAACAAACACACACAAACAAAAAACATACACATTGTGTTTTTGTATATTGGATTTTTTTAGATTTAGGATTTATGATGCTTACATTATTTGATATTGGATTTTGGATGTTTGGATTTTATTTAAGATTGTTAGATTTGTTAGATTTTGGATTTTGGATTGTGGATGTTGGATTTTGATATTTTGTATGGGATAGGTGATGTAAGGTGGGATGTGAATCTCTCCTATAACTACCAAGGTGTGTTTGGGGAGGATGAGGAAAATTGTATAGGTTGGATAGGATGAGGATTGTTTGATGTTGGATGGTGGATAGGATTGAAGGATAGGTTGGATACGATATTGATTGGTTAATCGGTTAGGATTAGATGGGAAGTGGGATGGGAGATAAATAGATAGGATGAGGGATGTGGTATAAGATAAGATGGGATGATAATATATGCCCCCAGGTATATGGGAGATGGATTAAGGGATAGATGTAGTGTGCCCCCAAGTGTAAAGTAGGGTGGCCTGTATGGATGGATGGATGGGTTTGATTTGACCCCATGTGTAGGGTAGGATGGGAAGTGAGGGATATCAAAAATGGAGGATGCCCTTAGCGGATGATAGTAAGGTTTCCCCCAGTCATGATGATGACAATTGAAAAGGGGTACGAGGAGGATGGGATGAAAAGGAAAGGATCATCATCTGCCCATGGATGTTTGATCATAAAGGGAAAAGGATGTGGATGTGATGAATGGAAGGAAAAGGACATCAGTGATGAACAAAAGATGATCCTAACGACACATGTTGTAAGGCAAGAGTGGGACTAAAACAAACGTGTGACCTAGGTCTAAACAATACCTGGAAACATGCGAGCCCTTATGTCTCTGTGAGATCAAAGTGTGTGTGATTATGATGATTAATTACTGCTTGAAGTGAAGACTTGTTGGGTAGTATGTGAAGACAAACTTGTCAATGTATATGGAGTGATTAAGTCAAGTAGGTTGATGGAAGGTGAACCGAAGTTTTAAGTTGTGCATTGCTCCGTTGTCAGCCAGGTTCATAGATTCGACGGAGATACATCTGATTCTTGTCACAAAATTTCTCTACTATCAGCCAGGTTTCCATAGCCCCGGTAGAGTTTCTAGGAATACCCCTAGAGAGAGTCTTGAGGTGGATTTTATTTGATATTTTGAATTTTGATATGATTTTTTTTTTGCATAAAGAGGTTCCACTCTCTTGAGAACTCTCAAGGGGTTAAGAATCACTAGTGGCTTGATGGGGGGATGGAAATGAGTGTAGTGATGACATTGGCTAGAGTGTCAAAAGATACACCCAAGGGTCTTCACCACAAGTTGATTAAGTGTGTGGATCTCTAGGAGGACAATGGTGCTTGAATGTTGGAGGTAAGGATAGATCAAGGTCACACAATTGTAGTAGGTATTATTGTCTTACAACATGTGTGAGTAAACTGATCTAGTGTTTAAATGAATGGATTAGAAGAGGATATAGATGGATGTGATGATAAGAATGGATTATATGAAAAGGGATGTAGATTTTGGATGGAAGGAGGATGGGTGTGAAGGAAATAACATCCATGTGTAGGTGAAAATTTGTGTGCTCAATCCATTTTTAGGTGTTTGGTATTTGTAGGGGGATTAAATGATTTGTGATTGGGTTGAGTGGTTGGGATGGTAGGATCAACAAGAGGAGTGGTAGAAATGGGTTGTGATGGAGTAGTGGGATGGACATTGTTAGTGTTAGGTTTATATCCTAAGCCTGAACGTCCTAGATTTTGATGAAGAGAGATGGGTTCGCGAATGCCTTGTTCATGGATGCCTAAGCCTTTGTCTTGATGTTTCATATTAACAAACATCTTTTTTGCTATAGGATATGAAGTGGATGGGGAAGATGATGCCATATGGTCATCATGAGATTGGGGGGTTGTAATTTTTTTCATCCACTAAGAGGTCGGACTTAACAAAAGATGGGAGGTGAAATTTGTTTTGATTTTTGGTCGATGAGGGATGTTTGGATGTACGATGAGATTTGGATGGTTGATGATGTTTGGATTTCGAGTGGGATTTGGATGGTGGATAATGGTTATGAAGAGGATTAGGATGGAAAGGTTACGGATAAAGAGGTATAAGGATAAGAATCCCCTGGTGAATGAGGTTTTGGACATAAGACTTAAATTGCATGCAACAATTAGTCAAATGCCCATGGGTGTGATGGAAGTCACAGTAATAGTGTTCCCTATACCGTAGATGGTTTGGGAAGGTTTTGATTTTGTGATTTGATTGGGGGATGGATGATCATGTTGAAGGTTTTTAGACGATGGAAGATGGTGGTCAAGGATTCTCCTAAAGGAGTGAAGTGGCTTGGGTTAAATGGTTTGGAGGGAGTAGGAAGTAATGGCTTGGAGGGAGTATGAAGTAATGTGTACATTAGTTGATTTGGATTTAGGATTTGGATTGGATTTGTGTGGTTTAGAATATGAAGGGGATAGGATTAGGCCGGGGGGCCAAAGTGGATGGTTTGGCTTGGAGTCGAAGTAGATTTGGTTGATTTTGGATTGGTTGGAGTATGTGGTTTTGAGGTAGATGGTTTTGGTTTAGGATTAGATTATTTGGGATTGGTAGATGTAGATGAAGGGGATGGGTGTGAAGGGGGTGGGCATGATATGGGGGTCACATTAGATTTGGGTGATGTTGAAGGAGATTTGGGAGATGGGTGTGGTGTAGGAACCACATTAGATTTAGTCAATTTAGGGGATGAAGTAGATGAAGGTAATTTTTCCTTAGGAGTCACATTAGATGTTTTAGGATTGGGGGATGGTGGAGATGAAATAGGATTAGTGGATAGGATAGTATTGGGTTTAGGTGATGAAGGGGTTGAGATAGGATTAGATGTGGATGAATATGATGAGGGTTGCATAGGATCCACATTGGATGGTTTAGGTTTAGGGGTAGAAGGGGATAAGGGTGACTTAGAAGTCATAGTGGATGAGATAGTATTGGGCTTAGGTGATGGAGGGGATGAAATAGGCTTAGAGGATGAATTTTATGATGATTTAGGGGATTTTGGGACAATCTAGGAGAAAGTCTGTAGGATTGGATTGGGATAATGAAGATGACAAGGATGGAGGACTAAGATGAGATGTGGGGGATGATGATTTTGGATTAAGTTGTTGTGATTGTTGTGGATATGTGAATGGGACAAGATGATAGGTTTTATGATGAATGGAGTTAGGAGTTGGGATTTGGGATGGTGGTGCATGAGTTTTGATGGGAGGAAGGTGTGGGTCATGATGATTGATAGGGTATTTGGAGGTTGGGGTTTGGGATAGTTGTGTGTGTTTGGGATGGGGGGCTAGATTAGTAGGGACATAAAGGAGGTCCTCTTGGTCTAGTTCAAAGTTAGTGAGGTGGTAAAAGTTGATGTAATTTTCTTGTGGGGATAGTTTTTTATGTTGTTTAGGTTCGAGGTGTGGATTGAGATGATTGGGGTTCCTCAAAGAGGAAGTCAATGGGGGTGAGGGGTAGGGATTATAGAAATGAGGAAATTGTGGTATGGGGTTGGTTAGAAGACGATGGTTTAGAAGATGATTGATTGATGTATGATTTAAGATTTGATATTTGTTGATTAAAATGTTGGATGGATTTTAGGATGTTAGGATCAACATGGGATGGTTGATTTGGATGACGAGGAGAGGATTGGTTAAGGTAGGATGTTAGGTTTGAGATTTGTTTATTAAGGTGTTGGATAGTGTGTGGGACTTCATGGTTAAAGCAAGATGGTGTACTTTGATGGGTGGGGGATGATGGGATAGCTTGGTTGATGGATTTAGAAAAGAGGTAGGGGTTTGGATGTTGGTTTGGAGAGGATGGGGATTGAGGATCAAAAGCCATGGTTTGATAGGATGTGCGTAGGATGATTAGATTTGGATTAGGATTGATGGTGATGGGATTAGGATTGGGATTGTTGTTTGATTTAGGGATAATTAATTATGATAGATGTTTGATTAATGAAAAATTTATGTTGATGTGGTGATATGGTTAAGGGTGTCCACAAACACAGCAACAAATATGTAACACACACCCTAACTAGTCAAGTGGGATTGCAATCAAGCTATAGCCCGCAATTTCAATACCACACACTGAACGGTGGTGACATAATTGGCTCTCCACCTATGTTTCGATGTGGGTTTAGCTAGCTAGTGATCTTGGGGAGTGCGGCCTCCTTGCACTATAGTTTGATTGTGGCCAAAAGGTTGCCTAGTCTACTGTACGATGGAAAAGTGACATGCGAGCATGGGAATCTACAAGTGACTCTTCCTCGCACCCGACCTCCCGAGGTCATGTCGAGACAGCCGGTGGGGATGGGATATACGTGGGGTGCAGATAAACTAGTTAGGTAATCTTATGTCTTTGACGTGCACTAATGGAATCTGTGAATCTAAAGCAAAGAAGGCCCTCCTAACCTGAACTAACATGATAGATCGTTCGGCGAGGATGACTACTCGAAGGCTCCAATCAATATCGAGCTCTGGCATGATCCGATCTATAGGTTGTGGAATACATGGAAAATGACCTGTGGGTGCTTCGTAGATATCCCCCGACAAGGTCATAAAAAAATGGATGATGGATATATAGTGGATTCTATGGGCGATTATCTAGTCAGTCCAGAAATCCTTAGCTTGATTAGTTGTTACGTCTAGTGAGGATAGTTGTGCGATAATGTTTGGTGGAAGTGGAGAGGACCTAAATACTAATGTGTGTAAACCAGCATCAACGTCTGTTTGACCTGTGGGCCCGTTGGGTTGTGGGACCTGTGGATCACAACCGTAAGTTCGTGGTTGTTGTGGACCTCCTATGGTCATGTGTAGAATCAATCCCTAATCCCTAATATCCAGTAGTCGTATGTCTTTTCGGCCTCTATGTTTAGAACTAAAAGTTGCACAATCTTCTCAGAGTACCTTACAGGCATTCTGGCAACTTGAATTCTTAAGCTAGTGTCTATGTCAATGAGGATGTCTCCTGCGTCTGGTTGTGGGACCAAAGGATCACAACCGAACATTTTCTCTCTTTCAAGCCCTTCTACATTCATGTGGATATATATTAAGGAAATTTGTAGTTTGGCTAGTTTGACCAAAACGTATGCGCCTTGTCATCTTCTATGTTTAATCTTCTCAGCTGTGCGCTGATTTCTTGTAGGTCTGTTGTTGCTCAGAAGACCTGAATTCTGAGATTTTGGTCTATGTTAGTTATTGCTGCAACAGTATTTGGTTGAGGCACGATTGGCTCGAATACATATTCTCTAGGCTCCCTAGGTCCCGTGATTGTCATACAAGAGAAACAATATAAATCTAACTAAAGCAAAGTAAACTAATTATGCAAAGTATATCCACAACATATATAAATTCTCTATTTTTGTATTTTTGACAGAATATTTAACAAAATTAAGATAACAACTATTTAATATATCTAGAAAATGATAACTAACCTAATAACAAAATTAAAAACAAACAAGTTAGCCGAGTATAGCTACTTGTCTGTGCGGTTGTGAATCTATTCTAAATAACTAAATAACTGATCTAATTTACTTGAAAGATTTTCAATCCTACCTCAGAAGTGAGGAATGAATCATAGTTTCTCAGAAACTATCGATCCCCACGGCTTCCCTGGTAATATTGAAAATGAACGTAACCGAAATAAAGTAATTCACTACTCTATTTGGTATATTTTAACTAGAAATTTGAAAGCTTGAACCTGGATTTTGCAGAACAATGGAAAATCTGATTGTGTGTGGATTTTTCCCCTCAGTGTGGTCTCCTCATTCCTTCGTGCTCACATGAATCAAGAAAAGCGTGTAATGCTAGCATCAATAGAAGTAGGTATTGGAAAAATGGAAGCTTTGGACATAGACTGAATACAATGTGAGTAGGAGAGGTATAGTGCAAGAGAACAGAGCTTGGCTTATGCAATTCCTAGCGGGATTTATTGCGAGTCATACAACACAAAACATCCAGAACCTGAAACTATCTTTCTTAACGAACAAAACTTGCAACTCTAATGGTTTCAGACTAAAAATGAAACTATCCTACCTCAATTGATTGTATGAAACAGTAATAACACTAGAACAAGAAGATCATGTGGCTTCTAAACAGTAAAATAAGACTAACTATGCATGCAATAAATGAAAACTATTGAATTCCTAAGCAAGAATTGAAAGACTAAACTATCGAAATGAGAGGATGAGGGGCAGTTTGGAGGGGCCATTTTCTTGTAATCAAACCAGCTATTTATAGACTTCCCATTCACCATAAGGTAACTCCTGCTAGGACTCTTTTACCTTTAAATAATGGAGAAACACTATTCTAGGGGACATAAAACATAAATACTAGCCAAAGCGGGTGAGAAAGCTGGTAAAAGTTGAAAAATTATGCGAGTCACGTTCAAAGAAATGTGTTGGAAAACATGTGAAGGACCGCCGCCCTGAGCAGGGGGGCGGTTACAGGACAACCGCCCTGCCTGGGTGGTGGTCATGAAACCGCCGCCCAGGCAGGGCGGCAGTTTTGACACTGAAGACAAAAATGCAAAGGAAAAGAGGGGAAAAGAGCAAAACAAAGCACGCTGAGGCTAAGCGGGGCATGCAAGATGTTAACATACACTTTGAGAGCTTTTCTAGATTCTGAACACCTTACAAGGAGACATGTATCATCATTGGGGCATGTGTAACATCGTTCTAGCACCGCAGTACCCTTATAATTTTGGGTACGTACAGAAAAAGATTAGTAGTTTCAATTTAATCAATATCCTGTAACCACAGATGTTAGGAAAATATTGTTTGAATATTAAATCTAGCACAATCTCCCCTTGTTTCCACAATATTCCTACAAAAACAGAATGTTAGGACCTGCAAAACACCACTAAAAATAAAAAAAGTGTGATTAGTTGGTCAATAGTTATACAAAAATGTTAGCAGAGCAAATGTGCTATTATAGACCAAACACACTACTTTAGGTCGTAAACGCACTACTTTTCACAAAAACGCTACTTTGTACAAACACGCTATTTCAAGTCGCTAATGTGCTACTTTGTACAAATGTGCTACTTTAGGTCGCGTACGCACTACTCTATACGCAAAAGACAAAAATCAAAAAAAAAAATTGTGGTTTTAAGGGTTAAACAAAAACATTGAAGTGTTTACAAACGTGCCACAGGGTCTACAAAAGCGCTATTTCAAGTTAAAAGCTCTAAAACAGAAAACTTTTATGTAAATTTGAAATTTTTAGGTGCAAATGATAAAAAAAAAAATCTTGAAATTTGGACATCTTATTTATGACACTAAATGCTACTAAAAACCATTAAAAATTTGGGGGGTAAGCCCAACGGTGGGTGCAAAAATGTAGACAAAAAAGGGGTGTTAGTATGCAAAATGCATACTAAGAAATTAAACAAACTAATTCCTAAACTAACACTTCTAATTGTTACCTCAAATTGAGCTAGATGGAAGGAGGGAAGAGAAATATACATCAACTTACCTACAAGTTGAAGTCTTCCTTGTTTCTTTGGATGTGCTCAAATGGATGGATTGTTGATTGAACTTGATTACTTGCTTCAAATTTTGTTGTGGATGCAGGGCAACACCTCCCTTGATTGTTTGGCTTGATTGATGAATGATGAATGATGATTGATGGATTGATTGGATGAATAAAAGAGTAGAGTTTTGATACGAATTTGAAATATTGGCTCTCACGAAGGAGAAAAGATAAATTTATAGCTGCGGAGTGGAGGATTCAATGGCTAGGATGAAGCCATCTTGAATTTGGATCAAGGGTGGAGGATGCATGAGAAGAATGGAGAATTCTAGAATGGAGATTTATAGAATTTGAGAGAGGTTTCTATTTAATTAAAAATTCAATGGAGGTAGAGGAGATATTTGAATTTTTAAATATGAAATAGGGAATTTTAGAGATGCGTCTAGAAATAGAAGGCTCTAGATTTTGAGGTGTGAGGATGTGATTAAATTAGAATTAGATTAGGTTGATTAATTATGATTAGGGATATGATTTGATGGAAAGGATAGGTGTAAGGATATGTAGGGTAGGTCGTAGGTGAGATGTAAGAATATTAAATTCCTATAAATTTTAATGAATAATTAGATAGGATAATATGATATAATGATGGATTAATGAGATTAATGATAAAAATGGATATTGGATGAATTAAAGGGTTAATAATGAAATGTTGGGATATTTGATAAATGATTAAAAGGGGAAAAATGATAAAATGGATTATTAGATAAATGATAAAATGTGATAAAGGGATTAATAATAATTAATCTCGAGATTACCTTAATTATTATGTGGATAGTGATGATTTTGTGGGATAGATTAATCATGTCAAAATTTTAGATGTCTACAATTGTAATTTATCTTATTTACTTGAATGGATTTCTAAAGTTGCATTGTAAAATTCCCTTTTGATTTATAAAAAGGGGACTTATTCACTCACTCACTTCTTAAGAAGATGGAAAGTCACAAGTAGAATAAGAATGTAAAAATTCATGTGGGGGGTAGATGAAGAGGCAATTCACATTGTTATAAATTGGAATGGCTTCTCTATTCCAAGGGATCCTGAAAATTTTAATTCTTGGTAGCAATTATGGATTGTGATTTAGATATTGGGCTTTGTATCACCAACAAAAGAAATAAAAGCTACATCTCTTTCATTTCCCTTTCCCACGTGTTCCTCTATTTCCTCTCTTTTCTGCACTTTGCACTTACCAATCTCTTTCCTATAAGTCTTACTGATTTTACTTTGCAATGGTTTTATGATCTCCCCATGTATTTTGTGCATGATTTAACTCCTTTAGATAATCAATTTATTGCAAAATTCTCTATCAATATTAGGAACATCATTTCATATGTACTCAAATTTCTAAAATACGAAAAGGTTCATAGATCACATTAGTGATTTACAAGACAAGATTGTGCTTACCAAAATGAACAATATTTTAGCTAACATTGAACTTCAAGTTATCTTTACTCAAAGTCTTCTCCCTCTTTTCAAGAACCCATTATATTTGACTAGTTTCACTCATTTTATCATCTATTTCATACATTGAAATAATGTGAATCTAAGATAATTAACATGAACAAGCTCAAATATGTTGTTAATGATCATAACAAATCTAATTTTAAGTTTCAATAAAAACTTGCTTTCAAAAGTAAACCTAATGACAAAAAGGTTGATGCTAAAGCTACTATTAACATTGTATCTCAACCCTATAAAGATTTAGTTACAAGCTCCTCACATGAAATTCACCTACTTTCCATGTGCACCTCATCTAGTGCTTAAAAAATTACTTGATTACAACCTTGTATCTCTCACTCTACTGCTTGAGGTCGATGCAAGCACACCTCATAGTAGGAATTTCGATACTAATGCATTTTGCGATTATCATAGATGTGTTGGTCGTACTACTAATCGATGTCTTAAATTCCAACATGTTATACAATATCTTATTAATGTTAATGGTATTGAATGGGAAATTCACTAAATAATCTAATCCTACTAATGATAATGAAAAGCTAAAAAATATTTAATGACCCACTTCTTGATGACAACAACACTAAATCTAATCTAGAAGTGCACAATGTTCATCATGCAGTACCACCTTCCTCCTTATGATCATCCATTAGATGTTATGATTGGTACGATTACTTGTTATGTCACCTTCTCATCCATTTATTACTTTTGATGACACTGATATGGATCATGATATTGTTTCAATTACACTTTACATTGTGATTTTGTTGGTCAACAGCCCATACACATATGTTTTGATTTATGACAATGCTAAACATAATGTGTGCACTTTTAAGTTACTACGATTCTTGGATATACTAAAAAAGTGACATTTAATACTTAAAAGAAACATCCACATATTCCGTTATACCTCTTCACTATTGGCTCTACTATGATGGCTATTCCATTTTTTTACTCTTCTATTAACTCATGTGATATGCATCTAAGTTTCCTTGGATAATGCATTAAGGTATAAAACATATATATAACATCTATGTGTTAAGCTCATTCATAATCAGAAATTTGTTATGGTCAAGGGTATACCATCTAAGGATTCCTCAATACCTAAGTTACCTAAAAGTTATGGTTGTACTTCCATCTACAATACTACAACCACTAAGTTATATTACACATCCTAGTAAATCTTACACTATGTTTCTTATAATGCACATCTATATCCAGTGGCTCTCTCTTACTAGGACTCTTTCGTGATCTATGCTTGGCCTCTTACTCATCATGATTCTTTCCATAATTTCATATCATATGTCTTCTATACACATACATGAGGAATACTACACATCTTATACAAGATCATCCTTTTTCTCTTATGACATAATTGAGGCCCAAGACTCCTTCACCTTATGGGTCCATCCTGTCCTCCTAATGAGGTCATCATTGGATATCTCTTGTCCTACCCTCATTCCATGTACATAGCTATTTTCAAAGAAAAAAACCATTCAAATAATCACATAATATAAAACCATTAAAATATTTACAAAACTACAAAACCAAGGACTTACACAAAATTAATTGACTAGCTTGTTAGTCTTTATATATGTTGTTTGTCATATTGGTTTTATAAATAACATACTTTTCTCTATATACTCCTTACACACATGTTCACAAGGTATATTGAGCTTGATGCATGACATACACAAATTGATACACAATGAAAAGTGTCACCTTAGTCCCTTCCCAATGACACTAATCATTTGGGGGCATTTACTACATTATACAAGTACTTTTGTTTCATTATAGTTATTTTCTACTTCCTCATTACTCTTGATTGCATTTATTGTGTATATGGTATCTTTCAGACTAATTTAACTAACATGTGTCTTATGCAACATGCTATTTTATCATGTTCTATGTGTTATTTCACCATTATTTGCTATAATTTCTTGTTAGATTAATTTTTTACTTGACTTATTTGACTACTTTATTTCTCATTGTATGTGGCCTAAGTGCCTTGATTTCTTGCAATGACATGGGTGTCCCATGTTTTGGCTCTATGCCTCTCTTTTTTGCACACACTTACTTCTTTTTTTATGTATCTTGCATGTCTTCACTATTCTTTTCTTGTGATACCTTGGGTGTCCCATGTTTGCGGCTTTATGCCTTGATATGACTCTTTACATAATAATTACTTATGTTGATTGCATTGACTATTGCTTTGCCTATTTTACATTGTTTACTATCTAACACATCATTATTATTACTACTCTTTCTTGTTTGCATGTTGCATGCTTTTTGTACATTGGGGTCTCCACCATGCAACCCCTTTTGTAAGAACACGATCCTAACATTGGCCACCGCTACATACTTTTATGTGATCCAACACAAATTATCAAACTTATCCATATGGGTACACATCGTTTCTTTTGAGTCCGCACACTCAAATGTTTTATCACATGCAACTCAAAAGAGGGGGCATTCATTCAGATATATTCTACATCTACGGGTGGTACAACATATTACAAGACACAAACATAGGTTTTTATAGGGTAAAAGTCTTAGAAATAGGTACAAGGTACAAAAAGTGGACAAAATTCACATTGGTTAAGAACCATACAACTCAAGGTCAAGATCGTCCTACAATATAGACCCTATTAGATGTTCCTAACATGGGGGTAAATTCTCATAAAATTTCCAAAAGTTTCATATTTTAACAACATTTACAGACTTCTTGTACAATTTCAGACATAGATGATATAGTTCAAAGCACAATACATGTGGCATGAGTACTTCATTCCTTCTTTCATTGCACAACTCATATATAATGACATATACAAGATTTGGGGCATGGGCCTTCTTCTCCTTTGCATTACCCAACATTTTTATAATTATACTTAGTTATAAACACATAATTGGGGGAATGGGTTATCCATTCCTTTATGACCTTATGTTATATTTACAAAATTAGGTCTAGATATGTCTACAACGATGTGTTCCATGTGGGTTGGAAGGTATCGAAGCAGATAAGTTATTCATAGGTTATCCTTCCTTTCCTCTATTATTTGTGTGGGAAGATATAGGGGTTACTAAATACTATGATACACTACTCTTCCCTCTTAACGAGGTGATTTAGTACCTCTCTCTTCAATGTTGGTTATATGCACTCTCAACTCCATCTCCTACTCTTGGTTTCTCCTTCAACACAATTGGGGACTAATCACCCCTAATTCTTTAGAATTTCAACAACAAATTCAAATCTCCAAATTACAATAAGAACAATATGTCTACCCTCTACAAAATGAATAGGTGTATCCTTCCATGTTTTGCATCTCTTTACTTTATTATACAAGTTTAATTTTCAAAGTTACAAACATTATTTACATTTGAGTTACAATTCAAGTTTCTATTATGGACATTGACTACACCTTGTGTTGCAAGTTTCACCATGGAGCATGCCAACACTAACACAAGGACAAACAACTATTGAGAAAAGACAAAGTGTGTGTGCACACTCATGTATGTTTTTCCTTTAAGTATGCAATTTTCAATTACACACTTAAAGGAGGAAAATGTAGACACTCAAATTTGGTAACTTATCCTTTAGCAATGAAAAGTTTTGACTTTGATTCTCTATGCTAAGACAAATGCATTTATAAGTGTAATCATATTCTAATCCCAATTATATGTATATATATCTCTCCTCTCTCTCTCTATTGACTTGCTCATCTTTGCACACTTCTGCTTATGTCATTCATCAGGAAATATTAATTAACCAAAAGTAGTAATTCAACTCCTAACATCATTCCAAACTTTATCTTTTGCCAATCACTATTTACTTGAAAAACCATACAGTCAAGGCCATAGTGGAGTATGTCCTTTGGCCAACATGTATGGTCCATGGACCCTTCCATTTATGAACTATTTTTTCCAATTTTAAAATCATTATGTGAGTTGTTTCATCTTCATAGGTCAGCCATAATGCAAATATTTAACTATGAAAGCCTATATAAGCAAGTCAATTGTCACTTTATAACTCACTTGGCATTCTCATAAGCTCCTATTGCAAATATCAACACTAAAGCACTCAAGGCTCTCCTAAATTTCCCTAAAGCAGTTGCACATCATTTAGAGCAACCACTACATCAAATCTAAAGCACTCAACCAAGCTTCAAAGAGTCTAGCTTCTTCCATTTCCAAGCACTTAAAGGTCCTAAAGCCATGTCTTAACTAGAGAAAGTCACTCCAAACATTGTCAAATGTCTTTCAAGGGACAAAAGGGTTTAGTTTGGTAGTTGAAGCACACTACATCATACTACTAACATGTTGGGTACATTCTCTACTCTAAAGTTAGCTCATGTATCTTTATGTCAAGAGACACAAGGGTACACAATAGGAAGTTGACTTAGATTGCATACACTACTTGCACATGTACACTAGGGGAACTACGTGAGGTTTTATCTCACTCAAGGGAATGTAGTGCAACACTTGGATTGGTTTCAACAGGGGTTGACCACTAAGGGTAGTCTAACCTCACCCACACATTAATTTCTCATTTGTTATCGAATGCTTTAATGAAGGTATTGTTGCAAGTATCTATGGTTTCTACTTATTGCAGGTCATTATAGGTGGTGTCGAAGTTTGTGCGAGCCCTGGACAACATACAGTTCGACACTCATTTCTAGGAAAGCAAAGGTGAAGAAAATTGCATAGAACCCCAACTACACACATGTCCAAATATCATTATGAAAGTAATCTAAGACTATATCACATGTTCCAGGAAGAGTTGTATGGTACTTACACAAGATTAGTTTCCAATTCCATTTGTTTCATAGACAAATAATTTTTATAGTTCATAGCACAATCTCTTCCACCTCAGTTTACACACCCAAATCATCTTTGTACCACTCTTCACGTAGCTAAGTAATTGCCCCTTTGTGTGTATTCAAGCAATCATTTTACTGTTTTAGCATAATTGCAAGTATTAATTTGCTTATTCTAAATGTGCATGCTTAATGATAATTAATTAATTCAGAATAATCCCCAATAATAAACCCTTATTATATTTACTTATATTACATCTTAGAATTTTTAGGCTGTAAAAACGTGTAAACTCTCTAGTCAGAGTCAGTTTTTATACACATTTGAGTAGCCTTCAAAATCTATACAAAGGAGGAATAATAAAATTCAAAAAAATTAAAAGTTGTATTATGAACATAAAGTAAAAGGTAATTCTTAAAATCAAAATAATCAATAAAAATAAAAATATGTGATGTCATCTAGCACACCCTTAATCCTAGTTGACATCTCAAACTCCACTATTGGCCTCATTACAAAGATAAAGGCCCTTTGGGATTAGTAGATTTTCTAACTGGGTAAGAGGTCACACACATATCATTTCATGCCTTTGTGTTTTCATCTAGGACCTAATCCTCTAAGTAGGCCTATAGTTCCTTAAGAAAGGTCCTAAGGAATATGAAAATCTTGTGGGAAGGTAGGAAACCCTTTATTATCATTGCATCTCATAGCTGACATGGAATATCTTTATACTTCATTAGTTTTTGTAAACTAAAACCTACATAGTTAGGTTCCTTCCTTATTTGATATCGACAACTCTTATCTTGCCAATTTGATTTGAGTGCCTTTATTGCAGTAAAGAACATGTCTTCCTTTTTTTGGGCCCATATTTCCTTCCCTTATTAGACATGCTAGATGCTAATTCTTTCCATTATCGGTGCATCCTTCTCTCCATCTATTTTCAAACATGTTAACATTATGACAAGCATTAGGGATAAGAAAATTCCCTTATGTCATTCCTACTTGAGCATATTTTGCATCTTCAGCTTTCAAGATGCTCTCTCTCACTAATTTTTATCTTATTTCTTCAATTTATCTTAATTATTTAAGGATTTTGAGTATCACACTTTGATGATCAATTATTTACAGGCCTATGAGATTGGTGGATTAATTTACCGCACACTTGGCATTTCTATCTTTTCTCCAAAATTACTTTTGTCATCTCTTTATAAGACTATTTGAACCTACCTATACCTTTAAATCACCTATTTCACACCTTATTTCTTTTAGGTCTACTAATTTTGTTGATTGGTTTCTTACCTAGCACCATTATTTTACCATATACCTAGTCTTATGAGATCTGTTTCCATATGTTTTGTATAGTCTATCATGTATTATCCTCTCCTTTTAGTCTTGTATCATTCACATTCAATGAGCATTTTTACACCCTTCCGAGTCTAGATGAGAGGTAACATGCATTCACTTTCATGGAAAGGTAAGTTAAGGTAAGTATTTTCATTTGGTTGAGTTTGTATCTTTATAATTTATTATTACTTCATTACAAACATTTTCATTTGATTTTGGTCTTACATGTTTTTTTCCCAAAGACCATCTCTCATGTTAAACTATTGTGACATGTGATGATCTTTGGTTGGGGCATATGCATACACCTTATTTTTCACTCTTACTGACCTTTCTCCTCTCAAGCACCATTGGCGCATTAAGATCCCCTAAGTGATGTCTCACAAGGAATCACCAAAAGTAGGACGTACCAGAAATGGCTGAGCTAGATAACAACATTTGCGAGAGAAATTTTGGTGTGCAGTCCTTGTTATGCCCTTAGATGGCATGTCCTTTACATCCTCTGCATCATCCTCTTACTGCCTCCTTCGACATTTCCTTCTTATCCCCTTAATATCACCTACAAATCTACCTACAATACATTTATACCTTCGTCAAATGATCTAATCCCCTCACTATCACCTAAAAATCTAACTACAATATATTCATACCTCCATAAGATCAGTTTTACATCAGCTCCTAAGTCTATCCTCCACTTCCTAATCCTTTCTCATGATTTGTTATTACCTAGAGTCAATAGCATCGACCATGGTAGATACTATCTTGCTGTCTTTCTCAAAGGCCAACTGCACTGACTATGATCAATGCCATCAGCTATAAGAAACTATAATCAATAATCGTGACCCCTATTTATAGGCATCCTTTAAGAGCATTTCCAACACATCACATTATCAAATGTTGGTATGCTTGCACTTGCCAAACTGTTCTTAAGATCTTTTAGGTTTAGGAGTTGGTATTGCATAAACTTAGAGGACTATCTTTGGAGCATTGGGTCTAGAACCCTCAAGGATAGGAGCTACGCCTGTAAGGTTTACCGAGTCTGAGGAGTCTTTAACTATGGTTTACTTAGGTCTTCTCTCATATCCATCTTGTGATCTTCCACATCAACTCTCTCATAAGGTGCCACTGGGGGGTTTTATGCGCTAATGGTGTCTACACAAAGGTAAGTATCTCTAACCTACCTTTTACTTTATGTTATTAGTCTAATTTGATTGATTGATTGATGTATCATGTACATAGACTAGGATAGAGTAGCATGTTTTTTTGTCTATTCCACTAGTCTAGTATCAATCCTTGTCTTACATCTGCCCCTTAGCTTACAACCTGGTCTATCTCTTACAAGCGTTTGTTTATCTTACAACTCTAGTTTAGATCTCTTTGTATGCACATTACATCGTATTAATCTTCTTACAATCAGGGTAAGGCTCCATCCTCTATCCTAGACTTAGGCTTTTGAATCCTACGTCTTTGATAGAGTGTGGATTATCGTCTTCTAGATCCACAACCATATAGTTAATAGTTCAAGCTTAGCTTGTATGTAGGACCTAATATGATCTTATATATATATATATATATATATATATATATATATATATATATATATCTTAATCGATATTATATATAATACAAAGGATAATCGATTAACCTTCTTAACCCACATGCATGTGTTTCTACCATTGTCCTTTCTATCCTCGTGGAGATTTGAGAGAGAAATGATGGATGGATGGATAGAGGGATGGAGGGTTGGGTGGAGGAATGGATGGAAGAGATAAAGGTAGGATGTACCTCTGACTAAAAAGGGTAAGAGCAAGGAATTTGTTCCCCAATTGGACAAAATTATGTGCATAAAGGTGTTTGGGCCACATGATTGGGAATCAATATAAATGTCAAGTTGAATCTAAATATTTAGCTAAAGGTGGAGGAGAAGGTAGTTGTGGTTGACACGATTGATGTTGTAGTCGACACAATTGTTGGGGTACATGACAAGTGGCATTGGAATGGATAAAAAGACCATGATGCAAACGCGGTTACCGTGGGGAAGAGGGAGGATGTGTATTTCATTGTGTCTATTCATCATGCACTTCCGCTTCAATTTGTTTCATGTGCTTTATATAAGCTCGACAATCCTTAACCTCATGACCCGTCACCTCATGCCACGTGAAAAATGGTACAAGATCGTCGAAGGAGCCTATAATAGATTGGATAGTGGGTGAGAGAAAAGGTTTCATAGGAGGAAGATTCGGTTTTATGGTTGGAGAAATAACCATACGAACCAAAGTGGTTAGGTCTAAGTCTCAAAGGATATCAAGGATATGGGATCTAACTAAAGTAACCATATCAGTATTAGGTTCAAGCTCAAGTTGGAAAGGTAGATCAAGGATGGAAGATCAAATAAGAGGAATTAAGATGAGTTTTGTTTCAAGATCTAATGTGGGTAGAGAACCATAATGTTTTACATAATCAATCAAATTAGTGTCTTCGTGCCAAAAATATTGCCCCTTGGAGTCAAAGTGAAATTCAACATAGATGATATTGATATATAGTTGAAGTTGCGTTACACGGAATCCATAGAATACATGCCAATGAAGGGTCCCCGGTCATTACAATCACTAGGGTCGAAGGTAGATGATAAGGATTTTGGGGAGGATGCACCAATGAAGGGTTCTCACTCTTTAGGATCACCAAAGTTAGAAAAATTATAAGATTATTGGTATCATAAATTTTTTGTGTTCTTACCTTGGGCACAAACAAACAAGAAGGGATAATCTAATGAATAACTTCCATCATAATCAGGGGTAGACATATCAATGTTGAAGGATTCAATGATGGTTTCATTAGGAGGTGTAGAAGCAATCTCCTTGAGAGGAAGTCATAGTGTAGAAATGATAACATGGATTACATTTGTTTTTTCTTACAAGAACGGGGTCGTAGAGAAAGGATAAATTGTGCAATGATAGAGTCAAAAAGATCAGAGGTTTAATATTAAGGTTGATTTTATCAGGCTCATCATCATCAAAATCAAGGATAGTCTCAAGAGTCCTCCCAACAAGCCAAGATGTATGTTATATCCTTGGAGGGAGCCAATGGGGTAGTTAAAGAATTCATACACTTGGAAGGGAACACAAGGTAGTTCCTTGAGAGTGAGGATTTTAAAGACATTCCTTGTTTTTTAAATTGTTCAAAGTTCCATGGGTTTGTGTTGCCTTGAATTTTATACACTTAGCCTAGGTAGCGGAATTTAACACATTGACATGTGGATGAAGCGACGATGTGCATCCGATGTGTCCATGGTGGCCAAGATGAGAATGTTATATGATAGAGGAAAGTTGAAGATCATAACCTTCACTCTAACAGTGTGAGGAGGCATTATGATGGGTAACCAAATGCACAACCCAATGGGGGCATTTTCCTTTGGTCATGTACCCTTGACATGTGACTGCGGGTTGATTTTAGGCTAATGGTTGAATAACCTAAGGATTTGATGAGTTCCAAAGAAGCGAAACACATGCCAAAACCCTTGTCAATGAGAGCCCTTTTGACTTGCACATTGTTGATCTTGATAGAAATGAAGAGAGGAAGGTCATTTAACACAAAACAAGAGTATGTCATTGATCATAGAGTTAATGGGAAAGTCAAAGAGATAAGGTTTGAGGAGTTGTTAAGATTGGTTTGAATATTAGAGCTCTTCACTTTGTTGAAGTATACTTTCATCTGAACCATGCAAGAGAGGATCTTTCTCCCAAAGCTGGTGGATAAGGAATATTCATGTAGAAGAGAGATGACATCAAATGGTTACAATGTTAAGGTGAAGTTCTTATGAAGTTCAAAAAAAAGGATTTGACTTGGAAGATTGGAGAACTCATTGATTGGAACCCATTCGTCCAAGTTAGGTTGTGAAATGCTGGTCTTAACCTGAAGGAATCTCAGCCATAATAATCTCTAGAGAGGTTGAGGACTCAAGTTGGGATGATTTTTTTGTTCAAACTATATGACATCAACCATATTGGATGGTTGAGGAAACTTAGGAAATGCATTGGCCTGTGCATAAACAAAATGGCCAATGCAATCAGAAGAAGAAATAGTTTTCTCATTACAACATCGGCCTTGTATAGTTCAAGGTGGTCGATGGTGTTGATTTGAACATATTTTTTTAAAAATGGATTTTTGAAAACTGTTCCAAGGAAGTCTAACTTGTGGGATAGGCCTAAACAGTCTTGTAATTCTTAGGCTAAAAAGTAAGGATACATGGAATCAATGCAAGCAATGACTTTTTTCATACCTTGCATGTTAACTACATTTCCAGTGTTGTCAATAGCAGGGTTATAGGTGGTTCAATGGCATTCACTGAAAGGTTAAACTTTTCTTATTGTGTGTGGGCTGATGAGATTTATCAACCTTAGAATGATCAGGTAAATGAATGGTAAAAAATATCCAAATAGGCATTAGTCTTATGCATGGCATCATGACAATCGTGTTGATGAGCTTTATCTCACGATGTGACAACATCGTCATGTCTTCCTTTTACTATGGCATCGTGATTGAAGTCACATCCAAGCAAGAAAGCATGTGGGTGAGGGATCTAAACGTTTGATAGTTTTCATGAGAATGCCCACAATTGACATGCCACCAACAAAACTTATTTTCATTGTACCACTTGGGAATATGATAAAAGGACTCCATAGGATGTGAGAATGTCTTAAGTAGACATTTCCTTAATTCTGCTCTTATGAGAGGTTGCAATGGTATTCCCTTTGGTGGGATGGATGAGGAAAGGAGCCTCCTTTAGATTGAGGAGGGGCTAGACTTTGAAGGTATCGGTTTTATGTATGGTTTGATTGAGAGCATTGCCATGATTATGAGTGTTTGTAACTTCATCATTGTTGGTGTTATGGTTTTGAAGTCGCATAAGGACTTAAAAGAGTTTTTGTGGTGTTTGTTTAAGTTTAGGGTTTTTGAACTCATGCATGAGGGAATCTTGTCTTTTAGCTTATTCAAGGGCTTCCTCCAAGGATGATGGAGGGAAGGGCCTAACCATGTATTGAAGTCAAGGTTTTAAAGCCGTGAGAAAATGTGGCACATGTTAATTTTTAAGAACAATATTAAACCATGCTTAAAATGCAAGTATGATATGAAATTGCAATATTTGGTTTTGTAGGAGATAAAATGAACATGAAAATGACTCAATGATGAAGTAAGATTCCTATCGGGTTCACCAAAATATAGGCTAGCTATGATTGTCAATAGGATTATCCTCTCTTCTCAATGATATAGATCAAGGTATAACTAGAAGACCATTCTAGGGTCAACCTACAAGCCTAGGATAGCTCCAAGGGACATAATAAATGCAAATCAAGAAGACCGTAGTCCACACTTGTATCTATGACATAGGTTTCTAAACCCTATGTCTAAGAAAGGGTGTGGGGTCTAACTAATATCCTATGGTTGTAAGAGCAAAGTTAATAACCAATTACTATAAGATTTCTAAACTAAGGTTCGTAATGTCATGTGGCAAATAATAAGCAAGGGTTGTAAAGAATAATGCAATAGACAAATATATGCTACTTTATCCCGGTTTAATACATGATACGTCAAACTTAATTAGTCATACCAACATAAAGGAACTAAAGACATTGTTGGTACATTAACTCCCTAGGGTTAGTAGCACCTCATGAGAGTCATGGTTGGATCACGAGAGGGACAAATAAAAGACCTAAGTAAAACAAAATTTGATACTCCAAAGACTTAATGGACCTCGTCAATGCAACTCTTATTCTTGCAGCTCGTCATAACCCAATGCTTCAAAGTACACCTCTAAATATAAGCTCTCCTAAACCTTTAAGGGCACATTTATGAGCAAAAGCATACAAAATATGTGATAATGATGAAGAGAAGTGACGATAATGATGTCTATTTATAAAGGAACATTACTTAAATTCACACTCTCTTAACATATGGCATTAACACTAGAACAAGGGATCTATTAGACGACATCGACCATGGTCAATATAGTCAGCCACAAATAGTCTTGCATAAAGGTAAGGAGAGGAGAGAGAATGGAGGTAGAGAAAACACTTAAAAGAAGTACAAAGATGATTTGAAGGGGATTTGAATGTGCTATAAACAAACGTGCAGGCCATAATACTGAGGATATTAATTGGTCATAAGAAAGTAAGGAGGTAGTGGAAAAGTAGTAAAGAGACATGCTAGGAAAAGTAAGGGCAATGCCACGCTCAATGACTCCCATTAAATACTACTAACTAGGTCAACCCCACTCGATATGCCCCTTAAGGCACACACTTAAAGATTAATGTGTCAATAGCTTGTAAAGAGAAAGCATTAATAAAAATGCAGAATAAGGCGTATATTAGAAATAAGATACGTGCAAGAGCCTTGAAAGAGAGAAGCCTCATGTTAAAACCCCATTCAAAGCTATTACTTTGAAACACTAGCGTTCAACAGTCACAAGAAATTTTGAGCTGCACAAAGGGTATCTTTTGTGTAAACCCATAAAAGTCGTGGATCTCTTCACGTACACAGACCTACTCAAAAGTTGTAAGAAGATTATTCTCTATCTTCTAAAAAAAAAATGCATATGATACATCGTGAAGCAAAAGCTCACATTTCCATGTATGGGATAATAAGGATGCTTCATGTAATCATTATTTCGTACCAGCTCCTATAAGTCCAGAGAAATTTGTGAATGGTTTTACAGAAACTCCTTATAATAGATCCTCTCAAAAGAATATGTAGAATCTATATGTATACAAGAGTCGGATGGTCAATACTGAATGTAATGTTGCTAGCATCCAAGGTGCGCCCTTCTAAAGAGGTTAAGCTCCTTGATTAACTATTAAGGTTTTAGTGTTCGTGGAAGCATGGTACTGAGCCCCTCACCTCTCAACAAATTGCTTCGCATGTGCTTGAAGAGGGACAAGATCTACTAACTTAAAACCATTCCAATAAGTATATGGGGAAAAAAGAAACATCGGCTGGTCAGAAAATTGATCAGGTCTTCTTCCATTGCCATGGTCCTCTTCCATTTGGATTGAATTTATTTGTAGAAAATATGCATGCATACATGCATGTTAGTAGTGTCTGCATACATGACTTAAGTATGGATAATGCATATTCTTTAAGCATGCGGTGCATAGCTCCAGTCAAGTACGTTTAATGCATTCTTTTAAGTATACATGTATGCATTGTTTGTAGCTTTGTAAATCTGTTGGATCATGCTCAAGATTTTGCATGCGATGCAAAGGTAGGACTTGAAAAGTAATGATACCACTTGGAAAAACAATGTTTTCATGTAATCATATTCGTACAACGTCCTGATGTCAATTGAGAAATATTTGATATTAATAATTTTTTTACATCATGAAAACTCGTGCTCAATTCTAATCATTTATGTAGTTCACTGAGTTACGGTGGTCCTAATGAAAATATTGTCTGCCACCTCTATGTGGAATATTGCCCCTTCTAAAGATGTTTTTACACAAATTAAGGTATTCTGTTTGTAACGAGATTGCCGGAGTACTTGACCTTCTATTTTCCATTTTTAAGTTCGGATCATTTCTTTTCCATTTTCAGGAGTTGGAGCAAGAGATATAACTTAAGAACCATTACAGCAAAAAGAACAAAATGATGTAAGTGCACAAACCCCGTGCATTGAATTTCATACATCAAAATGAATATTCACCCACATTGAGTTGAATTCAAAACAAAATATGCTCTTCTGCATGTTTGCCCAGTTTGTTCATGATGCAAACGACACGATGAAAGTTGAGGATAAGCTATTGTTATACATGTACAAAAGTAGGAACATAAAAAAAGGTAGACATGCATATTCATTTTGCACATAGTACAAAGGCTCTTCCAATCTTGCACTTTGTAGTTTTAACAGGCATGATTCTCGCTAAATGTATACGAGTACAGGTGGATTATCATGCATTGAAAAAAAAAACTGTTGGATCATGCTTTTGCTCATTTGTACATGAGAATGGACACATGGAAGTTAACGACAGGCTAAGCATTAATTTACAAATGAACAAAGCGAAGAAGAGAGCATATTCATTTCACACGTAGCACAACCGCTCTTCTGATGTGCACTTTATATTTAAACAGACATGGACAAAAACGATCTTCCTTTAAAAACATGACTCCGTAAATGAATCATTCAAGTGAATTTATCGTGCATTGAAGAAAAATGTTTACACTCTTACTGGTTAATAGTGCCCACAAATATAACACTCGAGGAAAATTGGTAATCTTATTTCCAGACTGGTTATATAAGTAGGTCTTCTTTGAGGAAAAGAAATTCTCTTGAAAATATTTAAAATACCCAAGATATTGACTGATCCAAATACATAGGCAGTCTTACATCCAGAGCATCCAATGGACTGCATTCTCAAATACAAAAATCAGATAGGATATGTGCTTGACTGATCTCACTGCTCCACTGCTTGAGATAAAATTATCCCATATGGTGCCCTGCTGCTTGGGAATAGTATCCCAATGGTTTGAAAATATTAAATAATCAGATTAAAAAAGTTTTAACTTGCAGACACAGGCAGAAAAACTCTCTGCTTAGAGACTAAAGGCTGTACACTAAATTTGAGTTCGAGATAACGGAGAAAACCCATCAAAATCACATTCCAATTAGATATGGCTGGTATTCGAGATTTGATTATGGCTCTCATGATCGCACCCCATTGTCAAGGCCAATGATTAAAGGCTGTAACTGTTTACGATGCATGCAACTGTCTAGAAGAACGCATGTGGTGGCTTTACATGCACTCAATATACATCTAGAAACTTCAATAGTGAATTTAAAAGCGTCTTTTTGGCTGTGGTGGTTGATATCCAGTATTCTGAAACCCAGTACTCGGTTCTTTTCTTCGAACCTGCTCAAATGATCCAATGAGTTTAGTAGAGTTTCAGCAGACAAAAATGAATAATCAAAAACAATTCATATGAATAGGATAAAATATCATTTACATCCACACACATTATTGTATGGGATAACAAGTATGGGAGAAATCTTGAAAGAATAGAACACCTGTTGATGTGCTTGTTGAGGACCACGGTGGAGAGGAAGGTTAGGATTGGTTCCTGCCATGCTTGCTTGAGCTCCAAAATTGAGAGAAGCCATGTTTGTATTCTGCATCCTCTGCATACTCACCATCTGCATTGATGGAGGCAAAGGTCTAACAGCAGCTACCGCACCTGCTGTTACAGAACCAGATACTGCAATTCCAGATGATACCTGAATTTCAAGCATGGCTTAACATTATTCACAAAAAAGGAGAAAAGCTGTTGGAAAGATACAAACTTTATATATTCTTATCATTTATTGCCAAATTACAACCTGAGCAAAATCCAACAAACTTGATTATCTTAACAAAATATTACCTGAGATGTCTGAGCGGTATTTGTCCCATCAAAATCTGTGCTTGTGTCAACTGGACGAGCTGGGTAAGAGATAACTTTTTCACCAGGTTGGCTAGGAACAAGTGCACTGAGCATTGATGTCATACCCTACCCTGGTCAAATTAAGACTATATAATACAAAAGCATGCTTTGATATCAAGTTTAATTCTTCAGTTCTAAAATGGAGTTTGCTTTGCATTTCACATAAGCACTGAGCATTGATGTCACACCCTACCCTGGTCAAATTAAAGACTATAATACAAAAACATGCTTTGATATCATGTTTGTTTTTTCATTCCTAAAATGGAGTTTGCTGTGCATTCCACATGAGAAAACACTTTATGATGAAAGGTCACACATCCAGCTATAATGTTGGGATGAAGAGCAGAAGCCTTTTTCAGCAGCAAGAAAAGACATTTCAAAACTATAGGAAATAGGCGAAGGGACTTACTTGCGTCCTGGTAAAGGATCCATTCGAAAATACCTGCACATTATAGCAACTCTTAAGCCAATTTCAAACCAGTCTGCTCCCTTATCTTGACCCAGAAGCAATAGTAGATGCAACATGTGCTAAAAAAAATACAATCATCTGAATGAAACAAGGACACATAAGTGTACCACTCAACAATGAACATAATCCTCCATTGTCCACCTCTATAAAAAGTTAAAATATTAGTTGCATAGAGATATTTATGCCAGAGGCGTCCGTTATGGTGGGAGAGCTTGCCAGAAAGTGTCAACCAGCATGTTTCCCAGCATACTTTTCCAATAGAATTTTCAGTCAGAGATTCAATTTTACATTAATGACTATTAGAATGTAAAGCTTATTTATAAGTATGTCATTAGTTATTTAACTAAAAGATAGTTGTAACCAGTTGTAACTATATCAACCGTTTTGTAACTACTTCATTCATGATATAATGATGGACACACTATCTCTATAGTGTGCAATCTGCCTTCTCTTTATTTCTTCCTTGTGCACGTCTTCCAACATTGGTATCAGAGTGCGGTGCAAGCAAAGAGAGAGAAGGGAAGAAAGACATTATCATGACAGTCCTGTTAGGACATTTTCGTGAAGATTATCATTAGGATTTTCGAGTTCACATTTTTGTGAGGTTTTTCGAAAATCAAAGGGCAGATTATATACAAATACGTGAAGGCAGAAAATGTAGCCACGAGTACCATATAGGGCACGGGACAATTGTTTTCACAGAGGTTGCAAAGAAATCGACGGAAATCACAAGAAAGGGTTTCTACGAAGGGCACGAAATAAAGTCAATCACAAAAATCACTGTCATGTTTTGTCAAAGGAGGGCACAGTCATGTTTTTTTCAACAAAAAAAAGTCCGCGAGCCATTAAAACACAATCGTGATTTCTGAGTACAAAAATAGCCACAGAAAATACATGAAACCAGGCAGAATACAGTCACATTACTGCCATTAACAAAGAACAAGCAAAACAGTCACAAATTGCGAGGGCACAATGAAGTTTCAGGGTGTTTGTTCTATCTGCTAGGGCACAGAATAGTGCGTATCACAACTGCAGCAAAGGGAATACTTGAAATTGGTATTTTATTCTCTATTTACTCATACGCAGTAGTATTTATTTTATTTTATGGAAACTCAAGTAGAAAAATATTCTGGTCTAAAGTTTCATACATGGAATGTGAAAATACAAATGCAACTTATGAATAAAAACTTGGAGCTTGTGGAGGGCTTAATATGGATGGTTGTCCAATAATTCGGGAGATCTGTGATTCATGAGTTCGGGGAGGTGGAATCCAAGAATTCAGGAACTCGGGAATTCAGCTTGGGAACTACACCTTTACGAAGGTCACGAAACAGCTTGATGGAGCCCTACCTAGTTGAAGTACTGCTTTCAAAGTGAAAGCGTCTGAAGATTACGTAGTTTGTTTGGTTCTAGCTTTGTTAAAATGTTTGTTTTTGCTTTACGTAGGATAAGCCTTAAGAGGGGGTATTAGAATGTAAGGCTTATTTATAAGGATGTCATTAGTTATTTAACTAAAAAATGGTCGTAATCAGTTGTAACTATATCAACTGTTTTGTAACTACTTCATTCATAATATAATGATGGACACACTATCTCCATAGTGTGCAATATGCCTTCTCTTTATTTCTTCCTTGTGCACGGCTCCCAACAATGGCATAGAATAAAAAGAAGGTAGTGGATAGTGGGAAGAATCGACTAGAAACCCTTAACAGCAACAAGGTTAGGAATGGCAACAGACAAGCCTCCTGATGTAGCCCTGGATGCCTCTTCAAGCAGTAAAATGCCAAGAGAGAAAAAAATGAGGAGCTCGTATTCCTCAACAAAACAGGCATCTGATGTATCTGACATTCAAATCCATCACCGGAGAGGGTTTTTACGGTTTTCCAATGAGAGATAACCAAATGAAGGAAAGATAGAGTCCCAGTCATGTGACTGTACATTCTGTGAGCCAGGTCATTTTGGGGGCGGCAGGAGGAACTTCATTGGCTTGACCAAATGAAAAAGCGCAGTGCTCTACCTGATGAACGCAACATCTGGGTATTGTCGCCCCTTTCTTTGGGGACTATTCCTGTTTCGTGGCTGTTCACTATGGGCAGATTTCTGGGCAAGAGACCATCACTGTTGGAGCTCCAACACTGAATCGAGCTTGCCTGGAAAGACCTTTGGTGCTATGTTCTAACCCTCCCACCAAAAGGTTTTTTCCTTATCAAATTTCAAGCTTCTTTTTTTACCATTTTCAATAGCATGTTGGTTTCACTACGCTACAGTCATGTCCTGAATTGTTGGCTTTGCCATCTACCTTTGCTAGCATACTCCCAGCCTGTGCCAAAATAAGAACTTTGAAACAGGGTAAGGACATCCACTAAAGCATTACGGAGAACTGACTTTTGTCAGGTGTTTTAGTTGCAAGTGCTATGGTATATATGAATGCAAAATGTGGAAGCACGCAAAAGGTATGTGAACTGCTCAATATAATGGGTGAAAGAAATGTGGTCTCATGGACTGCAATGATAGCAGGATATGCACAAAATGGATTTGTTAAAACAGCCTTGGAAACTTTCAAGCAAATGCAATTGGCAGTGGTAAATCCAGACTCCACAACCTTTTCCAGCATCCTCCCAGCCCCAGGCTTTGTCAAAATAGGAGCTTTAAAGTAGTCCACGGATATCCATCAAAGCATAATAGAAGCAAATTTTGTTTCATTAGTACACCTGATTTCATGGCTCCAAAATTGTTTGAAAAGGATTACAATGAGCTGGCGAATATCTATTCTTTTGGTATGTGCAGGGTGAAGATGATTATGTTTGACATTCCCTATAGTGAGTGTCATAGTATTGCTGGGATTTATAAAAAGGTGACTTTTGGAGGCCAGTTACATTGGAAAAGGTTGCCAATCCAGAAGTGAGACAGTTTATTGACAAATGTTTGGCGGAAGTATCAGTGAGGCCTTCTGCTGCAGAGCTTCTAAAGGATGAATTTCTGAGAGAAGTGCAGGGTAGCACTTAGCTTAGGTGAATGCAAGCTTCACTCTTAATATGGATTATTAATAGTTGCAGGACCAGTTTTTAGGATTTGTGTGGTGGAACAGTTACAGGACCAGTCCTTTGGTTCTGATACTTTTCAAAAGAATTCAATTCAAGGAGTGTCTGTGTAGAAAACATCTGTTGAAGATATTAATAAAAATATGTAATATAAACCTTCAGGCAATAGTTTGTGGAGGCCTATGCCATTATGCTACAAGTTTCCAGTACTGGATTTTAGTTTTTCTCATATCATTCTTTTGTCATAATTCTATAATATACAAGTTTGGCATGCATGACTTGTTGCTTTTTTTATGAATTTGAACTCTCTTGGTTTTTGTAAAATCTTTATTAATATCTCACAATAGCGCTTTCTCCAATGAGGATCACAGAAATTCACAATTATGTTTTCATATTATATCTAGCTGTATTTTGATTGGGAAAAGTATATATGTTTTATAAATATATGGTGCACTTGTTTATTTAGCACAGGGCCAGGTTAAGACCGCAACTTCATCGTGCGTGGTTGGACTGCCTTGACAATTGAAAGAATTCAGTGTTTTAAATATGTATTTATTTTTTATGTGTTTCTTCTCCACTTGTTCATGAACGGTTTCTATATCACATTTAGAATTTATTGCAGGTACGTCTGGCGGAACATTGGAAAATCAATTTAGTGTTTCCTTTTGTTTACTGGCATTTTGTGTTGACTTATTTACAGAAATAGCTGAGAAGGCCCTCATCTTTACGCTTTCGATAGGCGACACAATTGTACTCTCTATAGTTATATCATCTTCCCACAGATCTGCAGATTTGATCTAATACCCTTGTATTTTTAGATCAGGTTGGTGATCTGAGGATGGACTTTGGAAGGCCCAAATCACCCAAGGCAGTGGTGATGTCTATGTTTCTACTAAGTCTGTTCGCCGGAACAAAGAAGGACCCAAAGCTCTGCGACAAAAGTTACATGTGGTTATAGGATGCAGGGGGCCATAAAGGTTCCCAAGGGTGTTAAAGTAGTGTCGCTGGTGTCTTTGTTGCTGAAAGTTTAAAAAACAATGAGAGAAGAGTCGCAGGAGGTAGGGGGTTCTTAGAGTTGGGTAGAGTTGTTGGGCCATATGCGGGGGCCTTGAAGCTATGACCAGCAGTGGAAATTCACTACAAAGCTCGAATATTGATGAATTTGGATACCTCGCTTGATCTACTAGCTTCTATTGACCTCAAAGTTCTAGATAGAGCTTGGTCATAACCCCTTGATTATGAAGGCTTTCCCTTCAGATGCGAAAAATGTTTTGAACTAGGACATATTGCTTCAGCTTGTCTGACAGTAGAGCAGAAATTTAAATCTGAAAAGGTCTCTTGGTGGAAGGATGCTCCACCAAAACCTCCTATTTCTTGAAGAGGAACTTGAGTATGCTGTTGATACGCAAGTCAATGAAGATAAGGTTTCCATCCCACAGGTTGACTCTTCAGTGGGTGTTGATACAACAGTTTTGGTGGATCAGGTGTTGATTCCAGGGGCTCGTAATGACTACGCTAATACCGGTTTCACTACTGAGAAACCCAATGATGGAATCTTGGCTTCTTCAGAGATTTAACTTCCACCTCACACAGACAAAAATGCAGATCCTAATAGAAGTGATGAATGGACAGTAGTGTGAAATGGAAAATAAAATCTTTTTCTAAGCATCTTAGATCCCATGCAAGGGAGTAATTTGGTTACAGCTGTACCACTGGGTGCTATTATCCTTTAGTTTTTTTCTCCCTGTCTTTATTTTTTCTTTCGTTTTCCCCTTTTGTTGCTGGGGGTTTCCTCTCTGTAGCACTTAAATGTTGTATCTAGCCTTGAGGGCTTGTTGTACAAGGATGCGGATCCTTTCAAAACCCCCAACTTGTACCAATTTCCAGAAAAATAATTTAAAATTGATAATTTTTATTAATATATTCCTAATTTATAATCTAGATTAGTATAGTAATTTAAATATAATATATTATGCCATATCCAACCGTATCCATATTAGGGACATAGAAAACTAGTCGTATCTGTATCCACATTTGTATTTGTATCCATGAAACTCTAATATAACTATAACAAGAGTCTTAAGCCTCAAAATGAAAAAAATATGACAATCATATCTGACCCATGACAAAATGGTAAGCACAGAGCAACATAAGTCAGTAAGCATAGAGCAACAAAAACACATCATTTGAGGGGAGTAACATTCTATTGTGTTTGTATTGTCTTTATGTTCCCTTTGCATTCTTTCATCTGGAAGGGATTTCTACAAGTACTCAGCACATCCCAAGCCGTCCTCAACTGATTAAAAATGGGGAATATCCCAAAAATGGAACCAATAGGGTCAACTCCTCTCGAGAATGGATTGGGCACCCTCCTTGGTGATTAGGGTTGCTTTGTTGTCATCCCCAAGTACCTGAAACTTCTGAGTATTCTTAAAACCTGGTCTTGAAGTATGGGTAGCATCCATGAGGGACACTGAACAAATATCAAGCATTTAGTTGATTTCTTCTTTTAATTTTTCATGTTTTAATTTCTTGGAATTTCAATATTAGATTTTTGAGCATTACAATTTATTAGTTGAAGGATTTCATTTGTTCAATGAGATGTTTTAGGATGAGGGGTTGGAGTGTATAGGGTTCTAACCAACTTATAGGAAACATAGTTCAATAACATACTCTGTAATTACTCAACTTTATCGCTACTTAAAAATATATAAATTCATAAAATTAACTTAAATAACATGTAAAACACTATATAATGACCCAAGAATGAATGTAGATAACACAAAAATCACCTTAGCAAAGGAAAAACAATGACTGTATGATTACAAAACGACCTTTTTCTAGTGGAAGGTATTATTTTGCCAATAGCCAAGTAACAAAAGACTCGCAAGAAATTACTCGATGCTGCTCGCGAGTTCAAACCTATTACTTGGCACAAAAGTACTTGCATGATTACTCGGCTGCAAAAATAGTGCAAATTAATCGCAAGTACTCAAAGAGTTCTCGCAAGTTTTAGATCAGAGAAAGCCCACATAATCCTTTGGTTAATCATGTGTGTTAAGGGATAGTTTGGATAAAAATTATATTGGATGGGAAATTGGGGTTTTTTTAGGAGTTGTCCACGAAGATGTGAGAGACTTCAAATGAAGTCTCTGAAGCTTAGAAAATGTCTCTGAGATCCATCTCACATCTTTGTACCTGCAGACACGTCTCTGAGATCCAATGTATTAGGAGGCTTTTTATGGTTATCTCTAATGAGAGGAATCATACTAAAACAAAAATTGATGAATATTGATGTATTAGGAGGCTTTTTATGGGTATCTCTAATCAAAAGTACTTAGAGAGTTCTCGTAAGTTTCAGATAAGAGAAAGCCCACATAATCCTTTGGTTAATTATGTGTGTCAAAGGATAGCTTTTGGATAAAATTAATTTGGATGAAGAGATGGGGTTTTTTAGGAGTTGTCCACGAAGATGCGAGAGACTTCAAATGAAGTCTCTAAAGCTTGGGAGACGTCTCTGAGATCCATCTCACATCTTTGTACCTGAGACACATCCAATGTATTAGGAGGCTTTTTATGATTATCTTGGTACCTAAGACACATCCAATGTATTAGAAGGCTTTTTATGGTTATCTCTTATGAGAGGAATCATACCAAGAGACTCCTAGACATGGAAATACCTCGATGGAGATGAGGGCTTAATGTTAAGCCATGGCAGGATACCTACAAAACTTGACCATACTAGATCATGGTGTGTTGACCAATTAATTTTAATTCAATTAAACAATCAAATCAAATTAAGTCGTTAATCAATTAAATAGGTGACGTGTTGTGTTAGATGTGAACATAGACAATGAAGAGAAACTAGAATGCACGCTTAGGAGTTTGAGTCCATCATTTTATAATTCGAGACATGGAAATACCTTAATGGAGATGAGGGCCTAATGTTAAGCCATACAAAACTGACCACCTAGATCATGATGTGTTGACCAATTAATTTTAATTCAATTAAACAATCAATTCGATCTAAATGGTTAATCAACTGGTTAATGTGTTTTGTGTTAGATGATGTGAAAAGAGAGAATGAAGAGAAACTGGAATGCACACTTAGGAGTTTGGGTCCATCATTTTATAATGCTAGACAGTTACAAAATGGTTGAGGAGGTTACAACCAAACATTAGTTAATACACAACTAATAATTCGTTAAGACTTAATGAATGAATTTATTAATGAATATATTTTAATAACCCCCCTTAATGACTAAACCGGAGACACGCTTGTCTTGAAATTTTACAAATACAATAAAACCAAGAAGTTTAGTCATTAACTCTACATGTTGCTCCTGAGATACTACTTTGAAAGTTGCAATCCTTTGGTGTTTCGCCATTGTACAATGTAGGAGCTTCGGTGTAGGTAGAAACTGAAAAAGACAACAAAATAGAGATCTAATTGTGTGGACATCGGATATAGCAAGTTGTCCACCAAGTGTTTGTTGAGAGACTCATTGATTGGGAAGGAATCATCTTTGGATGAGAAGTTCAGCCCAATCTCTAGAGTTATGAAATCAAATTCTGGAAGAAGATGATTAAATAGAGTGTATTAAGCTTGTGAAGCTTTCTTGAGTCCATGTATGGACTCGATCAATATACAATCTAGATGATCGCCTTCAGGAAAACAACATGTAGACCTCCTCATCCAACTCTTCATTAAAGAAAGCACTTTAAGATACCTTCCAACCCAACTGAGTTGCTTTGGAGAGAAGCAATTGAGCTTGAGCATCTTTAGAGTAGATACGTTCCACCAAGTTTCCGGGACGGGGACGGCAGGGGACGGGGGGACGTGTTTCCGGGACGGATTTTTTTTTAGGCCTTTTTTTAGGGGACGGCAGGGGACGGCTATTAAAAAATAAGGGAAAATTTAAAAAATATAGGAAATTTCTAATATTCATATGATAACATTGATAAAGCATTCATTACACACATAGAACCTTAATAAATAAAATTAGAGTTGAATTGAGATTTCACATAAGATTTAACCTTAAAAATATAGGAAATTTGAAATTTCAAATATTCATATGAATAATCATATAATGATAAGTATAACACATTGATAAACTTAATAAAGCATTCATCACACACATCATAAAACTTTAACAAACTTCAAAATACATAAATGTGGAGCTGAATTGAGAATGCACATAAGATTCAAGTTTCAATTACAATGAAATGCCCAAGGGCAACAAAATGTCTGAAACATAGAAAATCAAAATGAAAATATATAGCTGCCCCTAATCAAACTCCGCTAAATGGCATCAAAATCAGACTAAATCAAAATTTCTGAGTCACTGAAACTATGAGGGGTTAACTCGTGCAATGGAACTCCAACCAATCCCACTTGTGCCTCCTCCTCATCAATCTGTGAAGCATTTTCGGGATCAACATCCCAACATGTGCCTGCTGGAGTCTGACGATACTCTTTTCTGTCGATCCTGAAGTCTCAAGGCACTTTATGACACGGTCTAAATAACTTCTTTTTTTGTTTTGATCTCGTTTTAAGGGCACTTAGAAATGCAATTGGGGGTCCTTGTGGGCCCCCACATTGCTTTCAAAACTTTTAATTAGAAGTGTGTTTTTAAAAAAAAACGTTTTTTTTAAAGGTTTATGTGCAGGGGACATAGGCTGGATGTCTAGCCGTCACCCCCTAGAATCCCCTAAACGTACCGGGGACGTCCTAGCCGTCCCCTGCTGTCTCCTGCCGTCTCCTTTTTTTTTTTACGTCCCCGGGACGTTTCCGAAAAATTTGCAGAGTTTGGGGATGGGAAGGGGACGTTTCCTACCCGTCCCCGAGGTTCCGAAACGTCCCCCGTACGGGGACGAGCTAAAAAACATAGGAGACGCGTCCCCGTGGAACGTATACCATGTGTTTTTTGTTCACTACTGATGGTATCGATCCTAATATTGAAAGAATTAGAAATCTTTGTTTTAGGATCACTACTAATAGACTCTCCCACGGAACAGGTCTATAAATTTGGACTCTGATAATTGATCATAACATAGCTGGAAAATGCTTGATGAAGCCATGACTTCCTAGACTCCCTATAAAATGAGAAAGCCTAGACTACGTGATGACTTTCTTTGCAAAATTATACAAGACAAATAGGGATTGGGTGGCCCTTAAACCACTAGCAGTGTACTAGGAAGCTACTGGGGATGTTTCCTTGGGAAAGGACATTGTTAGGGTGGCGAAGCTTTTTCCCAAAGATGGGGACATAACTCAGGTAAAGAACTGGAAACCCATTACACTACTTAATGTCTCATATAAGATATTAGCAAAAAAATTGTTTCTCGGGTTACCCCTAATCTTTCAGCAAATGATCTCAGTTATTCAAATTGGTTCCTGATGAGGGGAGATATATACAAACTTGATAACTAGCTGGGAAGGAATGCAGAATGCAAGCTCGGTCTGCAAGCTATTTAACAAAATGTTATGTACAAGAATACTTCTTGACTTTGAAAAGGCCAATGATAGAGTTGAATGGCCATATCTTGACAGGTTTGCTGAAGACCTTTGGGTTTCAAGCCAAGTTCTGTAGGATGGTAAGAACACTCTTTCAGGATGCCAATCTGCTAAATAACGAAGTTAGCATGTATGACATCTTTCAGACTCCTTCACGTTGCAGAGATCTATCAGAAAGGGATGTCCACTAGGCCCCTGGGTTGTTTGTTATCGTAGCTGAAGCTCTTCTCTTCTTATTAAGGGATGCCTCATTGGGACCTCCTGTGAAGGGAATCCGAACTCCCTAGCCAAGGTGAACTCATTGATGTGCTTTTTGTTAATGAAACCTTGTTACAGTTTGTATCCAAATGAAGAAAGAATTAGAGAAGGCAAACTTCAATGAGACAAATGATACAGCAGGGTGCCTCTGTATTATAGGAAGAGGTAGTTGACAAATAGTCTTCTTTCAGGTGGACAACCTCTTCAACTGCACTAGAATTGGATTCTATATAATGTGCTATAGCTGTATACCTTTTAAAATGGTCAGGTACCTAGGGGACTTCCACAGAAACAAACCAAGTTTATTGAGAAAATTAATAGAAAGCTAGTTAGATGGCATGGGCATCTGCTTTCTCTCCTTGACAAAGTCTCAGGTGTGTGCAAAAGGTTTTCCCTTCAAAATCAGCAGTCTATGACTGTCTTGCTGGTTGTTTGGTAATTCAGAATGTAACCGCAAATTAATAATCTTCAAAACAAAGGATCATGGCAACTTCTCATTGGTTCTTTGTTATGATTCAGGGACCAAGATGAATCACCAATGGTTGTGAGTGTGGCCTGGGATTTCTGCAGGATACTTAAATCAGGTTGGGGACAGGGTATTGGGAACCATTGGCTTGTGTATCTGAGAGTCTTACAAACTCAGTTTGCCAATGGCAAAGTCACGTCGATCATGTCTTTGCAACACCATGTAGTGCTCATCCAACTTGGTCAATAAGAGAAATATTACCATCTGTGCAAGGAGTTAGAACCAAGGCCAGCAATCAGTAGGAGAAATAAAATCTCCGTCTCACAGTTGTAGGACTTGAGTATCAGGCTCCTCATCAGTTAAAACTATTAGGCTCTGTTGTTTTTCAGATCCTTCACGGAAGGCTTGAGCAAATTTTTCAAGCACTTAGTGACTTCGAGAAAACCAATCGGAGTGACAGGTTGGGCATGATCTCATGTTGTCACATTGCATTTGGAATAGTGGAGTCTTTATCAACAAATTTGAATCTAGAATGGAAATCCATCCTCCCGGCATTCTTTATATATAGCTGGATACTCCCTCCACAATATGTGCTGTAGGTCTGGCACAGTATCCAAGGTCATCCAATTGTGTAAGGAATGGCTTTTCCCAATGAAAAGTGCATCTTCCTGGATTGTATCTAAAGACTGTCCTACAATCTTCCTGAAATTCATGTTAAGAACATATACCCTGATCAACAATGCCATACTGAAGCCTACCTTCTTCAGGACAAATGGCAATTATCCGTCTTGTTTTGGGACTCGGTCAAGTGGGTAATAGGCCCAGCTTTCCTGGAAATCAATGAGACAAGTGGGATTCATACAGTGCAGTTTGCCCGCCTTTGCTGGAAATTCTCTTTGCCAAGAAACATATATGATAAGCTCTCCTTCTCTTATGAGGTCTCTTTAGGTCGGCTATGTGTGACCTATCCCTCTTATATAGGTCTCTCTATTGTTTGGGCTTCCCGTATTGAACCTTAAAAGACATGTTTGCAGAATGGTTGCATTCGTGGTCATCAAAGGCCTGTTGTGTGGGCAAATGCTATGAAGTTTCGAAGGCAAGAGGTATTGGTAGTTTGTTTTGCATAACTGTTTGTGGGGAAGTTGAAAACAATTGTACATCGTTTTCTTTTTTAGTCCCTTTGCTAGATCTGCTTGGAAATCGTGTAGTTTTCTGTGTGCTCGCTCGGCTAAATGTTTTAACAAGTTGAAGACCTCGTGACTTGATATAGTATTTGGTTCTAGCAAAGTTGTGGAAAAGAAAATTTATGTCCTCCTTCAGAAACTTTGGCTTTTCCTTTCTACTTGAAATCTTTTGGTATATTTGGAAAACAACAAACAATTTATGTTTCCCAAGGTAAGGGCAGGAACCTTACTGGCTTCAACTATGAATTCATGGTTAAGCTTTTGCATGTGCAGGTGAATTTTCAGCTTAAGATTCCCGAGAGTGAACTGAATACTTGTTCCTGCAACAAGGAGTCACAAACTATTATTTTATTATTTTCTGTTACTTTGGAATAATAAAATGGCAAATATATCACACTTGACTCTTGCTCGGAGACACAAAAGGTAACTTGGGCACTAATGGACAATGTTGTGGAGTCATAAGATTTTAAGGTCGCGGAGTTTCGTGATTGTGATAAAATAATCAAGGGTGGGTGAAAGTCGACCAACGACGAACTTCGAGGATTATGACAAATGTCATAAGGAAGCGTTATTGCTTCTCAAGTTGACTATCTTGAGGTGTCGGATGAGGACTGATATCGGAAGTGCAGAATTCCACTGTGGCAAGCACGTTGTGGGCCAGTCTAAGGGATAAATATCAGACGTCAGAAAAGAGTCGGGTTTTATACCTGAAGAATATGCTCTTTTCCGTAAAGTTACAAGAAGGTGGATCGCTGTCTGAGCACCTACTTCGGATGAAAGACCTCCGAGACCAGATTATCTTCCATCAACAAAAAGGTGGACGACGATGATATGGTGGCTCTGGTTTTGAACAACTTACCTTCTTCGTATGAGTCATTTGTGGAGGCACTCCATTTAATGGCTGAAAGTCAAACACTCACGTTTGACAAGGTGAGTTCCTACCTGTTGCAAAAGGAGCGGAGACAACTTCAGGCAGAATCTAATTGTGACCATTCAGAGAGTGCTCTTGTCACTCAATCAAAGGGAAAGTGGAAACGTCAATCTGGTGAGTCTTCCACTCGGTATCAGGTCACATGCTATTACTGTCACAAGGTTGGGCACCTAAAGAAGGATTGCCGGAAGCGGAAGTATGATCTTTTGCAGCAGAAAAAAATACCAGACGCGAGGGGCAGAGCAAAGAAAAACGAGGGCACACGTCCAGTGGAAAAGAAAGACATCAAAAGCAAATACGTTGCAAAGAAAATCCACAGTAAACGGTGGCAGAAAATAACAGTCATGGACACTCAGCCATTGGTGATTCATCACTGGTCAATGAATCACATAACAAAGAACCAATGGACCACTTGCCATATCCTCTGTTCATGGGACAATTTTTGTTTTGCGGTTCTTCATTCGACAACTACAACACAGTCATGGAATGCTGGATTTAAAGTACAACCTATGCCACACAGTCTGTAGATGTAATGACTAAACATATGGGCTTTAGGAAATTTGTAAAATTTCGGGATAAACTTGGTATTGTTTCCGGTTTAGTCATTAAGAGGGGGTGTTAAAATATAGAGCTATAGAACATTATATAGAATGTAATGCAGTTCTAGGCAGTTGAAGAGGTTGTAACCAAACAACCAAATGTAACTAAATGTAACTATCTCTTCTTATAATAAATTCACCCTAGTTGTATCATTTGAGCAGTGCAGTTTGCCTTCTCTAATTCTTTCTTCACATGACAGGTTCTAGGAACCCATGATTCCCCTGGTTGCCTTCAAACAACTTCGAACTGCCCACGAGTTCTCCTAAACAGACAAGATAACAACAACGAACTGGAATAAAAGTTTTTTCTATCGAAGTAGTGACTCAAAGATCAGTCTTCTTTCCCTCAAATGCCCTAACCTCCCTCCAATTCATGCATAGGCCACAACCAACTTTCAATACAACCTACCAATTACAATATATTCAATACAACTGCCCACGAGTGGCCTATTACATTTGAATACAACCTACTTTGGAATAGTTTTTCAATTAGAGTGCAAACTTGTTAAAATCTTAAAAGAATGCACTAATTTTTATGTATCTTTTAGATATTTGAAATAATGCACTTATTTTTATATATCTTTTAGATAATTGAAATAATGCAAACATGTCTAATTCTTTGTTTTAGTTTAGTCCAAACACAGTAATATTTAGATATCTTATTTTTGTGTATTGTTAAACTACATGCAATAATCTAATTCTCCATTCATCCTTCGATGACTATTTTCCATAAGTGATCTGGAGGATATTCTGAGTGCATATGATCCCTAAATCTACCTAAACCATTGCAGCGTTGTAGAGCGTCTCGAGAGCTTTCCGTCGATACGAAGAACTCGAAAAACGGAGCTCGTATGCGGAAGTTATGATCATGCTGAAATTTTTTTGGCCAACAGGTAAAATTCGAGACTGCGCACAGGTCTGCTGATGTGGATGAATTAGAATGCGACAAGTGGCATAGTTGATATGAAGAGCAAAAAAATTGTGTTTTAGGCCTTTGGTCTTAAACCACGTTTGCGAAATGGTGGGCCCCGCTATTTGCTGGTTGGGGGGCCCTCAGCCAAGTTCGGCACACTCTTTTAACGGAGGGGTGCCTTGGCCTCCGACTCATATCACCATTGATGAGCAATTGCTTGTATTTTCCACTATATGTCTATATACCTTGCATGCGAGATATTATTGCAGGTATTTGAATTGTGCATTCACTTGCATTGCATTGGCCCTAGCTCATCCGAGTTGGGAAGTAGCTCGGCATTCATTCAATGCAACTTGACATTCATTCTATGCAACTCAACATTCATTTCCATACAATTCGGTGGGGTGGTCAACTCCCCACCGAGTCGACCATATCTTTCCATATTGCTCGCCCACATTTCAGGCTAAGTTATTATATGCCGGGGACGGTTTTACAGCTTGGTGGATCAACATATAACCATATAGCTCGACGAACTCGACATTATCTCCCCACCACTCGGCCGAATTCCTATTTGTTTGGGTTGACCGCCATATAACTTGATCGGATCACTATTGGCAAGGCCGTTTAAACAATGCATAGGCCACAACCAACGAGGCAGCGTATAGCTTGGCCCAATTGGGCAGCTTAAACTATGCACTCGCCACCCACGTGGCAACATACGACTCGGCCAACACATTGGCAGTTCAACCAACAGACTAGCTCACCACCCACGTGACTAACAACAACTCGACCCAGCAGGGTAGTTTCAACAAACCAGCGCCATAGCCCACGTGGCGAGAAACAAAAGGCGGACAGGTGTGGCCACAGCCACGACAAGATAGGGCGGGCCTCCCCAATATACACCCCTATTTAGTCTCCCACGTCGAGAATGTGGGACTAAACCCCACAATGTGTTAAACGGTCAGCAGAGATGAGGGGAAGGGGTGTCGACCTCGTGACCACCGGGTCACAAAACAACTGCCTCGTCGTTGAGCTACATAACTCGATGAGTTATAAATACAACTCGCAACTATTTATTGAAGACTTTTGCCAAGCCTGTGGAGGAGGCAGAATTGAGCAGTTTTCAAAGGTCATCAAATTTGAAGCACTTAGGGTCTGAACTAGACCTTGGTGTAAAAAGAGAAAGTGTTCAGAATTCAAATACGAGCACAACCATGTCATTATTTCTTCACGGAGTGCTTTAAATTTCCAAGTGTAGGTGTTTTTTTGACACAATTGCACAAAGATTGCACTATGGAGATGTTGCAGGGCCATGGATGGATTTGAGAACATGATTCTAGTAAATTGTAGAGTTCTACAAATTTGAATTAGCCCATTTGTAGGTGACACTGATCTATTGGTCAATATTGAAGGTAAAAATTGTACTTCTATTGATAATAAATAGATCGATTCATGATTAAGTGAATCCGGAGACGTAGCTCATCTGGGTGAAGTCTGTTATCAAATTTGTGGAGTGTTTTATTTTAGTTTTTGAAGCTTTTGATCAGATAAAAATCAGTATAAAGAATTGATTAAATTGATTAAGTAAAGCAAATAACTGCAAAATTGGATTTTAGTTAAAATTGAGAATTCATCATCCAAAACAGACAAAACGAATGCATAATCAATTTTGGATTAAAAAATCAAATTGAGTGCATGATGAATTTCAGCTTGTGATCAGTTTTGATGGATTTGTATTATTTTCAAATTACATCACGAAAGTTGAATTAAAACGATAAATTGATTGTTAAGATAAAATTGGAAAATTTGGGGTTTCAAAACACCCAGAAGTGAAACAATAAACACTCTTCATCAATTTCGAAATCAAAAAAATTATCTGAAAAATTTAAAACGGTACCCAGGGGGGTGAAAACCGTTTTCGGATCAATAAGTAGTCATTTTTTCTATGAACTTGCACTTGTGTATACTATACAAGGCAACAAGACCCATAAAGCACACAGGTACCTTCTAAGTGATGTCCTTCCCAGCAAGAGGAGGAAGCTAACACATCAATCTAGGGATTTGCACCCCAAAGTCATGTTTCCAGATTGGCAAAGCTTAATATTGATATTTTAAAACATTGTTTTCAGATGTAGCCTAATTTAGTTGAAATATACTTTTTGGAAGGAGCTTAAATCATAGATAATTCATAATACAATATGTCTTAATACACATTTATTTTGAAATGCTTTTATTAAAAATGTGAATTTATTTTAAAATATCTGATTTTTTAAAAACTTATTCACTAATTTTGTAGCATATTTTTTCATTTGCGAAATTTCTGGAAGTTTATCTTATTCAAACTACAACCAGGATGCTTAAGTTATGCACAGATCAACATCAAATAATTTTAAAACATCACAATGATAACAACCGCAAGGGACACCCACAAAGCATGGCACTACTAGCACAACTTGGGGACTTATCCCTGAAGCTTTTGGAACTAGCATGTCTCATAACATATTCCTTGACTTCTTTAGATGCACAGCTTCATCATTTCTGCCATTAGGAAGACTATACATTCACGCTTTCCAAAATAAATACTGATAAGAAAACCTAATCCAAATTAACTGTCAAGAAAGTTATATTGGCTGTGTGCCAACTTCTTCATAGGTATCCAGTCTGTAAACAAAAGGTAGATGCATTCCCATTCCTACTTTAGTGTATTAACAGCTCTACTTATGGAGAGAACAGAGGACATTGCACATAACATTTTTCAAAGAAATATTGTTGTATCAGTCCCTTAAAAGATGAGCTACTATTTTTTCAGGCGCAATGACAATCCACCGTCTTTTGAAGGAAAGGGCAGGAATTCATAAAAAATCTCAGAAAAAGTTGTAGGATGCAGAGCATATCCAGAAAATAATTATCCAGAAAAATAAGTGGCTCGTTTAAAAGATGATGCACAGGCAAGGAAGATACTCACCCCATTGTCAGACAATGGTTTTAAGGGAGCCTGGTATATCCTAGCAAGCCCAAAATCGGCAATTTTCACTACACCCTGCTCTTCACCATCACCCATAACCTGGAACAAGACAAATGAAAAAATGGCAATATTATACGTTGACTTTCAACAGTGCAAGAGGCACCAAAGTAGAAGAAATATCACACCCTTCAATTTTTACAAAAAGAAGAGAAATGAGTTATACTAAAACTTAAATCCATATTTAAAACCAAGTCCGAAAGCCCACAAAAAAAGAAATCAAGCCAGGCACACTAAATTGCCAACTTCTAAGACTTACCAGGATATTAGATGGCTTCAGATCACGGTGTACAATCCAATTACTGCATCCAATAACTACTGATGAAGGAATTTTCAACGGGGTTTAAGGTAACCAACAACTTTCCAAAAGGACTTCAAAGTTCAAACATATATATGGAATTGTAAATAAAATTATTGGTACATTCTAGTAATCAATTTCATTCCATGTCATTGAAAAAGACATGCGGGATCAGGAATCATGAGCACAGTGTACATTATAACAAACAAAAACCTTAATTTCTAAAGTTCCTTGGTAATATTAGAGCAGCTGAAGTCTTACTTGTGAAGATAGTTCAACCCATTCAACAACTGCCAAAGCAAGGACTTAACAGTATATTGATTAATATTGTGGGTAAGCTTCTCCCGATGGTGCCGAATAATTTCCTGCAAAATGTCAAAAAGAATTCTTCATCTTGAAGAGAATTTTACTAGACATAATAAATAAAATGTAGATCTAGCCTTTGGGTGGGTTTTGGGCATGAAAAAATACTTTGTTCTTAGGACTTTTATTTTCTCTAATAATATTCAACTTTTAATATTGTGTTATGCTAGCTGGGCATCCATCCAAAATCAGGTATCATCCAGTTCTCTTTTTTGAGAGGCACAGAAAAGTTTATATTAGATATATGGGCTAATCTCAAGAAGGATTACAGTATTTAGAACTTTTATAATGGCTACATAATTCGACAGTATCACTGATAAACTTGTACCAAAAGCAATAGCATCATTCCTAACCAAGAAATATCATCGGGTTCTCCTTTTTGCAAGGTACAGAAAATTTTATATTAGATTTATGGGCTAATCTCACGAAGGATCACGGTATTTAGAACTTTTATAATGGCTACATAATTTGACAGTGTCACTGATAAACTTGTACCCAAAGCAATAGCATCATTCCTAACCAAGAAAGATCATCCAGTTCTCCTTTTTGCAAGGTACGGAAGATTTTATATTAGATTTATGGGCTAAGCTCAAGAAGGATTACAGTATTTAGAACTTATACAATGCCTATAAAAGCTGGCAGTATCACTGATAAACTAATACCAAAAGCAATAGCATCATATCTAACCAAGAAATCAACTTTAATGTCTGTTATTACAACAGGTAGATGACAAAAAACACCATAGGAAAACTACAAAATAAAATAAATGAACCATCGAGCTTCATCCCTTAAGTGAGGAGGACGATGGATGTCTGAGAATACTAAACAATGAAGGTGTGAGATGCAGAGTGTCTTTGAACTTCTCCAATCAACATTTAAGGTTGTGCAGTTTAAAAGGTTGTATAAACTTTAAAGAATACATTCAAGCAATATTAAACAATGAAGGGGTATCTTGCTGAGTGGTAGAACAATAAGCTTACTTGTAGAAGAATAAGAGGTACCACTTGAAAGCTGGAATTTTTTCGATTATTGGGCTCCTCTAGGATAAATCATTGGGCCTCCTGATTGTTTTTTTATTTCTCAGTTCACTATTGCTGCAATTTATGTTTGAACGTATGGTATTATAATGTATGGAGCATTGAAAACAATTAATTGCTGCAAGTAGTTTTAATTATTTCCACATAAGATCTGTGTTAGAGAACTGTCCCTTAGAATATCCAGGGCAATTATAAATCACTTATGTGGTGGAACCGGCATTGTGGAAATAACTAACTGGTATAAATATTTCACAGCGACTATCTTAGAATCTAGCTCCCAAAAAGGGAATCACCCCACCTCCAAAAGTTGTCTTCAAACTCACATGGTACAGATGCATTTCCTGTTTGTATTCCTTGGCTTATTCCCTTTGTATTTTATGGGCATTTGAGAATTTCTGTTATTTAAGTTCAGGATGATCATCATATTCATGGCTGGGATGTGCGGATTATTATTTAGTGGGAAAATTATGTAATAATCATAAATATGGATATATGTGTGCATTCATAAGCCCTATGACCTATAACGTGGGCAATGATCAAGAATATAATATGGATATGTGGTGATATGGTGGTAATAATGACTGTTGATGAATATGGCATGCACTACAGCATGCTTGTTTATGTAATTATGTTTTTCGTAGAGTACATCTTGGTTTACGTTCATCATGTGAATCGTCATTGAATGGTGCCTTGGCCCAATTAGGTACGATTGGTCTGAAAGAAGCTAACCTGATTTGGTTACACACAATAGTATTCGGATCTTTTTCCCATTATGTGTTTATATATGTGCTTTGCATAAACATCTCAGCTTTTATATGGATCTTTGGTAATGGAAGCATTCCAGCAAAGTGGGCTGCATAAACCTCAAATTGCATGCCCTATGAGAAAGGCTCATAGACACAAAATAAATTCATTGTCCCTGTGGTGTTATAAGAGTGTAGAACCATAAATGAGTTACTCGCTTTTGAGCATTTACGATAAGGAATTGGTGTCATAGAGCATTAGATAACAACGTGGGAGTTGAGGCGGATCACCTCATTAAGGTCGATAACAACGTGGGTCTCAGGGCTAGATTTCCAAGCCCCACCCTACCAAGCCACCCCCGGCACACAGGCATATGTGTAAATAACAAACGAGGGTTGCACCATATTTAATGTGTCCTTGTCTTGAATGTCCAGTTTTTTATCAGTAGGAGCTTATATTAATATTGAACATGATTTGACATTGGCTATATCCTATTTTATACAAAATAAATATTTTTAAAATTAAAGAAGTTATACTTCCTACCTAAAAAATAGATAAGTCTATACAAGATGGCTTTATGAAAGGCCTCGTTTTATGGAGAAAACCACAATCAAGGAATTGAGTCGCTTTTAAATCTTTAATGCAAGCAGTAAAGGTATAGTTTGGTGCATGTGAAAAGAGAGAAAGATTCCCTGACTAAGGGGTTGGAAAAAACGGGAAGAAGATTTCTCATTGTACCTGGTCTCCTCTAGAAGACAGATTAATTTTCATGGAGCAGCTAGAGGCAATCCCAGCTAGGCTGGTGGTGGTGGAATTTTCAGAAACAAGGAGGGAAATCCAATCTTGGCCTATTCTGAAGCTTTTTGGGAAATTGATGTCATGACTTTGTGGAAGCCAAAACACCGTGGCGTGGACCCCTCCTAGCTAAAGAAAGAGAGAAGGGCAAATTTGAATATTGAAGGTGACTCTAAGGTCATAGTGGAAGCAGTCAATAAAAGTAATACCAAATACTGGCAGCTCAGTCCCATTATTGATGATTGCAGACAATCGACGAATTGCGACAAAGGCTATTTCACATCTGAAGAGAGTCCAATAACGTGGCTGATCTTTTGGCCAATACTGCAGTTGAGTTAAAATTTTCCCCATCAAGAGAAAATCAGAGTATGAAGTCCCTCCTTTCATGATCATGTTGACAAAATTGGAACACCTCAAGGCTGTGGGTGACCTATGGCTGAGGTGAACCTCCAGAGAGGGTTGGTTCCCTTGTGAATCACCTAAAAAACGGAAAACTTGACAAGGAAAAGGGAAAAGGAATGCGGAAAATGGGAAATAGGGGTGATACACCAAAAGTTTGATACTTGCATGTAACTCTGCACACAGAGAATTTAAAGATCCACACACCTGCACAACTCTAGACTATTTTGCATAATAAATTCAAGGATTTAGGAAAAGACAACGGTAGAGGGAATGAATTCCACACTAAGGCAAACACAATATCCTATAACAAACACAATGAATAATCTGAAAACAACAATATGAGAGGGCAAAACAAAGCTTTATTTTATTCAGAGGTGCAAGTACAAATGTTGAAGATGCCTAAGCAAATCAGCTACTCCAAGTATATATCTTTTTTACAATAAAAATCAACCTATATAGACTGCTGAATGATAAGAATAGACTGCTGAAACTTGCTGTTCTTTTATTTATTTTATTTTATTCTTATCCCTGTTGGCGCATGGGGACAACAATTCACTTTTATTTATTTAATTCCTTAATTGTAATCCTCCTTTGGCGCCATCTAACTGGGAACACAGTTCTATTTTTTTTATTTCTTCCTTCTTGCATATCCTCTTTGGCAGCAATGGGACTAGTTCTTTTATTTTATTTAATTCCTATCCTTGGTGCCTCCTCTATGGAATGAACACAACAAGTTTCTTCTATTTTTATTTAATTCCATTCTTGGTCCCTTCATGTCAAGTAGTTTTTTTTTCATTTTATTTATTTCCATATTTAACTTTTAATTCCTCTTCATCCCTTTTGATCCATGCAGCAGTTAATATTTTTCATTATTTCCTTCATCTTATCCTTGGCGCCTGAAATAGGAATTACTCCTTTTATTTATTTTTGTTTCCCTTCCATTATCTTCCTTATTTCCTTGGCGCCAACTCTTAGAACAGCAGTCTCCATATTTATTTTATTTATTTTATTTATTTACCTTTTGCACGCTTTATCCTTTTGGTGCCAACCTTTTAACTGGCGGTGGAAATATGGTAACATTTTGGCGACATCACAGGATTGTTTGCCTGCTAAACAAGGAGATCAGTAGCCTTCTGCATCCATTGGGCTATGGAGTCACATACCTCTGTCAACAACTGGTTCACACAAGTTTGGAAATCTTGTATCCTCTGAATCAATACAACTGAAATACCTTCTCCAACAAAAGGAAAAGATGTGCATGCAAGCACTTATTGAAAAGACAACTAACTATGAAAACTGGAAAAGCAATGTGCATGCAAGCACTTATTGGAAAGTAAACTATTCTAATATGTTGAATCCTCAATAGCAAGCTTTGAGGAAAATCCCATTAACCGGGATTTGTAGTTCTTCGCCATTCAATCGAGATAACTGAAAAGCATTGTGAGGCTTGCAAGCTGAAATAACATATGGCCCACTCCAAATAGCATCAAATTTGGTGTGGTTTCCTGGTTTTGCTCTATTTGCATCCCATTTAAGGACAAGATCACCCTCTTGAAAGATTCTTGCAACTGCTTTCTTATCAAATTCTTCTTTACCTGAGCTTGGTGAGCTTCCATGGTGAGCATGGCTTCATTTCTCAATTCTTCCAACTGCATAAGTTCAACATATCTTACCTCCATGGGACCTGCTTCCAATAACTCTAACTGATGAATAAGCTCTAAAGCGGGCAGCTCAAGAGAAATTGGGAGTCTTGCTTCCTTGCCATAAACCAACATGTAAGGAGAATTACCAATAGACCTTTTGGGAGTGATTTTGTCAGCCCACAAAGCTGTTTTGAGTTTGGTGTGCCAAGATCTCTGATTTTCATCCAGAACTCTTTTAATAATCTTCAACAAATTTTTGTTAGTAGACTCTGCAAGACCATTACCTTGTGGGTAATAATTTGATGAAGTACTCAAATAAATACCATTCCGGACAGCCCACTCTGTAATTTTAGTACCAACAAAAGCAAGACCATTATCTGAAATAATAGTAGCAGGAACTCCAAATCTAGTAATAATACCTTCATAGAAGTCAAGCACACTAGTTTCATTTGCTTCTTTTAATGCAACTGCTTCTGTCCATCTGGTAAAATAATCAGTGGCAGTAAGAATCCACTTGTGACCCAAACTGGATGGTGGGTTAATCATTCCTATAAAGTCCAATCCCCACTGCATAAAGGGCTGATCTGCTGAAATAGGATGAAGAGGAAGGGCTGCAAGCTTTTCCTTACCCACAAAGAAAGCACACTTTTGACATCTTTTGACCCATGCATAACAATCTTTGAAAATACTTGGCCAATAATAACCTGCTTTCATTATTTTGAGAGCAGTAGTCCTTGGAGCATAATGGCCACCTGATAAACCTTCATGGAATTCTTGCAATAATCTGTCAACTTGTGAAGGTTCTACACATCTCAGAAGAACACCATTAATATCCTTTTTAAACAATATACCATCAATGAGTGCAAAAGGAATAGCTTGTAACCGGAAATACCTTCTTTTTGTCTTATCCAAACCTTGGGGAAGAATACCAACATGCAAGTAATTAATCATATCTTGTGTCCAACTCACAGAAGATGGTATTTCAGCTGCTTGTGGCTGATTTGTGAGTGCAAAAACAATTTTTTTGACTCCAAATCTGAAACCAAATGCTCACATAACCCTTTTCCTCGGATCAACTTTGTTACCTTGAAGTCCACGTCATATTCCATGACTTTTGTGATCCAACCAGCTCTCTTTTCATTCAAATCCTTGCTTAACAAAAACTCTTTTACACTTGGGTGAGTAACCATAACATGAATTCTATTATTAGAGAGCATATATCTGAAATTCTTTAAGCCTCTAATAACATAAAGTACTTGCTTTTCCACAAAAGTATACTTCACCTCATAGTCATGTAGCCCTTTGCTAAAGAAAGCAATGGGTTGCTCTAAATTGTCATGATTCAACTGAGTTAAGATAGCTGAAATTGTTTCAACCCCTGCAAATGCATACAATATAAAATCTTTTGAAAAGTCTGGATTTGCAAGTGTTGGAGCTTGAGCAATAGCTTGTTTAATAGCCTCAAAACTGATTTTCCCTTCCATGTCCAACTAAACTCATATTTTTTTCAACATAGCAGTCAAAGGCTTTGATAAATTAACAAAATCAGCAATGAATACTTCTCACAAAATTGATCTTACCCAAAAAGCTTTGAAGTGCTTTCTTGTGCTGAGGTAAAGATAAAGATAGAATTGAGCTTACTCTTTCTGGATCTATGGCCAAACCTTCTTTTGAGACCATGTGACCCAAAAGTTTACCTTCATGCACTGAAAAATGCGCTTCTTTGGAAATTGAAAGAAACCCCATACTGTTTGCATAATTCAAAAACTTTCCTCAGATTGAAAAAAAGATGATCATAACAATCAAACCTTAGAAAATGACTAAAAATTGCACTTTCAGTAATTTTGAAACCAGCCCCTTGGAGCATAACGCATTGATAAACCAAAAATCTATGCAATTCTGTTAAACAAAATCTACACACTTAGAAGAAATCCAAATTGATCCTCTTAAATTTCCATCAAAATTTCATTTAAACAAACATAACCATAACCAGAAGAAGAACCTTTGTTGCAAATATCCAAATCTTACATTATGTAATCAAGATCTGAAGCCCAATTTTTGTGTGAAATCAACACATAACCTTGAATCATTCCATTCTTTTAACCTAGCAAGATTTGCAATTTTGAATAATAAACAGCCAATCTTTGTTAGTTTTTCTCATCAAAATTATTATGATGCTCACATTTGTTAATAGGATATTTGTAACCTTAGGTTTGGATTTCATAACCTATTATTTATCCTGGAAAAACCTTTTTTGAATTTATTAAAAAAACATCTATGAACTTGGTGCATAACCATAACTTGATAAATTCTATGTTATGAAAGTTGAATTTCGAGTGTATAGAACTCCTATTTCCAATAAAGTTTCCACATTAGTTTACTTCACCTTCAAGTCATGCAATCTAGCTTTTAAAGAAAGCAATGGATTGCTCTAAATTGTCATGATTCTTGAGTTAAGATTTGAAATTGTTTGAAACCCATGCAAATGCATACAGGATGTTATAAAATCCTTTGAAAAATTCCACCAAGATTTGCAAGATGTTGGAACTTGAGCAATAGCTTGTTTAATAGATTTCAAAACTGATTTTCCCTTCATTTGTCCAACTGAAACTCATATTCTTTTTCAACATAGCAGTTAGAGGTTTTGATAAATTATCAAAATCAACAATGAATACTTCTCACAAAATTGATTTACCCAAAAAGCTTTGAAGTGCTTTCTTGTGTTGAGGTAAAGATAAAGCTAGAATTGAGCTTACTCTTTTTGGATCTATGGCCAAACCTTCTTTTGAGACCATGTGGCCCAAAATTTTACCTTCATGCACTAAAAATATGCACTTCTTTGGGTTGAGAGAAACCCCATACTGTCTGCATCTTTCAAAAACTTGCCTCAGATGGCTCAAATGATCATTAGCACATCTAAGAAAAACAATAATGTCATCAAGATAAATCAAAACATTGACATTGATCAAACCTTGGAAAGCCATATCCATGGCTCTCTGAAAAGTAGCTCCTGCATTGGATAAACCAAAAGGCATCTTTCTGTAAGCAAATGTCCCCCACTTAGTAGTGAAAGTTGTTTTGTATTGATTTTCTTCTTTTACCAAAATCTGATTGTAACCATTGTAACCATCCATAAGAGAGAACCTTTCTGCACCTGATACAGTTCTTAGAATCTGATCCATTGATGGTAATGGATAATGATCCTTTAGTGAAGCCCTGTTTAGATCCCTGAAATCAACACATAACCTTATTTCTCCATTCTTCTTCCTCACGGGTACAAGATTTGCAACCCATGAGGAATGCTTGATAGGAAAGATAATACAAGACTCAATAAGCTTTGTTAGTTCATTTCTCATCAAAATTTCAATCTTTGGATTAACAGGTCTTTGCTTTTGCCTTACCGATTTGGAATTAGGCTCAAGCTCAATGGTATGTTGAGCTAATCCTGGATCAAAACCTTTTAAATCCTCATACTTCCAAGCAAAAACATAAATGAACTCATTGCATAACTGAACAAAAGCTTGTTTTTCTTCCAAATTACATACCTTACCATGCTTCAAAAACTTGCCATCGCTGATTGCTATGTCCTCATAGTTCTCTTGCTTAGTAGACATCCTGATTTTGTCCCTTTTCAGCTGATCATCATTATTAAAAATACTCTCAAGGGTTACCAATCCTTGGGGCAGCTTATTAGTCTTTAATTGCAAGATTTGTTCACCATATTGCTGCTGCAATTTAGACTGATTTTTAGCTGAAAATTCAGCTTCTTCCTGAATAAAATGTACAAACTGCTCGTCATTATCAAACACTTGCCAATTAGTATTATTATCAGGAATTGATGGCCTTACAACCACCTTAATATGAGGTTGATTATCCTTTCTCTTCACATCACTAGGAATATCAAAATCAGCTCCAATGACTGCCAATCTATCTGCTTGTTTATTTTCAGCTCTAGGTATTGATTGAACATTGAATGCATCAAAATCCTCTATAAGGTCCCAAACTCTATGTCTATATGATTTCAATAAGGGATTCTTTGCAATATTCAAATTTCTCACCTGATTTATGACCAATTCACTATCACCAAATACCTGTAGGTACTTAATTCCCTTCATTCTAGCCCATTGTAAACCATGAATTAGTGTCTCATATTCAGCTGCATTGCATGTACAACCAAACTGAAATCGAATAGAAGAATAATCCCTTTGTCCATTCTAGTGATATCAAAACATTACCTGCACCTGATCCATTCTTGCTTCTAGAGCCATCAAAGTATAAACTCCACAATCCTGTATCAATCTCATCAATTTTAACCAATAATGGTAAAAAAACATTATCCTGATGCATGCAATAAATTCCCAAACCAACATCCTTAATATATGTTTCTTCAGCATATTTGTAAGGATCAAAACCATGATGGTCATTCCCCACTCATCCAATAATAAATCTGGTATGCTCTCAGAGTGGGTGTTTGTATCTTGAACAACTAGATGATCCTCTTGGTCAAAAAACAATACAATTCACACACAAGCATTAGGCACATAAAGCTCAATATGAAATTTAGCAAGAGGTTCAGAATTAATCGTTACCTTTGTGCCATATCTTCTTCTGAAAAATAGATAAGACCAATATGATGATAGATATCCTCCAATATTAGCAAACAAGTTCTTCAAATATGTCCTCATTTTCCCAACTTGTCTTCAGGGATTAGAATCACAACTTGGACATTCTCTGATTACCTTCTCCATGGCAAAGAAGTAATTGGAATGGACATGCATGCAAGCATAGCTTTCAATTTCTCTGATTATAATGTTTTATGCTTTCTTCAATTATGCAAAAGCCGTTTGCTTAGTAGGTGGCTCATACTCTCCCCCAATGCACTTTATAAGCCAATTAAAAATTAGGCATAAGCTACTGCTTAAAAGTCAACCTTGCATTCATTCTCAATACCTTGCCAATAATTATTCTCAGTAGAAAAGAGAAACCTTACCAATCACCTGAAAATATGAGCCATTGAGGGCTATCAGATTCTATTGGCAAGCACTTAGCTAGTCTTGAATTCAAAATCTCCACCATACTGCTGCCAACTAGTCTGCTTCTCCTAAAAGTTCGAAAACCCTTCTGAGTCCTGAATAGAGGACACTTTGAATGTATCCTCTTTCCTTGGTATGTGATTCCCAAACTTATTGAAGACCTTTATAATTTGAGGACAAGAGGATTAAATGAACAACTAGAAATACAAACATTCCATGCTGATTTAGACTTAATTCATACCCTCTTCACCCGACTAGGTATTGATGGGTTTGATTGTTTGCCTTAGTTGAAATTCTATACAAATTGCAAATGGATAGTCTATCATATTCAATTCAAGAGGCATAATTTGCAAAATTTTGCTCACAGATTAAAAATCAGTCACCTTTGGTGATTTTTGGAAGAAGTTTTCAGCTTCATCTAGCCCTTCACCTGATTTCGGGATCAATTTTAGGGTTTCTGGTTGGAAAAAGTATGATATTGCATGTAAAATCCAATCCATAGAAGAATTTTTTGATATTCAATTGTGTATTCATGTTGTACCTGAGATAATCCTTGTATTCTAGAATAAGAATGCACCTACAATCCTGATTCAGCTATTTTTTGCAATAAATTCCAAAAAACATTAGTTTGATGCATGCAGGATAGATTCCTCAAACTAGCTTTTAATATATGTTTCTTCAACATATTCGTAAGGATCAAAACCATGATGGTAGTTCTCCACTCATCCAATACGGTGGAATGGTATGCTCTTCAGAGTGGGTGTCTGTATCTTCTCTGGATGATCTCTTGGTAAAAAACAATACAATTCACACTGCAAGCTATTAAGCACATTGCTCAATATGAAATTTAGCCTTTGAGGCTCATAAAATTAATTGTTACCTTTGGCCATACCTTGTTCTGAAAAATCCAACCAATCTGATGATAGATCCTGCAATCTTTAGCTGTAAAATATCTAGATAAGCACAAAGCGTAATATTGAGGTATATCTATTACCACAACATCCTGTAAGATTGGAAGGCTTAGACATGCATGCCATTCAACTACAAAACTTCATATCTTTGATTATACCAACTATTTTGGTAGCTTTGCCATCCAACTGCAAAACCCCTTTGTCTATGTGGCTCATATTTGAGTCCTAGCTTATCTGCTATCAAGCTTAGGCATGACTGTACTGCTGAAGCACCACTGTCAACCATGCAATTATGGACCAAATTATCACCAATAATCAAAGAAAGGTAGAAAGGAGGAGGCTTACCAATTCTTTGTGCCTGAAATTCAGCCTTAGAGGGTTGATCTGTATTTGCAAGTACTGCACTAGCTCTAGTTGAATGATCCACTGTAATTGTTAGTTTGGCCAACTCATCTTGTAACAAGTTCTTTTGACACGGAATAGTCAACGTATCCCACATGGATAAGCTCACATGAGCTTTCTTCATTTGATCTATGATATTAAGGGAAGAGTTGCCCCCTTTTGCTTGACCTTTTGGAACACTTTTAGCCTCTTTTTCCTGATTCTTTTGTGCTTCCAAGCTGCCCTTCTGAATCTGATTTTTTTGTCTCTCTTTCTCATTAGGGACAACAACCTTATTAGTATTATCAGGAAATAAAGAAGATGATCCATGCAAATTAGTTACCTTGTGGGTTCCCCACTGCTCTTCTTTTGTATACCTTGTATTAGCTGCATGTTGATCCTCTTGTTGCCAATTCACCAAATTTGGCTTTGGTGCTTCACTAGAATCCCCTTGAGGAGGAGCCTCAACTGCTGAAAGTTGTGGAATCATCCCTTGTGCAATCAAAGCTTGATTTAACATTCCATTAGCACAAGAAAAAGGATCATGCAAATGATTACATGGAGCACACCAAAAGGGTTCCTGAATTAGATTAGTCTGCACTGGAACAAGAGCCATAGATGTAGAAGGAGCATTAGATCAACTTTAATGGTTGGTGGGCCTTGATATGGAGGCCTACTTGTAGGATATGCTGGATATGAGGGTCTAGCAGATTGGAATGGAGCCTGATATGGTCTGTAAGGTTGAGCAAGTTGTCTCTCAATAGATACAAATTTATTTCCAAAAGCTTGCAAAATACCTTTTATTTCACTCAACTCAGTGGGTTGATTTGGATTAGTAACTGCTTGGCTAGCTGCTACTGGAATTGGATTTATAGCTGATACTACTGTGAAATTTGGCTGGCAATTTTGGCTGAATAGTTGGAAAGATAGGCATGGGAGGTCTAGGTGCAATTTTGTCAGCTTGTATGAGGATTATTTTCAGCTCTAATGGCTAAATCAAAGGCAATAGGGATTGTGTTACCCCCCATGGACTGAATTAGGACAACAATGTCATTGTTTAGGGATCTCAAATAATACAAGAATGCATGCTCTGTTGTAGGCTTAATGGCACGGGGAATTCTTTCCCAAGTTCTCTGGAATCTCAAGTTAAAATCAGCCATGAACTCTTGAGGGGCTCTTTTGATTGTGCTCAATTGCTCAATCAAGGATAGGTGGTCAGATTTGTCCTCAAATTGGCTACAAAAGGTTGTTCGTAATTGATCCCAAGAATTGATAGAAGATTAATAGGTAGATTTTTGTACCATTGCAAGGCTTTATCTTTAAAGGAAGCTGCAAGAAGTCTCATGGCTACATTCTCTTGAGTTATATTATAAACAGAGCAAAGATTTGCAACATCTCTAATATGCTCTACAAGAGTGGTTTGAGTTTGACCGGTAAAGAATGGTAAACTCTTTAATGCGGAAGCAGGATATCATTGTATACAGTAAGATTCAAGGGGCTGCCATCATTAAAGGTCACAAAAGCTTTGTTTCTATTAACAGACATTAGGAAATTTAGAGTGGGAAGCTATGAGATTTTGGGAAAGTGTTTTAGCTTGCTAGCTCGAGTAAGTATATGGAGAGGATTTATAAAAAATGCTTTTTTATAAGAATGTAAAGGTAGTTGAATAAATTTAAAATGAATACCTTTAGCTTTTGACCTGGTGGTCACTTTTGGCATTAACTTTGACTAGTTTGCAACCAATATGTCTGTGAAAACCTGAGGAGTCGCCAGATGCTGATTTTTTGAATACTTTATGCTCTGCAAACTGCTGAACCAACATCAATCTTTGAATACTTTGTCCCACTGGGCGTGCCAGAAATTGTTGTCACCCTAGAAGTTGCACCCTGATAGAGAATGGTGTGTGTACTCTCTCTCCTGTTGACAAAATTGGAACACCTCAAGGCTGTGGGTAACCTATGTCTGAGGTGAACCTCCAGAGAGGGCTGGTTCCCTTGTGAATCACCTAAAAAATGAAAACTTTGACAAGGAAAAGGGAAAAGGAATGCGGAAAATGGGAAATAGGGGTGATACAAACAATGCATGTAACTCTGCACACAGAGAAATCAAAGATCCACACACCTGCACAACTCTAAGACTATTTTGCATAATAAATTCAAGGGTTTTAAGAAAAGGACAAGCGGTAGAGGGAATGAATTCCACACTAAGGCAATACAACACTATAACAAACACAATGAATAATCTGAAAACAGAAATATGAGAGGGAAAAATGAACCTTTATTATTTAGAGGTGCAAGTACAAATGCTGAATGCAAAAAGCAAAACATTTCCAAGTATATCTAAGTTTTACAATAAAAAGTTCAGTCTGAATATAGATTCATGAATCAAAGAATAGAAGGCTGAAATGAGAAGTTCTTTCTGAGATTTATAAGACCATTTTATTCAGGTAGGCATGATTGGCACATGGGGACAAAATTGCATATTTATTTAATGTAATGCCCCTTTCGGGTTCAAAACTGAAATATTTTTATGAAATATCCTTATAGGATAACACTTTAAAATATGCAAAAAATAGACAAATCGCAGCCAAACAGAAATCTGATTTTTGCAGAAAATTAAAATATCTAGGGCAGCGAACAGAAAATATGAATAACTCCAAAAATACTTGCTCAAATCACTTGAAATTTTAAATGGAGCTTGCTAATACAATAACAGATATTATAGAACTGTTTTTGGAATTTTTCGAATAACAGAATGCTGCCAGAAAATTACAGCATGCCCTAAACAGCTGAAAACTTCTAAAATTAATATCTTCCGGAATATAGATGCAAAAATTATGAAACTTTGGAAATATTATCTATAAATATAGGAGATGATATCCCAACCTTCAAATCAGAATTTGAGGCCAAGTGGAAACCCTCCAAAACAGACCTGCAATCTTCAAAACAAGTCGCCCCACCTAGGAGATGGCTGGAAACCCTTGCAAATGCCCTCAAAATGATGCTAAACCTTGCCAAATTGTTGCCGTAGATCTGATCCTGAAAAACCCAGAAATCTCTCCTCCAAAATGCCCAAAATCCTCCAAAACCCTTCACTGAAACCCTCTGAAAATATCTCTGAAGAACAGCCCTGATTTCAGCTCCAAAAATGACAAACTAGGGTGGATCTTCACCACCGAAGAAGTGCCCTACTAGCTAGGGATGGATCTCTCACCACCGAAGCTAGGGTTCCCGTGGGATCTTACTCCACAAGCTAAATATTTGCAAACAACAGTTGCACATGAAAAGAAATATAAGTGTATGCATGAATGATCTTCCTTTCACCCCTCTTCTCCTTTTATAACTTTTCCCATGCCAAGGAACCCTAAAAAGCCCAAGTCGCATTTTCCCCTAGGGAAGACCAAAATAATAAAGTAACTTAAAGTTACTTTTTCCTTTTCAAGTCGCCATGGTCCAAAAAGGTGACCCCAACGCAAAATTAGAACATTAGGAGTTAAGTGGCCCCTTCCAACGATAAAACATAACATCTAGTCCCTTCGAAAGCACTTTATAACCCTGTCAATGGAAAATTATAACAACTGGACTAGATATTCATACCCAATAGCTCATAGCGTCCGTAACCCCTTGGGCATGACTAGGGTTAGGACCCGTACTGGCCCTCAGGCCTGTGGCGAGGGAAAGGGGACATTACAGTCCTCCCTTCCCAAAATTTGCTTGTCCCCAAGCAAATGCAAACTAGGATGCTGTAGAATCTGCTCTCCTTCCCAAGTAGCATCCTCAAGAGGCAAACCCTTCCATCGTACCAAGTATTCTGTAATATCTCTGCTCCTGAGCTTCCTCTGTCTGACCTCAATAATAGAGTCTGGTTCTAAAACCAGCTTCCCCTCCTCATCCAATGGTGGCAACTCTGTAGAAGGTACAATATGCTGTCCTAGTGCCTTCTTAAGGCATGACACATGGAAGACATTATGTATCTTACTGTGCTCTGGAAGATCCAACTCATATGCAACTGCACCCACTCGCCGGACTACCCTGTATGGACCATAAAACCGTGGTTTCAGCTTTTCTGCCCCCTTCTGCTTGAGTGACGACTGCCTGTATGGCTGCAGACGTAGGAACACCAAGTCTCCTACCTCGAAGGACCTCTCTATCCTGTGCCGATCCGCATAAACCTTCTGCTGATTCTGCGCCTTTTGGAGGTTCTCCTTAAGAGCTCGCAGGATATCCTGGTTCTCCTGTAACCAATCCCGAGCTTTGGGAGCCCGACTATCTGATAATACCAAATCAGCAAATGACATGGCATCGTATCCATACAAAGCTCTGAAAGGAGTCATGTCGATGCTCATCTGATATGTGGTATTGTAGCAATACTCACCCATATGCAACCATCTGATCCATGCCTGCTGATGTCCGGTCACATAACTCCGCAAATAGCCCTCTATCCATTTGTTAACAATCTCCGTTTGCCCGTCAGTCTGAGGGTGGTAGCTCGTGCTGGGAGTCAACTCAGTACCGGCAAGTCTGAATATCTCCTGCCAAAAGGTGCTCATGAAGATCTTATCCCTGTCACTGATAATATTTTTAGGCAAACCATGAAGCCTAAAAATCCCTGTATAAAATACCTGAGCCACGTCAGCTGCCTCATGCTTCTTAGGTAGAGAAAAGAAATGCGCATACTTGGTCAATCGATCAACTACCACATAAATGCAATTGTGCCCATGCACCATAGGGAGTCCTGTGATGAAATCCATCGATATGCTCTCCCACTTCTGCTCAGGGATGGGAAGAGGCTGGAGTAACCCTGCAGGAAAAGAATGCTCCGATTTGGTTTGCTGGCAAACCATACACTCTCTGACGTGATTAAGGACATCGTCCTTCATCCCCTTCCAAGTGAATCTCTCTCTGATGTACCTGTATGTTTTGAAATATCCGGGATGTCCAGCTAATGGCGTATCATGTACTGCACGAAGGATCTTGTCCTTCATCTTAGACCCCGGTACAAGGAAAATCCGATCCTTGTAGAAAATGAGATCATCTACCACCCTGTATCGGTCATCCTTGATAATACCATCCATGATCTCGCATGCAAACTGATTCTTGGAGTACTCAACAAGTATGTGAGCCTTCCAATCTGCTGAAATCTCAGACATAGAACTCAACATAGTAGTAAGGTAAGGCCTCCTAGATAAAGCATCAGCAACAACATTATTCTTACCTCTAGTGTATTCTATGTCAAAGTCATACGTTTGTACCTTGTTCACCCATCTCTGCTGGCGGTCGTTGAGATCCTTCTGCCCCAAAAAGAACCTCAAACTATTGTGATCTGTACGTACCACGAATCTGCTGCCCACAAGGTACTGTCTGAATTTGGCCAAGGCATGCATGATGGCCAACATCTCCTTGTCGTAAATTGAATACCCTCTCTCCACTGGGCTCAATTTCCGACTCTCATAAGCAATGGGATGCCTATCCTGCATAAGCACCGATCCAACCCCCTCACCTGATGCATCACACTCTAGAACAAATGGCCGAGAAAAATCTGGTAATGCGAGGACGGGACATGAACTCATCACCTCCTTGAGATGATCAAAAATCTGCTGTGCTGCTTCTGACCAAGCGAAAGCTCCCTTCTTTGTCAAATCTGTCAATGGGGCAGTCAACCGTGAGAAGTTCTTCACGAACCTCCTGTAATAGGTGCACAGTCCCAAGAATCCCCTCAGATGTGTCAATGTCCTGGGTGGCGGCCAATCCAAAATTGCCTGTATTTTCTCTCTGTCCACCTTTACTCCCCCTCCACCAATCACATATCCCAAATATAGCAACTCTGTCATGCCAAACTCACATTTAGAAGCTTTTGCATATAGCAAATTAGCTTCTAATATTCCCAATATCTCATCAAGGTGGCGGATATGGCTCTCCCAAGTCCTGCTGTAGACCAATATATCATCAAAGAAAACCAATACAAACTTCCGCAAATGGCGGTTGAACACGTGGTTCATGCAAGACTGGAATGTAGCTGGTGCATTAGACAGTCCGAATGGCATCACTAGAAACTCAAAATGTCCATAATGGCATCTGAAAGCGGTCTTATGCACATCCTGCTCCCTAACCTTGATCTGGTGATATCCAGATCGCAAATCTATTTTAGAAAAATAGATTGCCCCCTGTAGCTCATCTAACAGCTCATCAATACGTGGCACTGGATATTTGTTCTTGATTGTCTTCTTGTTCAATGCCCGGTAGTCGATGCACATCCGCATGGTCCCATCCTTCTTCTTCACCAATACCACCGAAGAAGCAAAAGGACTGGAACTCGGCCTAATGTGTCCCATGTCAATAAGCTCATGGATAGTCCTCTCAATCTCATCCTTAAACCGTTTGGGGTGACGGTAAGGAGTAGTAACTACTAGTCTAGTGTCCTCAAGCTCAATCACATGCTCAAATCCTCTATCTGGAGGTACACCAGGTGGTATGTCACTAAAAACTGTAATGTGCTTATCCAATAGCCCCTGTATATCCACATGATACTCTGGCTGTCCATCCTCTGATTTCTTGGTAGAAACCAAGCACTGTACTGCCCAATCAACCCCATTGTGCCTGTGAATCCTCTCGATCCTCTTTGCTGAAACAACCCTGGGTGCATCTGAAGATAAACCCCTCAAGGTTACATTCTTCCCCTCGGACTTGAACTTGAGTTCCATCGTCTGAAAGTTAGTCCGAAATTCTCCAAGAGAATGGAGCCACTGTACACCGAGCACAAGGTTGGTCTCTCCAATACCAACCACATAGAAGTCATCGGTAACTGTATGGTTACCCATGGTGATACTCAACTGCGGAACTCGCTGCATGCATCTCATGGACTCACCATTGGCTACCACTACATTGAAGCCCTCAAAGTCTTCTGCCTGTAATCCCCGCTTCTCTACCAAAGATGCATCAATGAAGTTGTGGGTTGCCCCACTATCAATGAGTACTACTACTCTCTGACCCTGTAATACTCCCCTGACTCTGAATGCCTTGTACCTCGGGGTACTCGACAAAGTAGCAATAGTCTCATGGGGAAAAGTCTCCTCCTGTTCAACCCCTGCACTATCCAATGTCTCTTCATCTTCATCCTCCAACTCCTGAGCGTCCCGCTCCTCCTCGCTCTCACTCTCCTCGAAGACCTCTATGAATTGGGCCTTCCCTTTTCCTCTACAATCATGTCCTGGAACCCATGGTGTGTGGCAATCGAAACATAGTTTCTTTCGCCTCAACTCCTACCTGTCCTCTCTCGATACAAATGGTCTCCTTGTTGTATCCTGCCTAGGTGGGGGCCCCTTCGGCTGTGAACCATCAGCTCTCGAAGGAAATACCTTAGGCTGAATTCGAGGGGGAAACCTCGATTTTGGAGTGGACAACTCCAAATCATGTGCTCTCCTAATAGCCTCATGTAAGGAGGAAGGCTCAAATGCCTTCACAAATCCTGCTAAAGCGTCAGTCAACCCTGCCATGAAGAGTGAAGTCAACCTCATCTCTGAAACATCAGATACCATAACTGATAACCTCTGAAAATCTGCAATGTACTGATCTAGAGAACCTGTCTGCCTCAAGTGAGTCAACTCTCTGAAGTGCCTATCTGGGTCCCTCCTGTCGAACCTGCTCATCAACCTCTGTGTAAAATCTGCATAAGTAGTGATATGCATGTGCCCCTGTGTGATCAATCCATGATGCCACCAGTCATGAGCATCTCCCTCGAGGTGTAGGATAGCAAACTTAATTGCATCCTCTTCGCGCATGGGATTCAAGTCGAAGTAAGTCTTCAACTTCTGAATCCAAGACTGTGCGGTACACTTCTTAGAGCCATCGAAGTGTGGAATAGAGATTTGTCCCAATCTCCTCTGAAACTCAGGTACCTGTGTCTGGTAATCTCTCCTGGGCCTGCTGCCAATCTTCATTTTGCAATACTCCTGAAATGGCATGTTGTCCCGGAAACCCTCACTCAATGTCCGGTACTTCTCCCAACAAGATTCCTCATCCACAACGTCTGCGGGCTGTCGTGTCTGTGAAACTTCCGGATCCTTCAAGAAAGAAGGCTCGTGGAGTCCCAAGGGCCTGGTAGAAGCATGAGGGGACCCTTGTCCTGAATGTCCACTCTCACCTCTATTACCATGCTGTCCCTTATTGCTAGCTTCTCCTTTCTCCGTATGAGCCTCAATCCTGCCCTGTGCTAACCTCTCAGTGAGCTGGCTCAAATAGAGATTGGTAGTCTCCTGTTGCTTCACCATATTGGTGAACAATTGTTTCATCAGATCTACTCCCATCTCTTCACTGTCTCTGTCTCTGTCTCCCATCTTTCAACCCCAACAGGCTGGAGAAACAACAGCTCTGATACCACTGAAATATCCCTTATAGGATACCACTTTAAAATATGCAAAATATAGACAAATTGCAGCCAAACAGAAATCTGATTTTTGCAGAAAATTAAATCTAGGGCAGCGAACAAAAAAATATGAATAACTCCAAAAATACTTGCTCAAATCACTTGAAATTTTAAATGGAGTTTGCTAATACAATAACAGATATTATAGAACTGTTTTTGGAATTTTTCGAATCAATAGAATGCTGCCAGAAAATTACAGCGTGCCCTAAACAGCTGAAAACTTCTAAAATTAATATCTTCCGGAATATAGATGCAAAAATTATGAAACTTTGGAAATATTATCTATAAATATAGGAGATGATATCCCAACCTTCAAATCAGAATTTGAGGAAGTGGAAACCCTCCAAAATAGGTCTGCAATCTCCAAAACAAGTCGCCCCACCTAGAAGATGGCTGAAAACCCTTGCAAATGCCCTCAAACTGATGCTAGATCCTTGCCAAAGAGGTTGCCGTAGATCTGATCTGAAAAACCCTGAAATCTCTCCTCCAAAACTCCCAAAATCTTCAAAACCCTTCATTGAAACCCTCTGAAAATATCTCTAAAGAACAGCCCTGATTTCAGCTCCAAAAATGACAAACTAGGGTGGATCTCTCACCACCGAAGAGTGCCCTACTAGCTAGGGATGGATCTCTCACCACCGAAGCTAGGGTTCCCGTGGGATCTTACTCCACAAGCTAAATAGTTGCAAACAACAGTTGCACATGAAAAGAAATATAAGTGTATGCATGAATGATCTTCCTTTCACCGCTCTTCTCCTTTTATAACTTTTCCCATGCCAAGGAAACCCTAAAAAGCCCAAGTCGCATTTTCCCCTAGGGAAGACCAAAATAATAAAGTAACTTAAAGTTACTTTTTCCTTTTCAAGTCGCCATGGTCCAAAAAGGTGACCCCAACGCAAAATTAGAACATTAGGAGTTAAGTGGCCCCTTCCAACGATAAAACATAACATCTAGTCCCTTCGAAAGCACTTTATAACCCTGTCAATGGAAAATTATAACTGGACTAGATATTCATACCCAATAGCTCATAGCGTCCGTAACCCCTTGGGCATGACTAGGGTTAGGACCCGTACTGGCCCTCAGGCCTGTGGCGAGGGAAATGGGACATTACCAGTTGTGATCCATGCTTATCCTAGATGCATAGATAACAGGAGAAAGTTCAAACTTTTATTTATTTACATTTCCATGTAGTTGTACCTTATCCTGTCCTTTGGCGCCAACTCTTAGCATATATGTAGTGTCCATTTTTATTAAATTTATTTGACATGCATCTCTTTATCCTTTTGGCACCAGACGTGCTTAGGAATGGTTTTATTTTGTTTCTTTTTTATTTGGTTGCACCTCCATCCTTTGGGTTGGCATATATTTTTCAAGCAAAGATAGCCAAAACTTGTTCTTTTTGATTATTTCTATTCATGCACTCATGCTTGTGCAATTGAGGATCCAGTTAGTCTTTGAGAATTCGTACAAGCTGATCTTTGGATTTGGAGATATGGTAACAGTTGTCACTTGAAGCCTTGAGGGATTTGTAACAATGTTTGATGTAATGCCCTTGATTATCATAAGCTATGATATTTTGGGTTCCTTCAAGAGTGGAATCAGGTTCAAAGTCTTGACAAGGGAGTGCCGTGAAAAATAAACTGTTGGGATGATTTATTTCGAGTTGGGATTTGAGAAGAAGGCATGAGTTTATTGACAAGGATGATATTTTTAGGTTGCTCTATGAAATGCACATCCCAACTCTGGCTTAATATGGAAGTGGGAATGATATAAATCTTTACTGACTCTACAATTACATCAAAGGTGTGACCTGTTTCACGTTCAGGGGTTATCTCTTCGTATAGATTCCATACTCTAGAGCCTTGGTTTTCAGATTGGTCAGTTGGCATCATTTTTAGTCCTCTAGATCCATTTCTTTTGACTCCCTGATGTGCTTGTTTGGAGTTGTGAAATGCTTAGTTGTGTGAATTATCTCTTGGTTGTTAAATTATAATGTGGATGCATGTCCCCCTCTCTTCACTTTCTGTTTATGTTAGGCACCTGATTTTCATTAGATTGAAGAGCTGGGTTTTTTGGCTTCATTGTATATACTTTGGATACCCCCTTTGATTTATATGCTTGGCTTTCAAGACTCTATTCTCTGGGTTATTGGAGCTATTTGTATGATGTTGCGAGCTTTGAAGGTTTTATTGAGAAAGCTATGTTCTGAAACTTCTTTTCTGAATTCTCTCTTTCACTCTTAATGTTTTTTGAAGGCATTTACACAGTCATGAGGTTTGCCATGCATTCTCTGTCTAAGAGATTGTTCTGTTGTCAATCTCTTGTGCAGACTATTATGTCATCCCCAGAACCCTATGGACCTGGAGGGCAAGGGTTACACAAACTTGGGTGGGGACTCTATTCAGTATAGTCCAAGGTTTGATAAAGCAGAACAGTCTTGTGAAAACATACATCAAAGAGCAGATTACATGGCAATTATAAAAGGATTCTCCTTTGAAATGTTTGTGCCTCTTTCCATGGGCTTTAGCTGAAGACCTAAAGCTGAAACAGGTTGTCCATAATGGAATTCTAGTGGATAACTCTGACCACGTTGACTGCTGAACAGGCCCTATGAATTTTGGATAGAACTCTTTGATTGAAGGAATAGAAGACAAAATGCTTCAGTGACATGAGATGCTAATCTGTTCAGGACCCGATTGTCAGTCAGATATGGGAGGAGGAGCCTATGCTGATCAAGTGGCTGCAAGCCATATAGGATCCTCGGCAATCTGTTGCATCAGGCCAAACACTTTGAATGTGGTGCAGATTATTGGTATTCATGAGGATGTTCAGCAGATGGAATTCAGTTTGGTGAGCACATTGAAGTGCATTTGGAAGTTACAAAAGGCCAAAGCTGCTGAAAAGGTGGTTCAGGTTGCTTAGCACGAAACTTGATGTCGAATATGCCTTCAATTTGGTTTTCATTAGTTGCTTGTTATAAGCATGTTTAGAGATTGGCAATGCACTCCAGGCCTCACTACTGCTTTGAATGAGCTGATTCGTGGGGATGAAGAATTGGAAAGGGTCCTGCTATTGATTTTACCTGACACCAGTGAGAATGAAAGCCTGTTTTTGAATGAGCTGATTCGAGAGGACGAATAAGTTTAAACATGTCCTCCTATTGATGTACCTGACTCTAGTGAGGATTGCATTTCTAACTCGTAGACCTAGCTTATCTGACTATGTATACGTTGTTTTGTTTTGTGGTCTTTTTCTCTGCTTGGTTGTTAAGAGGCTATGATTAAAAAACTCTTGTTTGCTACCTGTTGGGATTAGGTGTCATACAGCTTGCAAATCCTAACGCTGAAGTTTAATTAATTATTGTGTCTTACTTATGGGTGAAATTTAATGCTCATCCCACTTGATGTGGCTATTTTTTTGGTCACATGTATTATCATTATGTATTAGGAGCATGAAGATCTAGAGTTCTGTATTGAATAATAGGTGAACTAGGAAAAATAAAGTGCTAATTCTGGAGCATAAGCACGGGCGAAATCAGCATGGCACAAGGGCAGCTAATTTTGGTGGTTAACTGACCATGCAATGTAGATGCTAGATAAACACTAGAGTTTAATTAATTTTGGATATTCACTATGCAATTACATCCACTGGGGAAGTCTATTCTTGGGCAACGTCTATATTTAGTTAAACTGTTGTTAATTTATGGGGCTACATGCTGGGTGGCTGAGAAGACTAATTACGCCAGAGGACGTTCCAAATTGGATTTAAGTTTACCAAATCTGACAACCTCCATATCAACGACATATTAGTATTTTATCATTGCCAGGAAGTTGAAGATTTTGATACGCCAACTCCATGCTTTATCATTTTTCTGACACGTCTACAGGAGGTGTGTGCAGTACTAGTCTCTTTTCACAGTAGTCAATTGTAGATGTTGTCAGAAGTCGCGGATAAAGGATTTGTCCTGAATCCTAGCACATGCGAATCAGCTGTTACATCTGAAGCACAATGAACAATACGAAGCAGGTCCACACTCTGGGAGGAGGAGCCCTCCCTCCCTTTTTCCCTTTGTCGACAGGTTCAAACCTTTCATACTTTCGTGGCCGTATGTATGTATTTGAAAGACTTTTATCCACGAAATCTCAGTGGCACGTCAGCCTATTACGCGGCAAGAGATAATATGCAATTAGTGTCAAATTCAAGGTCCAGGCTGCCGAAATGTGGAGGTGGACAAATATGGAACAAATGGTGTGGTGTCATTAGCGGTAGTAGAGAAATTTGGAGGCACTGCCACCTGATGGTAAAGCATGCATTATTGTTTTTTTTGGAGTTAGATGCGGGGGTGGGGGAGTAACATGGTGTTTTGTATAACTAGCAATGACTAACTGGATTACATACATGCGATGGCTAGGTCAGACTTGGGTGCACACTTTCAAGCATCATCATCTCTCATGCCCACCTTGCTTTAGGTATTCTTTTTCAATTAAGAAATTGATGGTTTATGATGTCCTAAGCTTACTCAACAGCTAGGATTTCATGTTGACCAGCCCCAAACATGTCCAATCCAATGTACCATGATGGAAAAGGTAAATCTAATTATTCGTCGTAACTAGCAATTGCACCCAGGCGGTGCACTGAAGATGCCGATAGGGAGGTGTTGAAGAAGTTAAAGTTGACGGATTGAAGGTGAAACATTGAACGGGGGAAGAGTCGTGATGAAGGAGATTGAGGAAAGATAATTTTTGGGTTGGGAAATCTACCGGAGGGAACATAGGTTGAACCTTTTTTTTCTTCTGACTAGTCACATATGGACCACGTGTGACGTTTTCTTTCTATCGCCACATCGTCTATTTAATACAATGTTTTGTTGAACATTAAATATGTCTTAATAACCACAAACTTGAAAAGCCCCACTTTTTATTGGATTTGCAACTTTTAGGGATTACTGTAATCATATTCTTGTGTTTTAATATCGTAAGCGTGGAAGGCAAAAAATTGTAAACACGAGTGATAACATGGTATATACTTTGTGTAGGAGTACCGACTCAAGGGCCTAGACATCCATAAGATCCAACAAATGCCCATTGATTTTGCTGACGTTATGTTGCATCTTAACAGAAAGAATATGTTGTATGGCGAGGATGAGCTGGAGGGCACATCGGGCAAGGACAGAAGCATATCGGACTCAAAACATATGTAAGCTTCATATCTGCAGGCAATGGCGTAGGGTGCTTTGCAAAGCCTACGAGGTTGGGGAGAATGTGGATGTCAAGGATCAATGGCCTAAAGCTTGCCCCCTTAGGCACGAGTCATCATAGTCCCTCGTGTAATGTCCCTTTCTAGAGATGAAACTTAAAACTAAGAAATAACACCAATCCCACTTGAGAGTTATCTAATTTTTATAACTGCAGACCTAAAAATTTCAAAAACCCTAGCAGCAAACTGTATAGGGATTTCAACTCATCACAAAACCATGTAATAACCGTTGAAAATGCTTCTAGATAATTAATCCAATCACAACAACATTTATCAATCCAATTTACATTAAAGTAATGGAGAAAACAAGTGATTATACCCAGCTGCAATTAATTTTATGACAGCAGCGGTGCAGCCACAACCGAGGGCTGGAAATAGCTCTTAGACAACTTCCGAAAATCATAGAAAATGTAGATTTCAATTTATCAAAATATATAAGGAATTGAATGATGCAAACCAAACATAGAGAAACCCTTCAAATCAAAACAAACCCCACTCCTATGCAATTTGCCCTCTTGGAAAAGTTGAATTATTGGCTCAATATACAAAGAAATGGTTGCTTCCACTTTTAGTAATCACTACAAGTCCATCCATGCAAAAATCAATCCATACATCCATCAAAACACCTCCAAAATGCTCATGATGCAAGTCGCCTAGGGCTAGATAAAAAGATATCAGCTCCAAATACCTTAAGATATTCAATGATTCCAAACATCCTTGCTTAAGTGTTTTCTTCCCCAAGGCAAGTTCCACCATCGAGGGTTTTCGTGCTTGATGAGAGAGAAAGGAAAGATACAACCTTTACCAAGAAATAATAAGATTCAACAGAACATCATAATAGCCAAGCATCCTCCTTTTATAACATAAGGGGTGCTACATCATAACTTATTGCCGCCCTTATAATATTAAAGTCTATTTCTAATTTGAGCATATTGCTCACCAAACATCTAATTAACTAAGTAATTTAATCCATCTATTGGAGCGCTAAGAAGACAACATAAAATAGTGCAATATTTCCTAAAACTAATCTAGACAACTTTCCTCTAGCTCCAAGTCCTTGGTCTCACAAGGAAGGAATGGGATAAGGTCTTTTGTAGCGACTAGCTTGAAAAAGGGGGACATTACACCTTGGTAGCATTCAACCAAAGCTTGGTCGACAAAGGATTTGAGAATGATGGATTAGGCATCCTCTAACGAATTGGTTCCCCAAGTGCTACTAGTTGGTGTGCCAATGCTGCCAATTCAAAATGTAAGCACTTAAATAGGGCACAAATGTTGGCTAGCTCATATGCAATATTTATGGATATTGTAAATGAACCTAGAACTATCTTTTGAGATCGAATCTTTGCTTCATGGTGTTTTGTTACATGATTTCATCCAACCCTTTTCAGACCTGCACCAACATCCTCCCAGCTGGGCTGAAATGGGAGTTTTGAATAACGCCTTAACTATAGATTTGTATGGTTGATATGAATCTATAGACCAAATATATTCATGGCGAAAATGAGTCCATAAAGCTCATATGACAAAAGAAGTGTTTCTTTGGCCAATAGGGAGGAATCAATGGGACTAGAGCATAATTTGTATTGTATTTAGTACCGAAACTTAAATGGATGGTATATTTTCTAGATCTAATTTACATTCTAGCCCATGTTGAGGGTGAAAAGATCTCAAGTACAATCTTTTCATCTCGTTGTTTTCCTAGACCACTCACCCAGAATAATAGAAACAAACCCACAATTCACAAATCCTCCATTGTGTTGACAAAATGCAAATTGTAAAATCTTATAAAACACCACCTAAATATATACAACAAAAAAGAATATGGAAGCAATGAATTATCCACAAACAATATTGCACGATATGGTTGTTGAAATTGTAATGAATTAGTAATTACATCCGATATTCATTTTTCCAAACTAGAATGCGAGCAAATTCTAACAAGTATAGATTTAGATGGCTTGAGGTTCTTTGTCGTTGTATACGATCAATCCATGTTTCCATGTGAATTTGGTTCTCGCTAGGGGCCCACCAATTTTTCTCATAGTCATGAACTTGACCATCTATCGCAACATTGAATAGCCATTACATCCAATGTTTAGAAGGAAAAATAAGTCACAGGCGGCAAAGCATGCCACTCAACCAACATACGCCATCTTAGTCTGCATGTTATCTACTCATTGGCTACTAAACGCCCGACTTAAGGTAGAGGATAAATGCAGCCCTTTGCAGAGTCATTAAGCTTTGAAATTTAAAATACATGTGGCGGGTGGAAGGTATAGGGGAATACATAAAAGTATGTGCCTAGCCAAAACCATGTCAAACACGTGAAGTGACTTTCTTATTTAAATGTCTATGTTTGGTACATGTCATTATCTTCCACTAAGCTGAGCGGTCATTTTACAAGCTCTCTCGTGAACGATTTTAGAGAGCTTGTCATTTAAGTTAGGAGGTCCCCCGAAAGGGTCTCGCGTTCCTCCTTCCACCTTGGAATGCACCTTTTGTTATCCTTCCTGACTCGTTCTCCTCCTTAGACCCCTGTAAAGTGAATGCCTCCTCTCTTTCATGTGCTTCACTTGGCGTTTTGCTAGCATCGAAGATTGTACTTTCACCAAGCTCAACTTGATCCCTTGACTTTGATCTATATTGGATTTGCATTTGGTTTCGGGATCAACAAGCATCAATCTTTGCATCAAGGGTCCTTCGAGCAATTCAACATCATGTTATTGCATCATGTATCCAGTATTGAGTATTGTGATTCATACTTTTCGCATCTGGCAACTCCTCGCACCACTGACAGGATCACCTCAAGTTTGCATCTTCCCTCAACTCAACCATTGTATTTTGCTTTGCATGTGTGGTTAAACATTGCAAAAGTCGACTCTCCAAATGACTAGATGATGTAGGCTACACGTGTCCCCATGCCTTGACATATAGGTTGACATCTCTTCCAACTGTCCTCAACAACATCTGGGTTGCATTCAATGTCCCTGTACTAGGAAATTCAATGCATTCAAATACGTTGGCTCATATCAACTAAATTATAATCTTCACCACCAATGAACCGAACTATAATCTTCCAACCGAATGTTCTGTATTTATAACCTTGAATGAGTTGGAGGATCGAAGGAGGACTAAGACAAGCACACAAATAATAATTTTCTTCTTTTGTTAATACCTCAATCATTAATTATGTTGATAGGCATTTCCAAATGGGAGTCTTGATAGTTGTGCCTAACATACATCGGGGAAATGGAAGGTTGAGGTTTTGTCAAGTGGTCATTGATAGAGTGGCATCATTAGGACTACTGATGAGGGAAAGCCTAATCGCTACCTTAATTGCTAAAGAGAAACCCTAATCACAAATGTGCATGACATTGACGACATAAGGAACCATAAACACATAGTTTCCATATCTAACATAAGTAGAGCTCAGGATTCAAACATATGCAAGTTTCCCTTGGAAGTATTCATTGACCATGCCTTGATTTTAGAGATATCTGCAAAGTACGTTGCCTCAACGAACTACACATCGAACCCCCTTTCTCCTTCAACTAGATATAGATACTAGGGGGACAGCAGTATATGGTCATGTATGTTCCTATGTTGCGGGGCAAATGAAGCTGAATAACTTGGATGAAGTTTCCAACATCAACATCTGTTCCTGAAGGTTGCCTTGAAGGCGTTGCTTCGGAGTGCCCCTCTTCGAAACTTTGGTGGTCTCTATTTCGGTCAAGTTCTGATACTTCTTCAACACATCCGCTTCATCATTTCCACTGCACATATCAAATGCAGATAAGATAGTTCGAGATTGTCATTTTGGGAGGAGGGGCGGGGTCAATTCCCTATCTATTCTTAGTACCCGTTCATCCCTCCCCAGATATCAGATATAGTTTGGAGGGTAGAGGGGGCGGTTCGATCAATGGGCATGCCTAGAGCATTTCTGGTATTAACATAACCAGGATGAGCAGACAGCGATGACTCCCTCCAACAGGTCGTGATTCGGACTGTCAATTTTGCTATGCCCCTCTTCCTGAGCTGAAACTGAACAACTAGAGGAAACCCGCAAAAACCCAAGTGAAGTAAATTTTGAATACTATAACAGGGGTTTAAAACCCTAGTAGCGAGCTGCGAACTGTATAGGGACTCAAATGCACCAAAAACCATGCACAATAGCTTGAAATTACTTCAAAATAATTACTTCAACTATGACAACCAATATCCATCCAATTTGCAACAAATAAATGGAAAAAACTAGCAATGATACACTACTGTAATTAAATTTGTGATAGTAGTAGGGAAGCCTCACACAAGGGCTAAAAATAATAGATAGATTCCTCCAAAAAAAACTAAATTATGGATTTCAGCCTTATAAATTATGGAGAATCAGAATATCAAATAATCTATGAATTATGTGCCCTAGAAGGCACTGAACCACCACCAAACCCTAGTTTCTCCCCTAGGGAAGAGCTCCAAAAATCATGCAAAGCTTTTGTAATTCTTCTCCTTGATGTCCTTGATCCCAAATCAGTAAAGAGTCTTTAATAGAGATCTTCAATCCACCCAAAATGGAGAGTTTTCGTTCTCCACCAAGCCATAAGGAAGGTTTTCGTCCTTCTTGGATGCCACACGAGGGTTTTCGTCCTCAAGTGGAAAGGTATTGAGCAACTAGCCCAACAAACCAAATGTAGATGTAAATGCGCCAAAGATGATTTGCAAATGAAGTCATACAATTCCTTTTATACCCCTTGCTTGGCGCCAAAGGCCAAATAGATGAGGATCGACCTCTTAAGCTTCACTTTATCTTTTAATTGCCTCTTTAACTCTCCAAACCCACCGATCTCTCATGGAGGAGCATTATAAACACTAAAGTGAAAACAATTAAAAATAATAAAAGAAAACTGAAACAAAGAAACTGCAATTACTTCCCTTGTTCACTTATTCTTCTTGGCCACGGGAAAGGGAATGGCAAGAAGACTTCATTTGGCCTCAAATCGAAAAACGGAACATTACAGTCCTCCCTTCCCGAAATTGCTTGCCCTCAAGCAATTGCAAACTCATATGCCCAAGCATCATCATATCAAGGTAAAGGAACATGTTGTAGTGCTCCCATAATTTGGATCTTGTGCCTGTTAAATGAAGGAGCTTCAACCCAAACAAACTCATACCTCTACTGCCCCTTTCTTCATGGAAGTCTTCTTCATCTTCTACTTCAAAAACAACAGTGACATCTCCTTTCTTTGCATACTCAGTTGTACCAAAATCCCTGCAAACTGATGTAGTTTCCATCATAAAGCAAGAAATGGACAAATAATCAACTTGACTAGCTATCCCTCTTATTACAAGATGCAAATCAGATTGTGGAGGGGCTGAAAACAATTCACCACAGTCATAATTCACATGGAATCTTATCCAAATTGGGACTATCAAATCTGATTTGTTTCTTCCTTTCAGCTGTAACCTTCTTCCCACATCAATCCATGATGCATTTCCCCTCCAAAATGCAAGTTCACCACTGTTCATGGCTGTTAATGGCAGTCCCAAATCTGACTTTTGCACATTCAGCCCTATAACCATGGCATAACTATCAAACTGAAATCTTATGGAAAAAGGCAAATTCATGAGTAGCATAGGGACTGAAAATTGTCTTACATAGGCTGGAAAATGAAGATCAACAAGTCTATGGTTGAAATCAGCAAACATATTGGCCCTTAACTCAAGATTCTTGCAACCCATCCTTGCCCCAACTTGGCGTGGAAAATGGCTTTCAACAAGAAAGCTCCAATTTGCTCTTAATTCTTCAAGTGTTCCCCACATGGAGGTAGTACTCTGCATGCTCGGAACCAACCATGCCCAGAAAATTATCACCATGAAGCACCTTACCCAAGAGTAGACCCTTGCTAGCCTCTATGCATTGAATGCCTTGAAGATATGCCTCTTCCTTCTTCATGCTAGCCATGCTTGGAAGCATTGCCTTCTTCCCTTTATCATTGCATTTCAACATAAGATGCAAACAACACATACCAAAACTTATGCTCACCTCCTTTGGATGGTTGTTACCTTGCTGATTTGGGTTTCCAATTGTTGACTTGAAGCTGCCCCACTGAATTTTGTTCACCATTGAGTTTGGATCAGACCATAGAAGTGTGGATGAGTGGGTGTAGTGTCCATGTACAACTCTAAATTTCTTCATAAGCAACGCCAAAGATGTTGGGATGTTGGCTTTGCTCAATCTCCATGTGTAAACCCTCTTACCCATCATATTAAGAGGAAAGAGTGTCTCCAAACCTGCCTCTTTCTCGCTGTCCATGGAAGGTATGCACAGCCCCATGCATAATTTTGAAGAGGACAGCCCATCATGGCTGTAGTATAGCATCTCTAACTCAAAATTCTTGCATGTTATTGACATAGGAAGGGTGCAACAACTAATACTTGAAATCCCTTCCACACATCATATTAAACCCAAAAATCTTCATCAAAAATGTCAACCTACAGCTGTCCAAGGAGAGTACTATCCATCCAAAATGCAAATTTAGGAAGAGCATTTTACCTTGGTTGTAGCATTGTGTTGTCTCATGCAAAACCCATGGTGGTGGAAGACAATCTTGTATCTAATGCTTGACTATATCCCTATTGGTCCACAATGCATATTAAACCTTGTGAACCAATTTTCTTATATGCCATAAGGATGTAGACAATGTCCTCAAGTTTGTATCAGCTGTCCAAGGAGAGTACTAAATCTATCCAAAACCCGGAATTTGCAAGGAAGAATTTATGTCCCCCCTTTCCCTCAATATGTTCTTCCTCTTATCAAATTGATCCTGCTGCCCTTCATGATACAAATATGGCAATGACATAGGAGGAATCACAAATTTGGAATATGATGGTGATGTCTAGGGCTGCCCACAAAGAGTTCCCTTCTTAGGGCTAAAGTAGAATCCTCTTCCCATTTGGTATCCCCTTCATCCTCACAAAGTTGTTAGAATATTTCTCATGACAACCAAAATATTGCAAAGACATAGCATGAAGGTGATGTAGCAAATCCTTGCTAAGAAGATGATGAAATTGCTTACCATAGGTTGCTGCCATGAAATTTTCAGCGAGCTGAAAGTGATTATAGTCACCCAAAAAAGCACTCTCTTCATCTATATGCCCCCAACAAGGTCACCCAAAAGTCTTGGCCCATTGACCCTATGCAATTCTGATTTGTCTCCATCCTTAGCATCATGAAGACTTCCCATTTGTCGTGATTTGCTTTGGAGCATCAAATTTGCCCCAAGGTCATCCCTTTCAACAAATTGCCCATGACCATAAATCTGAAATGGCATGGTATAAAGCAACAAATCTGAATTACCTTCATACCTTTGGTTGTCTTCATAGTGTTCATCTTTCTTCGCCATATGAGAATTTGTTGAAGCATTCTCATTTTGTTGATACATGTAAGGGACCACATCATGAATCTTGTCGGAATCATGAACATCACCAATTTGTCTTTCATTGCTTGTTGTCCGGAAGGTCCTAGCGAGCTGATCATCCTCCTTGTCCTTTGGCAATTGTGCTTCAACCTTCAACTTCTCTTCACCATCTTGTAAATCTGATTTTTCTTCTTTATTTTCCTATAACATGCCATCATTAGAAATCAATGAATCATCATTAAATATCAAAGGATTTATACCTTCCAACTCGTGCTTCACGATTTCCTTCTCTTCTCTAGGCTTGTGCTTCAAGATTTCATCAAACCCTTGGCCCTTCATACTGTTGTTCTGAAAATCAGTCAAGGGCTCATCCTTGGGAAGAGTGATGGGTGCTTCTAGGGATTCAATGGGTTGCTCCCTCTCAATGCCCAACAACTTCGATTGTTCTTTGTCATCCTTGATCATGATGGAGGGATTCTTTCCCTCTAGGGCTGAAACATCTTTCCCATTTTCCTTGGGTATAACTTGGGGTTTGGACCTTGGTCCCATTCCCACTCTACCATTCTTCAACCCTATGAACTCGCGAGTGTCATGGCATCACGAATCTCACCCGGAAGAGCCCTGTACTCCTCATAGATGGTAGCAATGTTATGGCTCCCCGAATGTCGCGTTTCAAACTTTGGAATGGCTTCTTCCCTAGGGAGGAAGGTAGGCTGGAATGGCCTAGCAGCAGCTCCAAAACTGGACCCTAAGGGTTGCCTCACGCTATGAATTCCCGAAGAACTTCCTTCTCCATTGTGGTTTTGCATGGCCTGGATCAACTATGTCATCCTATTCGCCAATCTTTCTTGCCCTAGGGCAAACCTCTCAAGCCTAGTATCATCAAAATGTATGTTTCCATTTATCTATCCTTCTGAATGAAACCCTTTGCCTTCTTGCATCAAACCCTCAGGCTGGAAGATCGGTGCTCTGATACCACTGTAATATCCCTTTCAGGGCTGAAAAGTAGCTTCACAATTTTGAAATATAATCAGCAGCTGTAATATTCTTTAAAACCCTAGCAGCGAACTGTATAAGGACTTCAAATGCACCAAAAAACCATGCACAATTAGCTTGAAAATTACTTCTAAATAATTACTTTCAACTACGGAAACCAATATCCATCCAATTTGCAACAAATAAATGGAGAAAATCAGCGAAGATACACTGCTGTAATTAAATTATGAACAGCAGCAGGGCAGCCTCAAACAAGGGCTGAAAACAATTGATAACCCCCTCCAAAAATAGCCAAATTATGGATTCTGACCTTATAAATTATGGAGAATTAGAATATAAAATCATATATGAATTATGTGCCCTAGAAAGCACCGAACCAACACCAAACCCTAGTCGTTCCCCTAGGGAAGAGCTCCAAAAATCATGTAAAGCTTTTGTAATTCCTTCTTCTTGATGTCTTTGATCCAAATCAGCAAGCAAGTGTTCAAGAGATGTCTTCAATCCACCAAAATGGAGAGTTTTTCGTTCTCCACCAAGCCACAAGGAAGGTTTCCGTCCTCCTTGGATGCCACACAAGAGGGTTTTTGTCCTCAAGTGGAAAGGTATTGAGAAACTTGCTCAACAAACCAATTGTAGATGTAAATGCGCCAAAGATGGTTTGCAAATGAAGTCATACAATCCCTTTTACACTCCTTGCTTGGCACCAAAGGCCAAATAGGAGAGGACCGACCTCTTAAGCTTCACTTCATGTTTTAATTGCCTTTTTAATTCCTCCAAACCCAACCGACATGCCTCCTAAAGGAAAAACACTAAAAGAAAACATTAAATCTAATAAAAGAAAATTGAAACGAAGTGCAATTCCTTCCCTTGTTCACTTACTCTTCTTCGCCACGGAAAGGGAATGGCAAGAAGTCTTCATTTGGCCTCAATTCGAAAAAATTCTTATGAACATAGGTTTGTTTTGCACTTCTATCCTCTAGAGTCTAAATATTAAGTAGGAAGTTGTTCCTCATTTGTCTAGATTCCTTTCATTTGGTACCAGAGCCTGGCCAGCTTTTAAGATCCTAGGTTAGGAAATAGAATTTTTGCTTTAAGCTTCATTTGAGTGGGAGTTGTGCACAACAGAGATCTTATTTCAGCATGGGAAGTACATCACAGCTGGAGATAGATAAATTCAATGACATGAATTATGAACTTTGGAAGCTGAAGATGGAGGATCTGCTCATAGACAGAGATCTGTGAGCTGCTGCTGTTTCAGGTAGAAAACCAGCAACTATGAAGGATGAAGTCTAGGCAGTTCTGGATCGAAAAGCAAGGAGCCTAGTTTGGCTTTGCTTGGCTGATTCGGTGCTTTTGAATGTATCCAGAGAGACCACCATGGAGAGCCTGTGAAAGAGGTTGGGGAATCTTTACCAAGCCAGATTCCTAGTAAATGAGAAGCTTTCCTACAGAAGAAGCTCTACTCCTTGAGGATGGGTGATGGCGACTCGTTTGCAAGGCATTTGAATGCATTCAACATCATTGCGAGCCAGCTACAGTCCATAGGCATGCAAATGGATGATGCAGATTAGTACATCACAATCTTATGTTCCTTGCCAGATTCATGGGGACAACCTTGTGATGGAAATCAGCAGCACAGTCACTAAGCTAAAGCTTGAACAAGTAGTGGGTGCTTTCCTCATGCAAGAGTTGAAACGAAATAGCCACTTCTATTCCGTCAATGATGCATTGATTGTTCATAAAGTAGATCAAAGGAGAAAGAAAGGCAACTTGTTAATTCAAGAACTCAAGGTAGCACATTAGACTTCCAACCTCAGCTCATCTCAAGTGGGATCATTAGGCCCAAGTCTCATTTGGTGGCAGAAAGACCACAAGATGCTTTGAGTGGTGAAATTGTGGTTACTTTGCAACTATTCCCCCTGACGTAACTCTGGGGAATCAAACCTCGGTCGAGGATCTGATACCACTGATAGCTTGCCATTAGACATCAGGAATACACATGTTAGTAAACTTCCAAACCAAAGGCTAATCTCAAGAGGGACGCATGTCCTAGGTTCCCAGGGTTGTTTAGGCCATGAGATCGATTCCCAGAGTTACGATGGTTAGTCCAACACATGAACATGAAAAGGGACAACATATCCCAAATCTAGAGGTTGACCCAAGACTCTCAAAAATTCCGCAAGTCAACCTAAATTGTGCAAAGCAAGGCCACATCAAGGACTGCAAGGAGCAAGAAAAAAATGACAGGTATGGTAATATTCCTTTTGGGGACAAAACTGAAAATTAAGAAAATAGCTCAAACCCCCAAAATAAGCAAGTCTGATTTTTATGACAGCAATTAATAAAGAACCAGCAATACACTCTCAAACCCTAGCGACTAGGAGTAGGGAGGGAGAGAGAAATACACAGTAGAAAACACTCAAAAATTATGGGAAGTGATTCCTTGGATTGCCCTTGATTTTAGATTCGAAGCCAGAAAATGTGATCGTAAATCATCAAACTCATAATTCTGGAATTTGCTATGGCACCCAGCTGAAACTTGTAAATTCAATAACTCACAAGGAATCTCCACACAAATGAATACTCAAAATGATCATAAAAATAGCAACAATCAAATAAGACCAATATCAATAATTTTCCAACCATGGAAACCCTCTCAAAATTGATCCCGAAAGCTGTGAAAGTAGAAAGCTCAACAAACTATTTTTTCCAAAAATCACCATAAACGGAGATTCCAACTTTATAAATTATGGGATTACGAATATAAAATCAGATTGAAATTTGTGCCCTAGAAGGCACTCAAACACCATCAAACCCTAGTCGCTCCAACTAACAATGACTCTGAAATGCATTGCAACATATTTGTAGATGATGCCTTTGATCATACAAAACGTAGGATCTGAATAAAACACATTGGCAAGCAGTCTCCACTCCAAGCAAAGTAAGAGGGTTTTCGTCCTTTTAACCAGCCACTAGAAGGATTTTTGTCCTTCAAAGAGAAGCCTGACACTTGGGTTTTCATCCAAGAGTGGAGTTAAATGAGGAGCTAGGTCACAATATCCAAATAAAGAAAATGCTCCAGTCCAGATGATCCTCCATGTGAGTCTTGTTACCTTATTTATGTATAACTCTCCTCTTGGCGCCACAGCTTGGAATAGCAAGGCCGACCCCTTAATAAGGATTCTTTGAATCAATGTACTTGGATTTTGAAGTGCATAAAAACTCAACTGACCCTACTCATGACAAACACATGCTAAAATTAAACATCAAAAATTAGTAAAATACATGCATTTGAAAGCTCATTTCACTTAATCCAACTAGTTTGTTTACTCTATGCCATGGAGAAGGAATGGCAAGAAGTCCAATTTCTGATCCTTAAGTGGCTATAGGGGACATTATATAATTATATGTATATTGTATTGTCAGTACCCAAGTGCCGTACCCGGGCCCCCAAGAGAATGTGGGTGACTTGTTTGTTGCATCCAGAGTCACACATGCATGTGAGGATACATTGGTGATTGACTTTGGAGCTTCTTACCACGTGACTCCCAACTAGGAGTGGTTTTTCGAGTATGCTGATTTTGATGGTGGGATGGTGTATTTGGGAGACAACTTGTCTCTCAAAGTAGTTGGTCATGGAAGAGTCATGCTCACACTTGGAGATGGACAGACCAAATCCCTCTCCAACATACTGCACATTCTTGGTTTGGCAAGGAACCTGATTTCTGTAAGTAGATTGAATGATCTTGGAGTGCAGGTGGTCTTTAGCAAGGAGGGTTGCAAGATGGTGTGTGGAGCCATGGTCTTGGCTAGGGAGTTTAAGGGATGGAACTCTATTTCTTGTTGGGAAGACTATCTTGTCTCGAGGCGAGCACCATTGCATGTAATAGCATTGAGGTTCATGTTGCTGAGAACCTAAAACTTCCCGCTAAGAAGATTATGTTGTGGCAGGAGTGCATGGGCCACATTGGTGAGAAAGGCCCTAGGGCCTTGAAATGCAAAAAAATGGTAGAGGGGTTAGATGATTGTTCTTTAGATTTTGACTTTTGTGAACATTGTATATATGGAAAGCAAAATCATGTTCAGTTTTACTCAAGCTCTACTAGATCATCAGGAACTTTGGATTTGATTCATAATGATGTATTTGGTCATGTTAAAGTATCTTCACTAGCAAAATCCTTGTATTATGTCCTTTATTGATGACTTCTCCAGGATGATATGGGTCTACTTCCTCAAGCGGATATCCGAGGTATTCGGTTTGTTCAAAGAGTTTAAGGCTCTTGTGCAGTATCAGACAAAAGGAAGATCAAGGTGTTGAGAATGGACAATGGTGGAGAATTTCTGTTCTGCAAAGTTCAATAAATTTTGTAAGGACAATGGCATGTGCGGCATAAGACAACTCCATACACCCCTCAGCAGAATGGAGTTGCAGAAAGGATGAACAAGAAATTGATGGAGAGGGCTAGGAGTATGCTCAGTGGAGCCGGTTTGGATCAGAAATTATTGGCAGAAGCAAATAGTAGCATGCTATTTGATTAATAGATCTCCTACATCAGCTCTTGTTGACAAAACCCCACGGGAGGTTTGGACAGGCAAGAAGCCCTCACTACAGCATATCATAGTTTTTGGTTGTGAGGCATATGTGCATGTGCCTAAGGAGAAGAGATCCAAGTTGGATTTCAAAGCAAGAAAATGTATCTTCATTGGATATGGTGATGGTGTGAAGGGATACAAACTTTGGAATCCTGTGACACAAAAGACAATGTATAGTCAGAATGTGATCTTCAAAGAGATCAGGTCTTCTTCTAAAGTTGAGCAACCAAGTGATAATGCCAAGACAAAAGTGCAACTTGGGCCGAAGAGTGAGAAGGATGCACCTGAGGCTGAACTAGAAGTTCAGGATGGACCAGATGAAGAGCATGTTCCAGAGAGCTCAGACAGTTCAGAGGAGGAACAACCTCAACCTCACTGGGTGAGGAGGTCCACTTGGCAAACAAAGCAACCAGAAAGGTATAGCCCACCTGATTTTAGATGTATATTTGCTTTGTCTACTAATTATGATGAGCCTAGAACTGTGAAGGAGGCAATGGGGATGAATGACAGTGAGTCTTGGAAGATGGCCATGGATGAGGAGATGGCATCCTTAAAGAAGAATGGCACATGGGACCTAGTTCAATTGCCTAAGGGAAGGAAACCTGTTGGCTGCAAATGGGTTTTCAAGAAGAAATTAAGTTCTGAGGCAAGATAGAAAAGTACAAAGCAAGGCTGGTTACTAAGGGTTATTCTCAAGTGGAGGGAATAGATTTTGGTGAGATCTTTTCTCCAATTGCAAAGTTTACATCCATTCAATTTCTTTATCTGTTACTGCTTATTTTGACCTTGAGGTTGAGCAAATGGATGTGAAGACAACCTTCTTGCATGGAGACCTGGAGGAAGAGATCTACATGACACAACCAGGAGCACTATGTGGTAAAGGGTAAAGAAGAATCGGTTTGCAAGTTAGAGAAATCTCTTTATGGTCTCAAACAGTCTCCTAGAATGTGGTACAAGAAGTTTGATTCTTATGTTTTAGTATTGGAACTTGTTAGATCCAAATCAGATCAATGTGTTTATTATAAGTAGGATGGTGATCATTTTACTGTCATCACTTTGTATGTGAATGACATGATTGATAAGATGGGTAACAATAAGGATATGATAAGGGTTTTAAAATCTCAGCTTTCATTACAGTTTGAAATGAAAGATTTAGGAGCTGCTAAGTTTATCTTAGGGATGGAGATTACAAGAGATAGAGCTAACAAGAAACTTTGGCTAAGTCAGAAGAAGTATGTTAACTCTGTGTTGCAGTGGTTTAACATGAAGGATTGCAAACCAGTGAGTGTTCCTATTTCTGTGGGAACAAAGCTTTTAGCTGTACAGTGTCCTTATACACCTGCTGAGATGGAGGACACAAGTCATGTACCTTATGCTAGTGCGGTTGGGAGCCTTATATATGTTATGGTCTGCACCAAACCAGACATTGCCCCAGCAGTGGGAGTCTTGAGTCGGTTTATGGCTAATCCTGGAAAGGATCACTGGGTGGCAATGAAGAGAGTTTTCAGATATCTTCGTGGTACCTCAAATCACTCTATTTGCTATCATGGATCCTTGGCAGCCAGGAAGTTCCATAATATGTAAATGGATATACAGGGAATTGTAGACTCAAATTGGGCAGGAGATGTTGACAGGAGGTCTACCAGTGGCTATGTGTTTAGCCTGTTTGGTGGTGCCATTAGTTGGATGAGTAAGTGGCAGGCTGTAGTTGCTTTATCCACTATGGAGGTAGAGTATATGGCAGCTACTCATGCCTGTAAGGAGGCAGTCTAACTTCAGAGATTGTGTTCGGATATTTGGCTAAGTCAAGGAGCAGTAAAAATTAGTTGCGACAATCAGAGTGCCGTCAACTTGGCAAAGAACCCTACAATTCACGTGCGGACAAAGCACATTGATATGCAGTACCATTTTGTTTATGATATGGTGGAGGATGGAAAGGTTATATTTGAGAAGGTGGATACTTAGTAAATGTTGCAGATGCTTTGATGAAGCCTGTGAGCACAGAGAAGTTCAGATGGTGCAGCAAGGCTATGGGCATTTCTTCCCTTAGCAGTTAGTTCACTTTTGTTGATGTTCCCTTTTGCTCTTGCAAGGTATATGACAAGTGGGAGAATGTTGGGATTAGGTGTCATACACCTTGCAAATCCTAATGCTGGAGTTTAATTAATTATTCTGTATTAATTATGGGTATGCATGCTTTCCCGCTTGATGTGGCTATTTTTTGTCACATGTATTATGTATTATGTATTTAGAGCATGCATAGAGGGAGAATAAAAGGTGAACTAGGAACAATAAAGTGCTAATTCTGGAGCATAAGCGCAGGCCAAATCAGCATGCACAAGGGCAGCTAATTTTGGTGGTTAAGTGCTATTAACTCACCATGCAATGTAGGTGTTGGATAAGAGCTGTCTATTTTGGTGATTCATCATGCAATTAAGGCGCTGAAGAAGTCTATTCTTGGACTGTCTATATTTAGTGAAACTGTTAATTTATCATGCATACTGGGTGGCTGAGAAGTCTAATTATAGACTGTCTATTTTTGGAAATAAGTGCTGTTAATTCTCTTCTATTCTAAGCACTGGAAAAGTCTATAAATCAGATGTTGGGGGTAGAGATAAATATACAATTAATGAGACAGTATTCTTGGTATTTGCAAGAAAAGGATAAGCGGCCTGTGTAATTTCCAGCTGTGCTGATTGGGACTGTAGGAGTGGATACTCTGTCATTGTATTGTAACCACAGATTGTTGATTACTGAATAATACAATTGAGTGCTCCTTGGTTGCTGGGTTTTTCCCAAAAGGGTTTTCCTAGGGTATATGTTGTGTCCTATGTGAGTTATATGTGATTGCATGTTGTTGTAGGTTACTTGCATGTTTATTATTCTTTCTGAATTTGAGAGATCTAGGTTTGTTTTGCACTTCTTTCCTCAGCTTATTGGGCATTGTCTGGTCCACTTAGCAGTTAGTTCACATTTGTTGATGACTCACCAAAAACTATGCAAAGCTGTATATTGACAACACTTGGGAGAATGTTAGTAGGTTGTTAGTGACTGTCATACACCTATGCAAATCGCTTAACTGTTGCCAGTAATTACATTATTCTAGGGTATTGCAAACCTTTATGGGGTTTCATACCCACTGCTGTGCCCTCAAAACCCATGATGTGGCAAATAACTTTAAGTTTCAACATGTATTATGTATTACCAGCAATTATAGGGCATGCATAGAGGACTGATTTTTATAAAGCTTGAACTAGGTGAGAAATAAAGTGCTATTTCTGATAGAACCCTCAACTGCAACAAGCCAAATAAAGCTTGGACAAGGGCAGCTAACTTCCCCGAGGTTGGAAGTGATGTGCAACTCGCCATGCAAAATGTCATAATACTGGATAACTTGAGCTCTTAAAACTATAGAGAATATTGGTCCAATCTCAAAATCGTGCAATTAAGGCAACTGACCAAAAGTCTGCTCCCCTAGGTGGACTGCTCTACTTAGAACAGTGAACAATATATGCAAAGAAACTCCACAAAGTGGGTGGCTCCACCTCAAAGTGGGCTAATTATAAATTGACAACCAAAAGTTTTGCAAAGATAATCAAGTGATGACCAATTGAGATTCTTAGGGCTATTTGCCTAAGTGCTGGTAATGAAGATCTATAGCATCAAAGAGATCACTCAACGGGGTAGAGACTAAATATATAATTAACGTCTTCCAAATGGTCTCGGAGAAGGGTTTCGTCAAAAAAATGATAGGCTGCTCCAAGGGTAATTTGTCAGTTAGTGCTGATTGGGACTGTAGGAGATGGATCACTCTGATCATCTGTATTAGTAACCACAGAATTGCTGATTACTGAATAATACAAGTTGCCAAGCAAGCTCCTTTGGTAACCATAAGGGATGCTACATTCCCAAAAGTTGGTTTTCCCAGGGTAAAAATACTTGATAATGCCCTAATGTGCATTTGCATGCCTGCATGCTCAGGTTACTTTGCATGTATTATTAAATGAGATTTTACTGAATTTGACCGCTTGGCTTCCCAATAGGAATACATGATAATAATTGCACTATCTTTCCTCTAAAGGTTAATGTCATCTAAGTTGTTCCACATTTTTCTAGCTTCCTTCCACTAGCTTACTTAGTGTGGTTTTGTATATGAATGGCAAAACTTATTTTTAATTGTTTGGTCCACAGAAAGGTGGCGGAACTTCCCCGATTTATTCAGGGTTTTTATTTTAATTTTAGTAGCAGGGCTGTGTCCTTTTTTTATTGAATGTATCAAAAAATGAGGATGACAGAAAGAAAATAAATAATATATTCCATGGTGGCACTGTTCTCAAAAAGCACAGTACAAAAATGGCAGAACAATTTGTAATCAAGCATAAAGGGCAAGTGTTTCCCATCTAAAGGTAATGCTTTCTTAAACTTTGAGACCAATATAGTAAATCTCCACAACTTTCCACAGCGGAATAAAACTTTGAATGGCTAACATCTTCAAGAGCCTATTGTTTTAAACAAAGGTAGTTCACAATTTAGTGATAGCAGGTGTTATTATAATTTATAGAGTATAAACTGGAACAGAAAAACATCCCGGGATGTGACGGTGAATAGAGATGAAATTAGTGTTGTCAGCACTCAGTTGTTTGCAAGAATGTTGTAACTATCTTAAAAAGCATCAATAAATGGTATCATGTAGAGTGGATCCAGCACCAAGAGACTCAAAAAACACCAAAAATAATGGCAAGTTCAAAAAGTATAAAAAATGAATTAATGAGCACAATTATTTATAACATATGATCCAAAATTGGATGGGAAAAAGGAGAAAAACTGGACAAGGGAAAACAGGCAAGAAAAAAAGAGGTAAGAAGGGATAGCCATCCCTTCGCACAGGAACCACCAAGTTGCAAGTGGGCGAAAAAAGACTCCCCCCCCCCCAACAAGTAACTTGTGTGAGAAAAGGTTGGACAATCTTACACTTAAAGAAAGGACAGTAGCATTTTCCCATTGAATGTCCCATTTATATCCTTTGTCTAAATCAAAACCATATCAAAAAAGAAAGAGATAACCACACATAGCTGTGGGCTACTACCAGCAGAGAGAGTCTAAATTTTAAAAAGAATAAATCAAATGTCACTTACATAAAGGTCATGTTCTGCATAGTCAAATGCCAAGTACAGAGACATGTCTAAATGATTTATGTGCACATTCACAAGTTTAACAACATTTTCATGTGATAACTCCCTGAGTAGCTGCATCATCAATCAACAAACAATCTGTTAGTGACAAGTGTCCATTATGCCAGTTTGAAGAGTAAAATACGATGTAAATGGAAACTCACTGAAATTGTACATGCCCTTAGATTGTAAAAATATAGCGGGTTGAATATCTCATTATTCTTTATGTTCGATAGATGTTTTTCAAATACAATTGTAGATATAAGGCGTGGGCCTTCTTATCCTTTTACATTATATACCTCTTTATTTCAATATATCACACTCAAATAGGCCACAACATTTATACTTAGGGACATGGGCTAGCCATTTCCCTTTTGTAACTATATTTTCTACTACAAAATTGAAATTTCATATCCATTATGTACCTGGTGTGGTTCATGGGGTTTTATAAATATCAAAGTGCCACAAATTTACTAATTGCAGGACTGTTATTACTTCCTCTCTCTCTTTGTGTGGGAATATATCAAAGTGGATAGATACTCTATAGACTACTCTTCCCTCTTTGCATGGTTTCTTTGGGACAAATACAATCTTATGGTACCTCAGATATACTCCATGTTAGGATCTACATGCACTCAAAAAAGAACCTCGTCCAAAATAAACGATTTGGCTAAACCTCCTTTAGAATATCTTTAGAAATTGATCACCCCAATCCTTTGGCAACTTCGACACTGAAATCAAAATTTCCAAGCACAAAAATACATGGGAGCTCCTCCCTTGGAAAAGTGAGCACATGATTATATCCTTTTATGTTTTGTCTCTCTTAACACTTTACTATCAACCAAATTTGTTCAAATCCAGTAAACACTAAATGTTATTTTAATTTAAGCTACATATTTAATTTATTATATGGACCATTGACTACATTATGTGTATGTAAGCAGTGCCTACTTGCAAGATACGAAGAAGGGAAAGCAGCATAAAAGCATTGTAGACACTCAAATTTGGTAACTTATCCTTTGGCAATGACAAGTTTGACTTTGTTCTTATACTAAGACTTACACTCACATCCTAAGCTCAATTGACATGTCTTTTTCTCTCTTTCATGACCTGCCAATCTCTACATTGCTTTGTCGTTCATTCATGCAATATTAATTATGCAAAGCAGTATTTCTATCCCCAAGGATCTTTCCCAAAATCTGGCTGTTTCGTCACTAAATTGCCTTGTATGGGACCGTACAGAACAAGGAACAAACCATACCACAATCTAGGACAACCTATACAGTCACGTCCCCTCTCTTCTAATGAACTTCTTTTCTTAATTTGAAATATCTTATGTGGTCATTTCATCTTCCCTAGTCATCCTTAATGTGATACCTAACCTTTATGAAAGCCTATATAAGCAAGTCAAATGCACTTCATAACTCACCTGGCATTCTCAAGCACTCCTATTGCAAAATATCAACACTAAAGCACTCAAGGCTCTCCTAAATCTTCCTAAAGCATATGCACATCCTTTAGAGCAGCCACCACATAGGTCTAAAGCACTCAAACCAAGTTCAAGAGTCTAGCTTCTTCCATTACCAAGCATTCAAAGGTCCTAGAGCTATGTCTTAGCAAGAGCAAATCACTCCAAGCATTTCCAAAGGTCTTAAGGGAAAAAGGGAATCAGTTTAGCATCTGAAGCACATCACACAACACTACTATTGCATTGGGTACATTTCTATTCTATCTATAGTTACACGATGTTATATCTTTTGTGTCAAGAGACAAGGGCACAACATAGGGGTTGGCTTTGATTGCATACACTACTTGCACCAACACTAGGAGAACTACATGAGGCTTGCTCCCACTCAAAGGGATGTAGTGCAACGCCTAGATTGGTTCAACAAGGGTTGACCGCCAGGGTCATTCTAGCCTCACTCACCACGGGATTTCTCCTTTTGTTATCTAATCGTTTCATGAAGTTTGTTTAGGTATCTAGGGTTTTCTATTTGTTGCAGGTCATTACAGGTGGTGTCAAAGGTGTGCGAACCCTAGTGACAAACAACAAAACCATTTCCAAACCAACAAGAAAATGAAGTTACAAAGCTCAACCTATGCAGGTTCGAAACTATACGAAGCAGACCAGACCATACTATACCCTACAAGATTTGTATGGTTTCATACAAGAGCAAGTTTCGAATTACAATCTCAAGAAATGAAGCATCTTCAGGTTTAGATCATCCTTTCCAACCAATCTGCACACCCAGATCACTTATGTCTCTATGCACAGCAAAATATTCATCCCTTCCTATGTTTTATGCTATTATTTCATCATTGTATCATTGTTTACTATATTAATAGCTATATTTTGGATTGTATGGTTAATGTGGATTAATTTATTCAGAATATTCTACTTGTAACATAGCTTACATCCTTCCACATAATAATCTCTTCTATAGAGGTTTTTTGGGTGTAAACAAGTTTCAGGTTCGAGTGTTGTCATTGTAATATTGTAAGCTGTCTAGAAAAACCTGTGTTGTTAAATTTATGTCAAACATTTCGTTCTCACTACTAGAACACTCATCACAGAAGAGCTTGAAGCAATGCTTTCCTCAGAAAGTGCTTTGTAATCACTATTGGAATTTAAAAAATAATAATTTTCAAATTTGGATAAAAAACTGCATCATTAAATTTAATTCTGACATTACAGATCTAACTACTCTAGCCATCATTTGGGAAGAGTTCGAAGCCAATACTTTCTTAAGAAAGTAATTTAGTAATTTAGTAATTTCGGATCAATGTTGGAATTAGAACATTTAACATCCAGCAGTAAAAGGATCACTTAGATGCTTTTGAATAAACCATCCAAAACAATTACAAAAATAAAGAACACATTTGATATCGAACATAACATTGAAAATCCATGTAAATTTAATCTCCCATGTTGCTTCCAAATACCTTTAAAAGTATTTAGTTAATCTGTATCAGGTGTTTCTCAGATGGGAAAAATAGCAAAGGACAGTTCTGCACAACTTCCATTTGGAAGATACATAGAAAGCTAAAGAAAGACGAGACCAAAAATATCAGTCAAGGTAGTAACAACACTAACTTCCAAGGCCTGATACAAGAAAACCTATAACAATTGCAAGTCCGGTATTGATAACTGTCAGGGAATCTAAGATACTAAACAGTCATTAATTTGGAAATGTATAGCTATGTATAGCTACAGCGGAAGAACAACCATTATAGGACAACATACAAGTCTCTTGAAATACAAACTTATAGCATAGGAAGATGACTTTTGGCAATAGCTTAATTCTCCAAACCTAAGGCAAGGCCACAATCTTTTGACTGCTTTACTCCTTTTAAAGAACAAATCTAACAAAAAGTGCAGAAATGTATTGGAATATGTGAAGTTTCCCAAGAGAAGTGAATAAGAATCTGAATTTAAGGCCTCCATAGAAGAAGTCATCATAAATATAGGGATTCAAACAAAACCTAGCGGAGAAATAAGGAAACAACTGCTTGCGAAAATATCATAAACCAGATCCAAGAAGAATAACATGATAAGTGATTTGAACTTGATTTTGTTTAGTATGCAGTTTATGAAGAATGTAATTGGGCAACAATGAAAGGAAAAGTAACCACAAAATGAAGTCTAATAATTGCACAAGCAAAAAAACATTTGAATAATGTTCGACACTTATTGATTGCTATCAATGACCACTATATAGGGCTCAGAAATTAATTACAAGTCATTCGCATTATCCCTATCAAGGACAATTTATCTATTATATATTGTGGAACTAAATACTCGTTACAAACCTCTCTCAACTTATCCTATAGGCTATTACCATAGCATAGCCTGTAACTAAAGGAGTGGATCAACGGCTTGACCAACTACAGAGACTCCTGGCCAAGCACTACATTGTTTTACAAGACCTCCAGGCAAAGCGCTGAGTAAGAAAACAACAATAAACATTAGAACATTACGAAGAAAGGTGTTTCTGTGAAGAATGAACAGAAGACCGGAACCGAACCAAAAGGCATTAATGACATTGAGCCTGAACAAAGGCAATAGAAGGCATTGTGGTAAGAGTGTACAGCAAGAATTTGGAAGGTCTACAAGGCTTGTGGAGCAACAAGAGTAAATTCACAGGCTGCAAGAAGCCACCACATGGAGGAAAATATTAATGCAAGTATGAAATTTTAGTGAAAGCCTAAGTCAGAGTAGGAGCCAAAACCAAGGAAGGGGTTCAGCCGGTACCAAATCATCATACACCACTCACAAGCACACAGTGGCTGAAGATTGCAAGGTTGTTGCCCCTTACAATGGAAGAAAGTGTTAATCTTGCCAACTGAATACAATTGGTAAGACCTGCATACATGCCGAATTCAATGAACCTCCCTCATTTTGAGGGAAGTTTGTGGCCTGAAGTATAGTCAGATAGCAAAGATGAACGATCCAGAGTAGAGTTTGATAACAAAGAAGAATAAGCCGCACATGAAACAAATACTAGCCGAATATGAGATATTTATTGAGGATACTGAACCAAATGCATCTCATCAGCCAAAACAATGCAGTGAAAGAACTTAGAAGTAGCACAGGAGCGGGACTGGACGGTGGACCAAAGAATGAACGAGTTCTTGCCAAAGAAGGGTCGAGCATAGAGATGTCTAAAAGTGCAGATGAATGTCTAGTGCAAACCTTCTTAAGGAGAAAGATTTTATTCCCAAAGCCACGTAAAGAACCTATGAACTAAAACTATGGTTACCCCAACTCCTCCCAAAAAAACAAAATTGTATCGATATTCATTGGCAATGGATCAAAAGATTTTGTAAGTCATTGCAGAACTTATATTACCATCTGGGAAGTAAATAATGAAAAGACGCATATGAAATAAATATTAACCAAATACGAGATATTTATTGAGGATATTGATCCAAATGCATCTCATCAGCCAAAACCACACAGTGAAGGAAATTGCACAAGAGAGGGACTGAATGGTGGACCAAAGAGTGAACAAGTTCTTACCAAAGAAGGGTCGAGCATAGGAACGTCTAAAAGTGTAGACAAATGTCTAGTGCAAACCTTCTTAAGGAGAAAGATTGTATTCCCAAAGCCATATCAAAAACCCATGAACTAAAACAATGGTTACCACAACTCTATCTCCCAAAAAACAAAAACTGTCGAAATTCAGTGGCAATGGATCAAAAGATTTTGTACGTCATTGCAGAACTTCTATTACTATCTAGGAAGCAAACGGGCACACAAATGAATGGTTATGGTTGTTAAAAATTGCAGGATCCGAATGCAAGTTCAACTAATGCAAATAAACATCGAGACAAATTCACAGGAAACAATAATAATCATACTATATTGTATATTGAATTTCTTTGGGGATAGATTACAATATAAAGGTTATTGAGCTCCTAGAATGGTGGAGTCAATATCAATCTACAACAAATTGATAACAATCTTATCTCTATTCAATCTCCAACGAATACTCACAAATCCGTGACATCACGCACAAAATTATTATTTTATACCTACCCATGAGCACTATCATCTATATTCCTAACAATGGTTGCAATATTTCACAGCCATGCTTTGAGGAGTGGCCATTGATTGGTATACAGATGTACCAAACATGGAGAAGGCCTCATGGGACAAACTCAGAAAAGCCTTCGAGGAGAATGTAGACTTCTCTGAGACAACAATTGTGGCCAAAATCCATAATACCCGTCAGAGTAAGAATGAAAATGTTCGAGCCTACAATAGGAGACTCAAGCAATTGCTTGGTAAGATAGAAAAATAACCAGCCAATAGGCTAAAGAAAAGATGGTTCACTGAAGGATGAATACCCTCGTCGAAAAAAATGAAGGTGGGTCGCACCCTTTCTTTATGATGATGCTTATAATAGAGCCATGGACATAGAGAGCAAAAATATAACATCATCTCACTCGAGGATGAAAAATGAGGATAGGGATTCTGAATCTAGCGATGGTGAATCGGGATCAATCAAGGCTCTTGGAAGGACATGCTTTGAATGATGAGGGAGTTGAAAAAGACACAAAGGAGGAAAAGGACCTTTGGGGGAAATTGTCTGGATAATGTTTTACGACATATGCCAAGTAATGGGATGTGTTGTAAAAGGCTACCCATTCAACTTAAAAAATAAGGGTGCTTAAGTTCTCTTCACTCAAGGGGAACTCTTGACACCATCGTCCACCCTAGCGACGTTTATGGAGTCACAATGCATCCCTGAGTGCATCACTTGGCAGGTGTAGAAATCCAAGAAATATGAATGGGCACTAGAATAATACGGGGTGTGGTGGATGTCAAATCCAATATGATGACCAAGGTGACCCAGGATCCAATGTCATAAATGCTACGAGTGGGGCCACTTTGCGAGAGATTGTCCTACTAGTCAAACTAACACTACTTTTGTGCAGATGGTGTGGACTGGATGGCCATAATAATGGGAACTATCCTAAACAAGCAAACATCAATATGATTGACATAAATGAAACAAGAGTTATGGCAATCACAAGGGCATGAGCAAGTAAATCTCACTATCTCAACCCACTCACAGAGAAGGAGACACTAGCATAAACAAGAGTGGAAGACTGGAAGTAGAAAAGACAACATCTAACAAATGTTGACAGTCCCATAAGCACACGAGTACAGTAACAAGTCAGATGAGATCCGACAAAGAAATTGCAAGACAAGTTCTACAAACCACCATACCCATCAAAGTAATGGACCATAGACACAAACATTTACACAAAATCATTATTACATCCTGCTTTTGACAAACTTGTATATATAGGAGTCTATCATTTTGAAATTTAAATCTTAGTGGCACGCAAAGCCAACCATAAACATAAAATGTGAAAGATAAAATAGCAAAGAAGAGGCCCATCGAGCAGAAAGGACCCAAAACCCAAAAAGGGGCAAGACCATACATCTTGGTCAGGCCCATAGAACGGTCCTAACCAATCTGTAAGGTCTTAAACCAACATTAGCAAAAGACAAATAAACAATGAAACAAGCCAAAGATCTTTGTGCACTTTCTACACACTTTATCTGTAATGTCCCTTTTTTCAAAATTGATCCAATTGAAGGTTAAATTAATATCCAGCTGTGCATGTGATTGAATTTCATGATGTAAATTGACCTACATTGTTCCTTGAAGGCTTATATATGTTGTGGATGAGTTTCATAGTGATCTTTGGGTGATTTATAGTACTTTGCAAGCTGTTGTCCTAGAAAATCAGACCATTGTACATCGTTGTTCCAATTTTCAGTCTATTGTTATAAAAATTAGATTGTATTCATTTTGGGTTTGTGTGCTTTTTCTTCTTTGTGTGGTTGAGCCCTAGAAAGGGACATTACACTATCCTACTCTATCGGACATATTTTCTGATTCACACACTCCAACGAATCCAATACTCCTCTATTAGGATACGATTTTGATGGGTCGTTGTGATATCCAATCATTTTAATCAACCAGTTTGAAGTTGATGTCATTTTAACCAGGGATGGTGTCCTGGGCAGTATGCAATGAAGACAATAAACATATAACTAGTGACGGTGGTTCTGGTTTTTTGGGGGGCTTCATCTATCTATTTGAGTCTATTTATTCACTTCACTACTTACTAAAAGTAGTCAACTTTTAAAACTACTGAAAGCAATAACTCTAAGCTACTTAGTATTAAACACCAACACAAACAATATTTAGTCTACTGAAACCTATGTGCAGGAAAGAAATGCTTTGCAAAATGAAGATACCTTGAAATGAGACTTACATGAATTAAAAACAAGATACAATGAAATAACTACTGAAAGAGAAAAGATGATTCAACCAGAATATTGCAAATGCTGGAAATGATTGTTGTTAAGCTCACTTCAAAATTCAGAAATGTGAGAAAAATATGAAATAAATACCACAATAACCAATTCCTCAGTCGAGTGGGCCCTTGCTCTCCCTTGGATTAGATTACAGGCACAATTTTTCTCTCAGAACAACATGCTTTTATTCATTCAAAAAGGAGTCTCTTACAAAACAAACTAGAAATAACTATATTTGTTATTATCAACCTATTATGTTCTTCTATTTACTCTATTTTATTACATTGTCATATCAGTCAAGACAGGTATTTTATAGCCACTACCTTCCAACACATGCCCAGCAATCTAGGCGGCTAGATATGAAACAATTTGGGAGTTGGTTACAACTCATAAAAGAACTAGGAACCGGATTTCTTGTTTTCAGTCTTCATTAACTTCCTTCAAAATAGTCTTCATAATGGAATAGACAACGTCCAACCTTGACTGTGACACCTTGCATTGACGGTTATTATGAATTTATTGACCTACACACATCACCATGCATCTTTTAAAAGCAATTAGTTGGAAAAAACTGGATTTCTTGTTTTCAGTCTTCATGAACTTCCTTCAAAATAGTCTTCATAATGGAATAGCCAACGCCCAACCTTCACTGTGACACCTTGCATTGACGATTATTATGAATTTATTGACCTGCACACATCACCATGCATCTTTTCAAAGCAATTAGTTGGAAAAAACCTTAATCATTAGTCCATATAGTTTCAATAAGGATATGATGCATTATTTCCCTACTTTGGACTTGATCAATCGAACCATCCAATGCATTGATTAATGTTTCTAGATAAGATAAAATCAGATAATTATATTAATGTCTAACAAATGACCACAAAAGTAAGTCAAAGGAACTGTAGAATACAAATGTATCTATCTGGCGGTTAGTGCCTCTCTCTGAGGGTAGAGCAAGAAAGAAGGAAGTGATCCTTTGGGGAGAGTATGCCCTGTTAAGTATCTGAATAGTATGAGTTGCATATCTGATCAACATATTTGAAAAAGTCAGTAAGTACACAAGTCCCCCTGAAAAGACAATGGAACCTCACCTAATCTCGTAGTAGATGGGAAAACGGAAGATAAAGTGTGCTTCCGTCTCTACCTCCTGAAGACTGCATAACTGGCAAGTCCTATCTGATCGATCAATCTGGTGGTCCATCTCACCCCAAAGCCTATGAGAACCCACTATGAACTGACCCAAGGGGATGCGAAGAGAAGAGCGTGCATCCAATGGCCAAGGGTATATTAAGGATGGATAATAAGACCGTTATTCAACTCCAAGAAGTGTTCCACATAAAAAACCATCTTCGGGCATAACCCATCATGAGGGTTCACCCAAGTGGTATGGACGAACTATCTGTAAATATCCCCTCTGATGATCATATTCAGCTAGAGTAAAAGTATTATTATTTAATGAGTCAAATTATAGACTCATCAAATCTCTATTTCACACCTATTACAAGATCAGTACTACTTTATCAAACACTGGATCTCTTTCACAATTACAATTTGTGTTTTGCACCTTCTACGAATACATTTACTTGTAACTACTTTTATTGTTTACGCTCACAAACAACACTCACGACTCTTATTCTCAACACTCCATTCAATGTTGATGACACAAGTTCAAGTTTTTGTCCCCAATTACTTTTGTATCAAGTGATTATATTTTCTATTCTCCTCCAAAGAGTTCATCCTTCCTTCGGGCATCAGCACCCCAGATCTTCCACAACCCCAGATACCGGGCTTCAGCACAATACTAACTTCTTTCAGTCGGCCTTGGATTTTAGTTGAGAGGGTCTCATCTCTTTCCTCTTCTTCCTTCCTCTTCTTCCTCCGCATGTTCGGGTTCTGCTGGTTTTTGCAGGCTTTCTTCGGGCCTTTCTTTTTGCCCATTCTTTTCTTCCTTCTCTTTTTTGGTTGTTCTCGCGGACCTTTTGGTCCTCTAATTGGAATGTTGTTCACCTTCTTTGTATGGTTGCAAAGCCATTGACCTACTTTTGTGGTCATTTGTTGGACATTTAATATATTTATCTTATCTTATCTTCTCGGCACATTCCTTCAATGTTGTCCTGACAGAAGTTCAAGTTTCTATCCCCAATTACTTTTGTATCGCCTTCCAGTAATTATATTTTTTGCTCTCAGCATATTATTTAGTATTGATGACACAAGTTCAAGTTTCTATCAACAATTACTTTCGTATCAAGCGAGTTTGTTTTCTATTCTCAAAACTCGATTCAATTATGATGGCACAAGTTCAAGTTCGTATTAATTGTTACTTTCGCCTCAAGCATTCTATTTTCTAGCATCCCTTTCATCAAAAGGGGGGCAACTATATGGGTTGGCTATGCAAGGCCATGCCCTTCCCTATGCAAATCAATATGCAAACCTAAGGAACAAAAAATCAAGTTTAGATGCAAAGATGCACTTAACACTAAGTTACTAAATTGTGGTTGGCTATGCAAGGCCATCCTTATTCTTATACAAGTCGAGATACAAGCTCAAATAACCAAATGGCTTTGATTTTGGACACAGAGATCCACTAAACATTGAGTCACGCACAAATACGCTACTACATTGAAATTGTTGGGGACAAAAACACTTATCGAAATCTACAAGTTATCAATACTAGCATTTACATACAATACACCAATATGCATAATGACGACTATGCAGGGTTTTGTTACAAAAATTTTGGGACCTAGATCCATTTGCAACGGTGTGATCTCGCAATATGGGAAGAGTTATTAGGGTGCCAACTAGGATGCCTTGTAACACTCTTCCTTATTGATGGGGCACCCGACTCCCTCGTCAGCAATCAAACACTTGTTGGGGATTGATCACCCGCAAACTCAACAAGAACGCCAAGTCAAATCTCCATGTCTACAAATACTCCTTTCACATTTGTTACACCCTTCAATGCTTATTGTATACTACTCCCTATCTCTGTGTGGGTTACACCAGTGGCCCATTTTGTTCACCATGTTTTGGTTACTTTATCAACATGCTTGACAACCTCCTATGCTTCAGCACTATCAAGTACACTCTTTTTCACCTTTACACTAGTAAATTTTATTCACTAGCATAAAAGGGGGGGAATGTAGACACTATTATTTGCACAAAATCATTATTACATCATGCTTTTGACAAAATTTATATATGTGGCTCTTGAACAATGGAATAAGTCTTAGTGGCGTTAAGTCCTTGTTCCTCTTTATATCGCTTGATTTGTCTTCTAATTTGGCTTTCTTGATGCTTGTTTATCTTTTTATGATATGTCACAGATCTCAAGCAATGTTTTATTATTGGTTTGTATTTTGTTAATTTGGTTCAAGATAGTACATATTGGTCAAGATTGTACCATGATCTGGACCAAGATGTACGATCTCGCCCATTTTGGGGGTTGAGATTCTTTCTGCCTGTTGGACCTCTTCTTTGCTATTTTATCTTTCGCATCTTATGTTTATGGTCGACTTTGTGTGCCACTAAGATTCAAATTTCAAAGTGATAGATTCATATATATAAAAGTTCATCTTGAGCATTGACTATCTAGCAAACACTTATATGTGTACCATATACCGAGCTAGAAAAGTAAGGATACAATCTTCATACTGCATATCATAGCCTAAGAGGGCATAATATTATTTCGCATATCTACACACAAGGTTTACATGGGGGGTTGTATACAGAGAATACTACAAAACAAAAGAAACAATGCAAATAAAAAACAAACAGATCCTTATTCGTATCTCCTTGTCAACCTCGGATGAAATTGTTGAAGCTTGGAAAGAAGCACCAAGCTTGTTGAATCTCTTGATCAAATTGCTTTTTGGATGCTCCGAAGGTGTTCCGAATGGAAGTAGATTTCAGCTATACAAAAAGCCATTGAATGACTTATTTGATTGTAGATTCGTGATCAATTGGACAACGTAACGGTGTGTGAGATGATTAATAAGTCCAACACAATAACAATGCAAATTTCAAAGCTTCCAAAGATGATAAATGGAGAGGAATGAGTGATTATTTATAGATGAGGTAAGAGAATCCCAAATCCTTGATTTGTGTGATTAACTTGTTTGCTCTAAAGCTAACTAAAGCATGATTGGATTGTTCAGTTGAGTTTCCAATTTTATTGAGGAGTTGAACTATTATTTTGAGCTTGCATGGATGAGTTATCATGGAATTGGCAAAGGTTGCACATTCTTTTGAATATTTAAAACTTAGAATTAAATATTAATTCCATGTCTTTTGTTTTCTTCACCCAAAAAAGTGACGTGAGTTTTAGCTTTGTGAGAGATTTGCTTTAATTTTGAAATGCCATGTTTTATGATATATGTTTAGTTAAGTCAAATGCATGATTTGATTTAATCTAAATTTGTCCAAAAATTGCATATATTTAATGATTTAATATTTAATTGATTTGTTTTGCTATAGTTAACTTGAGACGTTAATTAGTGAAGTGAAAGTGGATAAGAGGTGAGGTGGAAATGGATATATATATGATTTATTTAATTATTTTGATATTTAAAATAGCTAATGGGATAGGGGATGAATAATAAGAGCGATAGGATTAATTAATTAATCTTAGGAATGGGATATGAATGTAATAGGGTTCATCTACATGAATATTTAATAATTTGAGACCATGTGTGAGCAATAGAGGTAATTAGGAAAGTTGTGGGACAATGTCGTAAAATGTTATTAATGGTCATAAAATAGCGGAACATATCAAAAATGTTCGAAAATGGTCATAATATATTGTTAAGTAATTACGGGATGATTTCGGAGGTTTAGAATGCGTAATGCGATATTTTAGAGTGACTATATTTGCCCCTCTTTAAAGTGTTATTAAGAAATAATAGCGCTTTAAAGAAGTCGACGTGTGTAGATTGGTGAATCAAATGATAAAGAAGTGTGGTGGAATACCCGATTTGTCCCAATGAAGCATTTGGATGCCCCAGCGAGTTAGACGTGGAGAAGGTAAGTACCAAGGGAGTGCCCCCTCGAGCGGGTGGGTGACGCAATAAAGCGGTGAAATCACTTGATAGAAGAAGAGAGACAAATAAAGCAGCGGATAAAACGGGAAGAAATGGGTGTAGAAAAGGCATATAATTAGGGTTTAAAGGAAAATTAGGGTTTTGAAGAAGGGGTTAAATAGAAGGGTGGGAGATTTGAAAACCTTATTAGTCATTTTTGCTATTATAGTCTTTTGTGCCTCGGAGAGATTTTTGAGCTCTACATTGTGGGAGAGATAGCGCAATATCCACTTAGAGTTCATTGCGCGGATCGCATTCGTAGAGTTTGGGCGTGCTCCTGGCGATGGTGGTCTGGTAAGTACACAAAAAATAAGTTATTCGGTGCATTTATTATTTTTTAGATATAGCATAAAATGGAAAAATAATGCTAGCGCAAGCAAGTAGTTGCGCTAGCGTAGCCCGCAAAGTAACTAGTGTAGACTTGCATGCACTAGCATAAATGTATGCATTGTGCGTTAGCGTTGAATTGCACGTGCTAGCTTAATGGATGCGCTAATGTGGTCTTGAGTGTGCTAGCATGTTATTACACATGCTAGCGTAAAGTGTGCTAGATGTAGAAATGGATGCAACTAGCATGAAAACTAGGAGCGCTAGCGTTATAACATGTGCTAGCATTACAGAAGGTGCGCTAGCGTGATTTAAAACTCAACTAGGGTGCAACCCGACAGTCCTTCCTCTCCACTTCGAACTGCGGTTGCATCATGTTCTAGTATTACTAATGTAAGCTCCTAAGGACTTAATTTGATAGTGGCAAACAATAGTACAAATGGACACTATGGAGGATTGCCAAAGGAAGACAGAGGCACTTTATCAAAGCCTCTATAGCACGTCATGGGGTTCAAGGTTATCCAGAAATAGGGTAATGAAGTGGACTACTAAGTTTTATATATTTAGTATTCTGGATGTAACTTGTTAAAATCATTTTGGCACTCCATGCTAGCTATTGTAGCTTCTTGTACTATTGTTTTAATTTGAGTCCCATTGACCTACTTTCATGATTTAATAGTGTTACGCAAGGATGCATCCCTAGATTTTGGTGATATCCCGAATGTTTCAGGGACTTGGAGGGGACGTCCCCAAATTATTTTAAATCTTTCAAAAGTTTTCTGATGTTTTTACTTTTAAAAATATGTTATTTTTACCAAGAACATCAAATTATAATCTTGAAAGTACCTAAAATACATTAAATACAGTTTAAATCCCTAAATGTCATTGGAAAAAGTTAAAATATTGAAATATTATTTTTATGCATTATTTTAAAAGCCGTCCCCAAAATTTGGGAATTTTTTTGCCATCCCGGAAATCCCTGTCCCCGAGACTTAGGTACCTATGTAGATTTATTAATACAACTCTTTTCTTTCTTTCTTTATTTCTTTCATGATTCATTAATACAACTGAGATGCTCTCCCTTAATGCTTGATGAAACAGGCTATACCTTCCCTTCTCTCAAACTCAATTTTATTCCCCTTGAGACTATTGTCTGAAAAGCTTGATCAGATTCAGGCTGTACTCTTCACACTTCACCCGACTCGCCTCTTTTATTGGAAAATTTCAAAATGTGTGTTGGTAGATGAAGGTTTCAGGCACGTGGGAAGTTTCTAGCTTCCCCACCTGCCCTTTCTTCCATACTCATGTTTGCTACTCCACCTGGTCAGAAGTCTTCTTGAACGTCTCTTTCTGCGTTGAAACTTCATCCGTCAATTTTGCTTGGTCAAGAGTTTTCGGGATTTCAGTTACCAGTCTTCCTGCCCGCACTTCAATGGAGGAGTATTCATGCACTCAAAGATGGGAAGTGGTAGGAAAGCCAGGAGCTGCAACAAAGCGAAGACTTCTGATGCCAAAACCACTGAGGACGACTTCAGAGAACACAGATACATTCTGGCAAAGTGCAATTTCCTTAAAAATGGACCTCTATTGGGCATAACCTTAAGATTACAACCAAACTTGCACTTAAGTTTGGATGCATGTATCCAATCTGACCCCAAGTCTTATATTGAAAAAAGAACCTTCACACTCTGTTCAAAGACTTCCGTTTCAACAGAGTGGATAATATTCTGTTAAATGGGAGGGCAGAAATGAAGAAGATTACAAAATATATCCTATGTTAGAATGCAATCTATCTCTACGACTACCATTATTTCAAATTGGTACCTCTAAATAAAATTGAAACTCGGCTGTGGTGCAACCCGATACTCCATCTCCTATTCGGGAGGCAATTGCATCAAGTTCAAGAAATCCTACCATGAGTTCTAAGGATGCTTTGATAATGATGAATAGACAACAGATTGACACAAAGGCAGAATTGGCAAAAGACGACGAGTGCTTCCTCAAAGCCTCTCTCAGGCAGTTAAAGAATCTCTCATGGAGCATAACATGGGATTAGAGGCTATCCAGAATCATGATGATGAAGTGGACCTGAATAAGATCAACCAGCAACATCACACCTAGCAACCAGCAACATCACACCTAGCTATCCAGAATCATGATAATGAAGTGGACCTGAATAAGATCAATTCAGCGGATGGATCAGCACAGTAAGCCGACCACAGTTCCTTGTCAAATCACATTTCCTTGTCAAATCATTCTGAGTTTCTGTTCTTTATATGTTGCATGGTTTGTAATAGTGTCCTGGGTTCAGAGATTTCAAAATTTATGGTGAAAATTATGGTTCTGGTTTTACAGGCACTACCACAGGCCCGTGACATCAAAGTACTGATTATGGTTCTGGTTTTTCAGAAACACTTTCAAATCTGCTGGAGTTCCAACTTTTGAAGTAACTTTTATTTATGGTGTACCAGTTTTTTATATTCTGGGATTTTCCATAGCTCACTCTTCCAGGTCTTGATTCATATATACACACACATAGTGGCCGGTTTTATCGTTTCAGGAATCTCTGATGAGCACTATGATATTTCTGATTTTGAACACCATTCTGCATGTGCATTTCCCTAAATATTAATTTCTCTTTTTGAATCCAAAAGGAGACGAAAGATTGTCGCAGTCGTATTTATTAAGCTAATGCAGTGCAATAATTTGTGTTAAAATTTGCAAAGTCTAAATTAGATCGTGCTTTAAAAAAAAGCCCTAAGAAATTTAATTAAAAACGTCACTGAGTATAATAAGCCGGACCCTAATTTGGCGAGGTCGCGGTTTCAAATCCCTTCCGTACGCATTCAGAAAAAATAAAAAATTTAGAGAAATTAGACATACCATTATTTCTCTGATAGCTGTTGGAGAAACGCCATCACCGTCCTTGGATTGCTTGAACTTTTTAATTGCAATACGGATGCCCCTGTTGCTCTGCAATTTACTTCGCGCAAGAAACACGAGGCCATAAGTTCCCTCACCAATTTTTCCCACCAGATCATATTGCTGCAGCCACGCGGGTCTTCTGTTATTGTTATTATTGCCGCTGCTATTTCTGCTTCCGTCTCCCATTTCTCCTCCTTCCTTCCACCAGCGCAAATAACTTTGTTTTAAAAGAAAGAACTTTTAACCTCCACTAGGCTACCAAACACAACCTATGGGACAGCAGATTTTGCTTAAAGATCTTTCTGAATTCAGATACCTGTTGGCGAGTTTTATAAGCAGTGCCTATGTTTTTTTAAACATATTCTTACGTAAAATATCATGCAAGGATGCAGCAGCCACCCTAATATGGATTTACCCCAAAAGTGGATAGAGAATGGATTGTCTGCACTTTCATAGAACCCAAATATTTAATTCTCTTTCGTCCAAGATAAAGTTTGATTCTCCTCTGAAGTTTCCACGTATCCAGGAATTCACCTTCGGTAATTACGTCGAAGGCGTTCTTTCTATGGGAAAGGCCTTTTCTGTCGTTCATGATACTATGTTAAATTTGACAGTTGACAGATGTTTTAACAGGTGGCCGCTTTTAATAAAATTAGTTGCATGTTTCCCTGGAGCGATTTCCGAGTGAAATTTTTCGGTATTGTATTGAAGTATTTCGATATTTTTTTCAAGACCAGGCCTCAAGCTCACAAAAGAATTTATCACAGTTGTCGGTGAAGGTTTGCTTACGGTAGGTTTTGTGTTGCTCAAATGATTTTACACAAACCCTGCTACTCACAAAATAACCTGCAGTAGCAAACGCAGATCCAACCGCCCCTAAAGCAGTTGTGACGTCCCCAGTTTCAACAGTGACCACCTGCATCTATTGTGGTGCATCTGCAAAAAGTGGAGGATTAGGACCCAAGGGAGGGTACAGACCTGTCATTGCATGCACCGCTTCCAGTGGGGTTCGTTTCAGTGCAAATAATTGCTTGAATACTCTGTGTAGGGATCTTTGATTTCCTCATTGTAAAGGAAAAAGATATTCAACCCACAATCCTATAGACAAAGATTTTATAAAGGAGTAAAATATCTAATAGAGTGCTGAAGGAATATCTAATAGACTCGTTCATAATTCCCAGGTCTTTATTACTCTGTTCTTTCTTTGCATTATTTCTACAACGTAACATCTAAATCATGTTGCAATCTCTCAACCACTTACTCAACATCCTTTGCATCTCTTTATAGTATGTATCCTTGGATTTGTTGATGATTGCATTCCAATTTGAGCTTCCCTTTTATGGATTCTATATGAGACTTAACCTTATCCAATGAATCCCATAATAAAGGAAAAGAAAAAAAGTTCAGTTTTATAAAAATATGTGTTCCATCGTTATTAGTTATTTGGTTATTTACATGATAATATGCATCTCGACTGTTATATATGTTTTTGACGTTTTGTGTTACCGGGGGTATTTAAAGGGTATTGTTTTACGAAAATCTAGTTTTAGGGCAGTGATGTCTCCCAAGCCTGTTGGAATATGCATCTTCTGTAAAACTGACAACATCCTCTAATGCAGTCCCAATAGCCCAAGATGTTTCTAGAACCTCTTTACCCTTGGGTTTACTGTATCCATTAACAAATTTAGGGGCTTCTTCAACATTGGAAACCACTTTCAGGATCTCTTAATGCTTTTGAACCCTGAATAACAAAGTCTTTGCATTATTTCTAGAAGGTTACATCTTAATCATGCATTTGGGTGTGGTAGAATTAGATAGTGAACACAAATTTTTGAATGCCCTTGTCTCCATCATTGTACCAAATTGTATGAACAAAATCAAGTTTGTATGAATCATAACTATGCACACAGTCTGATCTCAGAATTCAGAAATTAAAATTTAATGAACAAAGAGAGATTGTGCTCTTCATTGTCATACAATAAGGATTTATATAAAAATATAAGGTCAACTACCTAAAACTAAATAAACAAGTAATTGAGCACCTCTTACTTTCCCTGCAAGTTCACTAAATGACCCAGTCAATGTGTGTTATTTCACACAAAAAACACTCCACAGAAGCACCCCACAAGAAAACCTTTAACTTCTTGTTATGTTGTTATACATTCAGTTGTGTTCTTCTAACTGGTGGGATTTGTATGGGAATAAAGAAAAGTGATTAATCCATGTAACAAATAGTCTACATCTGATTTCATACACCAACCATCCAACCAACACCATATTAATCAGGTAAAGGGCATGAACAATTTTTTTGTAAAACTTAGATGGCATTTGTATGGGCTTCCAGGCACATGTTTGATATTAGTATAAAATATATGGTAGATGGGAATTTAGGTGTATGGCTCAAATAACCTTTGCTACCATTTTCGGCTTTAAATTTCTCCACAGAAAAGGAGGGTGACCCTGTGTGGAATCCTCAAGTCTGCTATTTTTCTAGCTATCTTATTAGTAGGTAAGTTCCTTGCCACTTTAATCTCACCACTCATATTGGCAATACATTCCATTGCATTGACATGGCATTGCATTCATACTACACAACTTATAAAAGTGGCTATTAAGGCAAACCAATGTTGTATTGTTTTGGATTGAACCTCATGTTGTTGCAAAGAAAATAGAAGAAGAAGCATTCACATCTGCTTAAGATGTTACAACTTACGAATTAGAAGACAGTGGAAGCCATGTATTGCAACTTGTTCAAAAGAGATTAGTAAGCATATGTTAGAGGCTGCCAAAAAGCATGCTTCAAATGAAAATCCACCTCAAGATAATCACAATTCTTCTCAAGAGGAAGCCTCTGATCCTAACACTCAAGCTTCTATAATTGATATTGCACACCACATTCCACCTTGTATTCTATAGTCATGTATTGTACTAGTGTAATATTCAACACCTGGGTATTTATTTTATCAATACCTAAAAAGATATACGCCATTTAGACATTATAGTTTTAATATCTACCGTTTTTGTCATCATTTTTTTTTAATTTATTTTATGCTTTATGTGATTAATATTCCTTGTTTAGATAACAGTTTTTTTGAATGTTACAAATTTTAACAATATTTGTTATAGTAAAAAGTGCCCTAAAAAGAACCTGTTCTACTTGGGATGTTTGCCACATGATTGTATATAACAAAAACATAAATGTATTATTAAATGGTTATAGCTCTCACATAATTTTTTGAAATTTTTACAACATTAAGAAGGATAATATCTTCTATCATTGGATGCTTTTAGCTATCACCTAATATCTACCAGCTAGGGCTCTATCTCAAGCAGTGTGCATTGCCTATGACTGCATGGAATCTCATTCAACAAGATTATTTTAGCTAAAGCCAATAGTGTTTCACTTTATGCTTGATATAACTAAGATTGTATATGTCAAATATTATGGGATTCACACTTTTCCCCTTTCTTATAAAAATTCATATACAGTGAAAATTTGTCTCTATAGTGGATTGAAAGATCCATACAACTTCACAAGTTGTGTTTTTTGTTGATTGTTACGTGGTAGTTTGCTTCAAACTGGTGCTGCAGGTACTAGTGTTGAGTAAAGTGTCTTCAGAAAGTGGAAGTTGAAAGTCTAGAATAATGCCCTAAGGGTGCATCACGAGTGCCTTCTACAAGTGCGATGGGTCATAGATTTGAGATTATTGCTATTCAATATGTTGCGGATACAAAGAGAACTTAATAGGTCCAAGTGGAAAACATCAGGCCCCATAGATCATAGAACGGTGTAAAAAACATATATGCTAGGTATCAACTTGTGATGTTTAGTATTTGAAACTTTGTCGATACAAATAAAGCCATACTTTGTCTCTCTAATTTAGAATTAGTGTGAGAACCTAGTTTATCATTTAGAACCTTAAATTTTGGTCTCTAAAGGGAATGGCCTTGAATTTTGGCATGTACATGCACAAGATATTCTATGAAAGGTGTGGCTTTATTCTATTCTTTTTGTTCATGAGAGTTGGAAGGGGCAAAGAGGGAAATCAAAAGCTCATAAGTTACAAGGTGTTGAAAACCATAGCAATAAAGGTGGACTGTACACATATATAATGCTCAATTTTATATATGCTAGATATGTGGAGGCATTTTCTCCCTTGCTTGTTGGTTTGGTGATAGGTATAGAATGCATGCATGAGTCGAGAAGTTAGTTTTGTTTTATAGTCTACGGGTTGAATGGATTAGAGAACTATAATTGACAACGAAGTAACCTCCATAATAATTTCCTAAACTAAGGAACTTGTACGCCCAATTTGTAGTAGTGAGTGGCAATCCATATAATCTGTATGTAATGATAGAATAAGTATACTCCCTTTCTATATCGATATGGGAGCCTTAGCACAAGGTATGGACATCCATCAGAGTATAATGGAAAGTGGATTTTTGTTTACAAAATGCCTCAAAGAGATGTGGTCTCATGGAATTCTCTCAAACTCTTTGAGGTAATAAAGCACTATGGAATGTACCCTAACTATTTAAGCTTTGTTTATATATGCTTGCATATTTTGTCTCATTTATGTTTCTTGGAGAGCTAATATGTTAAAGCACTTAGTCGTTCTTTCAATCTACTTTGACGTCAACACTTCACATTCACTACATTCTCGAGAGTGAGTGTTAGCAAACTTACATGTCTCACTTGCATTTGTATTCAATTATTACACAACTAACTATTATTTAACATCCCTTCCGATGTACTTTGCAACATTTGTTTTGTCTTGGATAGAAAGCCATAATTGTCAATCACACCCCTTACCAACATCAACTACAAAAGTAATAACTATCCCTCTAAATCAAATAACATATACTGATCGGCGTTCACATTGCATTGTACACATGCAATTGCTAGTAGGTAATTATTTTAATGGGGTGTTATTACGTCGAAGGCATTTCCTTAGGTAGAAACTTGGAGGTTGTCTGATAGTCATACCAACATAGGGCGATCGATCTTTGTCGTCTATTTGATAGGCCATATCAACGGCCTCAAATGAATCTCGGTCATTTGTCCATGCTTTGTTTATTTCTAGGTTCTGCCAAATGTTATGCGCTAATAGATTTTACAGTAAAGCATTTTACCAAATGAAATAACGAGACAAATTTTCATGGAAACGATTATGACAGTATACAAAAGACATGTGATTCCTCTCGAAACAAACATTGTTTCACCGTATGCAACAAACATGTCTCCAACCCACTCAATTTACATTTCCCAGTGTACTCCTAGCCTATGTCAAAATACAAGCTTTCAAACAAGGTATAGAGACGCATGCACACTCACGACCTGTGTCAACATTTATACAAAGTTTGGAACAAGGTATGGACATCCATCAAAGCATAAAAGATAGAGGAGTTGATCCATTCTGCGTTGCCCAAACGAATCGCTCTTGTTGGGATGGGTAGATCGGGGAAAACTCTACTCCTCAAAAATGTGTTTAACAGCGAGTTCGAGGCTCTTTTTTCCAATGATAGCTTGATGCTTTGGCTTACTGTTTTAAAAATTCCCACCTTCAAATGCTCTAAGAAATGACCTTGTCAAATAAATAGCTATTCAAATAATTGACAGATTGCAGAGCAAAGAAGAAGAGGTGAAAATATGGCCAAGTGGGAGGTTGAGAAAATAACGTCGCTTTGTTTTTAGATGATGTTTGGTAAACCAAAAATAAAGGAGTTGTGCGTGTCTTGATCTCTCCACACCGCAACCCAAACCTCTAAATTGTATCAAGTTTGCTAACAAAAACTGAGCATCTGAGAATCGACTCAGGGGCCATTCGTCTGTCGCATCATTCTCACAAACACTCATATAACCAACTGTTGGAAGGGCTCAATTATCAGTTGTTTATTTCCAAATGCATCCAGCTGTCCAATTGGAATAATTGCAGGAGGATGATAATTGACAAGTTGTTAACATTTCAGTAGATTTTCCACTATATTTTATTTAGGTTTCCCCTTGAGCATTGACCATTGAAGTAGCGAGGCGTGTGTCCAGGGAGTATGAGAGGCCTTCCCTTAGCTCTCAAAGTGATAGTGTAGATTGATGGCGTGCGTCATCTGACTTGAGGGAATTTAGACATTGAACAGTTTGCAAAGGCTCAGGTTGAGTCCTATGATTCTCTGTGGACTTTAACATTTCTCATACAATTATGTTTTCTTAGGTACATCTCTGCCTTCTCAGAAAATGAAGTCATCTTTACTCCAATATGTTAGCAAGCTATGGTATTGGATCAAAGGGTTCATGTGAGCGGACATGATCCTCTCCAAACAACATAGAGATTCGTCTATTTCTGTTAGTCGAACGTTCGGGCCTTATTAGAGCCACTTCTTAAGGATTCAGGTGGAAGTGTGATTTGCATTCACTAAGTGAACCATCCATATGGCTTAACATAGATGCAACACAATGTTATTCTTAAGCTCGCTACATTTTTCCATATCAATAGCTCATGTTACTCAATACTTATTTCATCACTGTCCCACACTCAAAATTTCATAGATCAATAGGAATGTTGATGTTCCAAACACACCCTAATCTTCTATCTTACTTATGGTGAATGCAAACTAAACCTATTTCACAAAGCATAAAGGATAAATGAATTTTGAAGAATGATGTTGTCTACAAATGCTTTGTAGACATGTACCCTGCACAATGTCAAACCTTACAGCATAGGCATGTTTGAAGCATTTAGTTTTCCTTCAGGTTAGACATCTTGCCCAACTATTTGACTGATTCCCCAACATCCAACATGCTTAAAACCTCTAAATCTGAAGGATTGACTTAAGAAATAAATAAATAGATTCCATAATAGCATTTCTAGAGTGTAATCCTGAATCTTAGACATTGGAAATTTAGTTTTTTCAAATTTTCCTTTTTATTAGGATAAAATATTCTTAGCTGCAAACTGACCAAATCCAAAGATATGTCGCTTAAAACTTGCTTCATAAAAGGGCTTTAAATATTTAGTATATGTTACTATTAAATTTTCCTAAATGGTGGGCATACTTTATAAGTGTAAGCCACGTGACATAAATGCCCAAATTTTGTGAATTTTTGGCATTTTTAAAAATGTTTAAGATAACACCATTGTAATTGTTGGTCAAACTTCCCGTTGTGGAAGCGTGAAGGTTTTTGGAATATCTTGATTTTCACACTAAAGTTTTATATATTAAAACTCTTTGGGCATTAGTTGTGTTTGTTTTTCCACGTTGTTCATAACATATCGAAGTCTCATAAGACACTGCTATTAGATTCAAGTGCCTAAAATAAAATCTTGTAACTTTTAATTGTATTGACCCTGCTAACAAAAATTGAGCATCTGAGAATCGACCCATGAGCCATTCATTTGCCGCATCATTCCCACAAACACTCATATGACCAACTGATGGAGGGACTCAATTGTCACTTGTTTACTTCCAATTAATTGAGTTTAAAATTGAAAAGTGTGGGTGCAAAGTGTGACAAGAAGTTAGCATTGTGGTAGATTTTCCCTATATTTTTTTTGTCTTTTTAAGGGTGATTTGCATTCACGTAAATAATGTAAGTGAAATTGAGATGATAAATTACAACACAATATGCAAACATTGTTTGGGTGGGAACAATATGAACTGTGGAATAGATGTGGGACATGCAAGTATTTAATTCCCATAATTTTTTATCTCCAACTTTTCATTCATGTCTTTGTCTTATATAACAATTTACACGCCATTAAATCTAAAACTTTGACAGGATAAGAAACAAAACAAAATAATATCAAAGCCCATTTTCCCCATATTTTTTCAAAATATTTTATTATTTTTTGTAGTGTTCGTATCAGTTGTTAGTGCCCTACAATTGACGTGCAAGTTTATTGCACTGACTGAGTGAGCCCTCCATATGGATTAACATAGACGCAATACAATGTTATTCTTAAGCTCATTACTATTTTTGATATAGTTGGCTTGTGTGACTCAATACTTATTTCACACTTGTTCTATGCCCCACACTTGTTCCATAGATCAATAGGAATGTTGATGAGGGGAAACCCTAATCACTATCTTATTATCTAAAAAGAAAACCTAAACGCAAATGTGCATGAAATTGACGACATAAGAAACCCAAAATGCAATGCTTTTAACCTTGTCACCTATTAGATTTTTCCTCTTTTATATTTTGGCCCCTTTAAGTATAAATTGCATTCACCTAAATAATGCAACTGAGATTGAGATGATACAATGGAACACATATAAAAAATATTATTTGGATGGGAACAATATGAGTTGTGGAATAGGTGTGGGACACACAAGAATTTAATTCCCATAGTTTTTATTTCCAACTTTCCATTCATGTTTTTCAGCTTATCTAACATATTAAATGTCGTCCAATCAAAAAAGTTAACACTTTAAAAGATAAAATAAAATAATAGCAAAGCCCTCTTTTCCATTTTTTCTTTCAAAATATTCCATTGCGTTCAGTTGTGTATGACCGGTTTATGGTGACATACAACTTATGGACAAGTTAATGACACTGACTAAGTAACCCCTCCATATGGCTTAAATTAATGCAATACACCTATATTCAAAAGGTCAATATTATTTTCTATTTTGTTGACTCGTGATACTCAATACTTCTTTCATCATGTCTCACACCTATTTTGCGGCTCAATAGGAATGTTTATGAGGGGGAACCTTAATCGCATTCTTAAAATCTAAAAACAAACCATAATCATAAATGAGCATGAAATTGACAACATAATGAACCCTCAATGCAAAATTGTAGTTTTTAACATATGTTGACTTCGAGATTAAACCAAAAATGCAAGTTTGCCTTTGAAGTATTCATTGACAACACCTTGCTTTCTAAGATATCTCCAAACTATATTGCCACGATGCCCTACACAACGTATCCCCTTTCTCTTTCGAACAATTGACAAAAAAATACACATGTTACATATGTGCCTCGTCGTAAGAAAGATGGCTTCCACAAAATGGTTCCACCCAATATTATCCTCTCCTCATTGGTTCTCCTCCCTCTAACCCTCTCTTCTACACCCCTCTTCCTCATTTTATGTTTTTCTCCCTGGTTTTTGGTCCTATTAAAATCATTCATATATTCATAGCATTTGTACCTTTAAGGGTGTAATGAATGAGCAATACTTTTATTTTTAACATGTATTTTAATGATTATTTTTAATTTAAAATTTGTTTCTCAGCAATTTAGGGTAAAATTTGACAATCGTTTAGATATTTTTTGTGATTTTAATTGTAAAATACTTGTAAATATTTGAAATAAACATTTCATACAATTTGTATAGTTAACATGTAACCATCATTTTTAATATAAATTTATATGTAAACAATATCAATATACATAAATATATACTAATATACATATTTTAGATAAATATATGTAAAACATGTCAAGAGTTATCATCCGCAAGACACATATTCCACTTACGTCACAAATCCCATATAGATACACTGAGAATAATACATCTTGACATCTTTTATATAGATTTATCTGACATATATATGCAATTTGATATAATCTTTGTTGCTCTTCATTTTTAAAATTCAGTCTTAGTTGAGCCATGTGAAAAAGTATATAAAAAATATTGTATAAATATTTTAAGGATAAAAAATAAAATTGTTGTTTATACAAATAGAAAAACTATAATATATAATATTCCGTCTAACTTAATAATACATAAATAGAATATTAAATTAAAATATTACAAAATTTCAAAATATATTATTGGTAATTAACATTTTCATTGCAATATAAACTAAAAATAATGTAAACTTGTAAATATATTTAAGGATGTTGCGTAGATGAATTTACATCTATCTTTAATTTAAATTTATTTATGTAAAATAAGTATGTATGACTTGAGATATGTAAAATTGAATAAAAATCTGAAAAAACAAAAAATCATATCAAACCTTAATTCGAAAAAAAAAAAATGTTCATATGACTCTTGGATACTTGTTTAATATTTATTTTTTGGTTTTTGGTTTTATATTATATATTTAGATTTTCATATTGTTTTTTAGTTTTACGTCGGGCATTGAAAAGATATAATGTTTATAAATTAAATCTTTTTTTATATTTATTATTTTTTCTTTGAGAGGCATGATATTAGAGTCATTCACTCCATACTATTATTGTAGAATGGCTATATGAATAAACATTAGAGTCCTCCACTCCATGCTACCATTGTAGAATGTCTCTCTGCATGATAAACATTATAATAACACTCTTTTATATTTTTGAAGGGTAATTTTTGAAAATTGTCGTCATCTAAATGGGTTAACATGGATATGTAACCATCAAATTTAAGGGAATTTTTAACACGTGCATGTTCATTTAAAAAGTTTATCAACTAATTATGTAATTAATTAAATGATATATTATTGTTTGTTAAACTTAATTTTTATTTATCGAATCCTCTTATTCTATTATAAATTTCTTATTTAATTGAGTTTTAAAAAGATATTCATAGTTTAACTAACTGTTAGTACAAAAAAATGTTTAAGTTACATCTATTAATTTTTTGTTCGACTTTTCTCTTTTTCATTTTATCACAACTTATTAGTCTCTGCGTAATAGCTCTCGCATGCTTATTTATGTAAAGAGGCATCCTACAATGACAACAAGGTGTGTAATGGAGTGAGTTGTTCATTTTTATAACCGACAATAAAAAATTAATATTTCCAACTTATGAAAAACATATATATTGTTTGAATTGTTTGAGAGAGAGAGAGAGAGAGAGAGTGTATATATATGTATATTGTTTAAGTTACGTCTATTAATTTTTTGGTCGACTTTTCTCTTTTTCATTTATATCGCAACTCATTAGTCTCTACGTAATAGCTCTCAATTGCTTATTTATGTAATAGAGGCATCCTACAATGACAACAAGGTGTGTAATGGAGTGAGTTGTTCATTTTTATAACCGACGATAAAACCTTAATATTTCCAACTTATGAAAAACATATTGGTTGAATTGTTAGAGAGAGAGAGAGATTAGAGAGAGAGAGAGAGAGAGTGTGTATATATATATATATATATATATATATATATATTAGTGAGGAGAAAAAATATCTATCCTTCAAAATTTTTTATGTTATATAACACATTAGCGAGGAGACAAACTATTATCTTTTGTTGAAATGATTGTTAGCGTTGATTTAAGTCATGTATATAAAAAATAGATGTTTGAGATTTGTTATTTCATTTCAAGTATGTTTTATTTTGTTTTTTTCGCATATTTTACCTCTTGACATATTTTATTATATTAAAATTTATTGTAATAATATTAATAATTATAATAAGTATATTATACCCATTTATTCTACTTTATAACATTATAGTTTATGTAAGTATTTTTTCCATGTCCAATTGTCTTAAGGGCATCAAGATAATTTCAAGTAAAATTACATTTGTATCATGAACTTTCCAATATATCTATCTTATGTTACATATTTGTTATGGTTTTTAAGTCATTCGGTAAAAATAGGTTTGAGATTTGTTAGGATTTTCATTTCAAGTATATTTTATTTTGTTTTTTTCGCATATTTTACATATCAACATATTTTACATAGATTTATTTACTAGTATACCTATGGGTCGTCTACATACTTCAGTTAATATTGCGGAGAGGTATAGCTTTATTATATTGTAATCATATCGTGAATAATTGTACGGATAAATATATTATACTATTATAATATTATAGGTAACACAATGTATTTTATTTCACGGGTAAAAAATTAATTTAATTTAACGGGAGCAACATCAGACTCTTTCACTCCATATATACAACTATAGATGCCTCTCGACATAAAGACTCTTTCACTCCATATATACAATGTAGATGCTAATTTCGGCATAAAGATAAATAAATAGGGTCCACACCTTTAAAGATTAATAAATATATAAAAAAGTTTACTTCATATTACTTGGAATTATTGCTAAAATGTTATATTTTAGGGGCCCTCGCTTTTAAATAATTACATATGAAGAATTATTAATGGAAAATCTATATTATATTTATTTCACTTTTAAATAATTACATTAAACATAAGGGCCTCACTTTTAAATAATTACACAAGAAATTTATATAGGAGAAAACCTAAAATATTATATTTATAGAGTCCTCACTTCTAAATAAATTATATAACGACTTTTAAATGAAGGCATTACCCCTATGGGAAAAGGCTTTGCAGACATTCATGGGACTGTGTCAAATTTGACGGCTTAAATGATGGTTTTGCTATTTTTAACAATTTTGCTTTTGCTATTTTTAACAATTTTGCTTTTGCTATTTTTAACAATTTTGCTTTTTTGATTTTGCATGTTGCTTTGGCTTTACTATTTTTAAATTTTATTTTATAGCTTTTGCATGCATTAACCTTTAAATACTGGTCACTAACACTATAATTTCATTCTTCAGGCTCTCCAAGTTCCAGTCAATTCCCTGCGTTAAATTGCGTTGCAATTGCTTTAAAATTTATGCTTGTATGCATTTAAATTCTTGTTTATACTTGTATGTAGCAGTAAGAACTATATTTCTTAGCCTCCCTTATGACCAGTTCTAACAGCTTTGGTTCTTGGTCAATGAGGTTATTGTTTTGTGTTGTATCTGTTTAGCTTTTGAGCTGTCATTGTGAGGAGGTATTAACCGTAGACTTGTCCAAACTATCATCTGTTGTCACAAAAACTCTGAATCTTCCAGAATTGCCAAAAGGAAACTCACAATTCATCCTTTGAAGGTTCATAGGTTGCCACATTCGCCAGCAGCTTCATGCCCCTAAGTAGACAATAATACTTACTTTAGGAACATGTGGATGGTATCATTTAAATTAAAGTTTATACTTGTATTATCAATTTAGTAGAACTATGTTTCTAATATGCCTCCATCTTATGACACCAGTAGGAGCAATTCAACTTTTTCTTGGTCAATGATGAAAAGGTTTGTTTTGTGTTGTTCTTTTAGCTTTTGAGCCTCGCATGAAGGTATTACCATAGAACTTTCCATAAATATCTTCTACTTCTAAAAATAGGAAATCTTGTTAGAATTGCCAAATGGCAATATACTTTTCATCCCTTTGAAGGTTTAACGATCATTATTGCATACTTATCCAATCAAGTACAAGTTTTCAGCAGCTTCAAAGAACTAATAGTCATCGTTGTTACCAATTGAATCCAAAGATGTCTTGGGGTTCTTCACTGTAATTTTATTTGCGTTTATGGAGAACTTTATGTAGAATTTAACATGCATTCATAGTTCTTGGAATTTGAGAAGCCTTGTGTGCACCTAACAACCTATGATATTCCATTTTTTTGGTACTCAATTTTAAATTTCAAAAGCTTAATTCTTTTGTTCTAAAGCAGAAAAACAACTACAATTATGTACAACTTTAAAGGAGCAACAACTATGGACTAGTGTTAAATCAAGGTAGCTAGTAGAAATATGACATTATTAAGGACCTTCACCTATAATGAGCTGATACAAATAGATATCAAGTGTCACAAATTTGTCTAAATCTTATTACTTGGTCACTTTTTCATTCCCCCCCACCCCCACCACTTCTCTGTTGTCCATGTTCCAAAATTCATGGAGTTCATCTTCAGTGTATTAAATGTGCCCTTGTTTATTTCTAGAAGTGTTTTGAACTGCACTGCATATATAATTCATTTAAAATATTGTAAAATTACCTCTATATTAATTTGTACCTTTGAAAATTGGTGCTCAGCTATTCATTGATCAATTTATAATCTCGTCGAAAATAGGGTTGTTTTTTATGTAACTAATTGAATAAGTATAGATATATTTAGTTTTATTAACTTCTTTTTTCACTTTTTTGTAGGGTATTTGTGATTCTCATTCTCCCACAGTAAAGAAGAGAGTGTCGTCTCTAAACAAACTTCAGGTGGGTTTCAATATTGATTGAAGTATTTATTCATTTGTTTTGTTTATTGCATGTTATGGATTAAAAAATTATTGTAGAGTGCTTTCATGTTATTTTCTTTTGATTGTTACATTTTTATTTATATTTGACTCCAATCCTTTTTCCGAAGTGACATGTGGGGGCATGTGCCTTCGTCAATGACATGATTCGTTATGTGTTGAGGGGCTTGTTCCCCAATGAGGCCATTTCGAAGCGTCCCAAGTTGGACGTTAGACTGATCATTGACAAGGCTTTTTAAGCTTTCTGTCATACCTAAAAACATCTTCTAGAACTAACATACTTCTTTTCCCTCTCCAGTTTAATATGATGCAGACTAGAAACACAATTCCCCTCCCTACAATGGGATTGACATTAACTATGCCTCACTTGCAGAGGGAAGAAGAGTTTAAATGTCTTCAATGTGTTGTTAATGTTTTGCATTGCAGGCAACTGAAACCACCTAAAACAGTGATAGCTGAAATGATCAGAGATCGCCTCCACCTGATGCCAACATCCCCAATTTTTCTCTCCAAAATCCAAACGATTGGAGATCATTCACGAGGCTTCTACTTGATTTATGATTCTAACAAAGATGCATTGAAATATGAACCACCCCACAAATTGAGGAGAATGGGAATACCAATTGAGGCATCTACAACTGGACAAAAATACAAGAAACGTGCAAAGAAAATTGCACAAGCAAAAATAAGAAATTTGATTTTAAAAAATAGCTTGTAGTGGTTAGTTTATAAGTGTTTGTCTATAAGTGTTTTTGAAACAAACTGTAACTCGTTCCAAATAATTCCATGTATGTATTGTGGCAGTATATATCCGACAGAGAATCAAACTTATCAAACACATGTTCATTTTTTGTTATCCAACAACTATGCATTCCTAATTTCTTTATCATTGTGTCTCCATACAAATACCTATAGTTTTCTCACTTCAAGTGTACATATTGTTCTTATTGTTTTCCATTCTATTTGCTTAACATAATAATCTGTAATTCATTTCAAATAAATGCATGTATATATTGTGGCGGAACATATGGAACACAAAATCTAACTTTTCAACAAACATGTTCAATTTTTCCTTTATACAATTGCAATCTACTTTATGTAAACCAACAACACATTTTTAATGTGTTCTTCATTATATCTTTCCTTTATACAATTGCTCGCTTCTTTATGTAAACCAACAACAACGCATTTTTAATGTGTTCCTCATTATATCTGCACACAAATACATATAGTTTTAAAATGCCGAGAAAGAATCATGCAATTTTTAGTTATTTTCATGCAAAGCTTTGTACATTATATCACTTTTTTGCATATTGAATTGTTAAAGGGTTAGACCTCATGTTTGCGCTTTTTAGAAAATATAAATGAAAAAGGAAGCAAACTTTAAAGGTTCTCATTGCTTACAAATGCATGCTTTCCAGAACACATCCTTCATTTCATCTTTGACTACACTACAAGTTTACATTTTCCACCATACATTTGCAGAACTCTGACTATCTCGAGCATCTTTTAGTTGCCATGGAAATAAATTTGACACACGAAGGAATTTCTCAATTGATTGAGGTTGGTTCCATTGTTGACCCCACATTTCAGATACTGCACTTGTCCTCCCTAAGGTCCATTCTCAACACGGCTGCCCAACATCGTGTTGACCTTTCAGATGGGAAACATTTTCAGACAACACTTCTACCCTCCAAATTTGCAAGCCGTGTAACTGACAAATCAATACAAGAAGGCTCCATTGTGTGCTTACACAAATCCCTTGTTAGAATGATCAAAAGTGAATTGTAAGCTTCATCTCCTGCTCGATTACCAATGTATATAAACTCCCTATATTAATTATAATTTCTTTATGTTTGTTTTTTTCATCCGTTGCTCAATTCTAATTCTATCATGATTTTCTTTTCCACTACAGGATTGTTCTTATCATTGAAATGGATGTTCTTGTCGAAAAACATTTGATAATCGGTGCTCCAACCCGACTACCAACAAATGCTCTCCAAGACAGTCAGTTGCCTCAAACAGATGCAAGTGCCAATCAGGTTAACAAATATTTTGTGAGAACACCAACTAAAATAAGTGGATTGAATACATCTATGCGCATGTGGTCCATAGAGGGTCGTGCCCTAGCAAAAAGAAACCCTTCGCGAATATCACAATGCAAGGGGAGATGGTTCTGTGTTTGGGTTTGATTTTGTGGATCAGGAAGGAGGGGAAATCCACATCACCTGTTTCAATGAGGCCGCGGAAGCATTCTATGAGCAGATTGAAAATGGGAAGCTATATACAATTTCCAATGGGAGGATTGCGAGGATTGCTGATGGAAAGCTATGTTACAACCATTTGAACAATGCTTTGGAGATTTTCCTGCAACCTTCCTCAACCATATCTCCACTCATAGAAAATGAGGATACAATACCTTCCCATCACTTTCACTTCACCAAAATCAAGGACATACCTGCAAGCGTTGAAGGTTCTACAGTTGATTTGATTGGCATTGTTCTTACGATGTCACCATGCTCAACAATTCGTCGGCATGACAAGTCTGAAACAAAGAGAAGAACACTACAATTAAAGGACATGTCGGGATTCAGTGTAAGTGTCACATTGTGGGGACAACACTTAGATGAGATAAAAAAATGAAATTGAATACATGATTTCTATACCACCTTTTCCGGTCCTTTCCTTGAAACTTTTGCTCGCTCTCCAGTTTCAATGGAAGCTCAGTTGACACTGTAGTTTCAAGAACCAAATGTTACGTCAACCCTCTAATTTCATATAAACAAATACACTTCAAATAATGGGTTGATTCTGATGACTACTCCCTTCCGGTACCCTCTATCACAAGCCAATTTATGGTCCCTCCAAAAATCTTGACCTATGTAGCAATGATTTCGGAGGTATTACATATGAGGAACACAGAGAAATGAATGGGCCATGGTTACTGCAGAAATCACAAATATCAACATGAAAAACTTTTTTTATAAGGCATGTCCTCTTCAAAAAGGTGACAAACAATGCAGGAAAAAGGTGAGAGAGAATGGTAATGGTTCATGGTTATGTTCGAGTTGCAACGTACAAGTTCAGAACTATGATTATAGATATGCACTAAGGATCAATCTAAAGGACCCAACAGGAGAAATCCAGTCAGTTACCTGCTTTTGATGAGACAACTGAGTCAATCATGGGTGTTGAAGCTAGCGATCTCCACCTATTGTCTATAGACGAAGATGCAACCAGTGAAATTACAAGCAATGTCATCGGCAACGAATACTGCTTCACACTTTCCCTGAAAAAAGAGACATACTTGGAAACAACAGATTGAAATGTGTCATCCTCAGTTCTAAGAAAGTGGATAACAGTGCAACTCCTCCGTAACCTTCTTTGGAAAATACTTCTAATGTATCCGTCCCTTCAAAGGATTTACACCCTCACCCATCCCATTCTATACTTTGAACTATCACCACTATGTTGCTTATTTTATATCTATGTTTCAGCCCTTTTTCCTTGCTCTTCAAAAGAAAATGTAGTTCCTTATAAACCGACATACTATTGTCACCTACTACTATGTGGGATTGTAACAATTTTAAGAAAATAAATGCATTTAACTTGCACTTTTATTATGTACGTATTTTCATCCTTGTATAGTATTAGAACGTATTGTATCTTTCCATATAACAAAAATTATTTTTAGGCAACACATAATTTTTGCTTTAGTTATCCTCAAATTGTTACCTCTTATGATTAGTTCCATTAGACTCCACATGCATTTCAAATGTCTATAGTTTATTGATTCATGACATACTATTCCTCCTACTACTATGTGGATGTAAAATATTTCCTCGTCTCTTAACAAACCAAATGGAATTCCCCAAATTAAATACCTCTACAACTCATGGTATTGATGCATTCCAATACTCTGACGAAACGTATGAACACTCATTGTCTTTTTGCCAACACCCCAAATTAATTTTCCTTAAAGAAGACAAATCAAACAGTTCTTGCTCAACCATGATGGTAACACTCTTACATTTACCATGCCAGTCTAAGCTTCAACCTCACCTATAAATGAATACAGTACAAAGGGCTTGTTCTCAATGGCCATTCCCAACTTTGCTTCTGGATTGAAAAGTAATGTGGCAACAATGCATAAAAGGAGTTCCAATGCATAAATATGCTCTTCATTTGATGCGCTACCATGATGGCCACTCCCATACCCAAGATTTTCACTTTCTCGAGAAAATAGGGTTGTTTTTTCTAAACCTCATAATGAGGCACAAAAGCCAATCCATATGAAGTTTTCATGGAACAAAAAATCAAATATGGAATCCCTACAACAATTGGAGATCTACGAAGAAAACTATTGGAATTCCCCAAAGATAATCTCCCAGACAACTTTAATGTGGTTTGGATTCAGCCTTTGAGGGACGCATTCATTTTGGGCAAAAAGTAGAAGTGAGATTTCAGATATGGTGGAACAAATGGGGACACCAACCTTATTCTTCACTCTAAGTGTTTATAGACACTAAATGGTCAGATCTCCACAGTATTATGTATGGTGAATGCCCTATTGATCCTCAAGCCGCACAATGTTGGAGAACACTTAACATTGTCTCAAACCCTCATCGAGTATCAACATACCTGCATCACAGATTCACAATATTTCATGAAGAAATATTGCAGAAGGAACTTGGAGCAGTAGACTATTGGTACATGTAATAAAATCTACTATTTAATAAGTTTTTTCTAGACTACATAGCTAATATTTATGTTCTCTTCCATCTCGTAGGTATGAATGGCAACATAGAGGCTCTGCACACATCCACGGTTTATTGCGGCTCAAGAACACACCATAAAGTTGACGCAATGGACTGGGAGGATACAACAAGTTATTGAGGCAACAAAACAATACTTTGATAAGTTCATTTTCCTGGAACCCTTGTCCCGCTTGCAACCACTTGGATTTTGTTCGTAGGTCACTGCTAGATGACCCTTGTTTGCTAAATACAACACAAATACTATCCTCCTCCCCACATGCAGACCTTGAAGAACTACTTAATCATGTTCAACGCCACACAAAATGTTTCAGAAGTAGACATGCCTACATAGAAATCAATCACAGCTACAGTGCAGGTACAACGCACCATGGGTCACGCAATCTACTTCATCCCTGCTCATTGAAAGTGATGGGAAAATTAAGTACCTCCCTTCAAGAAATGATGATAGAATGAACATACACAATCAAACTATGATATCCATATGGAGAGAAAATGTCGATTGCCAACTAGTACTTTCCTGCCATGCAGTTCTGAAGTATATTGCAAAATATGCTTCAAAAGCATAGCAATGTTCAGAAACCTATCAACAAATGCTATCCAGATTTTCAAGAGATGCTGATGCGGATTCACTAGCACACATTATGATTAAAAAAATTCTCATAGAGAGCATTGTTGAACATGACATAAGCGCACAAGAAACATGCCACATGCTGCGAAAAATTGCCACTTGTTATGTGCAGTCGTTCGTTTGTATCATTAAATGTTGGCAAAAAAATATTGAGACGTGTCGTTGAAAGTGACGCTGATGTACAAGAAACAACCACTTTCTTGGATGCATATAGAGTTTTCCCTGCAACCATGGAACACCTACCACTTATTCAGGTTGCTTGAGATTGAAGCTACAACAGGAACCGTAAAGGAGATACATGGAAACTGCGGTCGACTAAAGCAATTGTCTGGGTCCACCCAAGATTTGTGGATGTCCCAACTCAGGATTCAACATCATATGACCTTTTTTGTTGGTCAGAACTCCTTTTATACAAAGCCTTTCAGAAATATTGCCTCTGAATTTGGCTTAAGCCCACATGACATCAACGACAGTGTCAATCTATGACAAAACATGATCACATTCAAACATAATAGCAATTGAGAGTGACTATTAGGAGAACTTAACATGGATATTATTTGAAATTTATTACATAAATAACACATTTATAAAAGTAAAATTATAATGTCTTTTACAAATTTGTTATATCTTTACTATGCAGCTAAAATATCAGGAAGCGTTGTCAAAGACAGACTTATCAACATCAACTACAAAATTAATAACTTCCCTCTAAATCAAATAACATATACCATTGGCGTTCACATTGCATTGTACACATGCGATTGCTAGTTTAATAATATTAAGTATAAAATTAATATTATATATTAATAATTAAAATAATAAATTATAATATAAATTAAATTTTATATTATATATTATCATTTAAAATATTATATTTATAGGGGCCTCACTTTTAAATAAATTATATAATATAGTATCACTTTTAAAAAATTACATAAGAAAGTTATATAGGGGAAAACCTAAATTATTATATTTGTAGGGCCCTAACTTTTAAATAAAATACTTAATTAAGTAATAAGTTTAAAATATTATTTATGAGGTGAATATATAGATAAATTAACAAAATAATTAATTAAAATTTATATTATATATGGTTTATAATTTAATAATATTAAGTAAATAAAATTAATATTACATAATTGATGACAATGATGTGATGATGGCGGAGGAGAAGGACCATGACCGGAAGATGGCGAACATAATGATAATGATAATGGCGACGATGATTAAATCAATCACGACGATGATGAAAATGACTAAGATTATGATGAAATGACAACCACGTTGAAGACGATGATGATCATGACAACGAGGATGAGGACAACAATGAAGATGACCATGATTAAGATGAAGATAACCATGATGATAATGATGACATTTATGATGCTTATTACTATTAAAATTAATATAATAATAATAATAATAATATGGATGTATAATAATAATATTAAGCATTAATAATTTACATTTGTATATGGTTTATAATGACCAATAATATTAAGTAAATAAGATTAATATTACATAATTGATGACAATGTGATGTGATGATGAACTACGCTAGGAGAATGACCATGACCAAGAAAATGGTGATCAAAATGATGATGATAATGGTGAAGATGATTAAATCGATCATGACAATGATGAAAATGACTAAGATTACGATGAAATGATAACCACGCTGAAGACGATGACGATCTTGATGATGAGGAGAATGACCATGTCTAGGAAAGATGGTGATCATAATGATGATAATAATGGTGAAGATGATTAAATTGATCATGACAATGATGAAAATGAATAGAGATTACAATGAAATAAAACCACCGAAGATGATGACGATCATGATGACAAGGACAACAATGACGATGACAATGATGCCTATCAAGATAACCATACACCCCATGTTATGATATATTACTATTACTGATAATATAATAATATAATGTTAATAATAAGAGTTTTTATTTTTATAAATCATAATAATAATATATGCCCACTTCGACCCTCTGTCCACCTTGACCAAATGACTTGTCCACGTTGGGACTAAAGGTGAATCCTTGCACCCCCTTTGCAACTCTGGTGCCACTCCCCACCGTGCCCACACACCCACAATGCTTCTCGGTCAAGCATGTTTGCCTTTTTTTATGTCTCCTCTAGTGTGCACACAAATTTTTTTCCTTCCTCCTTATTGTATTCACCCACACTCGACTCCTCCTAGGACGAATAATCATGAAACTGGGATACAAGTTTGTAGAGATCCTCAAAAATATCATCCACTGTCTGAGTTGACTGAATACCCCAGTAGCATAACGTGGCATCATAACTAACTTTCCAACATTTTTCACATATAATCTGTGAGTTCTCAAAGTCTATCTCTTGTTCACATTTGTGGTTTGGAGTGTTCAAGAAAATTTAATTTGGCACCTTAGCACCCACAAACACATTGATGCACATCCGGGAAAAAACCAGTCTTGATTTTGGTTTCGTGGCTGGGTCTACAAATAAGCACGCCCATGGATCTAGCCATGTTGAAGAACACCTCAGGTTCCCAGAACTCCAAGGGTAGAGTAGGAATTCAGATCCACATGGTAGTTTCAAAAACTTATAATTGATTTTAGCCTTAGGCACCAACGACAAATGATGAGAGCAATTTTCCCATAAAACCATGGTCTTCCCAGAAGAAACCTTTGTAATTCCACATCTTCTTAAAAGCATAAAAGGAATAGATATCCCCCCAAGTGCCCTCACTTTAAGTTTACAAACCCATTTCCTCTTGCGTCATTCTCTTACAAAGTTGATATTTGGTCAAAGGCCTCCAAACCTTCTAATAACTACACATTTGAATCTACTCTAGGCTCGACTCACCACATCCTCTGGGATCTCCATATGTGAATCATCTTCAACTGATGATGGAATAAGTTTAAGAGGATATCTAACATCAATGCCGAACAATCTAGCTACCTAAGATATAGCTGTAGTAGGGGTAGTCAAAGATGTAGTAGGGAGCAAATAGACGCAATATTAAGCAGTTTGAGTCATCATAGTCATCATCATGATTTTCATCGTTGATATAATCATCATTAAATCATGATCGTGATTTTCATCTTCACATTCATTGTCATTTTTATCTTCCATCATCATTGTTATCATGCATGTTTAGGGTTTAATGTTTATAAATTGTGGCATAGTTGTAATATTTTTCATCGTCATCAGTATCATCAGATAGTTTTGTCATCATCATCCTCATCATCATTATCACCACCATTAACACCACCACCATCAAATATTTTTGTCATCATCATCATTATGAATTTATTAATTTTATTTTAGTTATTGATATTATTATGTGAATTTGTAAATAAATTAAATATTACAATCATTGACAAATCATGATATTGATTGTCATCTTCACATTCATGGTCATTTTATATGTCATCATCATCATTATTGTCACCATTATTATCATACATATTTAGAGTTTAAGGTTTAAATTGTTGTTTTGTACAATTTTTTGTGTTGTTAAAGAGGAGTGCTAATATTGTGAATGTCACATCAATTTTTTAGGGATCCAATGAGATTTGAAGGTTTGACATGTTATCATTTATGATATATCATTTTCATCATTCTCCATTTTTGTTATCATCATCATCGACATTGTCACTGTTGTCATCATCATTGTCATCTTAACCATCACCATCATCCTCATTGTTGTCCTTGTCATCATCATCACAATTTTATCCATCAATGTCTTCTTCATTGTTTTCATTTTCACTATCATCAATGTTAAGGTTATTTTGTCATCGATTGATCGTGATCATAATTTTCATCTTCACAGTCACAATTATTATCATTTTCCATCATTATCGTCCATGATTAGGGTTAAATTTTACAAATTTTGGTTATTTGTCATCATCGTTATCATCATGGTTATTGTCATCTTAATCATCAGCGTCATCTTTGTTGTTCTTGTCATCATCATCACAATTGTAATCATCATCATCTTTGTCAGGTGATTTTCATTTTCAAAGTCATCATAGTCATCATCATGATTTTCATCATCGATATAATCATCGTTAGATCATGATTTTGATTGTCATCTTCATAGTCATGGTCATTTTCATTGTCATCATCATCATTATTGTCACCATTGTTATCGTACATGTTTAGTAATTAAGGTTTAAAAATTGTTGTTTTGTACAAGTTTTTTTGTTTTTTGGGATGAGCGTTAATATACTGAATGTCACATTAGTTTTTTAGGGATCAAATGAGATATTAAGGTTTGACATGTTATCATTTATGAGATATCATTTTCATCGTTATCATTTTTGTTGTCGTTGTCATCATTGACATTGTCACCATTGTCATCATCATTGTCATCTTAATCGTCACCATCATCCTCATTATTGTCCATATCATCATCATCACAATTTTCTCCATCAGCATCTTCTTCATCATTTTAATTTTCATTATCATCAATGGCATGGTCATGTTTGTCATCGAATGATGTGATTGTGATTGTCATCTTCACAGTCACAGTCATTATCATTTCCCATCATTATCGTACATGATTAGGGTTAAAGGTTTACAAATTTTGGTTATTGTCACCATCATTATCATCATGTTTTTTTTCATATTAATCATCGCCATCATCCTCATTGTCCTTATCATCATTTTCAAATTGTAATCATCATTGTCTTCATCCTCATTTTCATTTTTATCTTGTCATCAAATTCATCATCATGATTGTCATCATTCGATATAATAATTTTCAGATCGTGATCACGATTTTCATCATCATCATCATGGTCATTGTCATCTTCCATCATCATTACAGTCATGGTCATTTTCATCAACCATCATCATCATAATTATATTCACCATCATTAGCTTCCATGTTTAGGGATTAAGATTTATGAATTGTGGCATAGTTTTCATCTTTCTCATCATCATTACCATCAATTTTGTCGTTGTCACATCATCATTATTATATCACCAAAAATAACACCACTCTCATCAATGTATTTTCCATCATCATCATCATCATTAATATTAATCTTATTAGTATTATTGATATTATTATGTGAATTCGTAAATAAATTAAATATTATAATCATCGTTAGATCATGATCGTGATTGTCATCTTTGTAGTCATGGTCATTGTTAGCTTTCATCATCATCATTATCATACATGTTTAGAGTTTAATGTTTAAAAATTATGTTTTTGTGTTGTTTAGGGTGAGTGCTAATATTGTGATTGTCGATATAATCATCGTCTAATCATGATCATGATTTTCATGTTTCATTTTCATTGTCATCATCGTCATCTTATTATCATCATTATCACAATCATTATCGTACATGATTAATGTTATCTTAACATCCTATCTTTGGATAGATACAAGTCTTGTAAATAGATGAACAAGGGATAAATACTTTTGAAATGGAAGGAAGAGGAAGAAAGGATGAAGTCCTTGGAGTATAAATAATGTCCCCTATGTAATACACATTTCATGATATGATTTTTTCATTCGTCCTAACTTTATTTTTGGTATCATTTTTTGTATAATGCAACGCCCACAGTTACTACTGGAATACCTATATTATATAAATATATGTAATATATGCCTAGAGGTATTGTTTGAAAGGAAGTTATGTCACACATCTGAAAATATGTCGAGAGGTAATGTTCGCGAGGCACCTATTTTAGATGTGTGACATAAGTTCCTTTCGAACTGTACCTCTCGACATATATTATATATATTTATATAATATAGGTATGTTAGTTAGATCTAACCGAATTGAATAGATGTTATACCAGTAATTGTTTTAAGGTTGCAAAGAAAACATTACAAATTAGAATGTTTGATTTTTAAATATAAAGTATTGTATACAAAAATCATTTTTTCTAAATAAAATATTTTTATCCAAACCATCTTTAGAAAATAAATATGATTAAATATTTTGTTTAGTTAGCTTATTTGTGTTTCTATATTATAAAGTTTTTAAAAAGATTAATAATTTTTTTTAATAAAAAAATATTAAAAATCTTACTTCCTGTGATGGATTCAATATATAATAAAAACAAATATGGTGGTTGATGTGATTGATCAACATGAAATAAAGATTGTTAGTTGATGTGATAGATGCAATGTATAATTATAATAAAAAAAAAAATGTTGGTATGGGACTAAATACTTACTATAATTTTACTTTACTTGAATGTATATATTATAAGATTTTATAAAGTTTTGGCATTATAAATTAAATATTCAAAAATAAGACTTTAAGGAACATTCTACCCCTTCCTTAATGTTAAAATTTTCAATTATGTAAACATAAAAATAAAAGTATGTGATTGGTTAAAACTTACAATTATTATTATTTTTATTAAGAGGTAAACCCTTTTACCCAGAGCTATGAACTAGTGTAGGACATAAACAAGGGGCCCAATCCTCAAGAGAAAAAAGAAAAAAAAACAAGCATCGACAAATGAAACCAAACAAACATAGAGAATACAAACAACCAACTAGAAGGCACATGAGGATCAAGGAAATGCCAACAAAAGAGTTGTCATGAGTACAATCATGGTGAAGCAAAGCTATCCGATATAAGTTTTCCCATAACAAGAAAGTAATCCCTTCAACGTTCATTGTGATCCAACACTCACCATTTTCTCATTATCTAATTTGTGTCTTTTAGTTTTGGGAACTTGTGTCTTTTCCTCATGTTTGTTTCTACAATTTGCTCCATTGTTAGTTTTTTGCATGAAAACAAAGAAGGGGCACTCAAAGGTCTTGAGTCATCTATCTCCTCACAATTTGACAAAACCCTCTATGAGAGGGGGTGCTCTCAACTAATCTCCTTTGTTTGGGAGGGAGACCAATTATCCATTGTGTAGCTTCTCAGAGGGTTTAGGATGGTTTGGAGAGTTACCATTCTTAAATGAACTTATCATGGTTTCAAAAAAAACTTTCAATTATTAAATTCAAGTATCACGATAATAATTATGATGTGACATACAATGTAGATTTTTTAAACAATTTATTCCATCAAATGACACCCCTAACTCTATTGATGATTATGATGTGACATGGAACATTGAATTAGTAATCAATATAAAACAAAATGACATATTAACTTATATTTTAAAAATTAAATATCATCAAATGACACCTCAACATATATTAATAATTATGATGTGACATACACCATTGAACTAATAAACAATACAATACAACATGATAAATTAACATATATTTTTTAAATTACCAAATGACACATCAACCTATACTAATAGTTATGATGTCATGTCAAACATTCTAGTACTAAGTTATTTAATACCGCCATAAGACACCTCTACCTATATTAATAATTATGATGTAACATACAACAATGAATTATCAAAATTTTTAATACAAGACATGACATATCAACTAATATTTTCAAAATATAAAAAAACACACCAAATGACACCTCAACTTATACTACTAGTTGTAATGATATTAAACAATTTAATACTACTACCATGTTTTACTCTCAATATTTTACATTTTTTTGTATAAATAAATTTAGTTCACTTGAGATTACCTCTAATAACATAAATTATATGTCACTTATTTTCAATCATCAACGTCTTTAATATTACAACTATAGTTTATTATTTCACCCTGAAAAACTCTAAATTGTATTCGTTGTGTAGTTAAAAATTGTGTGCTTTATATTATCCATTTTATTATTGACAGGGACTAGTCGCATTATGACTCTTATTATTTAAGGATCGACTATTATCTTCTTCTTACCGATCACTAAATCCACTCTTCTTTATTTAAAAATGGATCTATTGGTGGGACAAAACCATGTTAACAAGAACTTGTTAACACATATGAATCTGAAAGATTATCATGTTGGTATCGATTATACAATCAAAACAGGGTCAAGTGTAATGTAGTGAGTTGTTTGAACACTTTCATGTTTGAGCCTAAGATTTATGTCAATTAAACTATCACTTAGAAAAAAAAAAAATTCTTAGAGAATTCAATTGATAAATTATAATATCTTTTCCATACAATAGATTTTAGAGGCCATTTTTGTTTTCTATACAGATTTTTTCTAGCCTGACATAGTCATGTTGCTATATAGATGTTATATGTCACCAATTAGTGGTAACATGGTGGAGAATGGTGTTTGAAAAATCCAAAATACAAACATTAGGATTGATATATATTAATGTATTTCATATAGATGTATTTAATATATATGTAATGGTGTTTAAAAAGGTTGGGGCAGTGAGCAATAAGGGGTTATAGGTGAAGGGTGGGTGTGATAGAAGTAATTTTTATGGATAAGAAATTAATGATGGCCTTAATTTGATATTTATTTGATCATCATATGGTCATTTTAATCTTAAATTTGATGTCCATTTGATCATCATCTAGAATTTTTTCCTTTTACATTGAGAATTTGCTTGAAAATTTTATAATATTTGGGTTGTATAATGGAGTCTGGAGTTTGTTTTTTTAACTTGGAAAGTTTTTTTGAAACTCGACACATTGGTCTAGATCTAGATTAGTATTATTTATCACTGGTCAATAAGAAATTTTTAGAGAAGGTAATGGAATTATAAAAAAAATATTATACAAAAAAATAAAAATAAACATCATATAGATTAATATTTATAAACATTTATCATATAAATTTAGAATTTAAAATATGTTTTATTAGTTATTCAAAATTATTATTATGTCGAAGGCAAGTATATATAAACAGAAATTCTATTGGATGAATACTAATTTAAATTTTTTAACCAATCATCGAGCTACTATTTTCATGTCTTTGTAGACACATAAATTAGTGATAATTAGGTACTTGATAATTAGTTATTGAGAGATTATATCAAGGGGTCAATTGAATAACTTGCAAGCACAAATAAAATGTAAAATGCATTATCAATAATTATCTCATAAGGCTTGAAAATACATGCCATTCTCTCACTCAAATTCAATAGGCACCTACATGATTGGGTTTGTTATATGCTTATAAAAATTTCTTACCTCTTAAAACAAGTCTCTACTTCAAGACTCTCAATATAGATTTTATCTTCAAATACACTACAGTCTAGGGTGAAACACTACACCGAATGCTGAGTGTCCAGAGTTGGGTGTTAATCCCCTATGCTTCTCGGTCCAAATTTCTTAAGTTTATCCTAATTACTCTTTATAGGTAAGCCTTAATGCAAAATTGTATCATTGAAAAGGTATAAACAAGCAAATAAAACACTCTCATTTACTCAAATAGTCCAATCACTTGACTCCAACTTGTGTGTTTGTAATAATTTAAAGTCAACAACTTGATTCTTGATCGTCTCCTTACCTCTAGCAAAGTTGCCCTAAACTTCCCTAAATTAAAATCATGCATCAAAAATAAGTCCTAAGCAAGTTTGAAGCACTTTATGCACTCTTCCAAGAGTATCCCAAGCCAAGTCAAAAGTATGTCCAAAGTCTTATCTAGCTATACCAAATATTTATACATCAAAGGGCAGTATATTTATTGAAATGAGGCTTTCAAGTGTGGAGCATCCCTAATGAGTCTTATCGCATATTCATCTTCTAAACTCTATCATTGATTATATCCCTTGTTTACATAAATGGATCAATGAATTAGTAAGGTAAAAAATAATATCCCCAAGTTCGAATGAAATGTAATTTGAAAAGTGTTAAGGTTTTAATTACCTATTAAATGAAGTCACAAGACAACGTACCTTGATTCTTTTCATTTGAGTAACTATATTTATTTTTGAATACTTGAATCTACTCACACAAATAATTAAAAATACATTAAATAATTTTGGTGTTTATGAGACTTTTCCTTAGTCGGATCCCTAACCCTTTTAAGGTATTTGTAAAGATGACATGATAAGAAATTAAAAATATTATGATAACTAACCAGTAAAACACAAATGATCTTACCTAAGTAAAATGGCATTTGTGGGAATCCCAAATTCCAAGGTTGTTAGGATAAATGTTGATATTTCTTAATTATACAGTGACAAATTGGAAAATCAAACTATGGATTGCAAAATCAGTCTACCTAAGTAACTAAACCTATGAATTTCTACAAAATATGATTATCGTGGACATGCACCTAGTTCTTTATAATTTTCATTTTCTTTAGGAAAACCTATAAATGAGAAAACTATGATTCTGATGTCCAGGTGTATGTTGGCCATTTGTTTCTCTATGGTGTTGTCATTGATGTCATAAGGTCATTGATGGCAAAGGGATTCTACATGGTGTCATAAGAGTCTCAATGAATTAACCAATCATAGTCAAACATGAAGTTTGATTGGTAGTGTCCAATCATTTGTCTCGGTATTATATGTTCAAGCAATGCTAGGTGTTGTAGGTGGAGAAAACCATTTTTTGTAGGACTTCAAAGGTCAAATAGTTCCATGATAATGGTTATATATGTGTCTAAGTGTCTTCATATGGTCAAAAAGATGTATGAGGTCATGAGAATTCATTGATGTTCGTAGGTCATTATAGGTCTATTCCTAGACTTATTTCTAGTGGAGCATAAGGCATGGTATCGAAACATGGATTATGGATCATCAATATGATAAAGCATGAGAAAGGTGTTTGACATGACATAGAATATGCAGGACGATTATTTATAAAGTCATTCCCAGAGGTATAGGCATGTATCAAGGTCCACTAAAACAAGTTTCTTGAGAACAAGCAAGGATTAACATAGGTAAGTTCATTTTTATAGAGTTTCAAATGCATTTGAGAATAGATGTGAGTTGGGAATAGTGAAAAGGATGTAATCATGATTCTTCATGACAAGTTTCAAGACAATTCTGAAGAAGGATTTGCATGTTATATGTTTTTTGCAAAACTGAGGTATTATGAGAGTGTGTTTTTGAACTCGATAGTTGACCTTCTTATGCTCGTCGTAGATCACACATGTTTTGAATGGGACCCATGAGGATTTTGGGGATGTATTTTCCATGTATTTAAAAATATTTTTCAAAAATAATGGATTGATTTAACGGTCATACTTTTATGAATAAATGTTAAGAAGGTAAACTATTTTTTTGGTTTAAACCCTAGCTCAAACCCTATAGGAGATGGTTTTCATTATAAGTTCCCAGAATGAAGTTGTCTTGGTAGTCATTAATTTTATGTTGTAATGAATTCCATATTTCTAGAAAGGCTATATTAGAGCATGTGGTGATAAATTTGGACTCCACTCAAACAACTAAGTTTTTAAAGAAGTTTAGGGGAAAATTTTTCCATAGGAGGTATGAAATAAATTGACATTATTTTCATCCTTAGAGTTTTATTTGACGTCCATGATGAAAATTATTTATGAAGATGAAGGCAATTTATAAGTATGTTCATGGAGAAGTTTCACAAATGGACCTGGATGAAGGTTCTCAAATTTGGAAGGAAATGTAAGATTTATGGAAAGAGGATTTATACAAATCCAATGGTCATAAAGGTTTTTCATGATGTGAGCTTCAATATATCAGCTTTAATTTTGAAGAATAGGTTTTTATTTCTTAGAATAGGATTTCTTACTAGAACATGGTGGTATGATGTCATTAGATTCCTTAGTTAATGATTTGAATAATTAGTTTGAGATGAATGAAACTCTAAAGGCCTAATGGTCCTATTAGTGACATTGCCAAGGATGAAAAACCAGTTGAGTTCTCAAAACTACTTTCTGGTTAGATCAATTTTCTCCAAATGAGGAATGTTGGTGATGGCTTGCAAGATGGATGTGTTATGAGTCCCTAGTAATGAATGTGTTCTACAGGTCAATGGATTTCCAATGAGTGTTTAAGTTCCATTTTGATATGTTTGAGCATGTTTCTACCTCAAGACTAGTATGTGAAGTTTGATTAAGCAAATATTGAAATAAATAAATGCCTAATACTAATTATGTAACAGTTGTAAATGTTAAATATGCAATGAAGTACAAATTTGACCCAAGAAAATAAGCTAGAAAAGATGAAAACCTAGTTGCAAATGAAGAGATAAAATACTTAGCTAATTGTAAATAATCCTGGGTTGTGCCAAAGTGAAAACTGATGAACAAGAGGGAGAAGTGTCGCATGAAGCTCAAAAATTATGCAAGTGTGAAGATCTGCCTAGACTGGGGCACCTGGAATGGGTCAGGGGCACCTGTGGGTGCCACAGACCTTCTCTGGGCACCTGTGACTTCTCAAAACCTCAAAAACCTTCTTTGGAGGGTTGCGAGATGTTTTTTTGTCCTTCGTTTTTTATCGCTAGTATGTCACATCAAGTTCACCGATGCCACCTATAACCTGCAATAAAGAAATGACCTACAAAACCCTCAAAAGCACATCAAATCCCAAAAAAAAATAATGCAAATGAGGGGTCAGACTGTCCTCGACTGTCAAACAAGTGAACTTACGACCGAGCATTGCACTACATCTCAGACCCAATGTAGTTCTATGTGTGTGTGTGAAGAATTGTGCCCTAGGTGGCTCTTGTGTGTGTCACACTTGATAGCGAGCAAGTAGCTAGATGTAAAAGATGTAAATAGATGTGTGCATGAAAGAATGAACTTCCCCTCCTATGAAGTGTATGCAGAATAATGCAGTCCCTTTCCCTTGTGTGGATGCTAGATGGATGCTTGAATGCTCTTGATAATGCCTTTGGATGCAACCTTAGGTGGTGATAGCTAATGCTTAGTGCTTGGTCCTTTATTATGGTCACATAACTTTATATTTATATGATTCCCTTGCTTGAATTTCATAATTAACCCTGAAAAGGCCTGACTACCAAAAAGATAAGATGCCCAAATGGCTAGAAAGGACCCAAAAGATGTGAGCAAAGTACAAAGAGGTCAGGGGGCCCAGAGGGGATGGGGGCGCCTATGCGTTGGCATCTTGGTTGGGCGCTGGTGTCCAAGATGAGAAATGTCAAAGTATGAAAAGACAGACTGGGAAAGAAGGAGTGTAAGACCAAAAGAGGAAACAAAAAGCAAGCAAATATGGCCAAAGACATGGGTTAATTAGTACTTTTCTTACTTAGGAATCATATGAATAGTAGTATGTGATCAGGACTAGATAGATACCCAAAGTGTGTGATTTAGTGTCTACATTTTCCCCCACTTTATGTTGTTGAGTGAATTCTTGATAACATAAAGTAGATAAGAGATATGTACCTGATAACCATGTAGATTGATGGTGAAAAGTGTGTCTGAGAGACAAGGAAAAGCGTGGAGTGATAAAAATGTGAAGTGTGGAAACTAGAGAAGAGGAAGTGAAAAAAAAATAATGATGATGATGACCCTAGGGTGAGAGCGTATGTGTAGATGTTGTGATTGTACCTATGTTGTTGATGTTGTTTGATGTTCTTGATATTGATGTGATGATGTATGAATGATGTGACTACCGCTTCCCATAAGGATGGACCTGTAAAAGAGAAGAATGAACAAGTAGTCAAATACACATGTATATGATCAAAACATGTAAAAAGTGTGAAAAAAGTATGCAAGAAAAATGAAAAAGGAACATGTGCACCTGATCCGTGATGAGTAAAGAGTGTAGAAAGGATCCTGAAGATGATGTAGAAGAATGATTTTTTTGGGCGATCTCATGCCAGTTGTGTTGAATGTGAGTTTTTTGGGTGATCTCATGCCAAGAATGGAAGAAGTGTAGGGAGAAAATTATGGTGTCATCCTCCAACCTTTAACTACTTCCCAAAATGTGAACACCACTATAGATGGTGTGTAAAAATCTGATCCATTTCAAATAGTTTGATCCAACGTGAAAGTAGAAAATGTTGTGTAGTGCATGCATGCCAAGTGTTAAGGATTGTGTGCCCTGTAAAAGCCGTTGTGTGAAGTGCTGAGAAATGTGTTGAACTTGAAAAATGTTGTGTAACTACCCCCTGGTCATAGGCATCCAGGAAGGGTCAGGGGGCACCCATGTGCTACTGTCTAGGTCTGGGTGCTAGTGACTGTGTTATGTTGAGGACCCAAGTCAGGATCTGGGCCATTGCAGAGACTGAATGACTGTGTTGTAACTAGTACTGAACTGTGTTGAACTATGACTGTAACTACTGTTGTATGGGGTGACTGATTCACCCAAATGATGCCCCCCTCATTTGGGGTGCATGTCATGTCGCTGAGGAGTATGGCCCAAAGGAGGACCGACCGCTGAACTGTGATTGATACCCTGTAGGGGGGAGGGAGTGTGCTTGGTAGAAACCAAGGCACACACAAACAAAGTGGCTAGGAAACAAGTGTTAGTGCAAACAAGATAAACATGCATGTAAAAGACAAAATGTAAGCTAGCAGTAACAAGACAAGTAAGCTAAATGCAAGAAACAATACATAAGAAGACAATGTAGACCACAAAAAGTGGGTTTCAAACATGGGACATCACTCATGATGTCACAAGACAATCAAGGTGATAGTGGCCAAAAAGCATACAAGTGTGCACACAAGAAGAAAGGGAAAATCCCACAAACAATGGACATACAATGAAAACAAAGACAAGAAAAACAACAAAATGTAACAGACAACCATGGAAGCAAATAGACCTGCAAGACAAATGTTGCACATGAAGCACCCGTTAGCATGTTAGAAAGATAAAAAGTATGTCAAAGCATGTATAATATGATATAGTAATGTGCTATGAAAAATGAAACAATAACACCTGTAGTGTGTATGAAAGTGGATGCCCCCAGGAGCTGTTGTGGGACTGGTATGAGGTATTGTGCCAAGCATCCATGTTGTGTGTACAGACATGTGTAAATCCAGTGATCACAAATAGAAGGCAAGTGAAGTGCATGTGTATATAGAAAATATAATGACATACAATGTATCTATCTAACATGTGTAAAAAGTGTACATGTAAGTATAAGTAAGCAAGAGTAAATGTGACCAAGATATGCAATATGTTATGTGGATGAGATGGAATGGAATGTAGAGTGAGTGTGATAGGAGCCATGTGCCCCCTGAGTGAATGTGAATGAGTATGCATGTGATGAGGTTCATTTATACATGCCCCCTCAGCAGTCAAGAATGAACCATAGAACAAGAGTGTGTCATCGGGAAATGGTTTGAATTGTGCCCTAGAAAGATGTGATCGATAAAGCATAGAGCGTAGAGAGTGTGTGAGTGAGTGAGTGAGTGTGGTGAGGTTCATTTAGATTGTAGACCCTCAATAGTCGAGTATGAACCATGGAACTAGAGTGTGTCATAGGGTAATGAGTGCAATGTGTAGAAGTATATGCAAGAAAGATATGTTGTGAATGTGCATAGAGTAATATGTGTGTATGATAGTAGTGATGATGAATGCATGAAATGAAATGTGTGATGAATGTGTAGTGTATGTGTGAAGTGTGTAGTGTGTGAGGTTCATGTATATAGTATGCCCTCAACAGTCAAGTGTGAACCAAAGCACAAGAGTGTGTCATCGGGTAATGATGATACACATGTATCAAGTGGTGTATATTGATGCTTATGAGATATTAGACATTAAGCACAGAGTGTCAAGTGCATGAGATGATAGAGACATTTGATAGCAATGCAAGGGGGGGAAGAAGCTATGATGCCCCCCAAGTATGTAAGTGATGGAGATCTAGTTGATGACACTAAGTGGATCAATGTAAGGAGTAGTTTCCTTGAAAAAAGTAATTGGATGCTGAAGTGGTGATGACTTAGGATCCTCGAGTGGTGGAAGTTGAAAGAGGCTAGCAAGAGTTTGATATTTCTTCAGTAGTGGTTTTTTATTTGGGATTGGTAATGTCGTAGAATACTTTAGAGGTGGAGGAGTTGTAGTGATATTTAGAGGAGGTTTCTTAGTTTGACTTGGTAATACTGTAGATGACTTAGTAGGAGGAGGTGATGGAAGATGAACCTTGAGAGGAGGTTTCTTAGTTTGATGGGTTGAATAGGTGTACTTGAGTGAGAAGAAGTAATATTAGAAGTGATGACCTTGACTTGAGTGAAAGAGTGGTGCACTTGAACATGAGATAGAAGTAATAGAATGATGGCATGATGTTCATTAGACATAGACGAATCAAATTTAGGAACCCATTGGGATGTAACATTTGTAGATGGGCATGTAACAAAATGTTGTGCAATGAATGAGATAAAGCCTTGATGCTCAAGATGCTTGATTCTTCATTGTAAAGCATAACAATCATTGTCATTATGTCCATTGATTCGATGATAATTGCAATATGGATGACCTTGATATTTTACAAACCGATAAGGAGGATAGAAATGAGTAGATGGAAAGTTGATCAATTGATGACTAAGGAGATCAATAAGAATATTTCATGTTCTTAGCATTGAGATCAAACTTGAGAGGTGTTGGTAATGGTAAGATTGGAGGTTCATTGATATGAGCACATGTAGAAGACATAGAAGTGGGATGAGATGTAAGAGACTAGAACTAGCATGAGACTGAGAAGCATCCTTAAGATGCTAGATTTCAAATTTAAGAGATGTAATCATGGATTCCATAGCCTGAAATTTATCTTGAAATAAAGAATGCAAAACTTGAAGTGATGCCAACATAGGTTAATGAGAATTAGAACCAAGAGAGTCATCAGAAAGATGATTGAAGATAACACTAATTTGAGTAGGTGGTGTATCTTTAGGATGATTATAATGTTTAGGTATTTTATAAGAACATCTTTATAAGATGGGTGCATTTGAAGTAATTCATGCAAGGATACTTGAGAGACCTTATGATCTATGATAGAAGAATGATGAGGATCCAAGTGTATTTGAATGAGATGGATTCATTAAATGATTAAACAAGTATTGAAATAACTAGATGCATAATACTAATTATGTAATATGTAATATATGCAATGAAAGTACAAAATTGACCCAAGAAAATAAGCTAGGAAATATGAAACCCTAGTTGCAAGTCGTCAAATAGGACTTTTTAGAAGAGCAACAGTCAGGGGACAAGAAGTCCCTCCTCTTTAATGGGAGAGGTTCCCTTATTCAGAAACGAACTTATTTACAAATGTACAGAACATTGTTTTATGGTCAAACTTGGATATTACGAAAGTGTTTTCCACAAGGATCATCAATTACACAAGGACTGAGGAAAGGGAATAAGAAGATGAGCAGAATAGCAACATTCAGAATTATAGATAGCAGAATAATTCTTCATGTATGCGAAGCTTCAAAGAATTTAAGACAAGATCATTTGCATTGGCTGAATGAGATTAAATTTAAAGACACAAAGTTCCATAAATAACCTTCTTCAGATTTATTAATCAAGGACACAAAGTTCCTTCTTGGTTATACAAGATCACTGTATTTGCAAAACTGAACAGTATGCAATCAGAGAGACTAACGAATTAGGAACAAAATGATCTTCACAATATTAAAGGAAAACACAGAGATAACAAGAATTAGATAGACAAAGAATGGAAAGCCCTTTTGTATTGATTTCTTTAAGATCTATTTACACTTTCAGCAAATATCCAAGTTCTTCCTCCCTGCAAAATGGCGTGGAAAGGCCATTATATAGCTTACAAGTCAGTTACTCTTCGTAACCGTTTCTTTTAACTAAAGAATAGTTAAGGATCGCCAATTGCAATACCTTAACTAATTACAAAGAATACGAAAAGAATGGGAAGAAGAGAAAAGAAAGGAGAAGGAGACAGGTGGCCAGCTACTGGGAGGGACCCACTGTCTTCAGAATCCGCTGCCTGAATTTCTTCAATGCCTCAGCTATGTCTCTGCCACGTGGAACTGACGTGTTGGCTGCAGACTGAGTCCAAAATCCCAGACACTTCTCCATCTCTTTATCAAACTCGACGTGAGTATGATAATCTTTATTTGCTTCTTCAATGGCAGATTGAAGAGAACAAATTTCCTTCATCTTTTCCTTAGAGATGGAGCTTTCCTTGAATAGATTATCTTTGACAAAAGCTCTGAACTGAGCTTTGATTTCTTGCAAGGACAGGGAAACACCAGAGTTTTCATCCTGAAGATGACAATGTATATCCTTGAAAGCAGCAACAGCCAGTGTCTTGAAAGCTTCTCCCTTCTGCCAGCTGTTCTTCATTTCTCCCAAAGCTTCCTCCAAAACTCTGATCTTCCACTCCACGCTGTAGACCCAGGATTTTGATAGATTGTCCTTAGCATCATCGAAAATCTTATTCGCCAGTAAGATGTTCTCATCTGTCTGTCCCATAAGGCGAAGGTCTACTATACAACTGCTCCAGATTTTTAGTTCTTTATCCATGGTATTGATAGTGGAGGAGAGCTTCAGTTGCACATTACTCACCTTTTCGTGGAGTTTGAAAGCTTCATCGATGAAGTTTAATCCAGCAACAAGCATGTCATCCACCATGGCTTCAATAGCTCTGCCATAGACAGAATACTTGTGCATATCTTTGATACTTTGCACTTCATCTTGGCTTAGAATTACAGGAGGTGGAAGAGTAGTCAATGGGGTAGGGTCCAAGACTTTATCCTTAGATAAAAGAGACTTGATGAAACCTGTGAGAATCTGGGCTTGTTCTTCCAACTGTTCAATAGTTTGCTGCCCTTTCTCTACCCTTCCAATGACTCTTGTGACTGTTTCCTGGAGGTTGTGAATTTCACCTTCAGGAGTAGACTCTCCCATAGGGATTCTTGAAAGCTCCAAGTCAGATGCCAGCAAGTCTGATTCTGATTTGTCTACTGTAGGCTTAGCAATCTCCAAGAATTGCTGACCTTGGGCATCAGACACTATTCTGGAAGTGGTTCTGGCTTTCTTGGCACGAGAAGGAGTGGTGCCCAACAAGGCTGCAACAGCATCGAAATTTGGTCCCAAGCTTTGAGAGGAGGATTTTCTCTTCCTTTTGTCAACCAAAGGTTGCACCCAAGCAAAAGAGGAAGAAGAATCTGCAGGAGAAGCAAGGGGACCAAGAGACAGGGAGCTCATGACACTCAGGGTCTGCGCAGCTGTTGACTCAAGCTGAGATGTGAGTAGAGCACTGGAGGCAATAGCGGTAGAAGAATCAGTAGCACCTGGAAGTTCAGTGCTCTGGACCTCCTTGTCCTTATCTGCTGGATCTTCAGGAACATTTGCAGGAGTTGGCATCTCACTTTCTTCACTTTCACTGAGAACAATGATGTTCTCTGGCCCTATAGGCAACTCTGCCTGTTTTCTTGGAGGGTCATTCTCTGCAGGCTCCTTCTTTACCTCTTTGAGTTTCTTCTTATATACCTGGGTAGATGAAGAGGGAGTAGATTCAGTAGGTCCTTGTGTTGATGAGGCAGGAGGGGTTTGCATTGGTGTTTCAGACCTTGGAACTGATGCCTCTCTTATTGGTGTCGAATCATCCTTGGAGGAGGATTCTCCTGAGTGCCTCTTGAATTCTCGGATCTTCTTACTGAACCAGACCTTAGTCCTGACTAAGACTGGAGCAAGAATCTCAGCCAGATCATCCCTCTCTTTCCTGTTCCAATCCAGGTCCTCCAGAGGGGTGTGCTTAATCACATTTTCATACTCATACGAGTATAGGTCAGAATTGTCATCCTGGAGACCTTCAGGAACTTGGTACAGACCGAGTTCTTGAATCAATTGCAGGGAGAACCTGCCACAATGCCTTCTCCTGGCTTCAAAATCATCTGCACAGTCAGCCCAGTAGTCTTCTGTATCTGCCCTATGATGGTAGATTATCTTGATGTTCTGTTCAATAAACTTCTTCAAGTCAAAGCAGGTTCTTGGCTTGAAGAAATGAACAGTGATAGGGACCAGGGCTCTTTCTATGTTCTGAGCATCCAGAGCTGTTTTGCATGTGTAGTTTCCCAGAGAGATGGGAAAGTGCAAGCCAGAAATCTTCTTGTCTCTGCAAGTTCTGTGCAACTTGTCTAGTTGCCTGCATATTTCTATCAAGGCCATTTTATCATTGCAGAACATGGGAAGCCGTAGAGGAGTGCTTTCATAGCCAGCAAGCCTGATATAGGAAAATTTCCTGAATTGGATGAAATAGGCTCCATACTGCGATATCAGGTTCATGGCTTCATCTGAAAACCTTCTAGCAGTATCACCTTCGAGCAATCTGACCACGTACATGGTGAAAGCATCATTGACCCTTCTGAAATTCCGATTGCTGGTCTCCAGGGTGAACTGCGGGCAATAGGCATACACTGGATCATCTTTGTGTGCATCTATATAGGAGAAACCAAACCACTGCCTTGATGCTGCTAGGGTATACATCAGGTATGAAGTCATATAGAACTTCTTTGTTTGCTGAACGTTGGATAGCTGCTCCGCCAAATTCATACTGATGATCTCTGCCCAGTTGATGTTTTGTGTTCCCTCGCACACCATGCTGATGAGCGGGCACATCCAGAAATGAAACTCATTGGTGGAGGGCAAACCCATAACCCGAGCCAGCAGGATTATGAAGTCTGACAATTCCTCATTGAAATCTGCTCGGAAGAGGGTTTTGGTTAGGCGAGAAGCACCTTTCTTAGGGTTCTTCAACCAAGACTTCGCCACTCGCGCCTTATATTTGTCACTGTCTTGATCGAATAGGGTCTGTGCTTGATCCCGGGAGACGACTATAGCATTGTCCAACTCCGGAATCCTCAGAGCAGCGCCAATGGCGGCAGCGTCCAGCTTGGCAATGAGTTCCCCATGTACATTTGTCAATTCGCTCGAAGCGGGGTCGAAGTGAGCTCCGCATGAAAGCACAGTATCAGCACACTGTACTGAGATTGGGAAACCACCGGCAAAAGCCAAACCGCTATCATGAATCGTTTGTGCTATTGGTGTAGGGTTTGCATCTGCCATTCTTGCCCAAAAATCACCGAAGTCGAGATGACGAGCTTCGCTGTCCCCAATATTGCTAACAGCAGACTCAAGCGGAGAAATTTGCTCCTGTCCCTGAAACTTGATCTTCATATTGATAGTCTCGGAGCTGCAACCTAGACTCGGGAAGGAATTTGCAAAGGGAGGGGATATTTGCGCAGGTTTTCAAATTGCAAGGGTTCGAGCAAAGATAGCATGGAAGCAATGCGAAAAATGCAAAGGGGAAATGCTCGTTATATAGCCGTTTGGAGAGAGGAATGAATTTAATGCGCATTGAATACACAACCACCAATTTGAATAGCATCATACTCGGAGTGAGCGGGAAAAACTAAGTGTGAATGACACTTGGTACGCTTGGGACATGTGAGACGCGAATGCGCGAAACACGCGGCTCGGCCGATTCGGGTGAAACAGGGAGAGGATGCACAAATGCTTTTTGGAACGATTGGGACGAAAATGCGCGGAGTACGCGGTTCGGGTGATTCGGCCGAAATTGGAACAGTGGGCCCGTTTGGACTTGGGACATTCGGGACAAAAAGTTCCGGAGTACGCGGTTTGGCCGGTTCGGGCGAAATTGAAACAGCTTGCATTTTTCGATTTGGGACAAGGAGCTCTGAAGTACGCGACACGGGAGTTTCGGCCGAAAATTGGAAAGCTCGCACTTTTTAACTTTGGGACATTTGAGACATGAAAGTGCGTAGTACGCGGTTCGGGTGTTTCGGCCGAAATTGGAACAACTCGCACAATAAGTTTTGGGACACTTGGGACAAAACTTTCCGACGGGCCCGAAAATGGGACAGCTTCGGGGATTTCGGCCGATCGGGGAACAGAGTGCACTTTCGTACTTGGGACAGTTGGGACAAAAAGTTCCGACAAGCCCGAAAATCACACAAAATGACCCAAAACACAGATTTTTTCAATTTCACGACTTAGGCACTTCAGAGAAAAACACTTAAACTCAAAATTTTGAAATTTTTACTCTTATCAGAGCGGGGAATTTTGAGTGGAGAAAAATGTGTTCATGAAAGAATGAACTTTCCCTCCTATGAAGTATATGCAAAAGAATGTAGTCCTTTTCCTTTGTTTGGATGCTAGATGGATTCTTAAATGCTCTTGCAAATGCATTTGGATGCACCCTTAGGTGGTGATAGCTAATGCTTAGTGCTTGGTCCTTTATTATTGCCATAAAACTTTATATTTATATGATTCCTTTGCTTCAATTTTGTAATTAACCACGAAAATGCTAACTAACAAAAAGATAAGGTGCCCAAACTACTATAAAGGACCCAAAAGAGGTGAGAAAATTACAAAGAGGTCAGGGGCACCCAGAGGGGATGGGGGCACCTAGCGCTAGCATCCTAGTTGGGCACTGGTGTCCATAGTGAGAAATATCGAAGTATAAAAAGACAGGCTGGGCAAGTAAGAGTGTAAGACCAAAAATGGCAATAAAAAGCAAAGAAAGGTGGCCAAAGACATGGGTTGATTAGTAATTTTCTTACTTAGGAATCATATGAATAGTAATATGTGATCAGTACTGGAAAGATACCCTAAGCGTGTGATTTAGTGTCTACAGAGTCTAGTTCTGATAAAGTTTTGACCTGTTTCAGAGATTAAGTTGGGTGAATGGTTTTGTGTCAATGTTTTTATGAATGAAGTGAGTTATTTCAGAATGTAGACACAAAGTATCAATTCTCATTGGTATACTATATGAGCCTTGATGATGAGTTTTTCTATAAGAAGTCAGGTCACTCACTCAAGATTTTTTTTTGGGTGCTTGAAGACCTAGTTCCTAACATGTATATGCTTACTTCATAACGTGTTCCATGGTGATAAAACATTGAAGGTTAGTAGTTATAACTTACTCAAATTCTTGTACTTGTTGGTGATGCTTCTGAGAGATTTTTTTGAGTTATGTGGATCTTCTTGAGTCTTAACATGTAAGTTGTTTGATTCCCTTAATGATCAGATTACACTTGTTGGAAAAAAGGATTTTGTTTTAAGGCCTAGTTTTAGTTTCCTTGGAGATATTCCTTACATAATGTGAACCTTTTCCGACCTACTTGAGGATCATCTTATAGTGTTTTATATGGTGTTGTAGTTGTGTTATATGTTTGGCATGACCAATCTTAATGGTATTTTTCGACTTGTGGTCACTGATGGGGTGTGTCAAGTATAAAAGTGAATTGTGTGTGCTCATTTGAGATAATTGAGATGATGAGGATGTGAGAGAGCTAGAGGAGGTGAAAGGAGAGTTGTAAGGGGTTAAGGGTAGAGTGGATAAGAGACATGAAAAGATGAGAAGAGTTGAAGAGCAGGTGAGAAAGGTCATTAGACCTAATTAGCAAGAGAAGGACCAGATTTGATTGTGTTAGGAGAGAGAGAAGTTTGAGAGGGTTTGATGTGTATGGAGCTGAAACTGTGAGATCACAATCAGTTGTGGGAGAAACATAGCTTTAGTGACCAGTAAATTTTAGGTGCCTGAGATTACCAATTGATTGGTCATCTTAGGGGGATTGTATCTTCCTTGTAGGAATGGTGTCATACTAAGACTCAAGGGTTGGTGCTCCATTGTGGGACTGACGTCTCACTATGAAAAAATCTTGCTTGATGTGTAATATTCATGCAATTCCTTTGTTATGAGTAATATTAGCATAGGTTTCAGTGGGTTTTCTTCCTATTGAGGGCTTCCCTCTTATATCTTATTTTTTGTGTTCTTTCTCTTGTTTTATGCACTTGTAAATTGTTGATACATACTTAATAAGCTCACATGCTTTATGGATGTTGAATGAATGGTTTGAATGATGATCCCATGTATGAAATGAAAATTGAAGTAAAAGTTTTTTAGGACTTATTCACCCCCCCACAGTCCATTGTTCTTCTAACAATATGAGAGGAAGAAGAATATATCAAAGGTCTTGTTTAATAGATTTTGGAGAAAAGGTGGGTGGATTTAACATATCACTATGTTTTCATGCTTGTGTAGCTTTTATCCATTGGGTAAAATTAGGTATTTTTTTAAAATGGATCATTTATAATGTTTTTATTTCTTTATTGTTCAGCGGAAAACATGTTTTTACAATTCTTGTTGGTATGCAATGGGGAGTTTATAATATTTTTGTAGAATAATTTCTTTTAAGGTATTTTATTGATATGACCTTATATGTTAAGAATGCATTTTATATTGTCTACACTAATACAATACGTGATTATATTCAATGTTATCACACTCTTATATCTAACATATTTGGTTACTCAAAGTTTCTGGTGTTTGACTTCTCCTTCATCTTGATTTTCTCATTAGATAGTGCACTTTCAAGTCCACTATAAACCAAAATATTTCAAAATTTTCAAAAATATTTTAAATATTCCAAATCTTGGGATAGGTATCAAAATTTGGGATTATACACTTGGCATATAAGTGTATTTGATAGCTTCTACTTTGCATATGTTATTTGTCACATGGTTTGATATATAATGCATTATATATTCTATATAGGTATGAATTTCATGAGGTATATGAACATGATGTAGGATCGACGAGACTCTACATGATCACATACGTTGGATTGCCTATTCATCGCCCAATTAGGTGTTACTAACTGGGCACATCTTCTACACTATTAGGTGCATATTGTTATATTTTATAGTTTTTGTCTTCAACATGTCTTGGTTATGTTCCTATATTTTATGGTGATATATTTTATTTACCATGACTCTTGGGACTAAAACATGTGGATGGTACATCAACCAGATATATCTTGTTATAGGCATCTTTTAGTTGTTTATTGCTTCTTTACACACTAGATTATTCATTGTTTTTCTTGTGTACATGTGGGCCTTGCAAGGCCTATTATGTGTGTGAAACACTTCAATCATCCCTTGTTTGTGGCCTCAATATGGCACTTTGCTTGTCACATGACCCTTGGTGTATTATGTGTATGTGACAATTTTGGGTCCCTTGTGTGATTGGCCATATGGCATTTTTTTACATTGTATGCATAACATTATGTAAGACTTTGTGTTCCAACTTATGTGATTGTATGTTAATTACATCCATTATCTTCTATGTGTCACAATGTTATATCGTGAACTCTCTATCTAGGTTGGGATCTACATAGTGGCAACTTAGAACAACCACCTTCTATATGATGATTATTGAATATGTCCTGTTTATATTCTGCTGAGTCGATTCATCTACATGACATATCATTGATAGCATCGTAAAAGAGGGGGGAATTCAATGGGGTTATTTCAAACTATATTATATGGAATATATAGGTTATACAAAATTAAAAATACATTGACATGATTACATGTGACATTACATATTATACTCACTGCATTTATTATATATGCATGGAGCATGATTATTATGGAAGATATAGGTTATCAGGATTCATTACATTTATTACATATGAAAGAGGCATAAATACTTACATATTATTGTTTCTATTTTAACAATTTTCAATAAGTTGAAGAATTTTTACAAACTATAATAGATCTATTATGCAATGGCTGTGGTTTATTAGAGAAGGTGTGTTAGGTTTGTGATACTTAATGTTTCTATGGTTATAATTTATTGGGCTCATGTGGTTCCACTCCTTTTTTAGTGTTAATATATTCACCACACCAAGCTCTCGATGTTTATTTTACCATTACTTTCATATCTTCAAATTTTGGACTATGATCACCCCTAATTCTCCATGACAGTATTAATTACTATCTCCATCTCCCCATACCATTATTAAGGGGTTATTGTCTTCTTTATATAGCAAAGTAATTTTTTCTCCACATATATTGGTGTCATACTTCCTTAATCCTCTTTAATTTTACAAATGGAATATTAACCAATGTCAAAGTTAAATATTTGATTTTCATTGTATGTGAAAAAAATTGATTAGTTAAAGAGGGTTATTATCATAGAGAGGAGTTACAAATAGTCCTTTGGTTATAGATAAACAACCTTCCTATCAGACAACTAAAAGTATAAGTTATATATATAAAAAATGAAGCTACATAAAATGTTGTGAGAAATCCATTGAAACACAAGGGACCGTTTTGTGCCCAATACTTGAGAGAAAATTTAACAACTTTTTCCATAAGATGTAGTAGAATAAAATTCCCCAAAGTTATAGAGAAAAAATATTCTATATCGATTCTAAAATCTTTTAACCACTCTGTGCCAACCCATCTACACAACATAAAAATTATTTATTCATATTTATTTCCATAACAATATTAGCCTTATGAGGTGTGAATACTAACCACAATTCTAGAGAAATTTTTCTCTAAATAATTAAGCCTACTTCAGCCTGCAAAATTTCCTCGAGTCTTGACCATTTTGTTAGGTTTGTGCTAATTACAAAAGATAGAGGCTTCAATAATGTTCCAACATTCATAAGAGTATTTGTTGCTCTGTTGGTTTCACGAATGATATTTTGAAAGGTGATGGTGTGGAAGTTGGTGGCCAAGATGCAAGCCTCATGCAAGATCTAATTCAATTTCCAATTATGTGGTTTTCCTTTGAGCATAACATTGATTATTATCAGGGAATCACCTTTTACCACTATATATCTTTATACCATTTTTCATTAGCCATGTGCAAGCCTTCCAATAAACTCCTTGTTGTTGCTTCATTATTCATAGCTTTCGGGATGAAGAAAGAACCTACCCATACCATTTGACCATTATGGTTATGTAGAATGCAAATCACGCCCCTTGTTATAGGATTAAATTTGGATGATCCATCATAATTTAACTTCAGCCTCCCATTTTTTGGTTATTTTCATAAGATCCGTTATATATTAATTTTACAAGAAGTATAAACTTGTTTTTAAGGTAGAGTTATCCTTAACCAGTTTTGTAGAATTTATAGATCATTATGTTATAGCATATATTTCTTACTGTTGTCCAAAAAGGACACATTTTCATAAATTTCCAACTCAATTCTAATCCAATATTTTCCCCAAACTTGTTCCTTATCTTCAAAAATTTGATTGTTGCGCTCCTTCCAAATATTATTAATCACATTTGTATGGTAGGCCATTCATAATCCTTCTAGCCACTTCAACCCCTAGGTCAACCAAACATAAAGGTTCATTTTACTATTCTAAGGATAGACCCAAGCCATATCCAAGTGCTGACAAAGAGTGAACCATATATTTTATGCATAAATGTAAATGAAGTAATTGCTCAACATAGGTTCACCATCTTGTTTACAAAGGATAAATACATAAAGGTCTAACAAAATTCATTTTTTGTAATCTATCTTATATAAGTATCTTCCCAAGATAATCCAACCAAACAAAAGCATTTTCTCACAGTTGTACCATTTACATTCTAGATGGAAGAACTGGGTCAGTCAGATTATCCTTGGTCCTCCTCAGTTAGAACCTTATAACCACTATGAATTATATATTTCTGAGAGCTATCCCTAGTCCATCAAATGGTATCTTGAGAATGTGATATCAAAAAATTTCTTGATTGAATAACTTGACTGAGTGTCAAGTATACGTTCCTCTAGACCTTGATAATGTCCTAAACATAATTTCCATTTTCTTTCATAGTATGGCTCAGTCCCCTCTCCTTCCCAATGGTTCTTTACTTTCCATCCCCATTCACTATACCAAAATAACTTGAATATTATCCAAATCCCCTCAGTGAATGAGTAGTAGTAAGTCCTTGTCAAGAATCTTCCTAAAAATGGCCAATTCACCATTCCTAATTTCCCAAGTCAAATCATCACAACTAAGATTTCTTTCCAATAAGATAAAATTCCATATATAGGATTTAAGGGGTGGATCTTGCATGGTGAAAATGCATTTTGGTCTTGCATTATCCAAATATTTTCCTCTTAAGAGTTGGCTCAAAGGACTAAAATCCTCCTCATATATGCACCATGCCAAATCTGCACTAAGAGCGAAGTTGTGTAGTATTATATTGCTGACACCTATCCCTCTTAATTCTTTTGGTCTACAAACATTTTTCCATTTTTTGAGGTAATTTTTCCATTTTTCCTCCTTCACACTCCATAGGAAATGATGGCTTATCTTATGAATTACTCATGTCAATGTCTTCATCACTTAAAAAAAAAAAAAGGAATAACATACAATAAACTTTTGATAAGAGCAATTGTACTAACAAGGATTAGCTATCTTGCTCTCTATCCAAGAAACCACGCTCGAATTTTGTCAATCAAATTCTTCCACAATTATAATTTTGCCTTCCTAGTGAACAAAGGTACCCCCAAATATTTCTTAGGTAGAGTACCAATTCTAATACCCAAAATGTCGACAATCTTATTTTGTCATTCCCATGGAACATTGACAAATAAGATATCTAATTTACACAAACTTACCCGCTAGTCTGAAACATGTTAATAGGATTTTATTCCCTTTTTGATAGTCATTTCTTATTTCACCTCTAGTTGTCCAAAAAGAAGAAGATAATCCACAAAATTATAGATGTGTATTAGCATGATTTGTATCATAAGTTTTCAAGCCTTGCTAACTCCTCACTTTCTCCTAGCTTTATGAACAACTGCCTAAGGATTCCACCATGACGATAAAGAGATAGGGTGATAGGGTATCCCCTTGTTTGATTCCTCTTGAATTTTAAAAAAAATACCACTGGGATTTTGTTAGCAAAGATGGAGAAAAAGACTCATATAATACACTCCAACACCCATAAGACCTATTCTGCACTAAACTCAAATGTCAACAACACTTTTCTAAGAAAAATATATTTTACTCTATCATATGATTTATCTATGTCTGACTTCAACACCATATCTAAAAAAAATCCTCTTTTGATGTGTGTATGTTCTCATAATTTGTGACCACTCCATACAAAATTTGTTTTCCAAAACCCCCTCACTCAATTACTATCTTAGCTAGATCTTCCATACTCTTCAAGCCCTTCTCCTTAATAATTTTTCCTTGTTTTAGCACATCCTCATCCACACTAATCACCTTGTCTATAGGAGTATGGGAAGGAATTACTGATAATGTAGGTGGAGTTGGGGTGATACTAATTTCCTCCATCCAACCATACATTTGTAATCGATCCCATTCCTCTATTATCTTCACTTCCACTTCTTTGGTAAAATAATATACCTCTTCCATTGCTAGGATTGGATCAGTTGTCACACATCCCTAAAGGTCTTCATAACTGCCAATAAATATATGAACATTCACTATATACTTCCCCATTGTATTCCTTGTTTCTAGATCCATCCTTCCAATCCTCAAATCAGTTTCACCCACTCCTTATTAACAATCTCTTACCCACCCTCCTCACAAATACCTTCCTTGTTTTTATCAACAAATATTTCCTTAATAAATAGGAAATATTTTTTAATCTATATCCAAAAATAGACTTGGCCTAACTACTTGAGATTCCTTCAACATCAACATACCCCTTTCTTTTTCCACTTCTAGTGTCCTCAACATTCGAAATATATAATATTTCTCTATATCTAGCTCCATATCAATCTTCTACTCCATTCCTTCAACTTTCTTACCATCCCTAATTTGAGAAGGTATCAATAGAGAGAACGTCCCATCTTACAGCATAGCCTACAATTTCATTGATTGTGTCACCCTAGGGGACCCAACGAAAACATCTTTCCATGAGCCAGGAGGGACCCATGATGAGGCATCACCAAAACTATCAGGAGGGGGAGCACGATCCATACCGGGAGGATCTGACATAGCCATTGAAAAGCTCACGTAGAAAATTCAAAAAATTCCAAGAGTGGTAGAGGAGATTTTTTTTGTTCTAAAAGGTTCCCCAATTGTAATAGTATATCACCCTACCATCCTCTTACAATCACATCCATACCTACTTTAACACACATAAACCTTTGTCATGACACCCTTTCAGTACCTTTGAATCTCCCTCCATCATTTCAGACTCTCTTTTTTACCCCAACAATTTTACATTACCCTCAATTGACAATATTAACCATGGTCAATACTATATAAATTACAAATTTTAACATCTAACAGTATTGACCATCGTTGATTCCATTAGCCAGAAGAAAATGCAAATTCCTGTCATGATCACTATTTATACTAAATATGTTAGTGCTCATTCCAACACACCATCGTTACACATTCATTTTGCTAGTGCTCACCAATATTCGCTAAAACATTTATAGGTCTTGAAATTCTTCATAGGTGTCTTCTTTAGACTCTACACTTGGAGAATCAGGTGATTAAGATCTTCAAGCATATGAGATACACTTATTATGGTCTACCCAACCTTTGGGGTCTTCAAGTAGAGATTTTCTAGGTCTTTTCTTATTTTTTTTTTGTGTGATCCCCCACATTGAATCTCTCATAAGGTGTTACTAACCTTAAAGGGAAGTTAATGCACCCAATGTTGTCTATAAGAAGATAAGTATCTATAACCTCTCTTTTTCTCTATGTTATTTAAAATTTGGATATGTTTTGGTGTGGTCATGCATAGGTCGTAATAGAGAAACATATTGGTCTATTGCTTTATTTATCTATTAACTCTTTCTTTATAAACCACCATTTAGGCTTTACAACATCATATAACATATTTATCTTTATGACCTATATTTATATTTATAGCTCAAACATAAGAATTCTTATCTTTTAATGATCATACAAAGTATATGGGTTCACAAAAAATTCATGTATCAACCAAAATGGTTTGAACAATTTGAGTTAGTGTTTACATTATGTCCACTTTTTTTCTTGTGGTGGATTGCAATGTGAAGTATTACGTTATTAATAGGATGCAAAATAATGCATTACATTGTATGGAGTGGGTAACATTCTTACAAAATTTCATAATAGTAAACATTATTACTATGTAATGTTAGGTATGTTATAATTTGAAGAATTCAATGGAATCCTTATGCAATCCACACAAGTTATGGGATTCATTCTTATAAGCATTGACAAGATGGATGATGTTGAGGAACACTAAAGGATTTGTACAAGCCTAAATTAATTCATGCAATACTATAAGTTTGAATTTAAATTTATAAAGTACTATTAGAGGCTACAAAATACTATGAAGATATTTAAATCCCACAAAGCATTCAAGGATGATCAATTCAAGTCATAAAGATTGTTAATGTCAACTAAGTTTGTACTAGGTTCTTTAGTTTATATTGGGTCCTTTGGACCATCATTCATATTATGGGTAATTATTTAGTCCCGGTCTCATACTACTATTCATATGGTTCTTAAGTGAAAAAGAGTACTAATTAACCCATGTCTTTGGCCATCTTGCATTGTTTTCTGTTGCTACTTTTGATCTTGCACCCATACTTTCCCAGTCTGTACTTTTATACTGTGTTTTCCCTATTTCTGACTGGGGCACCTAGCCAGGACAGGGCGCCCCAGGTGCCCTGGTCCCCTCTGGGTGCCCTGATCCTCTTTGCACTTTCCTCTCACTTTTTGGGCACTTTCTAGCCATTTGAGCTTCTTATATTTTTGGTGGTCGGCCTTTTCGGGGTTAATTATGAAATTAAAGCAAGAGAACCATATAAATATAAAGTTATGTGACCATAATGAGGGACCAAGCACTAAGCACTTACTATCACCACCTAAGGTTGCATCCATCAAAGGCTTCTACTACTCCATTTGCATCCATCTAGCTCCATCACAAGGGACAAAGGTTGGTTCATCTGCATCACACTTCATAGGAGGGGAGTTTATTCTATTCCATGCACACATTATTTACATTCTACATCTAGTTATTTCTCGCTACTCACAAAGTGTGACACACACAAGAGCACCTAGGGCACAATTTCACACACACACACCTAGAACTACATTGGGTCTGAGATGTAGTGCAATGCTCAGTGATAAGTCCACCATTGTGGCAGCTGAGGACAGTCCAACCCCTTCATATGCATCTTTATTTTTTAGGGTTTTGATGCTTTGTTTGGGGTTTTGTAGGTGATTCTTCTATTGCAGGTTTACCAGACTCTGGTGAAGTACAATGACATTCACGTGACAGGAAGGGAACACAGGTGAACACTCAATGACACCTTAGAGGAGGTTTTCTAGTCATTTTCATAGACTAGGCACCCAGATTCAGACCAGGGTGCCCCAGGTGCACCCTATCCCTTCTCCAGTGCACCCCAGTCTAGCTCAGACAACTCAGATCTGCATTTTCTCAAGCTCCTGTGTGAATGTTTCCTCCTCCTGTTCAGACAGTCTCCACAGTGACATAGTCTCGTGACATCTACGAATCAACTAAGGGATTTTCTAACCCTCTTTGCACATTAGGGTTTCATATTTTCATTGCTTAGTTTGCTTGGGGTATTTCTAGTATTTTATTATTCATTTATTTACTGCTCCTATAGCATTAGATTAGGCACTAGATATATTCACATTTTAGTTAATAATTTTGGTGAACCCGTACTCGATCTTCATGCTTTTAGGATCCTCATTCTTTTCTTATCATCCTAGAGTCTAGTCATCATGAGTATCTCAATCAATGATTACTTGCTTGCAAATCCTGATTTAAGGCATAGAGTCCAACATCTTCTTACTACTACTCGCATTCCTATGCTGATATGCATCCAGACTCAGTCTATCATTCATTTGTTGATGCATTTTCTCAACACATAGCATTCAAATCTAATCCTCCTGCTGATCTTAACACTTTTGACAATGACCCACCCTTGCATATCATGATTCACATTTACAATGTGGGTGTCAAGCACACTTTAATTGACAATGGATCTGAACTCAACTTATGTCCCATGTCATTCATTGAGAATCTAGGTCTTTCCGCTTGTGATGTTAATCCATCTTGTCTTTCACTGTGTGCATATGATGGTTTTGTTCATCCATGCGTTGGTCACATTACATTACCTATCACTATAGGGCCAAAAACTATTAACATTGTGTTCTTTGTCATTGAATTTCCAGTCTCCTATAACTATTTTCTTGGTAGACCATGGCTCCATGCCATGCAAGCCATTGCTTCTACCGTACATCATTGTGTCAAATTCATACATGAAGGTATTGAATATACTATTTTTCATGACCGTGACCCTTACAAATATTGTGACCGAGATCCTAATACTACTCTTCCTACTCCATGCACTGATACTACAGATGATCCTCAACCTATGGATGAACCACCTCATTTTCCACCACTTGAAGGTGTTATTTGTGTGATAGATGTTGTTTCTTCTACACCATCACCTCCACCTGCTACTACTACTGCTATGATTCTTTATAGGGGGCCTGTCCAGTCTACGAATCACTCTATCCCCTACACCTTCACATGCACCACCTCCATCAACATACCCACCATTTACATGCATGTTTTTCATGAATGATTCATATTGGGAACATATTCCATTTGATCCTACTTGTGATGTCACTATATGTTCACATGATGGTCTAGCTCGACTCAGGATTTTCACTTTTGAGGACCTCTATCCTCCTACTCACCATCCTCATCTATATTATGGATTCATCACTATTACTGTTGCTTATGGTTTACATGTCTTCCATCTTACAGTCTATCTATCATGCACTCCTCACTCTTCTCCACTCACATTAGGGCAGTCTTGGCTTACTTATATAGGGGGTACATTGGACCCTGATCATATTGATATCTCATTCCCTATGCCCTTTGGTCATATATTCATTTGCAATAGTTCCTTCCTAGGCTATACACAAAATCTCACTCATTGGTATGCACATGGATGTCCATTACCTCCTTTCACTGATGAGGAATATGCTATGGGCATGTATCATTTATGCCTCAATGGCTCATTGCATGACCAACCCGACACTATAGCTTATCAGGTTTCTGACTTAACACCTTTGGCTTTGATCCAGAAATTGATGATCTTTCTGATGACATCACTTGATTCTCTTCATCCCTTCCTCACACACTTGGGGGGCATAAAATTCACACATCCCCCCCACCCTAACATCAACACATGTTTCATACTCACATTATCACACATCAACCTTCTAGCATACACATAGTCATCTACACTTTAACATAGATCATTACCTGATGACACATTATTGTGCTTTGGTTCACACTTGAATGTTGATGGCATCCGATACACATGAACCTCACACACTGCACATAGACACTACACATACACATTCTTCACACATACACTACACATACTACATCTTACATACACATCATCATACACATACCTACTACATCATACATGTCCATTTCACACACATCTACATACACACTCTAGTCTCACACTAGACTGTTGAGGGTATACATCACAAACACATCATCTTCACACATCACACATTATCATACAATATACATCACCTACACATATTACACATACATAGTAGTCTCTTTCACATATACTACACATCTACTACATCGCTTCACTCACTACCCTATGACACACTCTAGTGGTCCATACTAGACTGTTGAGGGTATACATCACAAATGGACCTCATCACACTTACATTCATCATTCAATTTTATCATGTCGTACATTCCTAGTTTAGTGATATACGCTATAGGCTAAATCATCACTTATTCTGCATCATTTAGTGGTATACATTGTAGGCTACATCACCACCTCTTTTGATCATCTCATCGTGATATACGCTTTAGGCTAAATCATCATGTGTCTTCATACATCATCTCTATGCTACATATCATCACAATACATACACATTCACCACAACACGTGCTACACACAACACATAGTTCGACCATTTCCCGATGATGCACTCTCGTTTATGGTTCATTCTTGACTATTGAGGGGGCATAAATAAATGAACCTCACTACATACAATTCCATTCACTTGGGGGGCATGTGGCTCCTATCATTCACTCTGCATTCCATTCCATCCATCCACAACATATTGCATATCTTGGTTGCATTTACTCTTGCTTACATTTACTTGTACATGTTCACTTTATTACACATGCTAGATAGATATCTTGTATGTCATTATCTTTACCATACACACATGCACATTCACTTCCTTTTCTAGTTGTGATCACAGATTATACATTCCATTACACAACATGGATGCTTGGACCTCATACCAGTCCCACAACGGCTCCTAGGGGCATCCACTTTCATACACTACAGGTGTTATTGTTTCATTTTTTTCATAGCACACTACTTTATTGGTTATACATGCTTTGAATTTTATCTTTCTAACATTCTAACGGGTGCTTCATGTGCAACATTTTTTTGCAGGATTACTTACTACCATGGCTTATATTTGTTTGTTACTTGTTTGTCTATTGTTTTTCATTATTGTGAGATTTTCCCTTTGTCTTGTGTGCACACTTGTTTGTTTGTGGCCACTATGGCCTTGAGTGTCTTGCGACATCGTGAGTGATGTCCCATGTTTGCAACCCACTTTTTGTGGTCTATATTGTCTTCTTGGGTGTTTACTTGCATTCTAGCTTACACATTGTCTTTCTAGCTTACACTTGTCTTCTACATGCATGCTTGTTCATACTAACACTTGTTTTCCTAGCCACTTGTTTGCATGTGCCTTGGTTTCTACCAAGCACATCCCCTTCCCCCTAGGGCACATTTTTTCAGTGGTTGGTCCTCTTTTTGGCCACATTCTCTTATCAGCGACGTCGCATGCACCCCCAAAGAGGGGGGCATCATTTGGGTTTATACATACTATACTACACAACACAACACAATACCGGTACAAATTCATTTTTTAGTTTTTGTCCATGACACAGTGGGTTATACAGCAAGTGGGTTCAGACCAGTCTATAGAACTCCATACACAATGAATTTTACAGGAAAGATTGTCCTTAGCATTCTGGGGAGCAGTTACAGGTTAGAGGATAAACCAAACCTTCCTCTCTACACTACTTCAGCCAGTGGCGTCAGATCACCCAAAAAACTAGACAAAGATCTCTTCAGTTTTGGGAAGCAGTTACAGGTTGGAGGATAAATCAGACTTTCCTCCCTACACTTCTTCGGCCAGTGGCGTGAGATCACCCAAAAAACTCACACTTCACATTTACAAGATCCTTTCTACACCCTTTTTTTCTCATCATGGATCAGGTGCACATGTTCCTTTTTCATTTTCATACTTTCATTACATTTTTTTACATATATACATGTGTCTTTACACACATTTTTACACATATACATGTGTATTTGACTACTTGATCATCTTCTCTTTTGCAGGTCCGTCTGTATGGGAAGCAAGCAGTCAACATCACAAACATCACTCGGCATCACACACATTGACACTAACATGCAGGTACATCACACACATTGGCATCTACACATGTGCTTCTACCCTAGGTTCACTCTCATCACTTTTTACACTTTTACATCTTTAGTCTCCATGCTCCACCTTTTTTGTCACTCCATGCTTTGTCTAGTCCCTCGACACATTTTCTACATCATCTACATGGATATCAGGTACACATCTCTATCTACTTTATGTTACTGAGCATTCTTCTCACCAACATAAAGTGGGGGAAAATGTAGACACAAAATCATGCACTTTGGGTAATTATTTAGTCCTGGTCTCATACTACTATTCATATGGTTCTTAAGTGAAAAAGAGTACTAATTAACCCATGTCTTTGGCCATCTTGCATTGTTTTCTGTTGCTACTTTTGATCTTGCACCCATACTTTCCCAGTCTGTACTTTTCATACTACATTTTCCCTATTTCTGACTGGGGCCCAGCAAGGACTGGGGCGCACCTTGGCCCTGGTCCCCTCTGGGCACCCTGATCCTCTTTGCACTTTCCTCTCACTTTTTGGGCACTTTCTAGCCATTTGAGCTTCTTATATTTTTGGTGGTCGGCCTTTTCGGGGTTAATTATGAAATTTAAGCAAGAGAACCATATAAATATAAAGTTATGTGACCATAATGAGGGACCAAGCACTAAGCATTACTATCACCACCTAAGGTTGCATCCATCAAAGGCTTCTATAGCTCCATTTGCATCCATCTAGCTCCATCACAAGGGACAAAGGCTGGTTCATCTACATCACACTTCATAGGAGGGGAGTTTATTCTATTCCATGCACACATTATTTACATTCTACATCTAGTTATTGCTCGCTACTCACAAAGTGCGACACACACACAAGCTCTGACTGGCACAAGAGCACCTAGGGCACAATTCACACACACACACACCTAGAACTACATTGGGTCTGAGATGTAGTGCAATGCTCAGTGATAAGTCCACCATTTGGTCGTTGAGGACAGTCTGACCCCTTCATATGCATCTTTCTTTTTTAGGGTTTTGATGCTTTTTCTGGGGTTTTACAGGTGATTCTTCTATTGTAGGTTTACAGTGACATTGGTGATCATACAATGACATTCACATGACTAAAGTGAACACAGGTGAACATTCAAGTGATACCTTAGAGGAGGTTCCCTGGTCATTTCCATAGACCAGGGCACCCAGATCTCAGACCAGGGCACCCCAGGTGCCCCCCTATCCCTTTTCCAGGCCCCCAGTCTAGCTAGACAACTCAGATCTACATTTTCTTAAGCTCTTGTGATGGTTTCCTCCTCCTGTTCAGTCGGTCTCCACTGCGACACAGTCCCGTGACATCTGATGAATCAGCTAAGGCCTTCTTAACCCTCTTTGCACATTAGGGTTTCACATTTCAAAGCTTAGTTTGCTTGGGTGTATTTTCTTATTTTATTGTCATTTATTTATCATATTCACAAAGTCATCCAATAAGACTTAAGTGTGTCAATATGATGATTATAATAGGCCATAACTCCTATGTTCCATCATCTCATATAAGAACTGACACCATGGAACCACATAAGCCAGTCTATGAAAAGATTAAGTAAATGTGACTATCCTTATAAGACATTTGTTCTTTTGGATCAGGGCATATCATCTCTACTAATGATTTGATTCATGAAATTGTCAAAATTCTTTGTACATGCAAATGTTTTACACCAATCAACGGCGGATCTCTAGAAGGCATTGCTTCTAGGAATGGCATTTAGCTAAGGGGATTGAGTAGCCAAAACTTCTCAATCCTTCCAAGTGACCCTTAATGCTGTTAACTTCTAGATAAAGGCAGGTAATTGAAACTCCCTCTCATCACGTCAAATTTGTAAGTCCTAGCACTCTTACAAAGCACTTCTGCCTTAGGCATCCAAAATGAGTATGGATTCCTTTCGTACAATCTTCACTTCATTGCCAATAAATCAAAACTTCCATAGGCATTGACCTTCCTCAAACATAGAAACATTCCAAATCAAGGATAGATCAGCGTCCATAGTTCAAGCAAGGAATCACTATCAAGTTTAGATGGTCCACCACCAAGTGTTTGAACAACATCTTAATAAGTCCACAATATTTAGGTGACAATTTATTACCAACTTCAAAAGTCTCAGAATATGAGTTTCAAGGTTATGATGGCAGTTGTTTAATAGTACACAACCACAAAGACTTGTAATTCAAAGCTTCACTTAGTAAGGTTATTTCTATTCACTTCATGTGGATGACATTACCATATTTTATCTTGTGGAAGGGCTATGATTGAGTACCTACAACTTGAACTATCAAGAATATGTTATATTTCTATCCTCAAGATTCAAATTACATTGCCTATATTCTGGGTTCACAGATTTGTTTTGGATTGTAAACATATAATGTGTAAGAATGGATGACCCATTTTAGATGACCCTTATATGAAGTGACTATGTCCCAGAGTATTTAAGACATGACCAAACACATAAACGTTCAATGATCAAATATTACTTGGTGGGAGAGCTGTAAACATACCAAATAAGGGCATCCATGAAAATTTAAATTATACCACCTCTAAATGTCCATCCTTATTAGGGATGCAAAAGATGCGTTTACGGATCCACTTCTTATTTTGCCTACCAAGTGGGATACAATTATATTACAAAAAAGTTTGCCATAAATACATACAGGTCACAATGGTACCGACTAAGTTTCTTCAAGATGATCAACTGATGTTAGGTTTTCAACCTTGCACCATGGACCTATAAAAAATCTTAGTGCATATAATTTCCCTAGGGTTTCTGTGAATTTGTGCAATGTGTATTTTATGAGGGGAAGAAAATTATCCTGACCCCGTAGCCCAAAAGACATGGTTCCTTTTGCAAAATGTTTAGGCCCTTGCTGATGATAATCTAACATGAGGGCTACCATCTTTGTCATTCCTTACTAGGAAAAAGATGTCCACAGACGGAGTTTGGTGTCCCCGAGATTTCACCCTGAAATCTGGACTACCCCTATTTAAAAAAGGGATTTCGAATAGAACTTTTCAAAATAACATGAATCGTTTTGTGTTTGTTTTTGCACCTGTAGTTGTTTGCATTGCTCTAAGATATCCCCAAAGAGTCATAAAAGCCAAATTCGCCAAATACCCACATGGTAAAACTCACTCTATCCCTTCGCCAGGTTTTGTCTGAGAGAAATTTATTTATTTATTTATTAAATGAATAAAGTTCTTTTAAAAATAGATTGAGCTAAAATTGGAGGATTTATGTTATATAAAGCAATTCACCCCATCATTATTACCATAGACCATTCACCCGAGGGGAAAAATTTTTGCAGATTAGCTAATTGGAGAAATGTTTCGAGCAATTGCTGCAACTTCTTCCAAGTTTTGTTTTATTTCTTTTTGTCTGTGTTCTCCGTTTGTTTTCTCTAAAAATTCCCATAGCCTATTCATTCTTCTTGCCAGACATTTTCCCAGGCCTAGGGTTTTGAAAATATATCTAGTATTTTTAATTACTAATCTATCTACATGTGATCAGAGCTCAAGATTCTTTCAGGAGATTGCAAGAAATTTCTTGGTCCAAAAAGGTGCAAAAAATGATTTTATGAAAATGAGAAAAATATTGCCATCAATGCGTAGAGCTCGAGAAAATATGCACTTTTAGAGAAAACGACACCTGAAACGGAGCCACAGAAGTGAAAGTTATGGCACTGCAAGTTTTTGCTGCTACATCTTCTCGGACCCTTTCCAAAAATGGAATTTTTTGTGTTCTTCACTTGTGGAAAGAAATGCATTCTTCTAAAAATGAAAAGTTAAATCGCAATTTTCAACAAAAATCTTCGGCACATTTCAATTTCCAAATGCCTTCCTTGAATTTATCACGCAATTTTAAAGGCAACTAAGATCACAATGTAAAGTCCAAATAATTTTGGTCTCCTTTAAATAGATCTTAAAAATGGGCTTTGGTTTTGGCAGTTCAGGAAGGTGGGAATTTACAATAGAGCTATTCACTGGAAGGTAGAAAAATTCCCATGATGGAAGTCAAGTCAATTTTAAGATTGCAATGTGAGAATATTTCCAGGTCACAGAAATTTTGGAATTTCTTAGAGCTTCCTGGAAAAGGTCAAAAAATTCCCATAATGGAAGTCAAGTCACTTAAGTTAAATGGGAATTTTTGGTGTCAGCAGCTGAAAGGAGGGAATTTGTTGACTCTTTGCAATGCGTTTTGCATTTTACAAAAAAAGAAGGCAAGTCACTTGGCATCAATGCATTTGGAGTTATCTAGGAATCTGACTTTTTTCACTGGAAGGTTGTTTTTTCCCTATGGAAGTCAAAGTCACTTAAGTGCAAAAGCTTAAGATTTGCAAGTTGAAGGTCAAGGAATTTGGAGCCTTCCTAAAATGGTAAAAAATTAATTTATGGAAGTCAAGTCACTAAGTGCCAATGGCAATTTTACGATCCACCTAGCAGGAAGGTGGGAATTTGGAGCCTTCCTAAAGGTTGAAGAAGCTTAATTAATGACTTCCCATTATTAAAGTTAAATCACATAAGTGCAAAAGTGGGAATTTTAATGCTCAATAAAGAAGCAGGAAGGTGGGAATTTGGAGCCTTCCATGGAAGCACTTGTTTTTTTTCCATTATTAAAGATGATTCACAAAAGTGCAAATGGGAATTTTGGTGCCATTTAGGAAGGTAAAATGTTCGTCATAAAGAATCATGTCACTTAAGTGAAAAGTGGGTTTTACTAGCCTGGAAGCTTCTAGGAATTTTGGAGGTAGCCTGGAAGGTAAAAAATTCCCATGATGGATTAATTCAGCCCATAGAAAAGTGGGAATTTTGGTGCTGGACCTGGAAGGTGGGAATTTGGAGCCTTGCCATTCTGAAATTTTTTTCCCATTACTGCAAATGTGAAGATAAATCACTTAAGTGAAAATGGAGAATTTTGGGGCTGCTTGGAAGGGTAATTTTTCCCCACTTCCATGCCTTCTAATATCTTTTTCCACAATTCCTAGCCAAAAAGTGCGACCCATTCTGAAATAGCTAAATGCCAAAAGCTAATACAAATTAATTGTCAGGAGGAAGCATCAGTTTTGGCGCCTAGGGTTGGAAAGGCTTTCGTTGTAGAATTTTATTATTCTGAGCTATTTGCATTGTTGATGTGAGTGCACAGTCATGAATAAATAATATTTTTAGCTTGCTTGGCATGCAAACAAAGTCTAAAAATAGAGGGCAACATGCTTTATAATCAGATCTCTAATCCATATGGTGAAGAAATTAGATATTCATGCTATGGACTGCATACTTGTTTGAATTATTTACAGGAATACTTCACTGGTGAAAAGAGCTTCATATTGGTGTTTCAAAGGCAGTCAATGTCAAAGTTAGTACATTGAATAATTCTTCAGAATCAGGAGAAATTGCAGGTTCTGCACAAATAGATTGAAGCACCTCTCATATTTGCAAGGTCTTCTCAGAAATAAAAAAAGAAGATCTGAAAGACAGAATTTTTAATCGCTCATAAGCAATTAAAAATAAAGGGTGATGAGTTTTGTCTGAATTGGCAAACATTGCACTTGTGCACATACTGAAGAAGAACTGCAAAAGCTTCAAGGATAAAAAGGGAAGACAGGTCAAAGGTAACACCCATAAGCAAATCACAGTCAGTTGCAGGGGGCTTCCAGATCCAATTTGGTGAGAATCAAAGTAAAGGATTCAACAACATATGGGAGAAAAAAATCATCTTAGATTCAAGGTAGAGATATCATTTAGATCATTCATTGCTAAAGTGAATGAAGCAGAAGTGCAATACATGTTGGATCAACATGCAGAGTATGGAAGAAGAACAAGACTAAGAGTGTTTCAACTTTCTTCTAATTTCTTCTCCTCTTTCTTCTTCTTTCTCTTATTTTCTTTGACAAAGCAATTGAGCAATCAATTAAAATTGTAAAACTTAAGTAATTGGCTATAAAAGCCGTTACTTCAAGTTACTGGAAGAAGTTAATTACTTGGAAATAGGTGGCAGACATGCAAAATAGAAGGTTCTATTTTCAGTTATAAATCATGCATGTCATGCAAAGAGGAATTCCAGGAAGAATATTGCCAGTTGCTTCCCCTTTTCATAGCTTCCACATGTGGCAATTCACCACAAAAGCTTCCTATTTGTAATTGCCCTCTATACACTATAAATAGAGGAAGAGCCTACGGGTTAAAATGATCACAAATGGTAATCAAGCATTCTTGAGTTCTAGACTTTGTGCTGAAACCCTTGATGTCATTTTTGTGAAAGCTGAGGAATTGAATAAGTGAGGCAGATTTCCGGAGAACTTTGTGTCCATGGTGCATTTGTTTCTTACTTCTGTGTGGATCTTTAGATAAACTTTGTGTTATCTTAGATTTGGATTAGAAGTTTTCCTTTTCCTTTACTTCTGAATGTTGTGAGATCTACTTGTTTATTTAATCTATGTGTATGAGACCAACTCTGTAAACTATTGGTTGAATTACATATCTTCCTTTCTTCTTTCTCAAATTCCATTATTTCCCCCTTCTGCAAATACTTCATAAACAACTGCTTACTTGCTGCAAAATTGCTTAGCTATGGTTCATGAGCTTTGTGATTAAAGTAAAACCCCACAAATAGTTACTAGGATCCATAATACTAAATTGATAAACATCTTACACGGGAGCCTCACCGGTAAATGAGGGAGATTTATCTCATGACTGCCTAGGTTTTTAGTTGTGCAGAAAATCTAGCCAACATTTTCCCTTGTTACATTGACACACCAAAAAAATTACACCAAAAATTTATGGGCATCCCCTTTCAACACTTCCCAAATAAATTGTGCTTAATTTTTGATAATTTTTCAGGAACCCAAAATGGCCAACCACTGGAGAAGCATGAAGTTGTGAGAGAACTTGAATTTTAATGGTAGAGTTATTGCATATGTACAATGATTTTTTTTTCAAATGCTTAGATCCTATTGGAGATTCTGAATGAGAGTGTGGGTCTCTGTGTCATTCTACCATTTTGATATTACTTGATCAACTCAATTTTCATGTAATATGGACATGACATGTAACAACACTTATGTGGACTCATCTCTCTTGGAAAGTGCATCAACTACCATATTTTCCTTTCCTTTATTATAAATTATCTCACATTCATATCCCAACACCTTTGTGACCCATTTCTATTATTATTCAGATGATATTCATTACTCCAATAAATATTTCAAACTATCATGATTTATCTTCACCTTAAGGTGACAACCCATGAAATATGGTCTCTGACTGCATGAATAATAACCATCATTTATTTCTCATAAGATGATTTTAATATGTTATTACCCTTGATTTGATGAATCTCAAATGTGATGGGGCATCCCTCTTACATGATTACTACACCTATTCCACACCTTAAAGCATCACATTCAATAACAAGGGTTTTTGAGAAATCTGGGGTGGCTAGAATTGGAGAGGTACACATAGTACTTTAATGTCTAAAATGCCTTGGTTTATTACTATTAAAATAATTAGTGATGCAATTTTACCGTCATTTATTTAAAAATATATGATATTAACCTGTAATACCTAAGAATTCCCTAAGGTTTTGAGGGTTTTAGGAATATTCTAGTCCCCATTACCTATATTTTATGAGGATCCACTTTCACACTTTCATTAGAAATGATATGACCTAAGTATTCTAGCTCCGTTACTCCAAAAGCACACTTTGAGGACTTGGCATAAAGGTGTTTTTGTTCAAAGTGCGTAAGACTTTTTAAGGATGTTGTCGTCTTAAAACTGCAAACATTCAAATTCTACACGACAAACAGTTTAATCTCTAACAAAGCAATACACAGAATTATACTTATCATTAACCATTCATTAATTAAATTTTTGTCGTGACGCACTTTTTCATACTGTGTCTCTGCCACATCACCACTCACTGCTCACTGCCAACAGCCTCACGTCAACACTCAGTCAGCTCAATGCAATAATGAAATGTCCTGTTAGCAAATCTCATTACAGCTAAACTCTGCTTCATTATGCATCAATCACCCGAGGATTATCTCTATATTGATTACCTCAATAGTTTTTTAGTACAACTCCACCCCATGCTAACAACTTGAGAACTGAATTGGCACCATAGATGGCTATAACTTTGTTCAATATACTTACACACAGTGTAGATACAGCTCAAAGAATCACCCCCATGGCATCTAAAGTTTATCATCAAGTCTTTTATGTTCCACATTTGAGAAAAACAAAATAAGGCATGAAATATATTATTGATGTACAAATGAGTGGATTAACACCCTGAACTGTTGTTACTTCCTCCTGAGCATACAAGTGTTGATATGTGATTTCTTGTAAAAGGATGTGTTCCTCGATTAAGAAATCATGCTTGATATGTACTGTAATTTCTTTGCAGATTCAGATCTTGACTGAGTCAGAATATGATTAGACTCTTTTATCTATTTCATTTTGCATCTGAGTTTAATCTGATCTCGGAATGAATTATAGAGTTATCTATCTTTAAGATCTAACCTTGGATCAGTGGAATTGATCCAAGTATTGCTTTAAGTTTGTTCATGATGAATTAAAATTACAGACCTTGAACAGGTTGCAAGGTCTAGAAGCATTGAATAAGCTAGTCAGGAGTATGACTCAGGCTGATCAAGTGAAATGAATTGGTTCCCGATATGGAAGTATATCTGGAAGGTCTCGATCGTGGACCAGGTAATAATTCGGTTACATACGATTCTGCAGCCTAAGGCAGAACAGGAGCTAACCCTGTTCAAGAAGGTATGATGTAGGTCTTTTTCTGAGTGTACAGAATGTAGACCTAACTGGAATTATTAATGGTTAGTAACCTAAAAAAAAACTAAACCTAACCTAGGGGTTAGATTAGTGTTAATCTAACCTAGACCTAGGCTAAGTGCTAATGTCCTAAGTTAGTATCTACGTGTAATGTGGTTAGAATAAGTATTATCCTAAATTCTAACCTAAGTTACTAACCTAACTATTAAACAAAACGTATGGGGACCTATGGAGGGGTGCGAACCATGGGCGGCGTTTTCTATGGGATTAAATGCTAAGGATATGTATGAAGGACAGGTCATGGTGGAGGTTTTAGCAACAGCTAACCTAAGCCGACGTGGCAGGTCGCCAAAACTGGAAATGGACTTGAGATTTCATTTGTCTGTCGCCAACTTTGGCGGTCGGTGGCAGTGGAGTTTGAGCGGGAAAGTTGGTGTAAATGCATTCAATGTGCTCGGTAGTCGAGCTCGGAACTCGCGTGAAGGCATGCAAACTGGGAAGTTGTTGGTTTGTTTGGCTTGTCGCGAATTTCGGTTTTCCTTCTGCCTGTTCACTGGTTCTTCGCACCAGTCTTCTTTGAGTTGCATGGCGAGTATGAGGGTATCTAGCTCTTTTCTCTGGCAAGGAAAATATATATGTCATGGAGATAACAAAATTTTGTTGATCGCTCTAACTTGGAAAAGGAAAAGGAAGTCTGAGCTCTTCCAGTGGTCTGCTTCGGAATTTTGAGCAAAAATCCAGGCATGTTAGGCCCTAACCTTTAAATATCTTGCTGTCTTTCAAGTGATTTCATTAGAACAACTCTGTTCAAATGATTTATGGAAATGAATGATTTTCTATGGTGGTTTTGTGTGATTTTTGGTACTGTATCTCTTCTGGTTCGATTTTTTTCAATTATCCCTTGATGGGTGTTTGTTAAATTCGAATTGTGGCTTTATTCTTCGTGTTTTCATTCTGGCTTAAATATGGGAGATATATATATGAAAAGTATGACTGCTCGGCCTGTTCGGCGAGAGTCTATAGATTATTCCTGTGATGGGTATAGGCCACTGTAATGCTTGTCGATTTTTGGTCGTCGATGCTTATTGTGGTACTGTCGGAAAAGATACTGTTGAACTTTTGTGTGAATGTTCAGTCTTACTGGGCTTCCTTGTATATTTCGTGGTGGTTGTCATAGTTGAAGGTTACAGAGTCTAGTAAGGTATCGCTATGGTAATTTAAGTTCATTATGAACGGTTAATTTGTTGTGTTTCAGTATTTCATTGCGACCTTTGTGGAAATTGTGTATTTCTTGCGTTGTGGTTAAAGGATTTACCCGTTGACAGTACGCATTATGGAAATAGGTATTGTTGTATTCGAACGACTCTGTTGAGTCCATTGAATGATTCGTATTGTGGATCACTGTTGAAACTTCGTTTAAATATCTATTTGAATACTGGTAATTTGATTTTGTACTCGAGGAGTGACTGGTAACATGACCTCTGTTATTTTACCTTCGTGTTGCAAGAAATTGTGGTATATACTATTTGGATGAAATTCTACGTTTCCTTCCTGTGCCATCTTGTGCGAAAAATATTGGTAAGGGTTCCGTTGGATTCCTTGTTTGGAAATTCGGTATTCAGAATTGGCTTATGCCTGAATTTAAATGTTGCCATTGTTGGCACGGATGGATTCATTATCTTCTTTTTTATTTTGTTTACTGTTGTTTAAACTCTGTTGAACTTATTATTTAAACAGTGTTATTGACTCAATTTAAGCCTGTTGGTTTACTATTGTTTTGACACCATTGGGTACCATGGGTATGGAAGGATATTTTGTATATCGGCCTTTGGACAGGCTAAACGGTGAATACTGTTTATGGACTTTGTTTTAAATCCTCGAATGGTATACATGTCACTGTTGTATGTATAAGCCCGAGTTTGAACGGGTAATGTTCTTGGCCCTGTTGGCTTTCTTCAATATCTTGACGCCATGAGTTATGGCTTCTGTAAAGAAGGTTGTAAACACATACTTTCAGTTCTGATTGCGTTCAGAAGTGGCTTCGTTGTCCCATGTTATGCTTCCATCCTGATTTTACTTCCGTTTGGCGAGACTGTACATGGTGCGTGGTTTTCGTTTTAAGATCTCTTTGCTTAGTTATGGGTAAATGTCATGGCTTAATGTTTTCGAGCCTCTTGTCGACTGTGACAACAAAGGAGATCCTCTGAATTTGACCTTGGGTCTAAAGCCTTACACAGTAAGAAAGGCTTGAACAGGCTGTAGGTTGTTATTGGGATTGAAGACGTAATATGTTTTCTTCGCATTGTTATCCATTCTTGTGTATGTTTGAATTTGGAGTTGTTGACTGTACCAAAGCAGGTAACGGCTGTGTTATCTTCTTGTCCGTCGCTTCTTGTGAAAGGTCACTCTGAGTCTGCCTGGTAGATAGACATCATTGTTTGGCATGGGGGCTACCGACTGTAGTTGCTTAATTAAAGGTTTAAATAATACAGTGTGCTGTTGACGTCTCGACTGATTTATTGCTGTGTTCTATTTTGTTAATAAAATAGTGATTCTTCTTGTGGCTTGTCGGACTTGTTCGTATACTTACCAGATGAATGTTTTCCATATGTGGAGACGGTACAGTAGTGAACTTGTGTGGAAGGAAGTGTGAATGATTGGTTTCCTTCTCTTCTATTACTTTAATACATGTTGATATCTGTATTAGTAGGAGCTGTTTTAACATATTGATGTACTCAAGAGTTGTTATGATATTTCCTTTTCGGATGAATGGAACGATCTGTCCAATGTTGCTGATCTTGGATTAAAGATAATTGTTTGGATACTTTCGTTCTTTGATTCTTAATACTTGATGAAATATTTGAGAAATGTTTAGGACTATTCTGTAACAATGATAGAGTTACACGTTTGTAATCATTTTTGTATTACCAAGGCATAGTCTGAATATGTTTACTCGTTGGTGATTTTATATCATTTAAACAGGGTGTTTAATGAAAACAATTGACGGATTGCAATTGTTTTAAAAGTTAGTGCTTATCATGCTCAGTTCATCGAACTGACTCATGTTGACTATTTTTGCAGATGGTTGCCGTAAGTGGTAAAGCAATGCAGATCTGACAGGATGATCAGATTGTTTAAGTTGATTTATAATGAATTACAGCTTGATTTTCTAAATGTACTATATGTGGAAAGATGTTTCTTTTCCGTTAAGCATTGTATCAAGTATGCTGCTTGCTTAAAATGTAATTGTATAGTTCTGAAGGAATAAAAATAAGTATTGATACTTATGTGTTGTATTCTTAATTCTGATAGTTGACCTTCTTCGGTTTATATACCAGAGTGGCAATGTTATCTTTGTGTAATTGGATGCTTTTGTGATTGACAATGAAAGCTTAAAGAAAATGTGATTGAATTCTTATGAGTGTTTAGTAGCTCTAATTTGTTCTATCGAAAGCTCAATTGAAATTTAAATCATTGTCTTTTTAAAAAGATAGGGTTAAAACGAACCTAAACAGAACACTAATCAAGCTGAGGTAAATTACTAATCCCTAGTCCTAGTATGGCAGGACAACATTAAATTGGATTCTTAACCAATTATATCTTTATACTAATAAGTATGATATAAATTCAGTTAAGAGAACTGAAATAAATCTAATGGGGTTCAGATGGCAATCTCATATGAAGGTAATGAGATAATGTCCAATTCTGTTGTTTTAGAATCATGTGTATTCTAATGACTCCTTGATGAGAGCTTGACCTTAATACCTCTACCATGTAATGGGTTTTATTGAGGAAGGTCGTCTTAAGACGAAGAATCCAGGGATTGGGAAAGGCTAACCTATGGGGAAAGTCTTTAAAGTAATTTAAAACTCAACGTGCGTAACACATATTATTAAGTAGATCTTTTCGAGGCAGATTTAAAGGTTGACGACACAAGTCAACTGCAGGGTTGTACCTCCGAGAAGATTAGGATCTTCTCAAAGTTACAACAATGCAGGTGACTTATGGCGACACCCTTTGCATTGATCGCTAAGATTTACACTTTGATCTCGACGAGTTACTCAGGGACCAATTAGGAATGTGGCCATGTTATAAGGCTGCCTAGGAGATTCGGGGTATCATGACACACTGGTTTAACTGCTGGGTTGAACCAGTATGTCACCGTATCCCTAATCCTCGTGGGCATCCATATAACATTATCACCTTGCTAATCTGTCTCCGAGTGATTCAGTTGTGAAAGGAAGGACTGACAGTAGTCAGTGTAAGACATTCTATATAACATAAGAATGGGGTGAAGGGCGTATTCCAGATTGACGAGTATGCCGTTAAGGAATACGAGACATAAATAGTATGTTTCAAATCTTTGGCCAAAGTATCGCAAGCTGCTGATTGCGTTGTCCTAATTCACCTAGTCTAAGGGATGAGATGCCGATGAATAATGGTAACAATTATTCAGTTAGGTTCCTTGGACAGAGCATTCTGAATCCCAGAATAGGGAAGAGAACCACAGGAGTGAAGTGTTAAATAATAATGCCAACTCATATTACTCATGAATAGATCGGTAGATAACCGAGTCATGAAATGAATAGATCGGAGGTACTCCGAGTCATTACAGCTGCATATGGTTATCTGTTAAATGAATGGTTATTTGATTTGTGAGTTCTAAATTATGTATTTAGAACCAGGATGCATTTATCAAAAAAAATAAAAAAATTGACTTGTTCCATTGTCTAAAATGAGGATGTTACAAATCAAGGAGTGGAGAGAATATCTCAAAAATCTCTAAGAACGTGTACATGAGTTGAAACAAACTCACTTGAAATATATTTATTCAAACAATAATTAACTGAAGATCTGTTGTCAAATATGCACTTATGTTTATTTGGACAACTTAATTTCAAAATGAAGGGAATCCACACATGCCTAATTTTTTACGGATCCCTATTTTTCTATGGACCCCTACTTTTCCATGGATCCTAAAAATCTGTGGCCTGTTATTTTTTGTAGGTCCTAGTATCTTATGGATTCCTTCTTTCCCATGGGTCCTAATCTACCGTGGCTTCCTTATTTTCTGTGGGTCCTAGTTATCTATGTATTTCTTATTTTTCGTGGGTCCTATTTTCCCTGGCTTCCTTCTTTTATATGGGTGCTAGTTTCTTGCGGATTCCTTCTTTTCCACGGGTCCTAGCTTACCACAGATTCCTTATTTTCTTTGGATCTTAAGAATCCAAGGCCTCCTATTTTTCCATAGGTTTTAATTATTTGCGGCTTCCTTATTTTTTTTGGGTTCTAGTTTCCCACGGCTTCCTCTTTTTTTGTAGATCCTAGTTTCCTGTAGCTTTCTCTTTTTTTATGGATCCTAAAAATTCATGGCTTCCTCATATTTTTTAGAACAAAAAGGGAGACAAAAAGATCCAATGGGGAGTTTTCACATCAGAATGGGTGATCCGGAGGTTAAATTTGATGGCCCTATGGGTGTCAACTATGCAGACGACATGTGTATCTTTAAATGCTCATACCTTTTGATCTAGGTCACCAAAATAAGATACAAAATTTATATTATTAGAAAGGTATTGAAGATTAATACATGTTAAAGTACGTTTTGGGTCACAAAAATGTGTTCTATTGGGACAATAATGTATTAAAATGAACTCATGGCCATTTTTCAGGTATTGGGTTCTCTAAAAGTCTTTTTTGCCCATGCTGGGTCTACACACTTTAATGCTAAGTGGTCATTTGTGGTTGTAGAAGTGGGTGATATTATTGATTTCAGATTTCCTCTCTCCCTTCTATTTCTTCTATATATGTGACTCATTTTTCATTTAAAAACATCCTCTTTTGAATGTCAAGGTTATGTTACCCTTTTGTGTGGCCAAGTATTTTGAGTTTTAGACTTTTGTGTTGGTTTCCTATAATGCACTCAGTGCCTTCTTCATTATTGTAATAGAGTGTGTATAATCTAATCAATCATATTTAGTTATTATGGTTCTCTTTCTGCCCTTTAATTTGTGTTATTGTATTCTTTCCTTTCTATTATTTTATGGCATTTTGTGTGTGAGTTATATTTGCATGAATCCCATCCTTTGTGTCACTTATGCAGAGAATCATTGTTTGGTAAAATTGCAGGGTTGAATGTGTCTTGTTTCTATCCTCTTGGATTTGCATTTTCTGTTTCATTCCTCATCTCAAGGAGAGAATCCATTTCTAATTTGGTACATCACCTTATTTTATTCAGTATTGCATCTTTCTAAACCCTGGTTACTTGGAGATATTAGATTATAATTAGTTAGTATTAGAGTATAAATTTGGTTAGAGTAGTTGCAGTGAATTGGAGTGAAAGGAACATGCCTTTTCACCTGGAGATATGACCTTGAAGGAGTCCATTGTCCCACACTTTGAAGGCCTTTCCATGTTTCATTGAGGTGTTGATCCTAGCTTCAGCAAAGGGTGCAACTTTAAGTGACAACAATTCTTTGGCATGCTTGGTGGGACCAATTTGAGCCATCTATAGCTTATTTCTGATCTAATACACTAGAATTGGTGTTTGTTTTAGTGGTATTTTTCCTTTGGAGGAAACAAACAACACATCTAGTGACTCCTAACTTAAAATATACCATTTTTAGGAGTAATGTGTTTCGCTTTCATGAGAAGAGTGCATAAAAGAAAAAACAAAACAAGAGGGGTGCTTTTTGAATATCTATAACATTCACCAAGGAGAAGAGTAAGACTTGTTCAAAGAATTCCATCCCTTCCACCTAGGGATCACTCAAATACTCCTTTTTTAGGACCTTCCCTTATCTTTTTAGGAACCTAAGACTCATTTCCTTCATGGCCCATCAAATAAATCAACCTTTTGTGACCTTTAATGGTGGTAGTCCCTTGGATTTGAATTCCCAACATGACATACTAGTATCTACCCTAAAGACCATTCCATTATTTACTGGTGAAAATTTCAACCACCCCTATAAAGCACATCTTAGATGTTGCTAATGTTTGTTTAGTTCATCTTATTACTTAAGATGATGTGGCAATCAGGCTCTTGGCCTCCTATTTCAAAGGAAAATCATTACAATGGTATAGGAGTATGTTACCTTCTTCTATCCACACATGGGATGTATTTGGGGAGAATATTTGGAAGCATTTTAGAGAAAAGGCATATAATACATCTTTGTTGGAGTCAACTAATGATTATCAAAAGGGCCCCTTATGAGTTGATGATGGACTTTAACTTCTAGGTTTCAAAGGACATGGGAAAGTATTCCACCCCTCCTAAGGCCATATCCTCAAGGTGTATTTTGGTATTTTTTGAGAGCTCTTAATTATGATATTACAGTAATGATTCAATTAATGGGAACTATGGTTTTTCCTACTTCTTATGAGACACCTATTCATGATGAGAATTATTGAGTTCAAGCTAGAAAGATATCCCCTAGACCCCCAACTCCTCTTTTCTGAGAGCTTCCCCAAGAAAATTTACCTTCTCTTGCCCTAATCCTTGAGGTTAAGGCTAGTCTATCTACTCCTACATCTAATTATTCCAATGAGATAGATGATCTAAAAGCCTTGATCAAAAATATGTCAAATGAGATAGTTTCCCTTGAGAAGTAACAAATCCAAGCTCCTAGGCCCTACAAAAATTAGAATCAAGGGTATCAACAAAGAAATTACTATCTAAATTAGAGGTATGGAAAAAATTACCACCATAGTAGGTTTCAAGGTGTAAATTCTAGCTTTCCCCTTTAAGCATTACCTCCTCCAAAACATGCACATGTTCTTAGTTTGAGAAAAGCTATTGTTTGAGTTCAAAACAATATGGATCAAGGAATTGCATGGTGTTTCCCATGAAATCAGACCCATTATAATTTTTTTAATGAAAATAGGGTGAAAGGCCAGTCTCTCATGGTTCAAGGTTCCTTCAATCAATATGAATCAATGATTGAAGTTCCAAATACTAATGTTGAAGAAACTCAAGAGACCATCCCTGAAGTCAATATCATGTTATTTTAGGTTTGATGATTTTTTTTTTTCAGTCAATAAAATTGTGGGAAGTTCCAACTTACCTAAAATTCACGTTGATGATAATATAAGGTCTAAGAAGAGGATATTCGATACTCAACCTTCATCTTCTTCTAAGCAGGATGAACCTCTTCCCAAAGAGAATGAAATTGGGACAAATTTGAATAAGGATAGGTTACTTGATTTTTCTAATAGATGTAGCCTCATATAGGAGGCCATTCCTCAACAATTAGAATATTTCCCAATATTAGAGTAGTCAAAGGAAAGAAATAGTGACACCAATGATGCATAAGGCGACATGCATTCCTATGAAAATGTATAAAGAAAATGAAGAGAACTAATCTGAATGTGTTAATGTGGGATTCTTTGTCCGTTCCATATTAATTGGATCTCCTAAAAGAAGCTTTGAAACAACTCATTCCATCATATGGGATAGTAAAACAAAGGTCAAGCTCTTCAATTAGATTATGTTAACCCAAGGAGGAACAAGTAAGTGAAATAAAGAAACCTCCACCCTTTTATATCTCTTTTATTATCAGAAAGCATCTTGTGCATAATTGTATAATAGATTTAGGGGCCAACACCTTTGTGATGACTAAAAAGATAGTAGACACTTTGGGGATAGAATACACTCCAATCAATAAGGATGTTTTGTAATTATATGGTACTGTAGTTAGAATAATTAGAGTAATCAAAGGTCTTGAAATAACTCTCCATGCATGCCCTGGCTTGACTACTGCTTAAAACATATCAGTTATAAATCTAGCTCATCTCTTTACTTTTGTCAAGAGACTTCACAATAAAGGTAGGAGGTTATTGTCTTCAGATTGGTCTCATATACTTATAATTGAGGTGTCTAACCTCTCGTGCCACAATTTTCTCTCTGAATCAGAGTAAGCAACCACATAAGATATTTCTCTAGTGTCAAACTTATCAAAAAGATACAAATGTGAATTTATGTGCATGACACATGTATCTACAATCTCATTAGGATAATTCAATTCCCTAATTACAACACTATGTGGGGAAAATTCAACAATTTCACCACCACTAGAGTTACATATTATATGTATATATATAACAAATTTTTAGAAATGCAAAGAACATAAAGTAGATTATTAATTCATCCATATAGAATTTCGACAATGTTAGACCTCACAACTTCAGTTGAGGAGGATTTTACCATCAAAATATTAGAATACCTATAGTAAAAAACTAAACTCAACAAATTTCTTGAATGTGTTTGATGGTGAGAAGCACCAAAATTAAAAAATTATCTTTCAAAGGAGAAGAATCCCAAGCCAAAAAATATTTCCCTTTAATAGTATTTGAATAAGTGGTAGGAGATGGGATATAAATAATTCTTTTCAATGCTTTTTGCAGTGCTTCTATTCTCATAAAACATATGTACTAAGGGTTATTTTTTTTACTGAAATACAGACAAGGATTGTACACTTTCTTCTTGAAGGATTTTTTGGATTTTCTAGGACTAGAAGGCTTAGGAGTCTTAGAAGTGGGAGAAAAAGACTTGTTTTAAGGACCTTGTTTTGGTTTTTCTTTGCATTTTCTCTTAGGAGAGTTTGCCACTAAATATTGATTTGATTTATGAAGGGCATAAAGGGACATCAATTTGGTATAATCACATGTCAAACAATCATAGAAAATCTTGAATGCAGGCATCTTAAATTGATCACCTAAAGCATCCATAGTTGAAAAGAAAGTAGATGAAAAAAATATTGAAGGACCCTTCATATTTGATAAAATCATAAAAATGCATTCCTCATTCTTTAATCTTTACCACATGCATTTAATTAAATTCTAATATCTTAAAATTTATTCAAAAATTCTTTGATAGAAGGGAAATCTGATGGAGACAAGGAAGTTAACTCCTAAACTCATTAATTTTTCCAAAGAAGGTTTCAAATTTCTCCCATACCTCTTGTGTTATTTTGACATCTGCGATATGAAACTAGAGATTGTTTTCCACATTAAATGCTATCAACCCAATTACCTCATCATGTTTTCATGCATACAAATACTCATCCTTCTAAGTGGTGAATACTAGAATAGACTCTTAAAACACATGCCATAAACCCTAGGATTGGAGGAGTTTTTACATTTTTGGTTTCCATGAGTTGTAATTTGAATAATTTAGAGGCTCAAGTAGCACTTGATCCATGAGAGAAGAGGAATAAGAACTATACATAATGTTTTGGAAAAATAATTTCCCCCCGTTGACATGATTTGGAGGCAAAAAAAGTGAACCAAATAGTTGGCTCGGTGATTTGAATGAGGTGAAGGAAATTTGAATTTTATGATTAGAAAATAAAGCCTTTATTTTTCACAAAATTAGAGAAATGATGCATAGAATTCCAAATTCTTCAAAAAATGTAATAAAATTAAGTGGCACTCATTCCAAAAACCTCCAAATCTGCTCACACCCTAAGTATTCAATGCAACATTTGAAAGACTTATGTCAAGAATTAACACAAAGTAATGTTCAATAAATGGATCCCCAAGTATAAATGCAATAAATATAGCACCCAAGTGAAAAAAACCTTCACTTAGTGAGTGGAATTATATTCATAAAAAATAACACAAGGCTCCAAGTTCTATGGGCAAGGTAACAATGCAAAAATCACAGTGTTCACCAAGTAACACAACAAATGAGGAGGAAATACCAAAGCACAGTTCACAAATACAATCTTATTCAAATGAAACATCATAATATTTATATCCATTCAAAGGAAAAAATAAGAGTGGGAATTATGAGTATACATGCCCAAAAATAATAACACCCAAGCTAGTAAGCCAACACACCCACCATTCATCAACATCCAATGAAATGTTCCAGGAAGAAAACCACATTCATCCTTCAAAGTGGATGCACAAAAATATGTCCAGTACCATGATTTAGACACCTCCCATAAAAAATTCCCAACTTTGATTCCTTTATACATAGCTTCCGATACAATGTGTCCACACAGAGATCGAAAACAATGAATATCCACCAATGTGTATTAGAGAACAAAAGATATAGCATAATAAGTACCCAAAAATACAATGAAAAATTTCCTAAAATACATATTCCTGAAAGCTTAAAAGAACCTTGCCTAATATACAACATCAGGTAGCTATGATACCATGAAAGAGAAACCAGGAATATCTAGCATTCACCCAACAATACAACCACAAAACTCAGACAATTGAAAATGAGGAAAAAAATGTTCCACATCTTGGAAAAACAAAATAAATAAGAAAAACAATAGTAATACACAATTCATAGAGCAGAGAGAATATCTCAAAAATATCTAAAAATGTGTACATGATTTGAAACTATCTCACTTAGAATATATTTATTCAAACAATAAGTAACCGAATCTCCCTATTGAAGCTTATTAGGTGTAAACACATAATAGCTAGTTTGTAAAGGACTTAAATGAGTGCCTAGAGTGAACATGGTTAGACCAACATTGAGCTCCCTATATTCTAGACACATGTACCAACCCTCATCCTTTTTGTACCATCACCACTAAAGAAGAGTAAGTACTCTAACTATGGAAAATAATACATGCTTCCAACATCACTTGTACCATATTTTCAATCTCACTCTTCTGTAGATAAAGGTAATGATAAGGTTAAATATTAGGAGGTTGGATTCCTAGAACTATATAAATATTAATGTCATGATCTATTTTTGGAGGTAAAATTTTTAGCATATCCCCAAAAATAATTGAGTTTTCATTGATAATTGTTTATAGATTTGATGGTAAAGGACCTTTTGATCGTTTTTCTTCTAGTGAAAATTTTTGTGCCATAAACTCATCCATACCCTTCTTAATAAACTTCTACATTTGATGAGAACTTACCAACCATGTATATTTTCCCTTCATCCTACATAGCTCAAAATTCATCCCTTTAGAATGGAACCGCATGAAAAAATCATCGAAGCTCATCTCCACAGTTACAAAGGTAGTAAGAAATTGTAAACCTAATGAAATGTTTGTTCCCCCCATTTAAATTTCATACATGGGTCCTTTCATCATGTAATCTCCCATAGATAGATTAATCTTATGGAACTTTCTTGAACAACTAACTTTACCTCAATTTTAAACTATGACCTGAAATCCTAGAGTTGGGTAAACAAAGAAATTTAGGTATAATGAAATTGTGAGTATTACCAGAGTCAATTTTTATTGTCACCCTTTATTTCTTCATGAATCGTATGACCTTAAGGGTATTTGAGGTGCTAATTTTAGATATTCAATTCATCATATAGTTGACTAATATTATATAACCTCAATTCCCGTCATCTCTTCCTCTTCTTTGGTTGCTTCATCCTCAACTTCTTCTTTATTGGTCCCTTCAATTGTAAATAATTTCTTCTCATCAAATTTGTGTTCCTTGCTCAATTTTAAATTCAGATTATGAGCATAAATAGAACACCAAAGAACACAATATTTCAGATAAATGATCTCAATATGCAATTAAAATAGCTTCGCCACTTCGAGGGGGAAACCTCCAAACCATACAATAAGACTCAAATGCTCGAATGATGATGAACTACTACCTACAATCCCCTATATATACTATTCATATGTTATGGCCATCACCAAGGCCAACCTACTAAGCATGAGAAAGTATAAATGATATAGTAAAATGATATGGTAAGCCACAAGTCGGCTACTCATATCCTAATACAAGCAATAGGTTAAGGGCGTAGCATGCCCTTCCCCTTCAAACCAATGTTGTCCTCAACATTGAATAATCCTGGATGTTGCTGCAGAAAACCTTCATCCTCCCAGGTTGCATCTTCTATGCTCAGATTCTTCCACTTGATCAGATATTCCTTAATGTCTCTGGTTCTCAGCCTCTTAGTACGTGTTTGCAGAATCTTCTCTGGCTCCAAAATGATTCTTCCTTCCTCATCAAGTTCTGGTAGCTTTTTCTGGGCTGTAAATTTCTATCCAATAACCTTCTTCAGGAAGGAAACATGGAATATTGGGTGTATGCGTGAAGATTGAGGCAACTCTAGTTTATAAGCAACACTTCCAATTTTCTGTAGAACCTGATAAGGACCATAATATTTAGGAGCAAGTTTGTTGTCCTTTTTCTGTTGCTTCAGGGACATCTTCTTGTAAGGTTGTAGATGTACAAAAACCCAGTCACCAATTTCAAAATGTCTTTCACTACGGTGTTGATCTGCTTGTTGTTTCATCCTGTTTTGTGCCAATGCCAAATTCTCCTTCAAACCAGCCAAAACTTGTTGTTGATGTTGAATGTATTCCTCAACATCTCTGACCTTAGTTTGCACCCTCAAGGAAGAAGTGATAGATGGTGGATGGTAACCATATAATGCTAAAAATGGGGTCATTTGAGAAGAGGTATGAAAAGATGTGTTATACCACCATTCTGCAAGTGGTAGCCATTTAACCCAACATTCCTGCTTATCTGATACAAAACAACGTAGATACCCCTCTAAGAATTTGTTGACCACTTCCATTTTCCCATCAGTTTGAGGATGGTAAGATGAACTATGAGCTAGCTGAGTACCCAAACATGCAAATAATTCTGTCCAAAAATTACTTGTGAAAATAGGATCACGATCACTTACAATTATCCTCGGGGTTCCATGTAGCCTTTGAACTGTCTCCAAAAAAATAGTTGCGACTGTACTGGCTGCAAATGGATGTGACAGGGCACAAAAATGGGCATATTTTGTGAGCCTATCCACAATCACCAAAATAACATTCTTACCCTCTGAACAAGGCAATCCTGTGATGAAATCCATGGAGACCTCCTCCCATCTCTGGCTAGGAATTGGTAATGGCTGCAAAAACTTGGTGTCTTAATGGTTTGTTCTGTTGGCACACCAAACACTCTGATACAAAATTTTGTACATCCCCTTAAGTCCTTCCCAAAATAATTATCTTTTTATTCTATGATATGTCTTCAAAAACCCAGAGTGTCCTCCAACAGGTGATGCATGTAGCTCTGCAAGAATCTTATGCTTCAACTCAGAATCTTTACACAAGAATAACTTGTCCTTGTACCATAGGGCATTACCTTTCCACTCAAATTTGTTAGATGTTATAGAGCCTTGCTTGATATTCTGTATTAGAGATTGTGTATCCTTGTCCTACTCCCATTCCAATCTTGCTTCATCCACCCAATCGGCCTTCAATATGGACATTGCACATAGTAAGGCATCTGCGGATGTATCCCTTCTGGATAGTGCATCGACTACTACATTTTCTTTACCCTTTTTGTATATGATTTCAAAATCATAACCCAACATTTTTGTTACCCACTTTTTTGTTCCTCAGATGATAACCTTTGCTCCAAAAAGTATTTGAGACTATCATGATCAATTTTTACCTTGAAGTGTCTACCCATTAGATAGGGCCTCCATTGCTTGACTGCATGAAGAATAGCCATCATTTCTTTCTCATAGACAGGTTTGAGCAGATATTTTCCTTTGAATTGGTGACTCTCAAATGTAATTGGTCTTCCTTCCTGCATTAGAACTGCTCCCAATCCTGATCCTGAAGCGTCACATTCAACAATGAAGGTTTTTGAGAAGTTGGGAGTAGCCAAAACTGGGGTGGTGCACATGGCTTCCTTCAACTACTCAAAGGATTTAGTGGTTGTGTCTGTCCAATGGAAGGCATCCTTCTTTAGCAATGTAGTGAGTGGAGTCACGATTCTACCATATCCCCTCACAAATCTTCTGTAGTACCCTGTTAGTCCTAGGAACCCTCAGGAGATTTTTGAGAGTTTTGGGCCTTGGCCATTCCACCATAGCTTTGATCTTCTGAGGATCAACTTTGACACCTTCATGGGATACAATGTGACCCAAGTACTCTACCTCTTGTACACCAAAAGAACATTTGGATGGATTTTCATAGAGCTTATGTTTCTCCAAAACTTCCAACACTTTATTTACATGTTGCAAGTGTTCTTCCCATGTCTTACTGTAAATCAATATGTCATCAAAGAAAACTAATACAAATTTCCTTTAAAATGGCCTAAAAATAGTGTTCATCAAGCTTTGAAATGTTGAGGGAGCATTTGTAAGACCAAAAGGCATTACCAAAAACTCATAATGGCCCTCATGAGTCCTAAAATCCATTTTATGAACATCTTCCTCTCTTATTCTAATTTGATGGTACCCCGAACGAAGATCTAATTTTGTGAAATAAATAGCACCATGCAATTCATCAAGTAAATCATCAATTACTGGAATAGGAAACTTATCTTTGATGGTGTACTTGTTGAGTTCTCGGTAATCTAGACACATCCTCCATGTTTCATCCTTCTTATGTACCATGACCACTGGTGAAGAATATGCACTCTGGCTATGCCTGATGATACCTGCCTTCAACATTTCCTGCACCATTTTCTCAATCTCACTTTTCTGGGAATATGGGTATCTATATGGTCTGATGTTAGGTGGTTGGCTCCCTAGAATCAACCAAATGGCATGATCATGATCCCTAACTGGTGGTAGTCCCTTTGGAATTGCATAAAAAATAGACGATAAGTGAGCATCAACAATCTTTTGAAGATCGGGTGGCATTGAAGACTCTGTATTTTGTACCTCTATGGAAAATAACTTTGCTACAAATCCATCTACTCCTTTTCTGAGAACCTTCTACATCTGATGAGAGATAATAATCTGCAGAGACTTAGCTACCATCCCTTTCAATTGTATTGTCCTTCCTTCTAAATGAAATCACATGAACAATTCTTGGAAATTCATTTCTATAGTACCCAAGGTTGTGAGCCATTGGACACCCAAAACAATATCTGCCCCTCCCATAGAAATAAAAAACATAGGTGAGTCTAACATGTAGTCTCCCATGGAAAGCTTGATACTATGGCACTTTCCTGTGCACTTGACTGTCCCACCATCCGCAATCATAACTTGCATTTCTGGAGCTGGGTAAATAAAACAATTGAGGTGGGCAACTAACTTACTATTTATGAAGTTATGAGTACTCCCTGAGTCAATCAACACCGTCACCTTCTATTTTTTGAGATAGCCAATAACCTTGAGTGTTTGAGGAGTACTAATACCTGAAAATGCATGACATGAAATTGTAGGTTGGTGATCCTCTACTTCATCTTCTACTGGTTTCTCAGCTTCTCCTATAATTTCAGCTTCCTCTTCATCCTCATTTCCTCCTTCAATATAGAACAACTTCTTCTCAACACATTTGTGTCCCAGTCCATATTTGTTGTCACAGTTAAAACATAATCCTTTTGCTCTTTTTTCTTCCATTTGTTGAGGAGTCAGTCTAATTGGCTGAGTGAATGATGGGGAAGGGGTACTACGGTCTCTGGTGTTAGTGAAAGGTTGCCTCCTACTGCAAATAATTTTTTCCTCTACTCTACGTGCCATGATAATAGAATCAGAAAGCTTGAGTGGATTAAACATACGTACCTCATGCTCAATGTGGTCCTTAAGACCCCCAAGAAATAGGTCATTCAGGTTCTCTTCTGTAATATTCTCCACCCTTAAGGATAGGTTCTGGAATTGATGCACATAATATTTGACTGATCTTGTTTGTCTTAACTTTTCCAATTGACTAAAGTAGTTATCTGAAACACTGGAACTATAGTGCAATTGCAACTCCTCAGTAAAAATTGTCCAAGTGACACTGAGACCACTCTTCTGCCTCTGAGCACATAACCATCGATACCAAACGAATTGGTCTGGTTCAAGATACAGGGATGCCAAGGTCACCTTTTGTCCTGATGGGGTTTGATGTAACTCAAAGAAGTTCTCCATTTGATTTATCCAATTCAGTGGATCCTTCCCATCAAATTTGTGCATCTCCACTTTCGGCATCATGTTCCGTGGTTGCGAATAAGTTGGATTCTGATTGGGCTGGAAAAGTGATCCAACATGGTTATTTTTCCCATTATTCTGAACTGAAGATCCTCCTTGGTTGAGTTGGGACTGATTTGGGACATACTGTTTACCCTTTATATGTTGCATGATATCATCCAACCACTGATTGATTTGGTCTATGTCTCCTTTACAGGCCATCTCAGATTGTACATTTCACAGTTCATACTCGAGTTGGCTCACCTTATGATCAACTGAGGTAAACCCTAGTGCTGAGGAATCTGTATTTACCCCTTCTGACTCCAACTCTTCTATCACTACCCCATCTTTATCTGGGGTTTTACCTGGAGTGACCAGATTCTTTTTGGCTCTTGTGGAAGGCCCCGCCATGATGTCAAACCCTAGGGTTTAGGGTTTCGATACAAATTCGTCTGAATAGGAAAAAACACAAAGAAGATACTACCAATATTTTTTTGAGGGATTTCTGAAAATGTAAAGAACTTGGAAAAATTCCACAAATTTCAGCCTAGGGAGCGATTTTATGAAAAACCCTAAATTTGCAATAAATTTTGCAAAATAAATAAAAAAAGTCTGAAATTTTCAGGGAATCTTACTTGGAATTATTCTCAACTCTGGTAAAAAAAATCTGACAAATTCTCTGGTTCGCAAGATATATTGGAAACAAAAAATTAGGGTTTTTGCCCTAATTTTGGCCTGGATCGCAACTCTGATACCACTTGTAATGAAATTACTTGTATAATTCAGATTATGAGCATAAATAGAACACCAAAGAACACAATATTTCAGATAAATGATCTCAATATGCAATTAAAATAGCTTCTCCACTTCGAGGGGGCAACCTCCAAACCATACAATAAGACTCAAATGCTCGAATGATGATGAACTACTACCTACAATCCCCTATATATACTATTCATATGTTATGGCCATCACCAAGGCTGACCTACTAAGCATGAGAAAGTATAAATGATATAGTAAAATGATATGGTAAGCCACAAGTCGGCTACTCATATCCTAATACAAGCAATAGGTTAAGAACCTTAATTTTATTTTACTTTCACATACATATATACCAATGGTTCTAGATATAAGGATGTCAATACCAATTTCTATCCACCTAGAACTCGATATATCTGAAAATATCTCCATTTGGTTTACCCATGTGACTAGGTCTTTATATAATATTTTATCATATATACATTTGGTATCATGTTTCTACCCCTTAAAGAGTTATGTGGTTATGTTGAGTTAAAAATTGGTTAGTATGAGGCTTTGAATAACTTGTTTGGAATTTTGTAAGTTATGACTATGGTTTCAAACTATAAATGACTAACATGAGTTCTAATTTCATTTTGTTCAATCCATTATCTATGGATTCTTTTATCACCGTACATACTTGTGTATTTTTCACATCATACTCAAGAATACTCATTATATGACCCATTTTGGAAAACCACATTTTGAGGATTCAATGTTCTCCTTATGAATCCATATGCTAAATTATTATTCTCAGGAGTGGTGTTGCCCTTACCTTTTCCTCTTGTTTGGAGTCATGTTATGGTTTTTTTGGATTCATGTTTTTGGATTAGGGTATGGGATTAGGGTTTTATTTCGCAGAAGGATTTCTATAGAGTAGAAAAAACCACAGGGAACAAACGCTAGATATAGATATATTGGAAATATTTTTGAAAATTTTAAAAGTTTGGAAATTTCCTAAAATTACAACCTATAAAGAAAATTTATGAAAAATAATAACATAGTGATAAATTTTATAAAAAATTAAAAAATTATTGAAAGTTTGGTAGAATATTACTTGAGTTATGTCTCAATTTTATTAAAAATTTTGTTTAGAAATTTTAAATAGAATAGAATATATATTTGAATCAGACAAATTAGGGTTTTGACTTGATTTTGACTAGAATTAAAGCTTTAGTACCACTTATAATGAAAATACTTAGATATATTTAAATATAAACAACAATATAACACCAAAGAAAACTAAAACATAGATAAATGATCATAATATGCAAGTAGAACGACTTATCCACTTTGAAGGAGAAACCTCCAAACCATAAAATAAGACTCAAGTGTTCAATATGATGATCATATACTAGTTACGAACTCCTATATATACCCTACTATGTTATGATAAACACCAAGGCCAACCTACTAAGAATTTGAAAGGATAAGTAAATTGGATATGAAATGATAAAAGATTATGCTAGCCATAATTCTTCCATACATATATGGATATATGACTTAGGATTAAGGGTGTAGCAAGATTATTGTATGTGTCACTTGATATCAAAGAAAGGTACATCTTTGGGAAGTGAAATTTAGGATTATCCATATTACAAGGTGGGTAGAAATAAATATCTATTGGAAATTATACATATGTTCATAAAGGTGTGTGACAATAGATATAAACTCTGTAAAACAAGATGTCACCTAGAATAGTAGGACAAGGGAGTGTGGTGGTGAAAAATATAGATGGAAGGCTTAAAGAGATTATTTAAATGTTTATTATAATGCATATAATATTAATGGTATTAGAAGAAGACCATATAAGAGGTTTCATCCTGAAGCATGATGTGATTGATGTAAAAGAAGAGGTTATAACATATAAGTACTTTTGGGTGGCGTGGTTGAGGAAGGTCCAACACAAGGAAACACATATGACATGAAAGGTAGGTTGTTGAAGGTTGTGTCAAGGATTGGTATAGGAGAGGGAATATAGGTTTTTTATAAGGACACTAAATTTGGATGAAATTATTGATTGGGTCAAAAATGGAAGAATTATCTAATATTTTTGAGGTTGTAGAAGAGTGCAAATTTAAGAATAGCATAGACCAAGTTGAAGGGTCATGTGGAAGTATGGTTGAAGTAAGTTTAACTGGATCATAATAGAGAGGGAAATGACAAGATCAACAGATGGGATTGCACGGTTGTAAATCTAAAAGGTATTTGTTTTCTTAGAGATTATGAGTTAGATTTTCTAAAGAATTTTTAGAACTTGCAATATAATGAGTTAAGGGTAAAAGAGTACTTGGAGGAATATTACAAGGTCACAAATTGAGTTGGTCATAATGAAATGGACTGATAATAGGTTGTATGATACCTCAATGGACTTCATTGGGAATTTCAAAATCATAATAGCTTAATCAAGATGTAGATTATAGAGGAATAGTAATATTCCTTGAGAGTAGAAGTGAAGTTGGAATATAGGAAGAGTGTGTAAAGGAATAAGGTGAAGCTCAATAGAGGAAAGGAGTTAGTGACATAAGAGTGTCAAGGTGGGGAGTGTATAAATAGTGCATAGGGAAGTGTGTAATAACAAAAAATATAAGAAGGATTCTATCCAAAAGAGGTAGAGGCCAAGGTGTAAGATATATTGTCACATGTTTCCAATGCGATGAAGTGGGGCACCAAGATCTTGAGTTTATGTACAACGATGATGGAAAGAGGAAGAGTGTGAGTGTAGAAACCATGTAGAAAAATATAGTGGTGAAAAAGGATAATAATTAGAGGTAAGGGGTATTAATGGTATAAAGTAAGGTATTGAACGTTGTGGGAGACAAAGATGAGTTATAGTATGGGAGGTGAAATATTTTTTGTACAAGATGTAAGACTAGGTAAATGTTTACAGTGGTGATTGATAGTGAAGCACATATAATATGGTATATAAGAAGAGTAAAAAAATTAGGATTAGAATGCAAGCCACATATATTTACTTACAAAGTGACATAGATGATGAAATTACAAGAAGGAATTGTGAAGGATCAATACAAATTGGAGATGAAAATTAGAAGGTTCACATACAAAGCTTTGTGTAATATTTTACTAATGGATGCATGTCATCTATTGTTTAGGAATACCTTGGAAAATTTAAATAGATATGTAGGATAGTAGATAAAATACTATGAGAGTGTGTTAGGAAGGGTGGAATTATATTTTGAAACCTCTAAAGTAGGAAAGTAAAGAAACACAACAAATTCACATGTTACACAAGGCTAGAAAATATGGAACACATACAATACTACAATATGATAATAGAGCATGTGAAAGGATATATATAAAATGGGTGGGTGATGGTACACAAACTGAAGAGTAGAACCCGATAGTATAGGAAGGTTTAGAATACGAAAAGGAGTACTAAGGAATATTTTAATGTCTATAATTGGTGTGTAGAGTCATGACTCAAAAGTAAAGGGGGGAGGTTGAGAATAGAATTAGTGTGCAACTACAACATAAGAAATATATAACCCTCATGGGTAAGAGGATTTCACCTAATTAAAATATAAATCAGATTGTTTGGTGGAGGATAATGTTCATTTTCCCAATTTATTCTCAAAATTGGAAGATGTGTAGTTATCGTTGGTGCACATGCACACCGAGTCTTTACTATTAGGAAAAAAATGGTGGTTTTACCATTTTTATTGTGAATGTGAAAACCATGCTCACATTTATTCCTACCTAGAGTGTATAATACAAAATCATTTGTATTCATATGAAATAATTTATCAACCAAAAGAACTAAAAAATTTGAGTTATTGTTTGCATTTGTATTATTGGAGGACTGTGATGTGAAGGATTATGTTTTTGGTAGGTCATGGAGTAATCTATTACACTATTTGGAGTACACACGATTATTATATAATGTCAACACAGTTTGCAATATACTACACAATTTAAGGTTTGTTGTGTAATCCACATAATTCTATGGAATATTTATGCAATCCACACAAGCTATGAGATTCATTATTAAAAGCTTCAACAAGAGGGAGGATGTCATTGAACACTAAAGGAGTTATGAAATCCTAAAGGAATCCATGTAATACTAGTAGTTTTAATTTAAATCCGTGAATTACTATTAGAGATTTCATAATACTAGAAAGTTATTTGAAATCCACAAATGGTTAGAAGAGACTAATTTAAGGTGTAAATTTCAATAATGTCAACTAAGTATGAATTAGGTCCTTTAGTCTATATTGGCTCCTTTGGACCATAATTTCATATTAGTTTTATGATTCATGTTTATGGCATTGGATGGCTATATTTTAAAAATTCTAATTGACATAGGAATTTAGTTTTGAAGGGGGTTAGCTCATAGAGTAGAGTGTCAATATAAGCTAATGCTCAAAGTAGAGTACATTAGACTTGGAATTTTCTTCCAAGTAAAGCCTTGTGCCCAAATGTAGGTTCATTACAAATATAATTATTGTGTTAGATAGTTTTTATTATATGGGAATCGGTTTGATTAGTATGGTTGTATAATTTTTGATCAATTTTCATCATTTTGGAATCTATTTTGTTAAATACAATTTATGAATTGTTACTAAATTATTTTTGTTAGTGTCATTTTTGTGCATAATTCTGAAATTAGATTCAGATTGGTGGCTCCCTATTGGAACACCATATTACCATCTACACCATACAACCTGATTAGAATTTTATTATCATTAACTCACCATTGGGTCCTAGTTAGACGTTGTTTCCCTATCCTAGATCTAGGATTTGGAACCCTACATCTCTTATAGAGGGGTATTATTATCTTCTAAGTTTGAGGTATTATTAAACTTACATGCTTAAGGTTTGTATATTTAGTATAGCCCCTCTCATTATCCTAGTCTAGATCACCCATTATAGAGAGACACATAGGATATTTTACTATGCCATTTTTTATTTACATATACAAAGTACCCATATAAAACAAGTCAGTTTGATCCAAACTTTGCGTGGGATCTCAAATATTCATCTTTGGTATTACTTAGCATTGGTATACCTTTTTAGTATTGTTTATACCTTCATAACATTGGTTATACATTGGAAACATTGAAATACCTTTACGAAATCAATTAGACCTTCACAAAATTACTCATACCTTCATGAAATTGATTATACCTTTGTAGCATTAATTATACCTTCGTAGCATCACTTATACCTTGTCAACACTAGTTATACCTTCACAAAATTAGTTATTATTTAAAAATAATATAATGTAAACCAAAAAATATACTCCAATTATTTATGGTTGATATAATATCGTATGTGAACCGAGATACTGCTACATCATACACCTTGGGTAATTTTGAGAACATGAGCTCCAACTCATGGGTTCTCTTCTTATAGAATTGCACTCTTTGAAACTTATACATAGCTTATGAAGGTCACATATTCAATATATTTTCCCTTCCACTTTACTGTGAACTCCTTGCATCCCTTTTTGCATGTTTTTTATACCGTTGTGTCAATTAGTCTTTTTTCTTCTTTGCGGACCTTCTTTGACATATATTGTCTCTAGTAAACATACTTAGAATATGTGTTAGAATCCTTTGTATTTATTTTCCCTTCATGACATGAATGTAAATATTATATGTTGAATATGTTTGAGATATATATTCCTTTCAGAAATTATATCTCGTGCATTTTTTACAAACTTTCTCAACACTCTACATGGTCCTATTTTTTCCACTACAACTTATTATATGTGCCTCTAAGAAAAAATTTCTTTCAAAAATGAGCTAGAATGAAATCTAAAATATATGTATAATTCTCTCTTTTAATATTTTTACATTGATTGCATTGTGTGTTTGTTTCTTCCAACTTCCTGCATATTTGTTGATGCACGTACTTTATTTTTTTGGGTCAAATATTTAGTTTCTAAACTATTTCCTTTGTTATCATTGATATTTCACAACTCTTATACTCAAATTAGGATATTAACACATACTATATAGAATTATATCTTCCATTTTATTATGTTCATGCATTTGTTATATGTGAATTATGCTCATGTCAATACTATGTACCACATTCTTGTATTTTCTCCTATTAAACATGTGAGTAAATTCCTAAGAACTAATATTCACTACCTTATTTTGTTGTCTATTTTTGGATGATATGTTAATATAAATAGTTACTTTGTATTCAATTTATTCCATAGCATCCACAAAAAATGAAGTACAAATTTGGTATCCCTATCAAACACAATACTACATAAAAACCTTTGTAGCCTCACCAATTATTTAAAAAATATTGATGATGTGATATGCATCACTTGCATTTATACAAGAAACAAAATGTCTCATATTTTAAATTTTATCCACAACAATGTAGATTGAATCAACTCCTCTTTGTTTCCTAGGTAAACATGAGACAAAATACATATATCTTTCCAAAGTCTCTCTAGGATTGGAAAAGGTTAGTACAATCATGTATTTTGTGATCTTCCCTAAGCCAACTGACATATTCTATACTCCTACATAATGTTTTACACATCCAAATTATCAACTATAAATAGATTCAGCTAAATATTTTTATGCACTCCAAGTAATACTTCCAATCCTCCATTGTGTTTAATTTTCCTTCATTTGTCCATTAGGAATGCATAATCATCTGAATTTGAACAATATGCCTTCCTAAAAAAAATATACTAACCAAGGTGTCTTATCGAATCTCATTGGTTCTTCCCATTCCTACAATGGTTCACTAAAATATTCATCTCTTGCATAATACTCCTTTATAGAATCAAAACCAAAAACTTCTACTCCCATTTCATTGACATAATAATGTACCCACTCAACACATCAACAACTTTATTATATTTTTTACTCCTATGTCACAATACCCAACTTATAGGTTTGTAGATATTATACCCACTTTATATGACTATAATTTAATCTTTCTTGTTTGTTTATGAATTGTAGCACATGGTAATAAATATATAAAATAAATTATTTCAACAAGTACTGCCTCAACTTCTTGAGTGCTTACATAATTGTATAGAACTCATATTCATACAAATTATACTTACTATTTATGTCTTTAGTTTCTCACTATAGTATGACATAGGTCTTCCTTCCCGATTCAACATTGCACCAACCATTGTGTCACTAGAATCAAAATCCATTTGAAATACCTTTGAAAATTATGGAAATTTCAATAATGGATGTTCAGTCACCTTCTTCTTAAAATATTGATTACTTCGTTCTACAAATGTGATCTAGAAAAAATATTTATTATCTCCTCCCATAGGCCTCTATGATATGCACACATGTTTTGATAAAAATTTTTGATAAACTTATTATATAAAATTACTAACTTATGAAATTTATGTGCTTCAAAAGTATTCCTCAATAATAAACATTCTAGTATCATTCAAAAAAATTAAATCTATCTTTATATCATTGTGAGAAATCCAAATACTAACCTCTTCTTGCATGAAACTATATTTCTCAAATTGATCAACAATTTATCTCCTCACAACTGTTAAATATCATAATTTCATTTCCTCAAATGATCTTCCCACATCTTGTTAAATATCATAATTTCATCTAAATACACAATCATAAAATTCACTACAAATGGATTTAATACTCCATACATCAATCTCATAAAGGCACTTAATGAATTTGTCAACATAAGCGATTCATATAGTCCATTTTCCATTTCCCCCTTCTATTACATGAATACATTGAGATCCAATCTCTAAGTAAATCTTAGTGAAGTACCTTGTTACACTTTAATAAATCCATGATTTCATAAATTAGTGGAAATAAAAACATATACTTAATTGTGATCTTATTGATTTATCTTGAATCTATACAAATGCTCCACCCTTCATCCTTTGTAAGCACTACAAATAATGGAACTATGCATGGGCTCAAAATATTTTTGATAAATGCCATATACAAAAGATCTTGAAAATTTTTATGTACCTATGCATTATCTCATGGTGTCATCTGATATGCCACCTTGTTTAGAAAATGATACCCTGTAATTATATCCATGTGGTGACTTATATCACTCATAGGTAGTAATGTGTCTAGTAGATTACTTTATACTATATTCACAAATGATTCCAATATATATTTTACCTTACACATAAGTAAATCAATATTCTCTATCAATGTACCTATGATCTCTTTTTTTTGGGTTTCATTAATTTTGATAAACATGTCTTTTTTATTTGTCACCATGCCTATGATATTTGTTTTTGGATTTCATTAATTTTGATAAACATGAATTATTTTTCTTCACTTCACTCAGGAATTATTTTCTTGTAAGCATATAATTATTCATATTTTTCTCTATCTATTCACTTAGCTCTCACATATGTTTTAGAGTGTACTCATGTCCATCATTAATACTTTATAGATATTTTTGCATGGCCATCATGTTATGCCTTCTCATAAAATAACATTTTCCTCCTAATAAACACATGGAAACCATTACATGATAGGAAAAGATAAGTTCCCGGTTGGTTTCTCAAATATAGGGACCAAATCGAAGTATAAACACATGATGTAGATATCAAAGGTGCTCTTGGAGTGCTAGTGTTGTAATTCTATAGGACAACGACCCTAACCCTATGATAGCTATAAGTTTTTTAGACCTATACCTAAAATGAAGATAGATATCCTATTAGGATTTATAATAATAATAATACTAATAATAATAAATGGGTGGATAAATCCAAGGTGCATAATATAATAATACAATATAATAGATCAAAAAATATTCATCTACTTTATTCTATAGCAATGAATGACTAATAAAAAACACACACGTGCAAGATAAAATACTAATAAGTGTTATAAATAATTACCTATTTTGTGTGTGTGTGTGTGTGTGTGTGTGTGTGTGTGTGTGTGTGTAATCCTCCCCATAGACAACAACACTAAGAGAGAATCGTTATGGGTTGATAAAGGGAAATATCAACAAGAAGATCTCAATTCCTAACTCATTAAGGTGAACCAAATGCAAAAGAGGTAATATCTAAGACTCCAATTCCAAAAAGTCCGTGTAAAATAGTGTGAAAATATGTGAGTTATAAGTGCCTTCATGTATGATCAAAATTATTTTTCGTGGTGGTTTGATAAAAAGGTGGTGGGGGATATATACCTAGGTGGTGGCATTAGTTATAGAAAAAACAAACCCAACACCATGGCCTGTGGGTGATGGCATTAGTCTTGGAAAAAACCTAAGGTCAAAGGGGTGAAAAACATATGAGATGGGATCCAAAAAGTATTTATATATAAATGAAAAAATTCTAGAGTGGTTGAAAGTAGGCATAATAGTGCGCAATAAGCATAAACAAGTAGATATCATGATACAAGTGGAAATAATATGTGTAATGTGTGAACAAAAGGAAAGAAATAAGGAAAGGATAGGATAATTATGAAATTAGAGTGACATATCTCAAATGTTGTGTTATCAGTAACCCCAAAACATATATAATCACACCCCTATACCAGAAATACCCTTCAGAAAGCCACATAGGAGGATAATGAAACTGTAACACCTAAAAAAATAAATGGTTAGCAAGCATGAAAAAATATGTATACATATATCCCAACCAAAGATCATTACATGTCACAATAGTGAGACATGTGGTGATATTTTAGAAAAGATCTATGTAACATGTAAAATCGATAGTAAACGATGAAATTAAAGCAATAATGAAAGTATTGGAAAGGAATAAATGAACTCCACCAAACCTAATACTTGTATGTTGGTGTCTCTCAGATTTACATTGATAGCCAAAAAAGTCATTTGGAGCCCTAAAGAAGTAGTATTGAAAATATGACATTGCTAAGATATGTCACTAGAAGATAATTAGTAACATAAGACATACATGAGGGATGTATATAAGAACCAAGAATATAGAAAAGTGGGGATTTTCAGATACATATATAGTAGATTTATGTAAAATATGTAAAAAATAAGTAGCTCGCCACCATGAGTGTGGAAAAATTTATGAAATGTTTTTTAGGGTATGTCATTTGAAAGTTATGAAGGTTTGAAGACTAGAAGGAAAACACCTCAAAACTAGTTATACTAATTTTTATAAATATGAAAGGAAGAAATTCATTTTTTTCTTTGCTAATTGATATTAAGAGATAAAGCTTTGAAGTTACCCAAATTGAGTGGTTTTATTGAATATGGTGAGAGTATGAGGCAGAAGATGAGGTGGTCAAGAAAAGTCACCTAGGGGTGTGAATCCCATGGTAGGTTTTGTTGTTGAATTAGGAAAGGGTATCTAGGAGAAAAATGGAAAAATGTATGTTAAGGAAAATGTAGCTAGAAAATTTTTCCCCAAAGATATTCAAAATGTATATTGATTCAATTTATAGGTAGGTTTGAGAGATTTTTTTATCATTGGAGACATTAGGGTAGGTTTTGAATTTATTTGTAAAAAGGGTCACAGACCCCTGAGATAGACAAGATCATCTATGCTAGAATGAATGATTACAACATGTCTAATAGTAATTATGCTTGGGAATATTGTTAGGATATCTGGTGGAGTTTTTTAGGGTGGTCGATGTAGTATTAAAAAAATATTATTTTTTCTCAATGAATAATGGTGTTAAGATAATAGGGATGATGTAGTTTTAACGATTTATGTGTTTGATTTTTTGATAATTTGAGATGTATTTTTAAATATTAGTTTATGTAGAAATTTGATGGATACATGTTGGTTTATATTTTTCAAGTTCCACAAAGGATCTTATAATGAATGTGTCATGGTTACCAGAGGAATTAGGTAGGTTATTTGTATAGGATATTGTATAGCTACAAGGATTTGGTTTTAGATTCATTATGTAGATGGTACTTATCTCATTAGATCCATATTTGATAAATTATTTTTTGGACCATTGGGAGTTTATATCAAATACTCTCAAGTGGAGATCTGGAGGATATATGAAAGAGGCCACAATGATATTGCAAGATGTTAGTGAAATTATGGGGCTATATGTTGTTAATCATGATACAATTACATGTGAGTATTGAAAAAATAATTCTAGCAATGATGTGCCACCATGTACCACAAAGAGGAGTGCCCTAACATGGTGGGTCATAAGAAGTGAGGAGTATCATAATAAACCTAGAGTTGAGGGGTGATTCTTGAAGACTGCGCTTGCCCCTGGATTACCTGAGAAAGGGACTCTTCTAATTCAAGAAAACTAGGAAAAACTAGTATCATTTGAGATCACTGATGGTCTGATCGAGTTTCATGTTTTCTACTAAAATTCTAAATCTCTGGAAGTTTATCATTGGTATAGTTATGGCAGGTATCTTGTGTCACAAGGAAGATGGAGAGATACTATTATTTGTAATTGTGGCATGTAGGGATGCCTTAGAGTCTGGGATATATTTTAGCTTGAGGATTTCCACACGGGTAACTCTAGTGAGTTATTTATATAATATTCATGTGTGGTAGTAGAGGGAAGTGGGGCCCATCATATTATTGGTAGAGTGGATTTATGAGTGTTTACCTATTTCTATACATATAGGGTCCCCACTACATGTAGAAAGGGATGCCCCCAAGGATTCTATAGTGGGAGAGAGGCCCAACATTTAGGGAAGTTATGGGATATATTAAATTGAGACAGGTTGTACAAGAGCATATAGTATGGGATCCCTATAGAGGATAATGGATCATTGGTTTAGTTGGTCGGCTAAAGTAGCTATTAAGGGGACCTTTGAGATTACATGGCATTATTTGCGGTATGTGGAGACATACCTAGTAGATAGAGTTTTGTTGTAGTTTGGGATTCTAGCTCATGTGGTAGCCCTACCTCTTCTATATTATTGACCACAACATACTAGAGAGAGGGGAAGGGTGAGAATAGTGGTATTAGTTCCACCAATGTGACTAAATCAAGTTATAAATTCCTCAAAGCCAAGTGTTAGCTAGAAATGATAAAGAAGATGAACCTCAAGTGATATAAGTGGGGGACATCCCTAAGAGACATGCTCTTGACGAGGAGGATAGACTAAAGAGACTGTGAGGATATCAATGTGAGTGACATTTATGGAGGTTAGAAGGAGATTAATTTTTATATATGAGTAGCTAGATAGTAATGTATATGATGGGTCAAATAGGGTAGAGAGAGGAGGCTCAAAGGAGACCACATATGATATTGATAACTTGAGATAGGTGGAAATAGTTGGTACGGGTCTATAAATAAATATATTATGATGTGGGGGTAGTTTTGGGAGGTGAAGCAGATGGAGCCATCATAGTCAAGCATCTCAGTGAACCAGGTGAGCCTTGAAGCATATCTGATTTATAAAGTGTAATGATAAAATAAATTTTTATTTCTTAGGACATTGGTTATTATTGATATGGTTTTTCAAGTTTTTCAGAGTGGGCCATTTATGAGTAACATTGGTTGATTTAGGGTGCACACCACTAGATATTGGCTGGAATCCTAGATATGAAATAAACATTTGTGATGGTAGATTCACTATCATCAATGGTCAAAGACTAAGTGAGTTTATGCAGGATTGTGAGATAGGCATATTGTGAAATTCAAAGGTTTAAATATGTTTAGGCAACAACCAATATGGGAGATATGAGGTCTTTGGTACCTGGAATTTTCCAGGAAAAAATGACACTGACATGAGAGAAAGCAATGTGATTGTTATATACATAGGAGGAAGCTATGCACTAGGAGAATGATGAAACCCACATTGCGGAATTGGATATTTTTGTAGTTAGAGCAGAGTGAAAGGCTAAAAGTCAAGAATCATGATCACGATCCATGTGTGCTACAAGTCAAGAATCATTGGCTTTTGACTAACATGGGATTGTCTCAAGGTGTGGGACCCTTGCGATTGAGACAAACCTCCAGAGAAGGCTGGTTCCTGACCTATTCTAATGCTAACCTACTCCTAAACTATCAATTCCAAGGGACCAGAGAGAGAGAAATACATAAAATGTAAATCCTAAACTAAGGGAGGTGATAACACCAAAACAAGACTAGAGAGATTCCTAGTGAGTGAAAGTGGGGGGAAAATGGGGAAGAAGAGGGAAGAAAAAGTGCCACAGTCCCAAAACACATTCAAACCTCCAATTTCATGGAGCACAACAAATTTAAACCCTGTAAAGGAACACAATATGCACAATATACCTACAAAATATAATAGAAGGAAAGAAATGCAATATAAATCAAGCTAGGAAAGAAGAGCCACAAAACACTAATTTTATTGCTTAAAATGATGCACAATCCATTACAATATAGGCACAAGGAAAGAATCCTTCACAAAATGCATAAATTTGAGGCCTGCATCTCACAAAAGTGCTGGAACAATTTTTACAGAGTTCCTTTACAATTTCAAAATGTCTCCCCCTTCAAATACAGGGGAAATTACATATATAGAGAGAAAAGGAGCTACCAACAAACATCCTTCATTAATTACCTATATAGAGGTATGAGTAACCAAACTAGTTCACTTTCCAATGGTACTTTTCTTACATGGTGAACATGGGTGCCATACCTCATTAATCTGGTTGTTGAGCTACCTTGTATGGTGCCATTAATGTCTAGCCGTATCTGAAACTCCTTGTTGTCACCCGATAGAAACCACCAGCTGATGCCTGACAGAATGGGAAGAGTCACCACTGATGAGGGAATGACTTGTCACATGACAAGAAGAAATGTTGTTGTGACAACAAGGGGAGGTTGATGCGCATCAGAAAAAGGTGGTTGACACATGAGAAGGAAGTGATGCTGATACACGATGCAAGAAAGGGGGGTGATGGGGAAGGTAGAATGACACGTGAAAAGAGGGGAGTGGTGATGTGTGACAAGAAGAAAGTGGTTGTTCACGTGTGTCAAGAGGAAAATGCATGACGCATGTCAAGAAGGACGTTTTTGTGCGTCAAGGAGGACAGGTTGACATGATCAAGAAAGCGCATTGATGTGTGATCAAGAGGAAGGTGGTTGACACGTCAAGAAGAATGGTTGATCGCATGACAGGAGGAATGGTTGACACATGTGACAGGAAGAAATGGGTGACACATCAAGAGAATGATTGTCACATGTCGTGAAGTGTGGTTGACATGTGACAAGAAGGATGGTGTTGATGCATGACAAAGAGGTGACAATCCATACATTTTTCCATCTTGACCATTAAAAAAAACCTGGCTCCAAACCTTCACTACGGCTCATAAGATCACTGCAAGATACCTTATAAATTACTACCATTAACTATCAATGCCTAGACCTACAGGTTAATCCATTTTACAGGGGTGCAAAAATGGATAACAATTTGGTGACTTGTGGGGTGATCTTCCTGCTAGATCTGAAAGACCAGTGATTTTACATCCATTGGGCATGGAGTCATTCTGATTTCTGAAACTGGTCTAATGTCTGAAACCTCTTGTTTCTCTAGAACACTGATGGGACATTACTTCATCATCAGATCTTTCCTGAAACTAGAAAGTGCAACAACAACAAAGCACAACTATGTACAAATAACAAAATCATACATATCCCAAATGGAACATGCAGAGAGTGCACAAGCACTTATCTGAAAGTAAACCTAGCTACAACAAACAATGTGCTGCAAGCACTTGGAGGAATTACAAACTCTAAACTAATATGTACAAGAAAGATACTCCCATCAGTAATAATGCTTGAGATAGATGCCATTGACTGGGATCTGTAATTCTTCTCCATCCAACTTTGTCAATTGGAAAGCATTGTTTTCTTTGCACCCTGAAATCAAGTAAGGGCCACTCCATATTGCATCAAACTTGGAGTGCCTTCCTGGTTTGGCTCTGTCTGCATCCCATTTCAGAACCAGGTCTCCTTCTTGAAAAGTTCTGTCTTTGGCCTTTCTGTCAAAACTCATCTTGATTTGAGCTTGGTCCTTCTCCATTGTTTTCATGGCCTGGTTCCTTAGCTCTTCCAGCTCCATGAGCTCTACATACCTGACTTCCATAGCTGGAAACTCAAACAACTCTAGCTACTTGATAAGCTCCAAGGCTGGTAATTCAAGGGATATTGGTAGCCTTGCTTCCCTTCCATAAACCAACTTGAAAGGGGAATAACCAGTTGACTTCTTGGGAGTGATTCTATCAGCCCACAAGGCTGATTTCAATTTGGTATGCCAAGTCCTCTGATTCTCATCTAGGGTTCTTCTTATGATTCTCAGCAAATTATTGTTTGTGGAATCTACTTCCCATTACCCTGGGGGTAGTAGTTAGAAGAAGTGCTCAAGTAGATGTCATTTCTAACAGCCCAATTAGATATCTTTTCTCCAAGAAAAGCTAAGGCATTATCTGATATTATAGTGGAAGGAACACCAAACCTTGTTGCAATACCTTCGTAGAAATCTAGAATGCTAGCTTCATTTTGCTTCCTTAAGTGCAATTGCTTCTGTCCACTTAGTGAAGTAGTTTGTGGCTGTAAGAATCCATTTGTGACCTAGGCTAGAACTTGGATTGATCATCCCAATAAAATCTAGCCCCCATTGCATGAAAGGTTGTTTAACTGAGATAGGATGGAGTGGGAGGGCTGCTAGCTTCTCTTTACCTGTGAAGAAGGCACACTTCTTGCATTTCTTGATCCATGAGTAGCAATCATTGAAAATATTAGGCCAGTAATAACCAGCCCTCATGATTCTAATAGTTGTTGCTTTTGGGGAAAAATGACCACCTGCCTCTCCATCATGAAACTCATGCAATACCCTCTCTATCTGATCTGTCTTGATGCACCTTAGGAGGACACCATTCACATCCCTTTTGAACAAAATATTATCTACAAGCACATATGGGATGCAATGAAGTCTGAAATACCTCCTTTTGGACTTACTCAATCCTTGAGGACTTTGACTTGTTTGAAGAAAATATACAATATCCTGAGTCCAACAAGGAATGGGTATACCACCTGCAGTCTGTTCTTGATTATCTTGCAACACCATAACAACTTCTACCTCCTCTCTTGATTCAACATGTTGGTTAGAAGCTAGCTGCTCACACAACCCTTTCCCCCTAACTAATTTGGTCACATTTATATCAATATCATACTCCATGACCTTGGTTATCCAACCAACTCTCTTTTCATTAAGGTCCTTGTTCAAAAGAAAATCTTTTACACCAGCATGTGAAACTAATAGATGAATTCTGTTGTTTGACACTAGATGTCTAAATTTCTTTAAACTTCTAATCACAACAAGGACATGCTTCTCAATGAATGAATATCTCACCTCATAATCCTGAAGACTTTGGCTGAAGAATGCAGATAGGCTGCTCTAGTCCTTCTTGATTTGGTTGTACCAGTATGGCAGATATTGCATCTGTGCCTCCAAAAGCATATAAAATGAAGTCCTTTGAGAAATATGGATTTATGAGGGTTGGAGCCTGTGTAATGGCCTGCTTTATAGCTTCAAAGCTTTCTTTTCCTTTAGCGGTCCATTTGAAAACCATGGTCTTCTTCAACATCAGTGTGTTAGTGGCTTGACAAGATGGGAAAAGTTAGGAACAAACCTCCTAACAAAATTAATTTTCCCCAAAAATCTTTGGAGAGCCTTCTTGTGACTTGGCAATGACAATGCTCGAATAGCTTCTACCCTTTCTGGATCAATTTCCAACCCTTCCTTAGACATGATGTGGCCTAAGAGCTTCCTTCATGAGCTAAGAATATGCACTTTTTGGATTCAAAGACACTCCAAATCTCCTGCATCTTTGGAATACTTGTCTGAGGTGAAAGAGGTGACTTGTTGCATTCTTGGAGAATACAGTAATGTCATCTAGATACACAAGAACTATCTTATTGATCAGTCCTTTGAATGCCATATCCATTTCCCTTTGGAAAGTGGCTCGACATTTGACAGTCCAAATGGCATCTTCCTATAAGCATATGTGCCCCACTTCGTAGTGAAGGTTGTCTTGAATTGGTCTTCCTCTTTCACCATGATTTGATTATAGCCCGAGTAGCCATCTAAAAGTGAAAACCTTTCTGAATCTAGCTACTACTTGCAAGATTTTCTCCATGGAAGGAAGTGGATAGTGGTCTTTGAGAGAGGCCCTATTTAAGTCTCAGAAATCCACACATAACCTGATTTCCCCATTTTTCTTCCTAACCGGCACCAAATTCGCTACCCATGAAGAGTGCTTGATTGGGAAGATGATGCTTTCCTCTATGAGCTTGTTCAGTTCCTTCTTCATGAGAGTCTCAATGTGAGGGTTTACTGGTCTTTTCTTTTGTCTAATGGGTTTAGCTTCTGAATATAGCTCAATGGTGTGTTGTGCCAATTTTGGATGAAACCCTCTCATATCCTCGTAGCTCCAAGCAAAGACGTCTAGGAACTCTTGAAAAAGTTGTATGAATTCATATTTTTCTTGATCAGTGCTCACCTTGCCAACTTGGAGCATTTTACCCTCTTCAACTGAAATGGATTCTGAATCTTCCCTTTGACCTGAATGTTTTCTCTTTCTCTCCAGAAATTGATCATTGGGATTGAATATTGACTCTAGAGTCACTAAACCCTTTGGTAATTTTTTTTTCCGTAGTTGTACCACTTGATCCCCATACTGCTGCTCCAATTTCTCCTGATTTTTAACTGAGAACTCAGCCTCCTCCTGTAAGAAATTAATGATATGTTGATCATTCTCAAATACCTTCTAGCTCATGTTATTTTCTGGTACAATTGGCCTCACAATTACATGAATATGTGGTTGTGCTTTATCTCTTTTAATATTGTCCACCACATCAAATGTTGCTCCAATTTCCACAAGCCTGTCTGCAACCTCATTCTTCTTCCTTGGTATGGCTTGAATATTGAATGCTTCAAAATCATCAATTTGATCCCATACCTGATGCTTGTAGGCTTTGAGAAGATCATTCTTAGCAAGCATGTTTTCCCCTAACCTGGTTGACAATTAACTCACTATCCCCAAACACTTGCAAGTTTTGTATACCCCTCTTTCTTTCCCAATTCAATCCATGTATCAAAGCTTCATACTCAGCTGTATTGTTTGAACAAGTAAACTGAAAATGGAAAGTTGAGTAGTACTTCATACCTTGTGGTGAAAAAAGCATTTCTCCTCCTCCAACACCTTGCCTACTCCTTGAGCCATCAAAGAATAGTTTCCATACTTCATTATCACCCTTATCATCTAGTTTGGTGAGGCTAGGAAGAGGTGTGTTTTCCTCATGCAAACAATAAACTCCCAACTCAGCCTCCTCTATTTCCTTGTATGGATCATATCCATGTATTTTGTTTTCCCATTCATCAAGAGTCAAATCTGGGATGCCCCCAACTTTGGTATCTGCTTCCTGAGTGTTTGGGAAATCCTCTTGATCAAAGGCTGAGCAATTTGCATGTTGATTGGGCTTGGTACATGAGGCTCAATATGGAAATTTGCAATAGGTTCAGACCAGATTGTAGCCTTAGCTCCATACCTTGTTCTGAAGAGCATATGTGACCAATCAGCTGATAAGTAGCCTCCAATTTTGGTGGTGAAGTCTCTTGACAAGCACAATGCAAAGAGTGGTGGCAAGTCAATCACTGATATATCCTGTTGAACTGTGACATTAGGACATGCATGTAATGTGAGGTTTAAACCTTTTATGATCCCAATAGTTCCCACTACTGTCCCATCTAACTGTACCACTCCTTTGGAAACCAGGTCATATTTCAGGCCCAACTGATCTGTAATTTGTTTCGGCATTACCAAATTGCTAGCCCCTGAGTCAATCATGCAATTGTGTACAAGGTTGTTCCCAATAATCAAAGATATATAGAATGGAGGAGGCTTCATGTTTTTACCTTGCTGACCTCCATGAACTCCTTCTTTTGGAGCTGCATTAGTGAGCACCTTCTCTTGATTCTTGGACAACTCGTTTGATGCTGACCAATTTTCCATGGCTGCTTGTAACAAATCCCGTTGGCCCAGAATTTTCAATGATTCCCACATAGAAATGCTTACATTGGTCTTCTTCATTTGATCAATAATGTTAAAAGGAGATGGATTCTCCTTCTTTTCCCCTTACTTGACATGAATTTCTCGTGCACATAGGCTACTGTAACCGGTACCTGAGTTGGCTTAGAAGGTAGTTTGGGCTGATTTTGAATGTTTGGGGCTGCACTTGGATTGCTAATACCCCGAAGTGTGATAGAAGGCTGAGAAGTACTTGGATTAGATGACTTCCCTTCCTCTATATTCCTCTTCTTAGACCTTGTGTTGGCTGCCACACTTTGAGAAGGGGACTGATTTATTCCACAGAAATCCTCAGCTTGCCAATTCACAAGTGTTGTCTCGTTTGGAGGTGCTTCTTGATTAGCTACCTGTTGCTGACTTTCTTCTTGGTTTGGTTCTTGAGGAACACCCACCGTAGTCACCATCAATGCTTGATTTAAAGCACCATTGAAGCATGTTTCCTGATTGTGTGGTTGGCTGCATGGGAAACACCATTCATATTCTTGTGCTATGTTGTTTTGAGTTGGAACCAAGGCCCTAGATGTTGAAACTGCATTAGGGTTATATGCTTGGAATGGCTTAGCAGCTTGGGGTTGTCCTTGGTTCTGGTTAGAAGCTTGAACAGGTGGCCTGTTTGGCTGATATGGAGGTTTATTGGGTTGGAACTGAGGCTGATAAGGTCTAGAATTTTGAGCTTGTTGCCTCTTAAGAGTTACCAACTCATTTCCTAAGTTTTGCAATTGTTTCATAACCTCCTGGAGTTCATTTGAAGGGCTAGAAGAAGAAGTGGAAGCTTCATTTGAACTCTGATTTCTTGGAGCAGGGATGGGGGCTATTGTAGGTGTTTGATTAGGATTAGGATTCCCCATATCTAGATAGAGAGGCATAGGTGGCCTAGGTGCAAGTTTACCGGCTTGAATTAGGAAATTCTCAGCTCTAATGGCTATGGCATAGGCATCTGGTAGGGTTATTCCTCCCATAGATTGTATCATAATAGATATATCAGAATTTAGAGCTTTAAGAAAATAGAGAAATGCACCTTCAGTTGTTGGTCTGACCATAATTGGGATCCTTTCCCATGTTCTTTGGAATCTAGAATTGAAGTCTGTCATTTTCTCAGTTGGTGCCCTTTTGATTGTAGTCATCTACTCCAAAAGGGATAAGTTGTCAGCCCTCTCCCCAAACTGGCCACAGAGAGTTGTGCACAATTGATCCCAATTCTGAATTGATCCTGCTCCCAAGCCTCTGAACCACTGCAACACTTTTCCTTTGAAAGAAGAAGCCAACAACTTGACCGCAACATCCATCTCAACAATCTCATGTATGGCACAGACATTTGCAATGTCTTGAATGTGGTCGATGGGAGTTGTGTGATTTTCTCCAGTGAAGTATGGGATATTCTTTAATGCTGCTATCGGGACCAGATTTTGTGCATTAAGGGCAAGTGGACTGCTTCCTGTGAAATTTGCATAGGGGTTTGGAGGTGGCTGATTTGGTGGTTGTTGATGAGCCATCCTGAGTGGCCTGAGAACCCTAGTCGATTGAAGAAAGGGTCTACCAGGTGGAGGTGTGGATAATGTTCTATTTGGTGGAGATGGAGACCTTTGTACTCTTCTTCCTCTCCTTCCTCTGCCTGGAGATAACTGCAAGTATTCAAAGATACCTTCTTCTCTTGCTCTAGACCGGGTTTGCACTCTTCTCATGAACTTGATAAACTTGGGCTGCTGAAACCACTAGATTTGAATGATGGAGTCACCAGATGTGTTGCTGCAAAGCCTCTAAAGGCTATAAATTCACCAAGACACACACCCAATCTTGATAAAAAATGAAAATATTGACTTCTGTCCCACCGGGCGTGCCAAAACTGTTATGTCGGAAAAGTAGCACCCTAGGATTTACACATTACAAAACCCTACTTTTGACTAACATGGGATTGTCTCAAGGTGTGGGACCCTTGCGATTGAGACAAACCTCTAGAGAAGGCTGGTTCCTGACCTATTCTAATGCTAACCTACTCCTAAACTATCAATTCCAAGGGACCAGAGAGAGAGAAATACATAAAATGTAAATCCTAAACTAAGGGAGGTGATAACACCAAAACAAGACTAGAGAGATTCCTAGTGAGTGAAAGTGGGGGAAAAATGGGGAAGAAGAGGGTAGAAAAAGTGCCACAGTCCCAAAACACATTCAAACCTCCAATTTCATGGAGCACAACAAATTTAAACCCTGTAAAGGAACACAATATGCACAATATACCTACAAAATATAATAGAAGGCAAGAAATGCAATATAAATCAAGCTAGGGAAAGAAGAGCCACAAAACACTAATTTTATTGCTTAAAATGATGCACAATCCATTACAATATAGGCACAAGGAAAAATTCCTTCACAAAATGCATAAATTTGAGGCCTACAACTCACAAAAGTGTTGGAACAATTTTGGCAGAGTTCCTTTACAATTCCAAAATCTCTCCCCCTCAAATGAGGGGAATTTACATATATATAGAGAAAAGGAGCTACCAACCAACATCCTTCATTAATTACCCATACGGAGGTATGGGAAACCATACTGGTTCACTTTCCAATGGTACTTTTCTTGCATGGTGAACATGGGTGCCATACCTCATCAAATCAGTTGTTGAGCTACCTTGTACGGTGTCATTAATGCCTGGCCATACTGAAAACTCCTTGTTGTCACCTGACAGAAACCACTAGCTGATGCCTGACAGAACAGGAAGATTCACCACTGAAAAAAGAATGACTTGTCACACGATAAGAATAAATGTTGTCATGTGACAGTGAGGGGAGGTTGACGCATGTCAGCAAAAGGTGGTTGATGCATGATAAGAAGCAATGCTGACATGTGATGAGAAGGAAATGATGATGGGGAAGGTAGAATGATGTGTAAAAAAGGAGGGGAGTTATCACACGACAAGAGGAAAGTGTTGATGCATGACAAGAAGAAAGTGGTGACGTGTGTCAAAAGGAATGGTTGACGCACATCAATGGATTGACACACGTCAGGGAGGATGGTTGTCACATGTCAAGAAGGTGGCATTGACACATGACAAGAGGAAGGTGATGCATGAGAAGTGGTTGATGCACATCAAGAAGAGGGTTGATCACGTGTCAAGAAGGAATGGTTGTCACATGACAGGAAGAAAGTTGGTGACGCAATCAAGATAATGGTTGTCACACGTGAAGTGTGGTTGATGTGTGACAAGAAGAGGGGCACGTGTTGACACGTGTCAAAGAGGTGACAATCCATACATTTTTCTAGCTTGACCATTAAAACAAACCTAGCTCCAAAACTTTTCCACGACTCACAAACTCACCACAAGATACCTTGTAAACTGCTCCCATTAACTATCAATTTAGTAATGATCAGTATAATGTATTCAATTATTGGTTTTGCTATGGATTAATACAATGGATCATTGTGGATGGATTCTTGTTATGATGTTGCTGCTGATGGATCTTGTGTGGTAAATATATTACTAGTTCTTGTTTGATTCTTTATGCAATATGGTTGAGATCTAGATCTGTTTATATTTTATCCTGAATGATTATTATGGATATGGAATATATGTCTTTTCATGATAACTCATTGACAAAGCTACCATAAAAGAGGGACTGGTAACCTCTCGCACTTTGGGTGAGTGCTCATATTTTCTGAGTGATTTCCCAGCATGCCTTGGGATGTTCTTCGTAAAATAAAAGACTAAATTTTGGTTCCATTTTCGGGACCTCTTTTTGAGTTATTACAAGGATGTTGTATGATGAAGATGTATTGGTTGACCTTGGGTAGTATTGAGAGTTGGGTAGAAAATTTAGAGGAATATTTTTCTCATAGATATAACATTGGACTTGATTTTGATGCGTGCATGTGGGTTGAAGAACATCTGTATCATGAAACTCTATGATATGTTCTTCTACTTATTTTCCCTATAGAGTTGTACGAGTGGCTAGTAACATATGCATCAAAGAGAAATTGGAGGTATAGAACAAGTGTATGGACTCAAGAAGATTACCAGACTCTTTATGATGCTGATTTGGGTTGGACACACATTATAGATCATTGGTGGGGTGGTGTCTTAAATAGTTATACATTGGAGTATGTTGTTTCTACTTATTCCTGTCCAGAGGTTGTTGAGTTCTAGTTCTTGCGCGAACCCAAAGGATCCTACTTGCATGCTATCCCTTTAGCAATTAAGATATTGACTGTAACTCTAGATTTGTAAGAACATCCTATGGCTAGCTAATTCCCACCACATGTAGGGGAAGGAGAATGCATGGTGAAATATGGTAGACATGTGCGATAAAAAGGAAGAGAGAAGAAATGAGGTATAATTTTAATGAAGCAGCGTGAGAGGGACTTGGTGAAGCAGTGTGATGTTGAAGAATGAATGGTGTTGCAGAGAGAGATGGCTCACGAAGGATTTGGAGCTCAAGTGGAAGATGTGGAGCTGGAGCATCTGGTACTCCCCCATTTGGGTAAGCATGACAGAGAACCCTCTTCGGATTCAGATGAGAGCGTGTCTGAGGAAGAATGACTAAGAGCCATGGGCGTGCATCTGATCCCACCTAAAAACCTATCCCTTGCACTTGGTGTTCTAGTTCCTGAGACAATTATTGAGAATTAAGATAGTGTAGGTGCTGCAGTAGTGACAGGTATATTTCATTTTCCATTAAATTCAAGAGTTAATCAAATAACACATTCATCTATGGTGGCGTAGACCTAATCTTAACTATTTGGGGGTCCAGTTGGAGGCATATTTATCGGTGCTTCATCTAGACAGAGTTTGGGTGCGTAGAACCTTGGCCACATGTCTGGAAGTACTACCACTTCTCAAACCATGGGGGTTAAATTTAGTAAAACTATTGGAACACAAGGTAACACATCCTTTGGTCTCGGTGCCCACTACAAGGGGAGGATCAGGAGGATCAGGGATTTGGGATCTAGTGGATCTGGAGGTGGAGGGAATCCTGGAGGTAATATAGGTTCTGGATCTGGTGGGAATGGTCTCACACCAACCCAACAATTCTATTATGAGATGTCTCTTCACCTACCAGAATACAAAGGTATTGAAGATGATGCTGAACACATGTACACATGTGTGAAATACTATGGCACACTAAGGGAATCACAGACTCCTGAGCATAAGGAAATGTCAGTTTGCTACTACTTTGCAAGTGCACGTGCATAGTTGGTATAAAAAGTATGATCTGAACTAGACTTGTGTAGACTACAATGCACGTTGCATGATGCTTTCTTAGCTGAGTTCCATATACCTGAGTTTGAATAGAAAGCATTGATGTGCTAAAGGACATTAAGTTAGGGCATGATTGAGAGCGTAAGGGAGTATGATGTACACTTTAAAACTTTACCATTAATTTTTTCTTATGATATTCACCCTAGTTAACATGCGCATTGGTTTGTTGGCAGTTTGATTACACCTTTCAGAAGGGCACTTTCTTATAAGACATTTATAGATCCACACGAGGCTTTGGAGATAGAGTTGCATGTTGAGGTAGTTGGGAGTGTAGACACCAGAGTTAGCCCATTCTTGGAAGCACATATGGCATATATGGAAAAATAGTTGGAGAAACTATCAGCCAATTCAGCCCATGAGACGTGCAGTGGTATTTGGTGTACAAATTGTGAGGTGGAAGGACATACTAAGGATAGTTTCCCTCATAAATTAGTGTGTACCATGTTGCTGGATTACGAGATCTATCATTTGGATCATGATTCAAGTAGGTGCCCCTGTTGCAATGCACAATCAGGAAGAAATGTCTTGTTACTGTAAGATTTGTAAGTCTACCACTCATGATACAAATAATTGTAAATTGATTGATCAGATTCATGATGCCATTGAAACTAGTGTACGTTAGACCAGTGTTGCAAACAATTCTAAGGAACAAGGTGAACATCATAATCATAATCACAATGAAGGGTTCTCTAATGGAGGTGGTAGAGGCAGAGGTTACCATGGAGGATTCCAAGGATAAGGTTGCGGTGGTGGAAGAGGTTAATTCCCATGAGGAAATTTTTTTACATGTGGATCCCCTGATCATTATAGGTGTGAATTCCTTCATAAAATTATTTTTTGATGACATAGAAAGAATCACAAGTTTGAGTAATACCAAGATTTATATGAGCATACGAGTAAGCAAAACAAGTAGGATAAGGGCACCAGAATGGTTAGAGTACACAATGGAAGATCAGTGGATGCCAAAGTTAGCACCTGACCCTGAGATGATACCTGTGTTGGTGACTACATGCAGGTTGAGGCTGCGCACATGTGAGAATATGAAGTAGAATACCTGTTATTAAAAAATAGGAGGTATTACGTGTGAAGTATCCAGATCCTTCCCATCAGAAGGAAGTTTATCAGGAAACTATGGAGGTTATTAGAAACTTGTAGGTGAGATACAATACTTGGAGGAGCAGTCATGCGAAAGCTTGGAGCAGGAAAATAAGTCAAGCTTCCTCAGAAGGATGTTGATGAGTTAAAGGAGGTTTTTAAGATGATGCGTTAGGAAAAATTCATTCATTTGTTAGGGGAATGGTTAAGGGAGAAGGTGCTACGCATGTTGGAGTTGAGAGTGGGAGATAAATATTGCATGCGAACTTACCTCCTCACAGTATTGAATATGACAAAGAGATCACCTTGAATGTAGTTATTGATGGATGGCTATTGAGTAATATAATGATTGATATAGGTGAAGAAGTAAATATACTCACTTTGGATGTGTGGAATCAGATGGGGAGGCCATTATTACAACCATCTTCAAATGTGCTTTATATGGCGAACAAATGACTACAACCACGCTCATTAGAGTATTGAAGGATGCTACTATTACTATACAAGGGGCCAAGTTTATTGGGGACTTTGAGGTCTTGGTGCTTTCCGAAGTAGATAGTTTTCTAGCCTTACTTAGGAGCCCTTATTGGTATGTGAATAATGTTGATCTGCGCTTTAATAAAGGTTATATAAGTTTTAAGAACAAAGAAGAGTGCATGATCATTTCCTTGATCCAGATGGGAAGGCTGCACCGTATGTAGAACCTTTGAGTGAAGAGGATTTGAAAAGGATATACATGCATACAGTTAGAGATCCTGAAGCACTCGAGCCATCTTAGGAAGGTGTTATTCATTGGGATGATGCACATTCTATGAGTGATACAACCAATGTTTCTTGTGATAACTGGGTGCATGTGACATATGAAATGGTGGGGAGGGAGATTAAGAACATAGTTATGTGTGTGATTAGGCCACACGCTATTCGTCATTTGGGCCATAACCAGGTACCCCGGTATACTGGTGAAGGAAATCTCGATGTATTTCTGCATGCCATGGAAGCTCACTGGAAAGATCACATAGAAAGAATAAATATGCTTGTTTATACCCTACGCGAGATAGATGTGCACTGGTAGACTACACACAAAGATAACATTTTGGAGTGGCGAGAAGTTAGAATCATGTTCTTTACTAGGTTTCTTTGGAATAATGTACCTTCACAGATCTATGAATTTCATGGGAAGGATTTTTCTTCGCATCAAGTTCAGAAGTGTGAGAGACTTTGGATGGAGGGGCAGGAGGCCTTGCCACCATCACTCTAGGTACATAATTTCTATGCCACTTTGAGTGGCTGTGTGCTCATGGTATGTTCATGCAGAGTTAACATGAGAAATGGTGAATTGACAGGAGATGACCACATGTATGATTCAAAACTTTGATTATTTTTTTACTAAACCTCTGGTTAATGAAGCTTTACATATTATGAAGCGCCTTACTATGGGGGATAGTGTGAAGGATGAGGAACTTATATTAGATGTGTTCGGGGAGTTAAATTTGGAGGCACGCTTTGAATAAGAAGAGACAGATGAGGAAGAACTTGTGTGTGCCTGCCTAGAAAAAGAAAAAGGAAAGCTGGTTTACATGATTGATGATGAAGAAGTGTAGAATTTAGATGTTGACCACACTGTAGGTACGTGCGAGGTCTTAGACAGTGCAGATGAAAAGGCACGCGCTTACCATGAGCCTATGAAAATGATTAAGGTCAATATTGGGATAGATGCAGAACCTAAAGAGGTCATTATTGGTGACTATTGGTCTGAAAAAAAGGTGTAAAAGATAATTTAGCTACTGCGTAACTTCCAGGACTTATTTCCTAGAGGCTATCATGAGTTGAAATGGGTATATCACTCTTTTGGTGAGATGATGATCAAATTAAGGAAGGTGTGCATCCAATTAGGAAGAGGTTGTATGGATGAAAATTGACATGCAAAATTCAACTACACTCGAACCCTCGAGGTCATGCCAGAGCAGCCGATGCTAAATGTGTGTGGATAACTATAGGAGGACCAGTGAATAAGATCTGGTAGTGTGATCTCTTGGTAGATGAGTTGGCCAAGGGGAGATTTAAAGGTTATGAACGGGTAGCGTAAATTCCCTATGGTTTTTTCACCTAACTTGGATCTTGGTGTTGATCTAGTTTGAAGTGTCCAAATTAACTAAGCTAAAAATAACAATCTAAGCTACTACTGAAAGAGAAACTAATCTAAAAAAATAAAAAAACTGAAACATTACAATCACAAACAACAATTTTCCTCTATTCTAAATAGTTAAAACATTTCTACACTAAAACTAAACAAGTGAGATAACCCGGTGTGGTTATTCACCTGTGCTGAGTGTATTAAAACTAAACTAACTTAAAACAATAGCTTTTCCAAATGATCTATGATATGTAGACAACCTCCTATAGATATTATATCATTTAGATCCACAGGGATGGGAAGAAGAGGATCCGTCACTAGGGGTTACTATTAATGATTTAAACCCTCTTGGAAATTAACTAATTGCTTACAAATGAAAGGGATAATTGATTTCTACTCTATTTGATATGATGTAACAATGATAAATTGCTATAATGAAGGAAATCAAACAATAAATCCAACCTAGAATTCACAGAACAGAGGTAAATCCAACTGTGTAGTAATTTGACCCCTTAGTGTGTTCCTTTCTTTCTATGAGTGTTCACGTGAATCCAAGGGATTGGGAATGCAAAAATAATAGCAGGAAAATGGTGCTTGAGAAATGGAAACTTGATGGTAGTCCAGATGTAATGCAGGTAAAAGAGAGATAACACAAGAGATGCCTGTAGTCTTTTCTACGCATTTTGATAGCAAGAATTGTAGCAGCAATACAATGCATGATACACACAAGTTTTTACAGGCCTTATTGCTAGATTATTGGAATGTATATGGGCTAGTAAAGGATCATTGTGAAAACTTGAGACTATTGCCTTCATCTACAAGGTACATGAAGTTAAGTAGTCTCTTTAAACTATTTAGAAGTTTATCTTTGTTACACCCTTTGGAACTCTATTGGGAAATAATACCATGAAATTAAGGCTATGTTGGTAGGCTAAGGTTGGTTCATTTTGGAGTTTGACGGAGCCTACCAAGTCAAGTTAAGCGAAGCTGCACGGGTGTCTTACAACATACATGAAGTTAGTTATAGAAAAAGCTTATTAATAGACTATGCAAAGATTTCCACGCCCCTAGAAGAATCATTAAAGAGTAAAGGAAATTCTGCCCAAGCTTGGGACGAGGTCCCATTAGACCAACATTTGAGACACTAAAGGAAAGCACTTACTTATGCACCGCATATTTTTCTTTCCTTCTTGGGAGGTAATCCATTTCATGTACATGTTCATAATTCTGGCATGGCACATTAATGATAGTGTTATCATAGCCTAGAAGAATGTGATGAGAAGAATTATACAAATATAGGGTGTGAAGTATTTTCCATTATTTACACCTATACATAATTTAAACAATGGGTTCCTAGCATCCCCTTTTATATTTTATGACAAATCACATGACACTAAAGTACATTGGTTAACAAGCCCATTTTGTAGGGGCACATTTGTTGTTTGGTTTTGTTATTCCATAAATTGTACTTTACATTGGTTGTGAATGACAGAGGCCTTAAAGTAGTTCTGGACCATAATCTATTTGTCAAGAATTAACTCATATGAGTATGCATAAGATGTTAGAATCTGATGATCATTAATGCCCATAGATGAAATAGTTGTCCAGGTTAAACCATGTTCCCTCTGAACATAGAATATATACTTTTATTCTTGCGTACTGGATGAAGCACCTGAAGGGATGAAGGCTACTAGAGAAGTTATAATGCTGCCATATGTGTCATAGATCCCTATATGTTAATCATTTGGGATTTATACAAGTTAGGCCTTGATAAGGTCTTGCGTCGGTGTGTGACTCAAACATGAGCACGAAGCTATCAATGGATGGAAGCTCATGGGGGGATCATCAGGTGGACATTATGTCAGGAAGATGCAACCTAAGACAATATTTCACCACTGAATGGTTGGACTTTGGTTGCATAAATGAGTTATGCCTTCTGGATTGTATAGTATATGTGAAATGCTATTTTGTCGACGCATTGTCAGTGCCTTAGAAAGCCTAGGTATAAAGATGAAATTCCTTTGAGATTGATAGTAAGTGCAGAACCTATTTGAGAAGTGGGAAATTGGAATGTTTATGTACTGGTCCTATTTCCCCACCCGTGACACAGGATCAGACTCATGCTATATTATAGACTGTAGGTAGCTAAACTATCTCTATAAGGATTAAGAAGTGTATCATTTATACACCCTTTAGAACCTTGTTGCAACATATTATTTGTAAAGAAGGCTTGTTGGTAGATCTTGCTAAGGTTGATGTTATTCTGGGCTTAGAGGAGCTTACCAATTAGAGCAAGGTGCACGATTTCTTAGGAAATATAGGTTATTATAAGAAATTCATTAAGGGATATGCTAAGATTGTCATGCCATTGGAAGAATTGTTGAAAAGTAAAGGAAAGTTCCATTGGAATGAGGCGCAATAGATAACATTTTAGACATTGAAGGAAAGACTTATTTCTGCATCCATCCTGCACTTTTCATCTTGAGATAAGTTGTTTCATGTACATGTTGATGCCTCTGGCATGGCCTTTGGAACCGTATTAACACAACCTAGAGATGGGATTGTTGATCATTCTATCTACTTTGTGAGCAGGAAATTGACACCAGATGAGAAAAATTACACAACTTCAGAGCGCGAAGCATTCTCCATGATTTATGAGCTGCATAAGTTTAGTAAATACTTATTGGTAACTCCATTCCTATTTTATATAGATCACATGTCACTTAAGTATCTGGTCAACAAGCCCATTTTGTAAGGGAACATATGTAGGTGGATTCTCTTATTCTAATAATTTAAATTTACAGTAGTGGTGAAACAAGGGAAAAGAAATTCAGGACCTGATCATCTGTCAAGGATCAATTTAGGAAAGGACATGTAGAGAATTGTGGACACAGTTTTGGATGCATAGCTGTTCAGATTGAATTGCGCGATCTTCGACTTAGAATATATCGTGGTAATTTTACGTACTAGTGTGGCATCTAAAGAGATGAAGATTCTAAAAAAGAAACAACTAGCCATACGCACCACACATTACATGTTAAACGGTGGATATTTATACAAGTTAGGTTGTGATGAATTTTTACGCCAGTGCGTACTTGAGCATGAGCATGAAGCCATTATGGAAGAAGATCATGGTGGGATTGTATGTGGGCATTATGCAGGAAATGCTATTGTGTGCAAGATTTTGTTGGCTGGCCTTTAGTGGGAAACAATTTATAAGGATTGTATAGAATATTGTAAGGCTTGTGACCATTATCAATGCCTTGGAGAGCTTGGGCATAGGGATGAAATTCCCTTGAGGCCTATTGCAAGTGCAGAACCTTTTGAGAAGTGGGACATTGACTTTGTCAGTCCTATTTCCCCATCCGCACATAGGATTGGATCATGTTGTATTATAACTTGTATATACTATATTACAAGGTGGGTAGAAATGACACCTATAAAGGATTGCACAACAACTATAACAACAAGGTTGTTGTGGGATACCACAATCAACTGGTATGGATGTCCGTTGAACTTGACAAGTGATAGGGGAACACATGTTTTGAATGAGACTATTTAGATATTATTGGAAGAGTTTATGGTAGCACATCATAAGACAACGCCTTATCATCTATAAGTCAATGGGATTGCGGAGGCTTTCAATAAAATATTGGGACTCACATTGACTAAGATTTGTGATGTTGGAAGGAAGGATTGGGATGATAAATTCTCTGTTGTACTTTGGGTGTACAGGAAAACCTACAAGAGGTTGAATAAGGCCACACCTTTTGAGTTGGTGTTTGGTGTAGAGGATGTTTTACCAGTGGAATTAATGTTACGCTATCTGCGTATTGTGTGTGCAGGTGGACTGAATGATGAGAAAACACTTGAAGAGCACATCGATAAACTAATGCAGTTAGATGAAAAGCACACTATAGCTCAATGGAGCCAGAAGAAAGAAAAGGCTAGGTAGAAGACATGGAATGTTAGACACATTAAGAATAAACAGTTTGAGGTTGGACAAATGGTTCTTCTATATGATTAAAAGTTTTTGCATCACCCTGGAAATTTCCAAGTGTATTGGTTGGGACCATATGTTATAACATATATACTTGATTCTGGCGCTTGCTAGTTACAGGAATTAGATGGCACCTGGTTTCCCGGTTACTTCAATGGGAGTAGGCTAAATCCCTACTATAAATAAGTCTTATGGGTGCTTGTAATAAGGAAATATTACCATTTAGATTAGATTTTGGGACCATATGTTGTAACATATATACTTGATTCAGGCACTTGCTAGTTACAGGAATTAGATGGCACATGGTTGCCCGATTACTTCAATGGGAGTAGGATAAATCCCTACTATAAATAAGTCTTATGGGTGTTTGTAATAAGGCAATATTACCATTTAGATTAGATTTCCTTTAATGAATTCCCTTTATATGTGTTTCATTTCACATCACTATGATTTGTCAATTCATTTCAGTGTTTTGTTGTAATACGTATGCTTACGTGCCAGTAGCTGATTATTAGCTACGCGATTTCATGCCCAGAGGACTATGCATACTTTTAGTGTGGGGTGGCTTGGGAAGTGATTGACACCTTGTTACAGATTGATGTGCATTGCAAAATTGTAGGTGCTCGAGGTAAAGATTGTTATAAATATAATTTTAAGAATTTTTTCTCGGATTGAAGGCCACACGTAGAGGGATGAACACTCAGTATAACACGAGGTAGGTTGCTATATTGGAAAATACTTAGTATGAGGAACATTGCATAGGTACTTCAACACAAGAGGGTGCACGTAAGGTAATATATGGCCGGGAAAGTAGTGAGCACGCCAGAAGTTTATAAATGAGGCGTAGAAGAGTTAGGCATAGAAAGAGATGGTGCAACGTGTGAAAAATCACAGAGGTGGAATTAATTCCACGTATAATGGTGGTTGAGGAATAATTAATATGTGGAATTTTTAAATAAGATATAAATTCAGTGAGTGCAACATTTTTGCTACCTTACATATTTTGAGTTTTCACAATTGGGAAGTGTGATGAAGTGCTAGTGTAAAGAATGAGAGATTAAATAGTGAACTAGGTGAACTCATGGTACGGATTTGACAAGACTCCACATGCATGTGCATTTGAGTTTTTCATATGGGTGAGGGAGAAAGGTTCACATGGCTAGGGTCTCATGGAGGCAAAGTTATGGCTTGGGCACGAGAAATCAAAGGGTTTGATTTGAGTGAAAGGGTAAGGCAGTGGAAAGGTTTGTAATTTGAAGATCATACCTATTAGTTGGGAAGAGAAATGGCACCAAGGAAAGCTCCAGTTGTTGAGAGAGAGAGAGAGCGAGGAAGTATCACAAGAGTGGCTAGTGGAAATGCAATGCCCAAAAGAGGTGATTAAAGGGAGGCCATGAACGTTAAAATTAACCCAGTGCAAGATTAGTGATTTCAACCACAAGACTGAGAAAAAACCCTCATAAAGATAAAATAAAGGAGATTGGGAAGCTTATAACATGACGTATGGATGTGATCAATGAGATGATCTCGAATCTAGCAAACATCCTTAGAGTGTTGTAGAACGAGGTTGAGAACATGACTATGGATGAGATGGAAGGAGTACTTGCAGACATCCCTGATAAGAAGAATAAGGCGCTCAGTGGTTGGAACGAGTTAGAGGCAGAGAAACAAAAGTGAGGATCCTGAGTTAATTCTACCTACATAATAGTAAGACACCCATATTCTTGACATATTTGTTCATTCATTAGGTACAAACATTCTTTTTTTTCTGATTCTTTATTTATGAAGGGACAAGGCATGATTACCCATTGCCAGGGAGGTAATGAAGTTAGTGTGTGGGGTAATGTTGGGTTGGTAAAATATTTCCAAGTATTTTAGGCACAAAAGATGAACATATTTGCACCCTATAATTTTGCACCTAGAGAAGTCAAATATTGATTCTTAGCCGTTTTTTCATACACAAGCTAAAATGGGATTGAGTGCTAAGCACCGTTATGTACGTTTTGATAAGAAGACTTGGAAGTCACGCCAAGCTATTTTGGAATAGGTGGTATATGAAGTGCCATGTTGAGTTAAGCTAATAATAGGATTAAAAACTAGAGTTATCTATAGGAGATATATTGTTAGAAGAGCTAGCATGCTCCCTTGTTATATTTTTAAGCGACGCATGGCTATTCTTAACATTCAGCCTATTTTGAGTATGCTTAGGTGGTGAAGGGAAATTCCCCACCCCTATATATGTATTGATTTGTATGGCTTATATGATCATGATCATGTTATGTTAGAGTTATATTGCTGGTAAACCTACGCACTTGACTTAGTAATAATTATTATGATGTATTCAACTATTGGTTTTTCTATGGATTAATATAATAGATCATTGTGGATGGATTCTTGTTATTGACATTGCTGTTGATGGATCTTGTGTGCTAAATATGTTATTAGTTCTTGTTTGATTCTTTATGCACTATGGTTGAGATCTAGATCTGTTTATATTTTATCCTAAATGATTATTATGGATCTGGATTGTATGTCTTTTCATGCTAACTCCTTGATAAATCTTACATAAAAGAGGGACCTTGGTACCCTTGCGTGCTTTTGGCAAGCACTTAGATTTGTCTGAGTGATGTGCCAACGTGCCATGTGTTGTTCTTGGTAAAATAAAAGACTATATATATATATATATATATATATATATATATATATATATATATATATATATATATATATAATAAGTTAGCATTGTTTTGGTGATATCATGTTTAGTTGATGTTTATGTTTGATTCATGTTTTTATTTATGATTCCATTTTTATATATGCAAATATGTAGGAATATTCATGACTAAGAGAAAGGAAATGATAAAATATTTAAAATTATAGAGTAGGTAAAATGTGTAAAATGTAATGGGATGGGAGTCAATTTGAGGACTAGACCAAGTGATACTAGATAAACCCAAGTGGGAGATGATAGGAAAGTAATGACCAAATCATCCATAGTAGTAATCCATGGTTGTAGAATCCAAAATAGGAGAGATAAAACCAAGTGAGATATGGTAGGAAGGTAATGATAAAATTATCCATAGTAGGAAACTATGGCCATAGAAACTCAACCAAGAGATAATAGGAAAGGAATGGATAAAGTATCCAAAGTAGAAATTCATTTCCAAGGAAACCCATGTGGGAGACATAAAACCAAGAGGGAGATAGTATATAAAATTAAATAAAGTATCCAAGATAGGAAATAATGGTCTTAGAAACCTAAGTAGGAGAGATAAACCTAAGAGGGAGATAAATAGTGATATACCAAGTAGAATAAAGTGAATTAATGGATACGTGTGAATGATTTACATGCACCATTAATGATGTTAGCTACATCATGTAGGATCTGATGTCAATTATGGATCACAAGGTTCTTGAGGTTGTCTTGTATGATTTTTATACCCCAATAGACTTATGATTGTGTGAAAAAGAGAGATCATCAATTCGATCAGAATCCATGTGAGGGCATCACAAAGAATACCATCAAGGGAGGGATGAGGGTGGGAATGATGAGTCTATTAATAACTAGATGATGGAATATAAGTATGTGATGTAGGGGATCTAGATTAAAGCATAGGTTCATGAGGAAAACGTTCATAAACTCGATGCTTGTGGGAGATAACCAAACAATTATTAAAAGCCATGGATTTGGGGTAAGAATCTCTAAAGAAACCCCAAAGGCTTTTAACAATCTGATCAATGGACCATGTGATAAGAAATGAGCAAGGTTTTCTTCTTTGCATACATTAATTTGAAATAAACATGCAAACTAAGCAAATGAAGTTAACCTCTATTCTTTGAAAGCTTGAAATAATGAACCTAAGAGGATCTAAGCATTCAGTTATGTGTTTAAGAGAAAGAGATCTCCCCATTAATGGCTTCAAGGCCAATGGATCTTCCCTTTTACTCCATGTTAATGCTATGAAATACAAAATCAAATGCTTTTAGCTCAAATGGAAGAAGATGAAATACAATCTAAAGCCTAAACAAATTGCTATAATCTATGCTAGGAAGAAGAGAGAATTCTTAGGAAATGAGGGAGGGGGTATAGCCCTATTTATAGTTTTTGGTTTGGAAGAAAAGGGAGATTTGGGTGCATGTGGGACAAAGGCTAAAGTCCAAAAAGCACTTTTAGCAAGTCAAAGTGTGATTTGACTATGTTTAGGGTATTTAACCTAGGTTAGACTAATTAATCTCTCTTAGAGAGTAATTAGGGTTCTGGAAGGGTTTTTGAAGGGCTCAATCAATCCAACGAAGTGGATTGATATTCCAGGGAGCTAATAGAAGCAAGCTAGAAGGGAATAAGAAGCTAATGTAGTTAGAACGAGGTTATAAAAATCCTGTTTAAATGGTTTATAAGAGGAAAAATGACCAAAAAGGTGTCGTGAGAGGGGAGTTAGATAGGTCTAACTGGCGGTGTGCCATCAATTTGCAAAGGGAAGAAGCGTTAGTGCACCATTAGAAATAATAGTGTATTGATCAAACTACAGGTGTCTACATTTTCCCCTCTTTGAGGTGACGTAAGCTACGTCACTTCAAAGAAAGTAGACAAACGCAAACAAGTAGAATTTTTTTTTTGAAGGGGTAGAAGAAAAATTAATAGGATGAAGGATGATGAATGCCCCCTCGAGTGTCGATGGGGTGACGAAGAAACTCGATCGATGATCGAAAAAGAAAACAACAGAGAGAGAAGTGGATAGAGAAGATGAGAAACTTAGAAAAAAGGGATATTGAGCTATCCACAAATCAATTGCTATCAATACTTAATCATCATAATGCTTAGAATCCTCCTCATGGGTCCTTATTAAAATGTGAGCATGTGACGGAAGCGTAAAATGACATGAAAATCCAAGATACAAACAACCATCCTGTGCTAAAAATGACCAACTCCATGCAACATACATGAATGCAATGCAATACGAGAAATAAACAAAATCACCTAACAGGGAAATAAGTACAATCACACACACTTAAACCAACAATGTTTAAGATAGTTGCACAAATATTTTGTTATCGAGATGAAGTCCCAAATGTTCTGATAAATGACAAGGGTGAAGAATGATGCCCCAAGCAAGGTGTATTATGCAAGGGGAAAGATGGAGGACACTTGGGTCCTGTGAAAAAGCAATGTGCATGACGAAAATAGTACCAGGCAACTGATAGTGCCCCAAAGTACAGATGAAGTAAGCAACATAGCTTGTGTAGGTGATTGAAGATTTTGGTGATGCGCGAGTCGTTGTTTCAAAATATTTGAAAATGTCAGCAAGATCTGGGATGAGTGCCATGCAATAGACACAGATTTCAGCCGTAGATGATCGGTTTAACCAATTTTGAGCCATTTTTGAAGTATTTCAATGTTTTTGTTGTTTTAAATATTTTTTTGAATTTTTTATTTTTAAATTTTTGATCGGTCAGAAGAATTTCAAAAGATCTAAGATCTTCTAAAAATACGTGCAAGGGTGATAGTGGGAAGGCAAAGCTGTCAGAAAGCCAGAATATATTCCCACAAGAAGAAAAATGGGTCGAGAATAATTTATTTAAAATAAATTAGTAAATAATTATCACGACGGGGGAAAATAGATGAAAAATAGAGGAAAAGGTGGGAAAAGGTGCCTGAAAGGTTCGTAAATTATTTCAGTGTGATGGAGAAGTGACCGTTGGATGGCACGAAGTGCCCCAGCATGTGAAAATTAGTAAAAATAATTATTTTAATACAAAAATAATTATCATAGTGGATAGAAGAAGGTTAGAATGATCACGGTGGAGAAAACATGCCCCAGGGGCATCGCGATGGGTTAATATACCCACCTGGGGTCGGTAAAACAATCACGACCAATTCATTTCTACCAGAGCCTTTACAAATTTTTACCGTGAGTGAAAGCGATAGCCCTGGAGTGAGATGGCGAGAATACCGAGGAGGACGAGGTGTGTGGATCACATCTGAGAGTACATGCGGGACCCAGCGGATGGACCTTTCGTGAGTGGCCTATCCCCCCTATTAATTACACATTTATTACTTTTTTAGGGTTTTTCTAGGGTAGGTAGGATGGAATTTGATGCATGCGTGTGGGCGTATGTGTCAGTTTGATGGGTACGTGCATGCGTATGCGTCAAAATAGACATGGATGTGCACATGCATCTGTTCATGTGAGGCAGGGATGCGTACGTGTACCTATTTGGAAGAAGTGGGTACGCACATGTGTATCCATTGGAAGAGGCGGGTACGCACACGCGTACCCATAGAAAAATTTAGGGGGTGTGTATGCATCGGTCTAGGTTTAGAACAGCCACGCGCATGCGTGTGCGTCGAACAAGGCACGTAGGCATCATATTGGGTGCGTATGTGTCCTGTATGGCCTGCGCCAAAAGGAGAAGAAAGAGGTTGTGTGCGTATGCATCTGTAAGGGCGCATACACGTCGTTTAGGGTGCACAGGTGCCAAAGGAGTGCGTAGGCACTAGAATGAAGTGAGAAAAGACAACTGGCTAAAAATAGCCAAGTATAGAAGAATATAGACTGAGATTAGATTAGAAGAAAAGAATAATTAGTAAGTTAGATGATTAAAAGAATTATTTTTCCTTAGAAAAATATATAGAAATAGGTAAGTGCCTAACACTTGTGTTGATTTTGCAGCGTATGTTACCCCGTTCTTCAGACTCGCGAGTGCTATGGTCGGTTAGCTGTGATAGAGGCACAGTTTGATGATGATGATAGAGTGACTCTGGAGAGCCTTTTGCATGTGACGGGATTGTCTCATGTGGCAGAGATGCCACAGATTACATTAGACCATGGCCTTTTGACAGCCATAGCAGAGCGATGGCACAGCGAGAGTCAGTGCTTTCACCTCCCGACTGGGGAGATTACCATTACCTTGGAGGATGTATGGCGCATCATGCGGGTCCCGATTCAGGGACAACTTATCGAGACTACGAGCCGCTGGACCGATATTCAGTGACATATCATACATTTGTTTGGTGTCCCTACTATACCATGGCGTGGGATGTCCATCAGATTATCCTGATGTATAGATGATCCAGAGTTAGACCAAGTAGTGGTCTATATGTTGGCCTTTGTCAATGGAGTTCTACTCCCTGACAAGACTGGTGCTTCATTTCCACTTGGACTCCTAGGAGTGATTCTTCATTTGGTGGAGGGAGAGACCTACTGCTAGGGTCAGTGCATATTAGCACATCTATACTAGGACCTTCATTTGATCACTTACTACCGTCAGAAGATGGTAGGACCAGCTCGTTTGCTACAGATTTGGGCATGGGACCACATTGCTATTGGTCACCCCTTAGGTGTTCTGAGAGTTCGGGCTCCTGACGAGCCTTCTACGATGGGTTGGGTCCCGGCAGGGGATGATGTGTGACCATTTATGGGAGTTACATACCACTATCGGTGTGAGTTGGATGAGCTGCGGTAGGCTTCCATTGTATGGAGGCCTTATAGACATTTCCAGTGGCCAGAGGATGGTTTAGAGCTCAGCACTGCTACCATTGAGCATTTTATCTTGGGCAGCCGCAGCTATATGCGGGAGCTATACAGAGTAGATCGGTGCCAGAGGTAGTTTGGCCTTACCCAGGATGTTCCTAGGCCAGATAGATGGTATGCTCACAGAGCCAGAGAGCATTTTGATATGGGTCCACAGATTTCCCGTGACAGAGCACTAACCAGTTTTTGACAGGTGGTACCTGTTATGTGGGTACCACTGCGACAAATTAGAGATCTGGGCACTACGCCAGAGTATGGGCCATGGTACCACGGTGTGCTCCCATGCCATTTGAGCATTCCTTGAGTGGCGTATGATGTCGGTGTGACACCTCCTCCAGTGTGGCCTCCTAGTGGTGTGAGGGTGGAGCTGATAGTGATGATGATGATGATGAGGGTGGGCCCGATGCGCACCAGTATGTTAGAGGTAGGGGACAGGGTCCCGTACCACAGCAAGCCACAGGGACAGGGCCCCTAGGCCCAGGCTGAGATAGGTATACTGGGCCAGTGGATATAGAGTTTCCCCCAGTGGGCATTCCAGTGGGGATATATACCCCTCTTCAGCAGGTACTTCCAGAGCAGGGCCCACCACTTGATATTCCAGAGAGTAGCAGTGCTGGTGGGCAGCGGGCTGCTCTTCAGCAGTAGTTACAGGTAGCTATTGTTGTATAGTTACATGTGGCTGGTGAGAGAGATGCAAGCTAGGGCACAGGTACAGGCCCTCATAGCAGAGTGAGATCAGGCACTCACCCAGGTGTAGATTTTGACAACAGAGAGGGATCAGGCTAGGGCACAGGCTACCCAGGGCAGTGATAGTGCTTCATGGCAGAGTCAGATGTGAGAGATGGCCACACAGGGTGCTCAGATATTAAGCCTCCTACACCAGTCCCAGACTCAGGTGTGGATGGTTGTGGCCCAGAGGGACCATGCATAAGCACAGTCACAGGGCTATGTTACTCATAGGGATCAGGCATGAGCCCAGGTGTAAGTTATTACCACAGAAAAGAGATCGAGAGGCTGCTACCTTGAGACAGGCTCAGGCTGATATTGGTAGGTTGACAGGCCAGTGAGATGCCACCCTATAGGTAGCTCTCACTTCTGGAGATGCAGATTTGATACGAGATGCGATGAGATCTGGTGGTGAGGCCTTGTACTATAGGACTGCCTACTTCAGGGTAGTTCTGGCAGATCAGTGAGTAGTATCATTCCAGCAGTCAGATGTGAGTGTGACAGGCTCTAGGTCATGGAGATCAGGTCATTCAGTGAGATCAGTTAGGCAGCCTATACCAGAGCAGCCGCTGGACAGGGGCCATCTAGACAGTTTGGTGGTACCCCTGGTGCAGGTCCATCACAACCACCATTATTTTTTCGACCAGGTGATAGACCTGGGAGCCCCGGTGAGGGTGAGAGCTGTGGTTGAGCTCTATATTCTTTTTTGTACAGATATCTTGTATACATGCCTCTTATGAAGGCTGATTTTGATGTATAGCTGTGTATACCATTATTTTGATGATGCCTCGTGATGAAGGCTCGATTCTTTTTTGATGCATGCCCCTTTTTGATGGCATATTGTATCGATGATGTATTATTTTGAGTACTGACCTGGACAGTTATACATGTATATATGGACATTTTGATGTATCATACTATGATGGATTTATGATGTATGATTTGTTCTTTCCTTTATGTATGTGGCATACCTTAGATTCAGAAATGCGTATATTTCCTTCTTTCATATTGATGATGTATTTGTAGATAGCACCACATGTTTTGGATTCATGATTTGTTTCTGAGTTTTTATTCTAGCACTTGGGATGATACTAGATGATATTGGTGTGGGGGGGATAGATTTGTGATTATGCGCAACCCCTCTTGCCCCCATTGATGATACGATATGTGATGATTAGCTTAGCATACATGCATGATGTAATACTTAGCATTTTTGTATATATATGATGTAGTGAATGATGTTAGAAATGTGATGAAATGATAGATGATAGATGTGATAACAAACAACTGTGCAAAACACACAAGCAAAAGTTAACAAAACTAAACAAATATACACATACAAACAACACAACAAACTACAACTAAACAAACACATGCAAAAGCTTAACAAGAGATTAAAATGAGATCTAATCTAAGCAAGTAAAAATGAACTTAAATAGATGCACATAACAAATAAAGAAGCCTACAACAATTTTTTACAAGCATGAGAGTTCCCAAATGTATGTAATGCAATACATAATTTAAATCAAACAAGATTCAAAATCAGATAAGCAAATGATCCATTTAAAGAACAAACAATTCAACAGACTAAGTACATCAAAACTATACAAACCAACAACTAAAAGTAATTAAAGCACTACTTTGTTTTTGTGGGACAACATTGACATATTTTCTAATGTTTTTGGGTTTAACTAAAAAGATAAGTTTTTGCAGCTACATTTTTTGCATTGTTGTTTAGGTTTCCCTAAGATAACATTCATGAGATGAATGTAGCTTTATCCCTGAAAAGGGAAATTTTCCAGATGTTTAGATTTTTGTGTCTCATTTTCTAAATGTTTTTGTATTTTCCAAGGTCATGTTTTGAAAGCAATGTAGTAGAACAAAGAAGCATGGATGCCCCCAGCGTGATGTGGGAATATACAAAAGGTAGAATGCCATGCGTGTATGTGTGAGAAGATGTCAATGGTACATGTATGATCAACATTAGATGGGAGTATACAAAGGTAATGTCCTCCATGCAGATATAAGAGCAAACAAACCAGATCATGGCAAGGCAAAGGTGGTCCTAGTAGGGTTCCTAGACCTAGCAGAAGAAGTCATATCTAAAAAGTGGTAATGATTACCCGTCCTTCCGTAAGAGTAACTTGTGTCTGGTGAATCTTCCTTGAGTGCCAAAAACTGGTTTTCACTCAAAGACCTGCCCACTGTGCCACAATTGTGTGGTTTTCACATGAGGATGACCTACTTTTTCTTTACTATTTTCTCATTTTTCCATTTTTTTGCTTGTTTTTTCTTTGTTTTCCAATTTTTAGTTCTTATTTGATATTCTCGTCATGCCTAAGCGTAGAACCACTTCAAGTGCATGGTGTTCATAGGTTCCAGAAGCTCTTCACCATCTGAATATGCAAGTTTGTAGGCTCCTGATCCATATTTTGCAATTACAACATAAGGACCTAACCAGTTAGCCTCGAACTTTCCTTTCTTTTCTCTGTCTTTGACGGTGTTCTTCTGATTTTCTTTGAGAACTAGATCTCCTACATCAAATTCCTGATGAATGATGTGTTTGTTATATCCTCTGGACACTCTGTTCTGATAGAATTTTAGGTGATTAAGTGCTCTGATACGCCTTTCATCTAATAGTTCTAACTCTGCTAGGTGAGCAACTCTGTAGTCTTCATCTTTATCAAGATAGTCTCTGAGAGATATTCTCAGGGAGGGAAGCTCCACTTCCAAAGGTATGATGGCTTCAGTGCCATAGACAAGTGAATATGGGGTCACACCAGTAGGAGTGTGGATGGAGGTACGATAGGCCCAGAGGGTGGGATGTATCTGTAGATGCCAATTACGGCCGGTTTTACTGACCATTTTCTCCATAATCCATACAAGGGTCTTATTGGTGGCTTCTGCCTGTCCATTACCTTGAGGGTAATAAGGGGTAGACCACTTAAGTTGGATATGGAAGCGTTGACACAATGTTTTAGCCATTTTATTTTTGAAGGATTTACCATTATCAGTGACAATGGCCGAGGGGATCCCGTAACGGCATATGAGATGGTTCATGATGAATTTTGAAATCTGTGCACCGGTGACATAGGTAAGAGGGACAACCTCTACCCATTTGGTAAAGTATTTGGTGGCAGTGATGATGTGAGTATGACCATCTGATGAAGAAGGATGGAGCTTCCCTATGAGATCCAGGCCCCATTTAGAGAATGGCCAAGGCGTTGCAATAGGCTGTAAGGCTTGTGCTGGTGCATGTATTAAATTTCCATATTTTTGGCATAGTTCACACTTCTTTACGAAGTTGCAACAATCAGATTCCATGGTAGGCCAATAATAGCCTACTCTCAATAGCTTTTTAGCTAAGACCATGCCACTAGTATGTGCTCCACAAATACCACTATGTACTTCTTTAATTGCGTGGATAGAATCAACAACATCCAAACAACGAAGCAGATTCCCGTCATAGCCATGATGATAAAGGGTGCCTCCTAGGAGGGTATAATGGGCTATGCGGTGAATAAGGGATTTCTTTTCAGAATGGGTGATGTCAGGGGGAAGAGTGCCATCTTGTAGGTATTGGAAGATAGGGTCGTACCAAGGGGATAAAGGACCAACAACTTCACATGCCAAACATGACTCTGACATATCATATGCAGGTACCTGTAAATGTTCCATGAAGAAAGGCATCTTGCTTTCTTCAGGTGCTATGCGTAAGAGAGACCCAATAGTAGCCATAGCATCCGTGGATCTATTATGCGACCTTGGTTTTTGTTCAAATATGACTTGTGTGAAATATTCCTTCAAAGTTTCAACCATTTTCTTATACGGAATAAGCTTCTCATCTTTAACCTTGTACTCATCATTAACCTATTTTATGATAAGTTGAGAGTCCCCAATGACTCGCAGTTGTCTGATGTTCCATGTAATAGCTAGCTTGAGGCCAGCGATGAGTGCTTCGTACTCTGCAATGTTATTTGTACATGGGAATCCCAACCGGAATGCTCGTGGTATGACATCACCTGTTGGAGTGATGAGCACCACTCCTGCTCCAGATCCATGGAAGGTAAAAGATCCATCAAAATGAACCTGCCATTCTATGGATTCCTCAATATACATCATAGATGCATCTGGTAAATCTAAGCATAAAGGTTCCATTCCTGGGAGAGGAGCTTCTGCCAACTGATCAGCCAGTACCTGTCCTTTTAAAGACTTCTGATTCACAAACTCGATATCAAATTCACTCAGGAGAATGATCCAATTAGCCATTCGGCCTGTGAGGGTGGGTTTGGATAAAAGGTACTTGAGAGGGTCAACTTTGGATATGAGCTTGGTTTTATTATTCAGGAGATAATGGCGAAGCTTTTGAAATGTGAAGACAACCGCTAAGCAGGCCTTTTCTATTTGGGGATAATTCAACTCGTATGCGATCAAGGTGTGGCTAAGATAGTAAACTACTCTCTCTTTATGGGCTAAGTCATATTGGGCAAGTAATGCACCAATGGAAAACTGGGTAGTGGAAATGTATAAGAGGAGAGGTTCACCGAGGGTAGGTGGCATTAGTACAGGTGGGCTGGACAAGTACTGTTTGAGTAGCGCAAAGGCTTTCTGACAGTCAGGTCCCCAATTGAATGTGACATCTTTCTTGAGAAAATGAGTAAAGGGGTGGCACTTATCCGCAAGTTGTGAAATAAAGTGATGGATTGCCTGAATCTTTCCTTGTAGACTCCTTAGCTGCTTGAGAGTGGTAGGTGGTGGCATTTCTGTGATAGCCGTAACCTTTGCAGGATCCACTTCAATCCCTCTTTGTGAGACAATGAACCCTAGGAGTTTTCCTGATAAAACACCGAAGACACATTTCTTAGGGTTCAAATGAACCTTATAGTCTCTTAGACGCTGAAAGATATGCCTCAACACTTCAGGGTGTTCTTTTCTACTTTTGGATTTTGCTAGGATATCATCAACATAGTCCTCCATGATGTCACTTATCATATCATGGAAAATAACTGTCATGGCCCGCTGATAAGTAGCCCCAACATTCTTGAGCCCGAAGGGCATGACTTTGTAGCAAAATGTTCCCCAAGGGGTGATGAATGTTGTCTTATGTTGATCTTCTTCCACAATTCGTATCTGGTTATAACCTGAAAAACCATCCATCAAGGACAACATTTCATAACCAGCTGTTGAATCGACTATCATGTCAATGTTAGGTAGGGGAAAATCATCTTTTGGACATGCTTTGTTGATGTCATGGAAATCCGTGTAGATCCTTATGCCAACAGGTTTTTTCTGTACTGGGACTATGTTAGAGATCCATTCTGAATAGTCAATAGGTTTAATGAAATCAACAGCTAACAACTTTTCTAATTCTTCTTTGACTAAGAGTGCCACCTTAGGATGCATCTTTCTCAACTTTTGTTTGATTGGTTTGGCATCTGGGTGCACAACGAGGTTGTGCACAACTAGCTCTGGGTCCAAACCAGGCATATCTGCATATGTCCATGTGAATATGTCCACGTATTCTTTTAAGAGCTCTACAAAGGTCTTTTGTTCCTGAGCTGAGAGTGAAGCTCCCAACTTGACTATTCTAGGTTGCTCCTCTGAGCCAATGTTGACATTGATTGTTTCCTCAATAAGCATTTTAGAAGCATCTTCCATCCATGTAGGATCAGGGGGAAGAGTAAGATCGACCTCTTGTGGTAGTTCATGATCATCTTTGAATGGATAAATCACTTCATCTTTAGACTCTTCATTCTGTTTGTCTATGAGTTTATCAAAGAGTCTGTCACTATGGGATTTCCATTGAGCCTTCTTGCTTGGTTTCTCAGAAGTAGGTGTACTTTTATTTACAACCTTTTTATTCAACCATCCACACATCTCTGCTTCTTCCCCGAAGTAGGCACAGGTGTCTAGTTGAATCTTAAATCCTTTCTTGTGGTCTCCAGCTGGAATAAAGTCCCTGAGTCCCATGAACTCTCTGCAAATGCCTCATCATTTTCAAAGAAATCCTAGGGGCACGTGAAGTTGTTGATCCCAATCTATAAGTTCAGGATATACAAGGGCTACTGGATATTTATCTAGGGGGATGGATTCGGATAAGGTAAGGACCGACGAATCTGGGAATAGGTTCGTGGAGGCAAGATCCTCGTAAAGGCTACATTGGGAATCTACGTCACTATCAGAATGAGATGAAACATCCTCATGTTCAGAAGAGGTGGCATCATTCTCAGAAGGTAGAGCATCATGGGGCCTTATTCCAAGGCCATGTTTATCAGTTTTAAAATGAGGGATAGGGATAGGCTCCAACCGGCCTTGTGCATTAATGCCACATCCAAACCCACTATAGCCCATGACAAACATCATGCAGGGACCTTTGATGTACTGAGGTGCTTGATTGCATGAAGCCATGGTGCCTTCTGGCACTCTGCTGGTAGGGTCTTCTAACATTTTCTCCTCAGATAGGAGACCACTATGGACAAATTTTTCCAATGGTTTAGGACATTGCTCGCGGGTGCTCTTGAACTGAAAATAAGGCTTACCCCTTGTCCTGGGGGATACTGATAAGTCTGATATCAACAGAGCCTGCTCAAGAGTGAATGGCTTACTTGGGCCATATTTTGCTGATGTTGCCTCCCATGAAGCAAATGGATTGACCAATGAGGGAAAATCTTGATTGAAAGGTGTGAGGGACTCTGAATCTATTCATTTTTTTATAGCCTCCATTTGTAGAGGGACAACAACATCCACAGAAGGACATTCATAAGCTGCACGAGAAAAACTGTGCAATGCCCTACAATGTGTGAATGGTTCTGGGTCACCCAAAATGGTAACCACCTACCCTTCATGACATAACTTGATGCACTGATGAAAAGTTGATGGAATAGCTTGCATGGCATGGATCCATGGGCGTCCCAAGAGCATGTTGTATGGAAGGTCCAAGTCAAGGACATGAAACGTTGTGTCATGACATGTTGGTCCTACCTCCATGGGAACCACTATAGTCCCTGCTGACTCTCTTTCTTCATTGTCATATGTTGTGATTGTGATAGTCTTAGCACCCAGCTCTGTTTCTGAATGGCCTAGCTACTTTACCAGCTTCAAGGTGCAAATATTCAGACCAAATCCCCCATCTACAAGTACTCTTTTGATTTTGTGATGGGTAACCACCACTTCAAGATACAATGATAAGTTATGCTCTGGGTTGTTATGCGGGATTGCAGTATGATCAAAAGTAATATGATCATTGGTGTCTAAGCGTGCAATCATGGCTTGAAGGTTCGTGGGGTCTACCTCTGTGGAAACCCCTGAATTTTGCAAAGTTTTGTACAGTATGTTCTTATGGGCATTAGAGATCTTGAGGAGATCGAGAATAGATATCCTAGCAGGTGTTTTCTCTAACTGCTCTATTAAATTATACTGACCTTCCTAAGGGATAGGTACAAGGATCTGGTATGATTAAGCGGGCACGTCTTGTCCCGACTGCGCAGCTCTTTTCTAAAATCTGAATGGTGTTGATCTTTTCATTAGATGAGTTAATACATCCAATGAGGGAATCATAAGGACTATCATTTGTAGGGTACACATAGGCAGCAGTCCTATAGTCATTGGAAGTTTTCCCTTGATCTGGTTTTCTTTTCTTTTTATCTGCATGGTTAGGAAAAGGTTCCTTGTAAATACCCATTTTTTCATTTGAACTTTTCACGGTCTCAGGGGGAGACTCCACAACAATCTTCCCTTCCTCTATGAGGTCTTGGATATAATGGCGCAATCTCAAACATCTATCCGTTTTGTGTCCTTTAACATGGTGGAAGTCGCAATATTCATGGTCTTTGAACCAAACCGGTTTTGGAGCATCTTCTGGATATGGTACTGTTGTAGTTGGATATTCTACCATTTTTGCACCATCTAATTGTTTTAGGATGGTAGATAAGGATTCTGTCAAGGATGTGAACGTATGTTTTGTAGGTGCTTTGGGATGAGGTCCTTGCGAAAGCTTTAAGAGTGGGCCTGTCTGTATGGCTTGGACTCTCTTGGAGTCTGTAATGCCATCACCAACAACATGTTTATTCTTATTGAAGAATTTAGGTTTGTCTGTGGATTTGGCTTCATGTTTGTTTTTAGTAACAGGTTTAAGCGTTCCCTTGGCAATGAGGGCTTTCTCAATTTGACTGCCTTTCTCTATGACTTCTTCGAAGTTTGAGCCACAATGCATTTGCAAGTGAAAGGCTATTTCTGGGTTTAAGTTAGGAACAAATATGCTCACTAACTATTTTTCTGGTAAGGCACAAGGAAAGTGACTAGCTAACCCATGCCATCGTTGCAAAAATCCTGCAAATGTCTCATTGGGTTTTTGTTTTGTGTTGCATAGATCGTTCATTGTGATGTCACTCTCCATATTATAGGAGTAATGCCTTACAAATTTCTCTGCTAATGTGGGCCATGTTGTAATGGAGCCCTTGGGTATGCTATAGAACCATTCCAATCCCACGGCTCCTAGGCTGCGAGGAAAAAGTCGTATTAAGAAATTATCGCTATACGCGACCTCTTGGCAAGCCATGTAAAAGTATTTTATATGATCACGAGGATCACTTTTGCACTTATATTTATCAAACTTGGGAATGGTAAAGTGTTTTGGGAAAGGTTGTTGTAACATGTCCTTATCAAAGGGGTAAGGACATAGTTCTTCATACGAATATTTTCTATTTTGGCCTACATTTCCCTGTTGTAATGTAGTAAGTGTATCTTTCATAGATTTCAATTCCTCTTGAATGAGTTGCTCTTTAGTAGGATACATTTACATTTGAGCCTGAGATGCCTTAAAGGTATAGTCTGTATGTGGATCAAATTAAAACTTGTTAAGTTTGTTTTTGTCTTTGTCTTTGTATATGTTTCTTCTTGAAGAGCCTAGGTTTGCTAGTTTCTGACTCAACTTCAAGATCTATTTTTGGAGGATCTCCTCCTCAACCAGGGGGTCCTCTTCTTCATCAAATTTCAGAGGAGGGGAAGCTTTCCGCTCAGTTTTCACTTTACGTGAAGCTTTATAGTGAGGTTTTCATGATGGTTCACCTTCGACAGTGGCCTTATGTTGCCCAGAAGTGGAAGCGTACCCCACATCAAAAGGATTATCTGTGTCTAATATGAATCTTCACTCTCCTAAGTTAGGGTTAATGACCTTTGTTTCTTCTTCGCGCTCGTGTGGAAGTTTAGCTCCTAATGCTAAGACTCTTGCGAGTACTTGATCTTTATTATAATATAGGAGTTCATCAAATCTACTTAGGTCTAACCTTTGTTGTTCTCTGGAAGATTCTGACTCTTCTCCACTATGATCAATTAACGTCTCTGTATCTTTGACTTGAGAAAAGAGTGGTCCTAAATTGTGACCACTAAATGGGAAGGTGTCGAAAGGGTTTTCTCCTATATCATGCTCATTTGATTTGGCTGCCATTTTTATGATTTTAGGCATTACTAGCAGACGTTTGTATGTAGCTAGCGTAACCCCTAAGTGTATGGTTTTCTGCAAGCCATTCAAGGTGATGTTGGAACTATACTACAGTGTATCCTAGATGTAGTGTTATGCAATCATCTTTATCAAGGAACACTCATATACACACCTAAATGTTATGATCACTCAATTTGTTGTTACCAAGTCTATGCCCTAAAAATAGATAGTGACAATGATGTATCAATATGTAAGTCAAGTTAGAACCCCAACAAGGTCTAAGCACTGACGTGATGTTGTCGCAGTCCCTCGACAAGGTATACCTAAAACTAGTTTGAATGCCGATGAAAGCCAAACCTTCTGAAAAATGGAAGTCGTGAATAGATATAGCGTAATAACGTCACTGTGATACATTAACCGAGCAAGCAAGGTGTTAGTACCATGACAACTTTATTATGATATATATAAGGTGTTATCGACACTTTTCAAGAAGACTCAGATGACGTCGAAACTGAAACCAAGTAATAAGTATAACAAGGAGTTTTTAATCATGTGAGCAGTGTAACCACGCAATAAGGGGACTTATACCATCTTCTCACAAAATGAGAATATGATGTAAGTACCGAGATTGTGTGTCTAGGATGCGAACAAAACTATCAACTCAAGAAGAGACAAAAGATGAACCAGACTCACAGTGGTGAAGATGATCTTAAAATCAAGATGGATGGAATTTTATCAAAGATATGAAAAGTGTACCTACACACTTTAGACATTTAACAACCCAGCCGCAAACATGGATGGGCGTAAATGGACAAAAAAGTGACGAGCACTATCTCTGATAAAAATGTGCAATGTATGCACCTTTCTCACCCCAAACAATGGGTGGTGAGAATGCAAGGGTATTGATCAAAAGATGGAAACAAACCAAGTGCCACTTAGGTAGAGCTTCGCCTCATCTAAAGACAAGAATAAAACTAAGCAAAAGTGGGACGTAGTTTAGTTTCGTGATGAAAGACACTCAGATCAAACTCACAAGGGTTCTTTTCCTTGTTCGAAAAACAAGGTTTAGATTCCAGATGAGTTGTCACTTTGTGATGGCTTGACGCAACAAGGACTAGTAAAGTGGGCTCCAAGAAAAAATGGCCTCCTTAATAAGTTCTCTTAACTAGGTGTTACAAGTTTGTCTTAAGCGAGGGTGATTTACCCAAAAAGTCACAATGACTATTTGGGAGTATCTCGGCTTTTTTACCCCCTTCAAGCACAGTGGGAAACTAATGCATCCATCGTGTACTCTCCCTAGGGTCGCGATAGGGAAAACTTGTAACTCTATCTCACAAGGTGTACTAGTCAAGTGGGTAAACGAAGTGCTTCCTGTTTCATCCACGAGGTTACTCAGTGGTGGATTACTTTAGGGTTCCTGGAACCACCCCCATTGTTGTAGCTTAAGGCGTTATGCCAAAGGGGTTATGTTCCAGTTGAGTGGATAGGGACGTACCCTTTTCTGAAACCTGCAATACAATGTTTTGAATATGGTGTGTTTTTTATCTTGCTTAACTTAATGTGGTTTTAAGTAGCACACCATTTGGCAACCTGTAAGAACACGTGTATTAGAAGTTTTGTGTTTTGTTTTTGACACCTTTCTTTGACAAGCGATAGGTCCTGTAGACAACAAGTTTTTAGTAATTTTCCAGTTCGTAGGTTGATGTCAAGAAAGAGAGTTTTTCACTTTGCTTTTGATTCCTAAGATCGCCAAAAAGGCGCGAAGGAAGAGCATACGCAACGTGAAAAATCCTACTGAAATCACATGAAAGTTTTACTTCAACCTTTATAAAACAAGTGTTTTTTGAACAATTTATATGAGTTTTGTATAAGTGTTTTTGATCTCCAAGATCACCTTGGAAGACGTGAGGAGAGAGCATACACACTTCTACAAAGCTACTTCTAAGCCAAGAACAAAATACTTTAACTATGCAAACTGAAATGTTTAAGAAAAAACACTATTTTTCAAATTGTTAGTCCTAGAAACCTGAAGTAATGGATTAGAAGAAAAGATTTTGTAGACTGTAAAAATTTCCAATTTTAATACAGACACCTGTGTGCCTATACTGACACCAGCGCTTCCCAACCGATGGATACGCACCCTACTTAACGAGTACGCCTGTAGTTAAAAATTAATAAAACCTAATGCAGTAAAACACAGATGCTCACAACATGACAGAGACGTGCCCATATTGACATGGACGCTTAGGTTTTGACGTGTACGCGCCCAAGCCTGAAATAGGAAATTGTAAAAATTTTTTACACAGTCAGACCATTTACGCATGCACGGCCAGAGAGGCAGATACGCCCCAGATGACGGAGACACGTGCACGTCTCTGTAGAGAGAAAATGTGCAAATGATGAAGTCCTCCTGATAGGTATGTGCCTGATCTGATGGGTACGCTGGGGTTTCAACGTGTACGTGCCCCTTGTTTTACACCTACGCGCACCCTGTGAAAAACCTGCAAAAAACATGGATTTTCAAATTTTCAAGAGCAAACAGGTTAGTTGTTAGTCAAAGTGTCCTATTTCTATATCAAACCCACAAAATACATGTAAATGAAGGTCATTTATCTAGGGTTAGAAACAAAAATGAGGAAATAACAAGTGATTTGACCCAAAAACTTGAAAATGAACTTTGAAAACCCTAAAAAACCTCCATTAATGGAGGATGGACATAAGTGTTCCGCCGAGGGTGCCAAATGTGTTCAATGAAAAGTTGTAAAAACCATGGATTTGGGGTAAGAATCTCTAAAGAAACCCCAAAGGCTTTTAACAATCTGATCAATGGACCATGTGATAAGAAATGAGCAAGGTTTTCTTCTTTGCATACATTAATTTGAAATAAACATGCAAACTAAGCAAATGAAGTTAACCTCTATTCTTTGAAAGCTTGAAATAATGAACCTAAGAGGATCTAAGCATTCAGTTATGTGTTTAAGAGAAAGAGATCTCCCCATTAATGGCTTCAAGGCCAATGGATCTTCCCTTTTACTCCATGTTAATGCTATGAAATACAAAATCAAATGCTTTTAGCTCAAATGGAAGAAGATGAAATACAATCTAAAGCCTAAACAAATTGCTATAATCTATGCTAGGAAGAAGAGAGAATTCTTAGGAAATGAGGGAGGGGGTATAGCCCTATTTATAGTTTTTGGTTTGGAAGAAATGGGAGATTTGGGTGCATGTGGGACAAAGGCTAAAGTCCAAAAAGCACTTTTAGCAAGTCAAAGTGTGATTTGACTATGTTTAGGGTATTTAACCTAGGTTAGACTAATTAATCTCTCTTAGAGAGTAATTAGGGTTCTGGAAGGGTTTCTGAAGGGCTTAATCAATCCAACGAAGTGGATTGATATTCCAGGGAGCTAATAGAAGCAAGCTAGAAGGGAATAAGAAGCTAATGTAGTTAGAACGAGGCTATAACAACCTGTTTAAATGGTTTATAAGAGGAAAAATGACCAAAAAGGTGTCGTGAGAGGGGAGCTAGATAGGTCTAACTGGTGGTGTGCCTGGAGAAATATAAGGGGAAAGAGTGAGAGATGTCATAAGTATAATCGTTGTATAGGGGATATTTGAGGGAGTGGGTGTTGTGGCTTGGGAATCAAATTTCCCAATTAGGGGATTGTAGTCCATGAAGAACAAACATCATCACAATCCATACGGTCATCCACCTCAAGATCAAAGGTAGTATGTATTTCTCATGGGGAGAAAGTGATAGTTTTTTATGCTATGACTAAAGGTAGAGTGTAGTGATTCTTGCTAATGAATTATTTTTTCACTCTTATATCATGAATAAATATTAATAAGGTATTGTTTAGAGAATAACCATCATCATACTCACATCTAGTGACATTGATAGAAAATGAATCAATAATAATCTTGGGTTGAATGAGATTCTTTATGGGAGAACACTTAGTGAGATTAAAGGTAACAGGGATGAACTCAACATCCTTATTGTGTGAGTGAGATCCCCAATTGAGAAGTAACTGTAATATAATGACATCAAGGAGATTAGAATTTTTTATCCTAACATTGATTTTGTTAGGCTCATCATCATACAAATTAATAATTTTGGGTGGAATACATCCCTCAACCTCAAGATGACCACTATAGCCACAAAGGTAATCCACAAGATGCTTGAAGTATTTATATTCATAAAATGGGATTGTAGACACCAAATTTTTGTATGTTGTCCCTCCTACATTTTCTCCCCTTTTTCATCATTTTCCATGGTACATACCTCTCTTCTCATTAGAATACCCCCTTTCCCTAAAAAAATCCTATCTTTCTAATCTAATTCCCACTTTTCCATCTTAATCCCATCTTAATCTTATCATTATTCTACTTTCCCTAATCCATCACTAATCATATTTAATTACCCCTAAACCAATCCATTAATCCCTTTCTCTTCCCTAAACACCCCCTTTATCATCCCTAGGTTCCCTTCTACCCTCATTCAGTGAATTTCTATCCCCCAACCACCTTTTATCATCCCTAAGCAACCTTAACCCACCTTAATTTCTCGAAATCCTAATTTTTCCCCTTTTGGGCCCTTTCGATCGAGTTTATCATCATATCCACCACCTAAATTGATGGTCTTCTGTAGTCACTAACAACCCATGCAGGTCACCGTTGACCCTATAAGTATCCCCATTCCCCTCCTCTTCAAGAGGATGCAATTTTGGAGAATTAGAACTTCTTGTGAGTTTTCTTTATTTCTTTCTCTTCTTAGGAGATATAACCATCAACTTGGAGCTATCTTGGAGCTTCTTACATGCATCTTGGGAGATCTTGAATCCTTTGATTTTGTGGAGCCCTCACAATTGTTTCATCAGCCCTTTTTATTAGTCTTTCAAGTTTACCAATTGCCTTGGAGATCTATCATTGCATCAACATTGTTTTATCCTTATTCACAAATCTTCTCCCATCCATTTATCCCCTTCAAACCCTAGATCTATCCCCCCAGTCTCCATCGTATCCATCCAATCACCATTGATCTGATATACAACTATCTTGTTCTCTTCCTTCCACCCTTTAAACTATTTGTTTTCCACCAACTATAGTACCTCATATCTTCCCACCTTGTTGTTTTGCAAACTTGCTACTTTAAATATCATCTCCACTATCCCTGGTCATTGTCGACACGATCTATACCATATCTATTTTGTCTTATGCCTAATCTGTCATTTGTATTATAGTTCTTTTAGTGTTCAGGTCCCTCTATCTTTGGGATCCAACTATTCAAGAGCCCATATCTTGCCTTTTAGCCCCAGTCATCATCGATCCAACTTAGTTTCCATCGACCTGATCCACAATCATCATTTCTCATTAGATCTGCACCTTTCTTTCATATTTTCTGTTCCCTTAGCACCTCTACATCAGATCTATATCCTCTGTAACATTTTAGCATCAGATTAGAATCTTCATTTATGCACTTGTTTTGATCTATTCTGCTTTAGTCACCGTCGACTATACCTATCATTCTCGAGTTTTCGTCAACCTAATCATGTTTGGTTTAATTTATCATCATTTACCATCATCAGATACACATCATATCTTATCTAGCACATCTTATATTTTTTTCATTTCAGTGATATGTTACATCCTATTATTTATCCATTATTGTTTTATCTAATCTTTTATCAAAGTGGGTTGACATTCATCCCTAGGAAGTTATCACTTATTGTGATTGGTGTTGTCAGGTAACCCACCATCATATCTACTAATCATTTTATTGTTCAAGTTTATATTTTTTGTGGAGGTTATAAAAATAGACGTGGATAGGATCTTTTGTTCCCATATATCTGGCACAGGAGTTATAAGCTTGAACTTGTACTTTATTTGTTCTTTTTACTTAAAGGTTTACCATTCAACATTTGAGAGCTAAAAATATCTAGAACTTATTTATACCACCCCTACCTAAGGATCTCCATGCACATACTCATATAGCATCAGACACAATAAGGAAAACATTCCGTTGTCAAAACTTGAATCAATCTCCAACTTATGGTATTTGACTTGTTTTTTTTTTTGCCATCTCACACTTTCCTAGCCTTAACTGTGTTTCAGGACCTACTCCCGGACTGTCATAAATAACGAAAAATTTATGAATGGAAAATAAAAATTTATTTTTCATAGCCAAATATACTACCCCCTACCATGATAGATTCCAAATTTCAGGTCTTAATTCCTAAAACTCCATGAGATATATACTCTTCTTAACATGGTAGACATTTTGTCAAACAAGTATCATGCAATCTCAACCCAACGGGTAAAATAAGACATATCTCTAAAAATAATCACTATCCAAGAATTTTTTTTTCTACCCATTTGGAACATTATCTTATTCTCCTATGGTTAAAATTTCAGCTTATTTGAACTCATATGAAAAAGTTACGAATGCTGTCCCGAGACTGGTTTTTCACAAATCAATTTTCACAGCCAGTATGCAAGTTTTCACACAGTTCACAAAGAACATATAAAATCTACTTCATTTAATAAAATATTGCACCAATCATGAATGTGGTCCTATTTACCTATAGATCCTTTCCATCTTATCATTCAAGATATTTGCACCATTTTAGAGGCATTGAGGGTTTCCATCATGCTGTCCTGTTACAGTCCTCGTGCACAGTCTATTAAGAAACATGAAAATTCATTAAAAGAGAGCCAAATACTTCTTCCAAACATCATCCACACTTTTATTTTTTCATTATTCATATTCTGAAACCTCCTCTCTCCTTCATACATTCGAATCCATTATGAATAGGCGTGAATTTTCTAAATATGGACTCCTAAACTAGTTCAACAATCCCTAAACAAACTCCTAGACTATCTCAACCATGCTCTAAGCTTGGGATAGACCTAAACAACTTCATAATTAACCTATATATTGTTCAAACACAACTCATACATGCTGACATGGCTTTCATAGCCTTATGTGGCTTTTAATAATAACTAATTTAGCTTTAACAACTCTTTTGCCAAGTCAAACTTACCCTGACAATCTTCTTACAAGCACCTATTCACTTTTACAACATATTTAACTCTAACATACCTATACTAATCATGATCTAATGGTCTCATATGACCTTATTACACTTTGTACTTGATGCTCGTGCATCTATATCCATCACCATTGCATATCAAGAGGTAGCCTTAAACCATCTCATCATTTAGAGTTTCTTATTTTATATCCACCATTCCACTTATTTGAAATAGGAGTGGGAAAATTCGATCAACATTCTAGCATGCCCAGTGAGAACCACTCTTCCTCTTTGGTGAGTCATTATTTTCATTATTTCATTTGTTTTCTATTTATTTATTTCTACTAATTCTACAAGTAGATATTCCTTGCATGCATTATTTGGGGGTCTTTCTTATTTGGATCAACAATGCGTGTGCTTGAATTTGAAAAAGTTTTTTTTTTGTTTACCCAAGTACTCCTCATTTTGTCCTTATTTTCTCTTTTTTTCACCATCTCTCTCCCTCCTTTGTCTTCATGATCTCATCGAATATAAAATTTGGATTTTGGGATTTGAAAAGAACACCTTCATGCTTACTTGCTCACATAGTATGATTAAGAGGTAATCTGTTACGTTCACACTTCTTCCACACAAAACCAAACTCAAAAATGAATTAGCACATCTAAAACATTTCTTACTAGGTGGAATTATTGGGATTTCATCACATAATAAGGAATCCACCATAGTGTTTAGCATGTGTAAGTTTTTTTTTTTTCGATTATCAGTATATTGGCTAAGCACCCGACACCCTTATCATTGTGGTGTATGAAGTATGGGGGTAGGCCCCCAATATCAAGCCACATACTGGTAATAATCATCGATTTGAGCATCATGTAGCTTTGGGTATATCAAGGATGCTAGCCAAGATAACTTGAAACCATCCTTAGAATGGCCATTTCTTAGGTTCCCTTTGAGCCCCTTTCTTTTTCTTTTTCACACTCTTTTAATAAATAAATATAATTAACACTTTGATACGTGACTTATCTGTAATATTAAAAAATCAACATAAGTTATTTTTTGTTGTTTCATTCCTTTTATCACCTATTCTCAATTCAATAAAAATGGAACAAACAACCTCATTGAATGATAACCCTAATTCCAAAAACATTTTCAAATAAAATTATTCCCTTTCCATCATCTCTTCTACCCCATTGATCACTTCCTCTTAGGTTTCCCAACCTACTATTTCTATTACTCCTCTCCTTTAGTCTCAAACTATCTGAACTAATCCTCATATTGAAACCAACCCTTTTCTCTATCACTAGTTGCTTCCCTCTAGTCCAGCTACACCCCCATTTGCTATATCCTTAGGAGCCTTTGGATCCCCCATCATCCCTCATGGATGAGTGGAGTTACAAGAGATCCTTGACGCAAATATCATTTCTCTCCATGTTTAAATCTCTTGTAATTCCACTCACATCCCCATTGATGGACCTCCCCTTAAACAATTCTATGCCTATCCCTCTTAATCTGAATCCATTGAAGTCATCACATTATAACTTGTTGTTTTATTCCTAAGATCCATGAACGAGCTAACGATGGCTCAACATAAACATGGCCCCCACGAGTCCTCCATCATGATCCATCAATCCCATCAATCCAATAAATAAATTGATGGTTCCCATTCCACCCAACCTACCTCACATCAACACCATCCCCACTTCTTCTATCCCCCATTACTTATTCATCTAATTTGGTTATTAGCACCCCTACCCAAACTTTACAAGAGTCCCATCTACTTCTTCTACCACCTGAGTAACATGTAAAAACCTCGATTCCTATCTCTACATTCCAAGTTCATAAAAATGTCATCACTTCACAACTGCACCCTTCAGAATCCATCAAAACTTATCAACCTCCACTCTGGAGTATCTTTCTCCACATGTTCCCTAACCAATCTATCCAAATGTATAAACCAGACCATACCTAATTCCCAACTCATCCATGTAAAAACCAATCTTATATCCCCATCTCTCAACAAAAATCACAATCCCATCCATCCAATTATATCCCTCCAAACCATCATATCTCCCAACCTATCCAATCACAAGCTTTAAACTATCTTCCTCCTTATCAACCAACCTTACAAACACCCACTTATCCTCAAACCTATCAAATTCATTCACAACCCAACCCATCCACTCCTTATAATATGTAACATCACTAATCAATCCTTCATCCTCACACATTTAATGACCCCACGCAATATTTTCTAAGTAGAATTGATAATCTCGAAGATGCTACTTTGGGGCCTAAGATCACTATAGTTATGAACAAATATATAATGAGCCTTTAAACCCATAAATACCTGTCAAACCTTATCCTCCACACTAGGAAATCCCAAAATTTTCTAAGTTCAATAGTAAGGAGGAACCTTAACAACACCTTTGTGCCTTTAGGCATGCATGTTATCTCATCACTCATGACCAAGACCTCATGATTCATACTTTCCCCATGTCATTGGCCAAACCCACTTTGGACTAGTATAAAAAAAACCCCCCCCAACATTCTTTATTGTCCTTCACCCAACTTGTGCAACTCTTCTTAGAAAAATTTTCTTTCAACATCACACGTAAAATCACCATTACTGACCTCTACGCCATTAAGCAATTTGACAATTAATCTATCGAAAATTCCTCACTAGATAACGTGACATCATCAATCAATTGTCCTTCTCTCTTCCTCAGATCAAGATACTCAAAATATTATCTTGGTCATGCGCAAATAATATATCATCCACTCTTCAAATCTAATTTTTCCAAACCTTCAAAGAGGAGTTTATCATGGATCGCAAAATCAAGCTCCGTGCCCTTAAACAAGGCCATGTCAAACTTCACTCCAACAAGACAAAAACTAAATTCACCAAGTCATCGACCCATAATGAAAAATATAAAAAACACAGCCAATGCCATTGTATTCAAGTCTTCTTCCTCATCTACATCCCACACTGAGCTTCTGAAAAGGGATCCTAGACTATCCCTTAACTATACTCCCCTTGGAGAATCATATAGTTCTATCTTTGACAAAATTATGGCTACACTTCTCATCCAACTTCCCCGTATCCGACACATTGATGATCCACGTCTCTAACCCACATGGTATCAGGAAGACCACTATTGTAAACATCACCAAGTATATGATCCTTATATCGAAAAGTGTCACACCTTAAAATATCCCATGCAACATCTCATAGATCGTGGGGACCTTCAATTAGATAATCCTAACTCTCCTCCCAATCAAACCCTATATGTATTTAAGAAACCTTCACAAAATCATCTACAAAAAAATCAAACTACCCCCTACATCTCAAGCACCCAACAGCCATACAATTAATACCCTAAGTTAAGATTCAACATCACCACCTATGCCCATCACCCTTCCATCTACTATACCTACATCTATTCTGCCCACACATCAACATCTACTCTTACCTCTACAATCATACCTGCATATGTACCCTTATCTACATCTACTACACCCCACATCTATTACATCTAATTCATCCACACCTATCTCAACATCCTCGTCAACCATCCTTATGTCTATATCCACTTCCATACCCTTATTTACCATGTCACCCATGAATGTATCCATTCCCACATATTTCTTAACAACTGTCTCTATGTCTACATCTACTTCTTCATCTACATCTACAACCATATCCTTACCCACATCCACATCTGAACCCACCAAACATACATCCCCCTTGATGTGATTTCAAGTGATGTCCCCATTTCATCCTTATCTCCAATAAGTACCCCAACCCCTATACCAACATCTCTAAAATCCACACAATCTACAATTTCTTCTCATCTCACCACTTGTGTTACCCAAAAAACCACCTTCATCTTCAACCCCCACATATAAAACCAAATCTACATCAAAATCATCTTATTCTACCCCCCCTAAGAATCCCCAGATGGAAATCATCATTATTCCCATCAAGGGTAAATCCTTGTAGAAAAAAATTAAGAACCTTGATGTCCCTACCCAAAAATATATCTCACCCATCCACACAAAAATTTAGATCTCCCTCCTCATAAACCCCATGATTCCATGTAATCTAATGTATCATCACCTATCCTAGGGCCTCCTCCATCCATTTTGGGACAAGGCCCTTCATCTAAGTCATCTATCATCAATAAATCTGAATCACAACTATCTATTCCTTATTCTAAACCAAAATCAAAATCCAAGGCTCCTATAAAGCCTCATAAGAGTAAGACACATCTCTTTCCTTCATCCACCACTCCTAAGTCCAATTCATCCACAATGCATGAAACCCCTTCTTCAAAAACCCTATTGGGTGTTATAATAAAATCCTTCAACATCTTATCCATGCACTGATGATAATTCCATTATTTCCTATATGGGGGTAGAAGATTCCCATATTAATAAGACCTTACCTCTTGACACATCCACCATTCTTAACGAATCCACTATCGAAATCAATATAGGGACCCCAAAAGAGCCCCACATCCTCAAGGTTAGCCAATCTCTTGATCCACAAAACAATTCCCCTATGAATCTATCAACACCATTGATCACGAGTACTCTCCCCTCAAGAAAAAACTTTTATTTGATGAATCTAAGTGTCTAAAAGGGGGAGGAACTGATGTCATCATAATTCCTCCTTGGGAAAATCCTATCCCCATCACTTATAAACTTTACTTTGAGTGTACTAACAACATGGCTATGTATGAAGCCCTCATCTCGGGTCTCCAAACCATTATCATTCTTGGTGTCCAAATCATTGATAGTTATGGTGATTCTAAACTCATCATTAATCAAATCAAGGGAATCTATCAGTGAAAAAATGAGGCCCTTCAAAAGTATAAGCACGTTGCCAACTTTCTCCTCAAGGCCTTCGACCAATATATCATCCAAACAGTCCCTCGTTCATCCAATATCTTCATAGAAACCATGACATACCTCACATATCTCATCCCTTGGACAACCAAGAATCCAAACTCTTCATTGTTGTTCATTGTATCGATCAACCATCACATACCCATGAGCTTCCCCATATCAATCTTGTCGACTCTAACCAATATGACATTTGGTACACTTAGATCTTTGACTATTTCTATCAATCTAAAATCCCCTCCAAACTATCAAAAAATGGTAGTAGATCATTTCTTCAATGTGATAAATACTATGTTATCCTTGGAAACATCCTTTACAAACGTGGGTTTGATGGTATTCTACTCTGTTGCCTTAAATTCCATGATGGTATATGTGGTGGAAATTTTAGCTATTTGGATTTCACCAAGTGCATTCTTTAGATGGGTTACTATTGGCCCATCAATCAAGACTACTGTGAATAGTTAAAAAATACGTCAAATGCTAGAAACACTCAAATCTCATCCATATACCTAGCCAAGATTTCTAACCAGCTCAAGATATTTGACTATTCCCATAGTGGGGCCTTGACCTCATTAGTCTCATCAACCCAATCTCTTATCAAAGCCATCACTCTATTCTAACTATAACCAAATACTTCACCAAATGGGTGGAATCCATTCCAATATTATTAACTTTAAAGCTAATAAAATTGTTGATTTTGTTTATCAACATATCATCTGTCGCTTTGGTGTCCCTCATAAAATCATTATGCAAAATGAAAAGTATTTTTAAAGAAAAAAGAGCTTAAGAATATTTTTGAATATTTCAACATCAAGCTTAGCTTTTCATCTCCTTATTATCATTAAGTTAATGGCTAGACCAAAATCACCAACAAAACTCTTCGTAACATCCTTGCCAAAATTGTTGATAAAGCAGGTCATAATTTACATCTCCATATTCCCTTCGATCTTTGGGATTATCCGAATAACATCTGCACCTTTATGAGTGTTACTCCTTTCTCTCTTGTATATAGATCTAAATTTCCTCTTGAAGTACAAATACCATCCTCGTGCATTTCTCTTTGCAAATTCATCTCTGATGAATATAATAGTCAAAAGCATCTAGCATAACTTAAATTTCTAGATGAGTTTCACTTAATTACTCTCCAACATCATTACGTTTATCAAGAGTGGATCAAACACACCTATAACAAAAACCTTAAGGAGCATGAATTTAACATCGGTGACCTTGTTTTGAAAGAAAATCAAAATGTCACTACTCTAGAAAGGAGCCAACGTGGAAAGTTTTCTCCCAACTTGATTGGACCATATATTATCATGCATAAATATGGGTTCGAGGCTTATCACTTAATCTCCCTTGATAGTAAACAAAAAAAAAACCTCTCAACACCTTGCACTTGTGGCCTTTATACTATTAACATACCTACCAATGTGATCCTAGTCATATCGATGGTATTACTTCCATCATTAGCCTTTCCATCTCTCATTGTAATGATTTAGAATTATGTGGTGTACTATCACTTTCCTATTTGTGACCCTGAATATGGGCACCACAACTTTACTCATATCATATTCCTAATGAAAAAATTTCCTCCTCCTAGGTGGGAACCATGCAATCATTACATCCATATCCCTCTTATATACATACTAGAACCATGATGAGGGTCCATAGGTGTATCTTATACACACTATTAACCCCTCCCCAAATGTTCTACTTAGCTATCCTCAACTCTATCTAAAAAATTCTAAAATTCTGGATGCACATATCAAAAGCTATCTTATCCAAGAATATACTACTCCTCGAAGGAAAACTATCATTCCATCCTGCCATCTAAAAAATAAAACATAAAAAATTCAAAGTAAAAATATAATTTTAGACCAATCACTAGAAGGATGGATACAATATTATATCATTGAAGTAAAGGCTTCCTACATTGATCATCTTTTAAAAATATCCAAAAAAGAATTTTTTTAAAAATAAGCATCCTAAAAAAGCTTACCGCATCGATCAACTTTATCATCCACAATAAACTTCCCATATTGATTAGTTTGCATATTGATTAGATCTTGGGCATATACCTAGGATAACTACTTAAGGAGAACCTCCTTCCCCCATACAAGTTACATCTAAAACCCTTTGTCGTGTCGACAATAGGTCTATAAGCACACCATCCATATTTTACCTCATGATATTAAATGTGACTAACTATTGTTAGTTATGTGTTAACACCCACTATAGGTTGCAAGTGAATTTATTTTTCCCCGTTCCCTTTCAACATTTACCTCCAATCTAGTCCACAAGCATCTATCCTCAGTGAATCACTTCCTATGATGAAGTGTATGCTTCTACATTTGGATCACCCTATCAAGTCGCTTTGTGCCATCCTAGCTCATATTCCCACTCAATTGGCACGTCATCATCTTATCTAACATCTAATCCATCATACCATTAACCACACACCTAATCTAAATCCATCACTTTTCCTATATTAATTCATATCTACCATTCACATCCAACACATCCAATTTAATTTCAATCACATCTAATTTAAATCTATCGCATCATCTAACATATACATCTCGTCCCACCATATCTAGATCATATCCATCATACATTATGATCACATCTAATCTAAATTAATCACATCAATGACACATCTAAATCAACTTCTAATCATTTGTATCTAATCGTATCTAGTCCATCACATCTAATTTACAAATAATCTATAATCTAATAAAACATTATTTCTACATCCTCAATCATAATTTACGCTCATCTAATCCAACATCATAGAATCATCATCCATCAAATCTATTCTAATCTACATCATACCATCTCATATATATCACATCCATGCATCACATAAATATTTAAATCTACATCCATATATATCTAATCAACATATAAATTAAACATATCTATCCAATATACTCATCACAACACATAGATCTTGACAAAATCATCATATATATCATTGAAATGTTTGTACATCCGTGATATGCCTCTCTCTATCTGCTGTGTATCAATCCCATTGATGTAAAGATAAGTCTCTATCTTGGAGCACTCCCTCTATCTCTTGATGTACAAATGAAATTTTTTGGTCAACCCCGTTGCTTATATAGGCATGCTGACCAAGTCACCGTCGACCCACTTAGTCGCTGTCAACCCTGCCTAGTCATCATCATCAACCCAAACTCTAATTTTCATCTTTTATCCCATTCTTTCCAATTTCCTTATCAAATTATACTTTCTTCCACTTTTGAATTGTGTGTCACCCCTGACACACCTTTATTTATCTCAACAGACTTATTTTTCTATCTTTTGGATTAATTTTCTCTTATCATACATATTTCATTACATCCAACAACCCGCTCTTTGGCCATCTTCGTGTTCCTTATTGGGATGCCATATCTCATCTTAAGCCCACCGTTGTGGGCCATATTTTAACCTCATACCACTCAGATGATTTTTTTTAATTCCTCGTGTATGAAGGATATCACATACCGCATATTGTCGGACCATTGTCTTGACGATCCTCACATTTATTTGCTCATATTTTGATATCTGCATTTGACTTGTTGGTCCCATGACTTGCACATCCATCTAAGTAGATTCCCATTAGATTCCCTCCATCTTGTAGTGGTTTTGGATGACTCACATGGTCAACATGACATTAACTTCTTCTTCGTTGAGGCCCTGTTATGTTCCCTATTGATGTGATTCCAAGATTACTTACTGCCATATTTTTATTTTTTATTTTTTGTTTTTATTTTTGTTTTTATCTATCTCTCACACAATGATCTTATCACCATTTTCCTTGGGGAATATTTTCTATTTCCCCTTTTTATCTCTTCTTATATTTTCTCATCTTTCCATCCTTTTCCTATCTCCTCCCTCTATCTCTTCCAATCTAGTAAACAATTCTTCTTCATTTAATCGATTCCTAGTTTAAGGGGGAATACCTCAATCATCATTTTTCATCATTTCTTGTTTTTTTATTGTAGTTTGTTTAACATAAACCACTTGAAAAAAGGGGGAAAATGTAAACACCAAATTTTTTTTAGGTCTATCCCTCCTCCCATGTTTTCTCCCCTTCATCATCATTTTCCATGTACATACCTCTCTTCCCATTCAAATATCCCATTTCTCTTTTAAAATCCTATCTTATTAATATAATTCCCATTTTGCCATCTTAATCCCATCTCAAGCTTATCATTATTCTACCTTCCCTAATCCATCACTAACCATATTTAATTACCCCTAAACCCATCCATCAATCCTTTCCTCTTCCCTAAACACCCCCTTTTATCATCCCTAGGATCCCATCTACCATAATTCAATGCATTTCTATCCCCCAACCACCTTTTATCCTCCCTAAGCAACCCTAAACTGCCTTAATCACTTGAAACCCTAATTTACACCCTTTTGGGCCCTTTGCATTGAGTTAATCATTTTCTCCACCATCTAAATTGACAGTTTACCATAGTCACTGGTGATCCATGTGGGTCACCGCCAACCCTATAAGTATCCCCATACCCCTACTCTTCAAGAGGATGCAATTTTGTATAATTCAGCCTTCTTACAAGTTTGTTTTGTTTCTTTCACATCTTAGAAGTTGTAGCCATCAAATTGGAGCTATATCAGATCTTCTTGCATGCCTATTGGAAGATCTTGAAATTTTTTCTTGTGTAGAGCCCTCAACATTGTTTCATCACCCCTTTGTATTAGTCTTGTAGGTTTACCAGTTACCTTAGAGATATGTTATTACATCAACCTTATTTGATCCTTATTCAGAGCTCTTATCTCATCCATTTATCACCATCAAACCCTAGATCTCTCCCTAATCTCCATCCATCGACTCTGTCTAGTCGTTGTCGACCCGATATACATCTGCCTTGTTCTATATCTTCCACCCTTTCATATTTTTGTTTTCCACCCACTATAAAAAACCTCAGATATTCCCACCTTGATGTTATGCACACCTACCACTTTAGATCTCATCTCCACTATACCCAATCAAATCTAACCCGATCTATCCCATATCTATTTTCTATCATGTTCCTTATCTATCATCTGTCCTATAATTGCTTCGGTGTTAAGCTCCCTCTCTATCTCTCAGATCCACCTATTTAATAGCTCATATATTTCCTTTCAACCCCATTCATCGTTGATCCAACTCAGTCACCATCGAACCTATCCAAAATCATAATTTTCTCATCATATTTACACCTTTGCTGCATCCTTTCTATTCCCTTAGCACCTCTGCATCAGATCTAAATATTTTTGCAACATCTTAGCACCAGATTTAGATATGCTTTTTAGCACATGTTTTTATCTATTATGTTATGGTCATCTTCAACTGTACCTATTAGTCTTAGGTCACTGTCGAATCGATCAGGTTTGGTTTAATTTATTGTCATTTACCATTATCGGATATGAATCTTATCTTATCTAGCACATCTCATATTTTTGTTTCAGTTTGGTTATCTATTGCATCCTATCATTTATCCATTATCATTTTATCTAATCTTTTATCAAAGTGGGTTGACATCTATCCCTAGGAAGTTATCACTTATTGGGACTGATATTTTTTAGGTGACCCACCATTATATCTACTAATCATTTTATTGTCCAAGTTTCTATTTGTTTTACAGGTTATCCAGCTAGCCAGAGAGAGGATATTTTGTGGCCCATATATCCATCACCATTGCATATCAAGAGGTAGCCTTAAACCCTCTCATTATTTTAGAGTTGCTTATTTTCTTCACCACCATTCCACTAATTTTAAATATGAGTGGGAAAATTTGATCAATAGGGATAATGGAGAGTTCTTCAAGGGTGGGAATTTTGAATGTCCCACATTATTGGAAGAGTTCAAAGTTCCAAGGATTGGTGTCACCATATACTTTATAGTTAGAACCTTGGTGTGAGAATTTAATACATTGGTAGGAAGATGACGGAAGTGTGCACATGCGATGAGTCCTTAATTGACCTAAGAGGGTATTATAAGACAAGGGGGGTTTTAATATCATGACTTTGATATGGATAATGTGAGGAGGCATGGCGATAGGGATCCAAATGAAACCCATATGAGGCATCTATCTACAATCATAGCCCTAATACATATTGTTACTAGATTTTAGGTTATTGATAGAGTATCCAAGTGTCTTAATGAAGTAAAAATAAAATGAAAAGGGTGCTAAAAACTTCATCTATAAGGGATATCTTGACCATGATATGGCCAATTTGAACTAAGATAAAGAGGGGAGAATAATTTACACAAAATAGAAGATCGTCAGGGATCATGGAATCAAGAGGTAAGAGAGTACATGAGGAATGATCGCTAGATAAATTGGTAGAAATATATGTCTCTTCACATTGATACATGATGCTCTCTTTTGAACCATATAGGGTAGGCTCCTATACCAAAGTGGGTGGAAATTGGATGTTCATAGTGAATTTTGCTGACATAATATGTTCACAATGTTTGGGTAAGGTAAAAATGAGTTCCAAGAAAGGGATTTGTCTTGGAAGATGAGATGGTTCTTATAGTTAGGGATGGACTGCATCATAGTTTAAACCTGAGGAGGATTAGTCTGAATAGGTTTTGAAGAAGGAGAACTAGTAGAAAAGTGATAGATTTTTATTTTTTTGGCATTTCAATGGGAACAACCATGCCAGATATATCTTCAAAAATTTTGATGTAATAATGATTTTCAAATCTTGAAATAGATGAGATCATCCATGTAGGCTTACAAGGGCCAAAGGTTTCTAGAAGATGTGATGGTGCCACAAACATGATTGGTTGTGAAAGAGTTTCTAGATAGGGTGATGGAATTTATTTGAACTATGGGATGAAGAATGGAATTTTGTTCATGATATTTTTTGCATGAAGAGAATGGATAGATGACTCTGTAATATTTATTCTTAATATAGGATGGATATGGGGAGTCCAAAAATTGTCACCTACCATGTGATCTTCACTCTTCACAAGCACACTAGTATATTGATATGAGGTGTCCACAACATTGATAGTTATAGTGTTAGTCAGAATAGGACTAGGATTGGGTTATTCAAACTTGGAATGATTAGGAAGGGTATCATTATATATTTTAAGATGTTTATTGGAATGATGAACTACTTCATGTCGATCATGTTGTTGGGATTTATCATGTTCCTTGATAACTTCATCTAACCTTTCTTAATTGGTGGCCTTGTGGTGAAATTTCATGCCAAGGAGGAAAGTATAGGTATGATATTGAATGGAACAAAAATTATCATTAAAATAGTCCCAATTAGTGTGTCACTGAAAAAATTTACTTTCATCATGCCATTGAGGAAGATGTCAAGAAGGGTCCATAGCCATGGTGAATGGGCAGGGTATAAATTTCCTCTCAATGTTTCCTTACAAATAGGTTGGTGATAGTTAGTGTGGGAGGAAGAATGGGGGTTACCTTGTGATTAAGAGGTAGATTGGTCAACATAATGGATAGTCCTATTGGAATAAGTTCCTTGAGGAAGAGTATTTGTGACTCCATCATCATTGGGATTATTTTTTTAGGAAACATGAGGACTTGAAATTTATTGGGTGGTTGTTTCTTTGGAGAAGGATTTTAAAATTCCTTCATGAGGTAATCTTGGTGCTTGGCTTGCTTAAATGATTTTTCCAATGAGACGAGGGGAAAAGATATAACCTTGTATTGAAATCGGGATTCAAGTTCCCTAAGGAATAATTGAAACAAACTCCCACCATGCATGTTGTGTTTGGCCTTAATATATAATTTCTTCCAATGTTTGATGAAATCTTGGGAAGATTCATTGTCGATTTGTTTGCATTGATGAAAGTATTGACGTTGTTGTTAGGAAGATTATGATACTAAAATTCATTGACCAAGGAAATTACCAAGCTTTCAAGATCAACAATAGAGTTAAAGGGAAGAGCATGGTACAAATCAATGGCATTTCCCACAAGTGTCTTAACTAAGAATTTGGTGGCAGTGTAAGAACTGGTTTTGACTCAGTCTTTTAGAGACTAACAAAAGACTCGATATATTAGAAATAGGTTCAGTAGAACCATCATATGTGATGGAAGGAGTAATTCCTACAATGTCCATAAAAGCAATGTAGGGAGCAAGAGGCTCTATTTGAATGGGTTGAAGGACATTTTTTATGGATATGATAATGGGAAATGGGTGATCTATTGATTCCAACTGGGAGAGGAGGGGGGTTGACTTGGTTTGTAGTGTTCTGAGAGATTATAGGAGGTTGAATAGCAAGATGCGCTAAATTAGTTTACATTTGGAAAATTTGATTTGTAGTTATAGTCTATTGTTGAATTAAGAAATAAATTAGTTGTATGATGCATTGAGTAGGATATGTATTTGGAAGGGGACTTCTGTTATGGTTTGGATTATAATTTGATTGATTTGGAGGAGGATTATTATCATTGATATCTGAATTCAACTTCTGATAAAAGATAGTCGGCAATGTGTTTGTGTAGCATTTTGGGTGATTCCCTTACATAATTAGGGAATCATTAAAGGAAATTTTGCATAGTGTGAGTATAATTAGACTTGAGAATATATTCAAGTTCCCCTTCTTTAGTTTTAAAGACAACATTTTGAATGCTTGATTTGGTTTATATATTTAGAGGGGAGTTTTAGTCTTCTTAACATTAGCTCCCATGGAAAAACATTCAATGTAGTGAGGAACTAGTTTAGGAAAACCATCAGTCAGCACAGGTTATTTTGGCTACACAAACTTGGCTTAATAGAGGATTTAATGGAATCACTAAAAAAGTATACATAATGAAGCAGGGATTCTTAAAATAGGATTTATAATTAAACATAGGGTATGATGTCATCTGAAGGTATTAGATGAAAAATAGGGGGAGTTTGGAATATGATCAACCATTCAAGAAGCTTGCACATGGGATGATGATGTATGAAAATAAGGATTGAAGTAGAGTCAGGATTGTTTGTCTAGTAGGGTTCTCCACAAGGGGTCGATGGTATTTGAAGAGAGGGATTGAAATACAAATAGGCTTGGTCAAGTAGTAGGGTTTTGCATTAGTGTTGTAGTAGAAAAACAAAGAATATTTAAAAGGTAGAGAAAATATGGCCTAATTTAGGGAAGACTAAGATTCATGTAAGGTTCACCAGTGTGTACGATAGGAAAAAGATAGGTTCCTAGCTAGGTTATCAAATGTAGGGTTCCAATATAAATCCGTACATAATATGTAGATACAAAAGTGCTCAAGGAGTGCCAATGTTGTAATTCTAGAGGATAGTGACCTGAACCCTAGGATATCTATAAGTTTCTAAGGACTATATATAAGATAAAGATATGTATTCTACTAAGATTCAGAATAAGAGTTATCATATGGGTGGATAAAGTTAAGGGGTGTAATATAATAATAAAATGCAATAGGTCAAAGAAGATATGCATCTATTCTAGTCTATAGCAATGAATGACCACTATACAACATACATGTGCAATATAAAAGACTAAAAAGAGTTAGAAATACTTACGTGTACTATGTGTGTGACTGTTGATGCATAATTATCTCCAGATTCAATATCACCGAGATAGAATCACTATTGGTGAAGAAGGGGAAATCTCAACAAGAAGATCTCAAGTCCTAACTCTCTATGGTGACCCAAATACAAAAGAGGTAAGCTCCAAGACTCCTGTATCCAACAACATCACCTATGGGAAATGACATCAGGTGTGGCATAATAAAACCCGAAACCATCACCCATGGGAGATGGTGTCACCCTTGGGGGAATTATAAGATCAAAGGGGTGAAATACATTTGAGATGGATGAAAAATACTAAATATCCTATAAATGATGAAGGTATAGGGTGAAAAAAAAAAGGGATAATGACACGTACTAAACATGAAGAAATGGACATGATGGGACAATTAGACATAATAGGTGTAATGTGTGAACAAAGGGAAGAAACAAGGAAAGGATATGGTAACTATGGAATCATAATGACATCTCTTAAATTTTTTGGTCTATCCCAAGTGACTAGATTTGATCACACCCCAATCCTAACAGGCCCCTTGAGGCACCTGATCAAGAGGAGAATAAATCAACAATCCCTACAAAAAAAAAATGGTTAGTAAGGAAAAATGAGTTGTATAAAAACAACGTTGGTCATTACATCACACATGACTTTATATTTAATTTTCCTATCTACAAATTAACCAGACATTATTCATTCAATAAGAGTTGGCCTACTTTATGTAATTGTGATGCTTTGTAGGGTATTATGATGTGTAATCCTCTATAACCACAAAATTTCCACCATCATCTATGCTACTATGTTTTTTTATGTTACTGCTATAAATTATTATCTTAAAAACCCCACTTCTTCATATTCTTGCAATACTAAATAGATTGAGCCTCTATGTTGGGGAAACTTGTTAGATTCCACAAAATGCACTTTATCATCAATGATTCTCACATCTATGGATCTTTTCCATGACCAGTCTTACACTTTCATAAACCATATTTCCTCTTCCATAATTTTGTGTGTGCAATAAATCAAAAATCTATATATTCCTATTTTATCCACAATATTAACATGCACTTCCAAATCTGTGACTACTTCCACATCCAAACGATGTTATTCCCATAGAATAATTTTCTCTTCCTCTCTATATACCATCACTATGCAAAAAAGTGTAATCCTCACCTTTTTATGTATAAGTTTATCTACTACTAACTTTTATATTTCCACTCATGAAATTTCCCTCACCTCATACTCCAATTTTATTTATGTGATAAATTTCTTCCATAAGTGTGTAGTGATAGGATTCCTCCACTGATCATTATTGGATAATCTCAAAATTATCTTAAATCAAGATATATAAACCATCCATGTAACATGATATCTTCTCTTTATCATCCTCCACATGACTATAGTCACAAAATCACACACTTTATATTTACATCAAGCCTTTAAGTATGTCATTAGATGTATGATTATTAAGTGAGAAAACTAGACATTAACAACATGTGTTTTGATTTTACATTTCTTTTATCCTATTACAAACTCCTATTATTTTATTTTCTGGAATGAACACTTTCTTCTTGGACATTAGAAAACATATGACCCAACTCTGTATTTACCGTTATATCCTCCAAACATCCTAGATATTTCCCATCAGGGACAGAAGTTCCCATGCGCTACTATCCCCTTTGGGTGCTTCTATCCTTTTCCTAATTTGCAAATGCTACATCATTTGATACCTTTTCTAAAATATTTTTTATTACGTTGGGTCATCTTTTCTTGTTAATGACAAAATTAAAACACGGTAATCATGCATGCATGCACACACACACACACACACACACACACACACACACACACACACACACACACACCACACACACACACACACACACACACACGACTTACTATCATTAGGGGTTGGAAAATTTTGGGCTAATACTTACTATTTACTACTTGGGAAAGAGAAACATTTAAGGAGTGCACTTGGGTTGCATCATTCATTGTATAGGAAGGGCCATTTCTGAATTCCATCTCACACATTCATCTTGGAGGAAAAGTAGTTGTATCCTAATATTTTGGTGCAACTGACACAAGGGAAACCTAGATTCAAGGGACACAATTCAAATCACACACACACAAGAGCTACCTAGAGTATGAAATGTAGTGTAACAATCAGTGACAATCACATTGGGGTGACCGTCGAGGTCAGTTTGACTCAATCATATGAATTATTTATTCCATTTAATTTTTCTTGAGCCTTGTGTAGGTATATAGGGTTTGTTTTGTAGGTACAAGTGTGACACAAGAACCCTACAATGGAGTGGATGAAACAAAAAGCAAAAGTAAGAAGTTAAGTTCAGACCTTAAAATGATTAGAAGTAGAGTTGCTTCCTAAACACTAGTACCCAATTCATATTTAATGTCCAGGTGGTCATGTCCTCATATGGGTAATCCTGTCTAAATAGGTTGCATATATCAATATTATTGAAATATTTTATACAATATAGATATAAATTATTCCAGTTAGTTTATAGTCTACAATTAACCCAAATTTACTGATACAAGCTAAGTCATTCTCATCTCCTATCTTGCACACTTGCTTGTACTTTACATGATAGATCTTATTTTTCACTATTACATTCATTTGATCTCATTCCTCTAATAAAGATTTAAATTTACTTAAATAATTTGGTGAACCCAATCCTTACATTCTCATTATCATATCTATTTTTCTTGACCATTACTTGTAGTGGCCACTTTAGTCTCCCACAACATATTGATCTTATCCCACAAACGTGTAATCATTCCAACAATATGGATGAAACCACACATGACAAAAACCTCTTTAGTTACCATCAAGTTCCTCTTCATGGTATATAATATTCTGACAGTGAACACTCTTATGTTGAATACACTAATGTGGATCAGGAACAACCCGATGTTGTCAACACTTTTATTCCACATTACCTAATAATCCCACTCATGTGCCACTTGTCCTTGAAACTTTATTATCCACTCAACATGCATGTGACAATGTTTCTTATGCTAGCATGGATCGTACCTTGGTACTCTCTATTTTTTATCCCTTCTATTGCAATTTTTTCTTCTTCCACCACCGTGGGGGTATCCACCATCCATATGCCTATTTATACACTCACTAATCACTTCTATTAACCCATAATTTCTCACATCCAACCTACCACTTATTTAAGAACCCATACCTTAGAGTCTTTATATCATGATTTGTAAGCTCAAATTCATCAATTGAAACATGCCTCTTCTTCTTCTTCATCCCTTGATTCTTCTCTTCTTCTTCATATTCCTCTTGCACCTAAGGTTTCTTCTTATCCACTTAATCCCAATTTTTCCTCACCTACGTTTCCTCTCTTTGATGGCCATAGAGATCCCAAAGAGCACCTTTGATTATTTCATGTTGCATGCTTAGATTATGTTTGTGATGACACACTCTTGACCAAGTTGTTTCCTAGGAGTTTACCGTACTATGCCTTAAAATGGTTTTATGATTTTCCTTTGCATTCCATTTGATATTTTAATCCTCTTGAAAATAAAATGTTTTTATCTCACTTTTCTATGAATATTGGCATGAATATATCATATGCACAAATGTCCAAAATGAGGTAAGAAACTAATGGACATATTAATGACTATGTGTTGCATTATAAGACTAATCTTTCTTTCTAAAATGAACAATATCTTCACTGAATTTGAATTGCAAGATATTTTCATCCAAATCCTATTACATCCTTTGCAAAAGTGTGTACTCTTTGATTATTTACCTCTTTTGATAAGCTATGTCATACTTAGAAAATTCATGAGATCAAGTTACTTTCTCTAGGAAAACTTAAATATGGTGGTAATATTTCTGCTGCTTCTATGTATTCTCCTTATCGAGACTTGTAAAACATACCCTCAACATGTTCATTGTTCTAGAAAAATGGCTAAGTTAGGATGACAGTAATCGAGATACCTTCGAATGAACAAAGAGACAATTTCTTGTTCTTTAATGTGTATTAACTGTGTGATGGCCATAGAAATTCCACAGAACCATCGTGACTTTAATGAGTAGAGGTTGCGTAACCTCCATGTAGTTCTACCCCAACAATGCCAAAATGAGGAATCTGAACAGTTGCAAATGTTTGGGATTCTCAAAATGGTTCGTTTCACCTTCCTTCCATCCTTGGGTAGAGAAAATATAAATATAACTGGATTTAATCATTCTAAGCAAGTGATTTTAGTGAATTCAAGTGTGAGTAAAGGTGGAAGTTGGAATCATTATTATTTTGTTCATAAAAGTTGAGTTATTTCTTGTTGAGGATCGTAAGAAAATAATGCAAGTAGAAGGATCTTGAATCCTTCTTAAAGGTCATAGTTTCATAGTAAAATTATATTGTATTGGAGATTTACATAGTGAAGGGAATAAATTTCTTACCCAGCTGGAGTTATTCCCACATCGGTTTCTCTACGATAATTTTTCTCTCTCATTGTCTTACATATTTCATTTTCAGTATTTGTGTGAATAATTCTTACATAATAAAATGAATATCTAGAGCTTTATCAAATTGTTCATTCATTTCATTAACACAAAATATGATCTATTTATTGCTCAAAAGAGGTAGTTTACAAATTATATTACTATAAGATAAATTAAGTGTCATTGCCAAGTTCCCAAACCATATTTAGGGTACTACAATTAGGTGATCTTGATAAATTAGTGAAGATAATCCTAGATTCAAGTTTTTAAATAGACACATAGACCTAGAATTAACTAACCCAAGGAATCTGAACACATGGCTTATGGTGAAGGTTTATGTGAGACTAAAGATCAATCGGCTTGTAAATGTTAAATCCACATGTGGAAAGTATGTCCAAAGATGTGGGAAACATTTGGCAAGGTCTATAGGGAATATTTGATTTCATGTATGCCTCTCGTAAGCATATGTTTTCGAGCTTGTTTGATATAGGTATCCAAAATACGCAATTTTCTCATTTGTGGCCATTCTAACTATAATCACTCATGACTATGTAGGAATGTAACATCCACACTTAAAAAACTTAACCTTCATCCATTTAACAGTAGAGTATTTTTTTTGACGATTTATTATAGCCAACTCTTAGGTGGAAGTATTAAAGTTTGTTTAGTAGAGAACATGCCATTTACCCATTTATTGGATTTGAACTCATAAATGCAGGGATAATTTTAGTGGCGAATATTCGTAATATGGTGAAAATTTCATTTTAGGAAAATTTGAAAAGGCTAATTTTTTCGGAGTAGGTCATTGTACTATTTGCCTAAAATTTATAGTATTTTTTTAGGGGTCAGCTTCACCTACATTTGAAAACATCTCCTATAAAAACCTAGGTGATTCGTCGCGTAGTATACTACGGTACTACCACCAATAGCTTACCAATACTGTGAACTCTCATACTCTAAGCACTAATACACAATGGTTGTTATCCTGTTAGTAGTTTAGATTCAGGAAACATATGATATTTGTTGACGCATGATAAGGATATTGCAGACACACGACAAGGGGGTTAGTTGTTGATGTAGGACAAAGATATAGTTGATGCATGACAAAGAGGTATTGCAGACACGCGACACATAGGTTTTGTTGTTGACACGTGACAAGGAGGTATTGTAGATGTGCGACAAGGGTTTAGCTATTGACGTGTAACATGGATATAGTTGACGCGATGTTGACGCACAACATCGGTAGTTGATGCATAGTTGAGGCATGAAAAGGGGTTAGTTGTTAATGCATGACTAGGATATAATTGACGTGTGACATGGATATAGTTGACACGTGATAGGGATATAGTTGATGTGCGACAAGGAGGTATTTTAGACACATGAAAAAGGGGTTAGTTGTTGACACGCGACAAGGAGGTATTACAAACACACAAAAAGAATTTTTTCTCTAAAGCACAACTTGAGTGTCTTTTGATGCAACACAAAGGATCAACTTAGCTATTCAGAAACAATGGAAGGTGCTAGTCCTCAAAATGTAGAAGACCCAAAAAGTAACAAAAAATCTCAGAAGTCCATGTTCAAGTATTTTGGAAACTTTGCTACTACAGATACCACAACCACCAGCAACCACATACAGATGCCACTAGAATCAATCAGAGTACATACTGTGTGAAAGGTATTATCCAAATTATGAAGTGGACATGCATTCTGCACAGTATTAACCAAATGACACCTATGATGATACCATGCCAGAGCTTGAAGATATTCTTCTTGAGATGCCAGATGCTTGAAGATATTCTTCCTATTGGGGTGCAACCAGGAGTGCATCAAGATATCCCAGATACAAATACTCAACAAAATGGAAAACAAAAAATCAAATTCAAATTTTGGTTCATGAAAGAAGAAACCAGATGATTGTGATAATGCTCAAAATTCTACTCATAAAAGTAAAACATTGAAAATGAACAAGAATATGTGGATACTTGGGAGGACATACAAGTTTGATTGGGATTACTAAATTTCCTTTTATCGAACCTTACAATCATCTAATTCATAAGATATCCCATATGAATGTACATGTACAATATGTACGTGGAAATTGGGGAAAGCAACAAAAAATGCAACTGAAGCTGGACACAATTGAAAAACATTGTGGAAAACAATATTTGACTGTAATAGGGGAGGATGGACAAGAAAATCAAAACACACAGGTGGAAAACTGAAAAATAATGCATGCATGTTAAATACACAGCAGAGTATGAAGCAGAGCATACAATAAATGCAAACATCTCATGGAAAAGGGAGGAATGATCACATCGCAAATTGGTAAGATGAATCAATCAAATTTGCATGCTAAACTCATACAATTCTCTACTTTATTTCACATACTTAAGAAAGGAAGACCAATTTCAAATTTCCTTGATTTCAAAGTTTTGTATTAATATAATGGAATGCACAAGGTTCCTCATTCTCATTGGTATAGATAGTAGTGCATGGGAAATGGAAAAATGCCTTTCAATGATAGAGAAGGAAGATTTGAAAGAGAGTGTAAAAAATAGCAAAGTTTATATCTCTATCAATTAATGAAGTGACAAGCAGTTGACAACACTGCATGGGTATGTATCCACATTTATACTTTTAGAAAATCATTTAAGGACACCTCATCTGCTGGGTGTTATGAAAATGGTTGAAAATTGCAATGCCAAAAACCTACATAAAATAGTTGTTTCTCATTTGAAAGATATTACTGGCATGATTAATTATGAAATTGCTACGAAGTTGGTATGTGTTGGAGCAGATGGTGCATCTGTCATGTAGGGTCATCAAACATGGGTTTGTGTGTTAGATTGCAAACAACAATGGCCCCCTTATATGCTATCAATTCATTGTATGGCTCACAAAAATGAATTTAGCATATAAAATGGTTAGCAACTATGAAAATGGTTGCTAAAGTAGAAGACCTTATAAGAGAACTTCATGTCCTATATGGAAAACAACCCAAAGCGATTTCTTGAGTTCCATAAATTTGCAATTGGAATTACAGATGGAAAAAAAACTTTTGAAATGGATGTTGAGACAAGGTGGATTTCTTTGTATGAGCTTGCATGCAGAGTTCATGAGGAGTATCCTTCGTTGGTTGGTTTCATGCAAAAATATCATCATGATATTGACATGGTGAGGGACTTGTTGTTCCGTTTAACTTGATTTGGAGACATTGCTTACATTAGTTGGCATTCTTCCAATGTTTCAGGAGATCAATACATTGATGAAGCATACACAGGGGAGATTAATCTATATTGTTGATTTTATACGGATGAGAAAAATGGTATGTCAAAGTATTGATGTCTTGTACACTTCCCAAGATAGTTTTGATACACTTTATTTTTGATAATTGGAAATTTTTATTATATCTTAAGAATCCTAGTAACTATTTGATATTTAATATCAATGATCACCTTTGTATCAATTTTAATGGGAAAGACATACCACTACACATTTTGTAAAAACGTCAAGATATTACAGGATCAGAAAGAGAAGAAGTTCATGTGACACGTAATCTGTTTGATTCTGTTATAGTTGAAATAAGAATAAGACTTAGAAAAATTTTAGAATCCTTATCATCATAAATTAGAGAACGTTTCATCCAAAGATAAAATTCTTGAAGAAATGGGTGTGATGAATCCTGAATTTTTGGAATACTGAAGGTGCTCATGCAGACTTTGTAAGAAAGCTTTTCCATAAATCAATGGGTACAATAATAGAACATTTCACAAAGACATCATAGGTAAAGGGTATCAAAATCAAAGGTTTACTGAATGTTGATTTATTAAAGTCTCAATCAACACATTTTGCAATGACAATGAGGAACCGATATAAATTATTAGACAAACCTTCTGAAAGTGGTGCTATTACAAGGCTGTGGTGAGGAATCTATCAAAGTATCTGTGTTACAAGAAGACATCAGTGAATATTTCTGATTATATGAGTTGTGCCAAACAATGATTTTTGGATCTATGGAGGATGAAAGGGTTTTCAGTGCTTTATCTTTTATAAAATCAAAACTGAGAAATAAGTTGGATAAAAATTTAGAAAGTTACATGAGGTGTTATGTTTCTCATTATTCCTTAGAAATATTTCCTTTCGATAGAGAAATTGCGCATTGGAATTCCATTTCCAAAAGAAGATGTGTAAATAATGCAGTTACAAGTACAATTGTTCTCAACGATGAGACTAGAATTGGTGCATCGTCAAACTCTATGCAGAAGTGGATATCGAATTTGAAGAAGCTATTGATAATGGATTGTTTCAACTTTAAATAGGTATCACCTTGACCTTACTTTTATTGTTTTTCACCTTAGAGTTTAACTGTTGTTATTTATTCAATTTCATATTAATAGATTTAAATATAAAAGTTTATAGTTAGACGTAACACAATTGAAACTCTATGAATGAAAATATTGACTATGAGGAGGCTTTTTAACATATTTTGTTTTAGCTCTAGTTATCATTGAAGATGTTAGAGGTACATATATATATATATTTATATATTTATTTAAATACAATTATTTATAAAAAATAATGTTTTATTTAATTTTATTTTAGATATTTCAAACTACTTTGATGTTGTGTTTGTGACATGCATTTATCAAATCCAAGGCCTTCAAAGTTCATATATGTATATCCTGCCACTCTTAATCTCTTCCAGACTTCACTTACACTGTCTAGACATGCACAGGTTCTCATTTACTTTAATTTTCTTTAATGTTTCTATTTATTCTTTCATCTACTCAATCAACATCATTTATTTATAAAAAATTTGGGTTGACATCCATCCGAGGAAACTTCTTAGGATTGACATTGTTAGGAAAATCACCCCATACTTCATTTTTCATGTTGAGTTCTCTAGAATCAAAGGTCATCATGCAAAGGATTATTTCTCATTTTCTCATGGTTTGTCACACCCCATTAGAAGACAAGAGGTACATTTTTCTTTAATTTTCTTTAATCTTTATTTTTCTTCCTTCATCCAATTAATCAATATTTCATATTTTCTTTATAAAAAATGTTGGTTGACATCCATCTGAGGAAGCTCTCACTTCTTGGGACGGATATTGTTAGGAAACATCACCTATCTATATACTAATCCATTTTTCATGTTGATTTCTTTGGAATCTAAATCGTCTAGCTCGCTTGCGAAGGATCATTTTTCATTTTCCTTCCATATGATTTTTCACATCCATCTAAAACAAAAGAGGTACGTTAAACCCTATCATAGCTCGAAGTTTTTACAATCATGTTTAATTTATTTTTGTATTTGTAAAATTCTTTGATGAAGTGTTTGAACTTTGTGGCATGATGAATATCAAATTACATGTAAAAATTATATATTCATTCAAAAAAACATTACATTTAGTAGAAGTATATTGAGAGAAATGTGAAGATGATTAGAGAACGTTTTAAATGTAGAGAGAAGAAGGTTTAAATCTGAAGAACCCTAATACAGAGTTCCAAATTTTAAAAGTAGAGAGAAGAAATTTTAACTGATATTAATATGTCTCTATCATACCACATTCCAAATTTTCTTGAAACATTATCATTTAAATCCATTATCACCATCCATGATAATGCTAGAAGCTACATCTATGTCCAAATACAATTCATCATCATTCATATCTATTCTAAATGTCATCATCCACATCTAATTTCATCATCATTACAAGTAGAGAGAAGAAGAATTTTTAGAAGGTTTAGATGTGGATAAACCTGATATAAAGTTCAACTATTACAAGTAGAGAGAAGCATATTTTACTTTATTAAGATGTCTTTGTCATACCACATTCCAAATTTTCTTAAAACATTATGTTTAAATCCATTATCATCATACATGATCGTGCTTGAAGCTACATCTATGTCCAAATATGATTCATCATCATCCATATATATTCTAATGAAATCATTCACATCTAATGTCATCATCATTACAAGCAAAGAGAAGAAGATTATGAGAAAGTTTAAATGTGAAGAAACCTGATATAGAGTTCAAATTTTACAAGTAGAGAGAAGAATATTTTACTTGTATTAAGATGCTATCTGTCATACCAAATTCGAAATTTTATCAAAACATAATCGTTTAAATCCATTATCATCATCATTCATGATCGTGCTAGTAAGTTACATCTATGTCTAATTACAATTCATCAATTATCCATATCTATTCTAATGTCATCATCCACATCTAATCATCATCACATCTAATATCATCATCCACATATAATGCCATCATCATTGCAAGTAGAGAGAAGAAGTTTTTTCTGTATTAACTAGAAGATAAATAATAATGCCTAATGTTTAAATCCATTATCATCATCCATGAATCATAATTATCTATATCATCATTATCATCTATCACTATTATATTCATAACCATCACATCCATATCAAACATAAACACCATATACAATCTAGAATTTCTATATATAAATATATCAACATATAAAAATCTAGATTGCAACATAATACGTGTAAAAAAATGAAATTACATGAAACGTAAAACCATTTCATCAATGCATCATATATTCAATTCGAAACAATATTCAAATTAAATAAATATTTAAGTTTAATTCTGTAATATATAAAATATTTTAAGTTTCAATTTTTCAATTTCCCCACACCCACTAGACTAGTCACTATTTTCTAAATCATTAAATTTTTCCCCAGACCCACTGAAAATTTCCTTTTGATTTTCTGTAGTGTCTTCTGTCATTGTAACACTTTCCCCAATGGCTTTCCCTCCTATATTACTTGCTTTAATAATCCCAGAACTAATAAGATATTCCACAACAATATCTAGATTCTTTATGATTGCTTCGTATTCCTTTGTAGCATCTCCATGGGATGCTAAAGAAGGATCTAAAACTGCCTTTGCTTTGAATAAAATCTCAAGGTTGAAGCCATTCTCTTCAATTATCCTCTTAAGTGTATTGTTTTGTTTGTTAACCAAAACAATATTTTCCTTCATCTTTATTGCTGCGGATAAACTGTTCTTAGTGATTTCCAAGTGAACTTGAAACACCTTTGCTTGACTCTTTAAATTTTCATATTTCAATTGCAACAAAAACAATGAGCTCAATTAAACATATTACTAAAATAATTTCTTTTCAAATTAATCAAAAATATTGTTTCAAATTGATAATACTTACAACAACTCTATCTCTTTTGGAATTTACATTTGCCACCAAATATTTATCCTTCAACCATTTGTTGAAATAGGCCTGGGCTTCAGCACCAATATTTTCCAATTTGTTTAATACTTTATCTAAAATATTGTCATTATAATTGTTGTTATATTTTATAGTCCCACCTTTTTTTTGGATGAGTAAAGCATTCATCTGGGTAGGTTGATTTTGGAATGCAACATATAAACTTTCCCTTTGCCAATGGTTATCATAATGACTTGTTATCTAGTTGATTAATACTTTTCCCCTTCACTCCCATTCTATGAGCAGACTGATATGAGGTATAATAAACTCTTTGACATGGGATTGAAAATCATAACCAATCAAGTTATCCAAAATAAATGATGACAAATGTTCACTATCTGTATCTGAAGAGGATGATGTCAATGGAGAGGTATGTGGGATTTCAGGTCGAGGAATGTATGCTGCCTCTTTTTGCATTTGGGTTCCCTGATCCTATTTCCGATAAAATAAATTAATAATAAGTATTGAAATTGAAATAGAAATGTAAAAAAGTTAAATAAAGTACATTAAAATGGAGATATACCTGCTGGCCTTAAATCATATCATGTGTGTTGAAAAAACTTGTTGGGTCATTGTTATCAATGCCCAAATAATCTTCATCTAAATTTATATTATTTAAAAATGATTGGCCTGTTGCGTTGGGCCAACCATTGAGAGAGAGGGTCATAATTGGAAATGAAGAGGAAATGTTCAATGTCCCACTAGGGGCCGAAATTGGCATGCATTTACCAATGGTCTTTTTACCTGAACCTCTTGTGGGAATTTTAAATCATAATGATGTTGGTGGAGGACGTGGCGGTGCCACTTTTTGAATAAACAAACAAGGAATGCTCTGTACTATAAAGTCCAAGAGAAATCAACAAAATCATTACTAACTTATATGAAAAACTACACAAAAGCTACTAAATTATATGAAAAACTATTAAAAACTTACACAAAAACAATAAAATTATACCTTGTTGAGGGGAAACTTGTCATTATACCAGAGGTGGATGTGTAGGAGTTTGAATTTATTGTGTTAGAGATGTGGGTGGCTAGTATGGTGGAGCAGTGATGCATCCTAGAATCTACTATATAAAACCCAGAAAAACCCAGGCAAGCTGGCAAATCACCCAACCTAAGCTGAGTGCTCACCCAAAGCATGCAAAGGTACTAGGCCCCTCTTTAGAGTTACTTGTGCATGATGTTAGTGTAATGAAGATACAACATATTCAAAACCATAAATAAGCATAACATTCCACACAGGAATAATTTTAGTGGTGAATATTCGTAGTATGGTGAATATTCCATTTTTGAAAAAATTGAAAAAAAATCGTCTTCCCATGAAACCGGTTCCGAGGATATTCGCCAGGTATTTTCCACCTCCGATTTCTAAGAGGTCTCTTAAAATGAACCCTAATTCCACAGAGCATATTCCAGATCTAGATCTTAAAGAATCTTAAATTAAATGATAACCATAATAAGATTAACCATGTAAAAACCAACTACAGTCATGTTTAAAACCATTATCCATCCAATATACTCCATTATATTAAACACTGTAATACATAAAAGCTTCTTACATTACAAAGCATCACCATAAGTTATGCGCGTATCAGATCCAACAACATAACTCTACAATAATTCACTATTTAGTATCTCTCTATAACTACATATTTCACTACATATTTATAGGGTGGGAAATTTCCCTTCACCATCTACACACTTCCCAAAATAGGTCTCATGCTGATAATATCCATGTGCCTTTACAATAACATGCATACATGCAAGTGCGCTAATAATAGACATCCTATAGTTAACTGGAAGAAGTAATCCTATTATTATCTTAAACTCATGCATGGCACTTATCAGATGCTCATTCCCAAAATATCATTTGCGTGTTGTGCAAGTCTCCATCCCAATGTGTGCTCGCACATGCTACCTTCCAAAAATAGACCACATCCATGAAAATGGCTAAGTCCCAAATTAATTTTTCCCAGTGCGTGTTTCCTTCCCTATCCTTTCACGCCTTCAAGTATGCCTTGTTCCTGTGAGCGCATCCTAGGTGTTTCTTCTCCTTAGGAAAATATCATCTGCTCAACATTACCCCACACTAAAGTACATTATCATCCTAACAATGGGGATTCTTTCTGATGTTCCCAAAGAATAAAGAATAAGAATGGAAAGAATATAATGAGTCACTGTACAAAAGAATAAACCTCTACTCTGTAGCACCTTCTTCTTCAACTGGGAGGATCAATTCTGGATATTATTTTTTAATCTCAGCCTCCAATGTCTTCCATTCATCTAAAGTGGTCCTTGTCTTCTCTGGAATGTATGTGGCAATGGCTTCCAATTCATCTTGAGTAATATTTTCCTTTTCATTTCTGCAGTACTTGGACAACATTGGCCATAACAGTCATCATTCCCTCTAGAAGATCCATCTTTTGCACTATGTGCTTCCCAATCTCATCTATTCTCTCCTTATGTGGGTCTTGAGTTGCTGCAAGGGCTTCACGCTTCTGTTTCACTAGTGCCAATATTTCTGCGCATCCCAGTGTCTCATCTTTCATGGCCTTCAGAACATCATTATCTTCAACCAGAGTTCTGATCCTTATCACTACTTCTGGTGCCACACAAATATTCAGAGCTTGGTTGGATTTCTTCAGTTCATCCTTCAGAGTTTGGAGCAATGCCTCATAATTTGAAATTTTCCTAACCATGGAGGCCCTTGCTCTTTTTGCTTCTTGTTCAGGATCCTTTGGCGTCGGCATTCAAATTGGTCCATCTTCTAGCACCAAGATCAACCAATGTGTGCACATAATGCATAGCCGAAGGAAACTTCTTAGGTACCTTAGACTCAAGATGAGGTCTTTCTTTTAGAATGTAGTCACCAATTTCTTCTGCCATGCTAATGAAGGCCTCATTCTTTTTCTTTTCTAGGTCCTTTTCTCCTTTTAAATGAGCTATTTTTATATTTTTTTCCTTGTTATCTTCAAGTAGCACTCTAATGGTGGCAGCCTTATCAATGTTCCTCTATGCCACCTCTGTAGATACCTTAACCAAAGCATTTCTCACCTACTCATCAGACATTAGAGTAGGCTTGACTATCATGTGTCTACTTTGGGGTGCCTTCTTCACTCTCCTTGATACACAAGATTCCTCACAGATGTCAAAATCTGGCTCATCCATATGGGTCTGCATGGACCAGGATAATTGTTTCCTTGTGCACATGGTGGCCATGTCTAGATCCATCATCTCCCATCCATACAATTCCTTAAGGCCTACTATGCTCTGAAACTGGGCATGGACAATTTTTCTTGTGTCCTCAACATAGCCCATACTTGGCACAACATATTCTTCACTTGTTCTCTTTGTTCTTGGCCCCTTAGGAACCTGAGCACCAAGGTTTGGAGTTGGCCCTTCTTCTTCCTGAGTAGTAACATGTGCACTGGGTTTCTCTTGTACTGTCTCTTTGCTACTTCCTTCATCCCTTCCTCTTCATCTTTCATTTCTTCATCTCTGGGTTCCTCCATATCTTCTGGTTGTACTAGGGTTCCTAACGTGCTCTCCTCAGACTCCTCCACCTCCTCATCCAGCTTCAGCTTTCTCCTTCTCTTCTTCTCAAGTGCCTCTTTCTGAGGGGAGAGTCTAGGTGATCTTCTTACAGGCTGTGGTGTTCCCATGCCTTGGGTCTTGGTTCTTCTGAATACCTTCTTAAACCAGTGCTCTTCAGGGACTACATCCACATCCAAGTCCTCTTCTCCTTCTTGTGCCTGTGGTGGAGTATCTACATGCTCACTCTCCACTTTATCTATGGGCTTGCTCTGGCCTCTATGATCCAAGCCTCCACTATATTCTTGTTCCTCTTCCTCCTTGTCTATTTGTATGGTCACAGTAGGCTTTGGAGCTGGCACATTCTCCATTGTGTGCTTTCCCTTAGGTGGCCCTGGGAGCATGAACTCATTCTCCACATACTTATTATTCTCCAGCCTAGGCTTGAGCTGAAGATATATGAGCATGTGCTCCACTTGTCCCCAATAGCCAAACTTACTGGCTTCATACTTATCACATATGAAATGATCCTCTCAATGTAGGCAGACTGACCTGGATATACATATGTTTTCCTAAGTGTGTGGTAGTCACAATCTACCTTGTTTGCATTGAAGTTCAGTTGGTGCGCATCAAAAAATCTGTGAACTGAGGCCTAGAAGTAGCATGTTGTGAAGGCATATGGTAGTTTGCACCATGGACTCCATGTCCCATCCTTCATGGAAAACCATGTGATGTAGAAGTGTTGATACACTGTGAACTGTATTGCCTTGCCTACTACCAAAGGTAGTTCCTTTGGAATGTGCCATTCCTCCTCAAACACTGTGTAAAGTTGGTCATACCACATTTCTACCCTTTGCTTGAATGGGCCACTCATTGATCCTTCACATAAATATTTCTTGAACCTTTCCGTGAGGGACTTCTTCTCAGTGGGGTATTCCCAAATTTTATTCTTTGGCCCATCGGGCACTCCAATTTCTACAAAAACAAGAGATAAGAGGATGGTGCCAAAACTTATCTTTTCACCTATGTGTGCTTCCTCAAAAATGGTTTCTACAATATAGCCTGCTAAGTTGTAGATTTCTCCCTCTGACATCTTCTTTGCAATGTATAATAGCCACATTGTATTTACATGTGACCATCTCCCTTGATCATTCAACATAGTGAGTAGATGTGTAGCTTCCTGCACCACAGGGTTCTTCCTCAATCTATAAATGTCCATTCCACGTGGCCCCTTGGTATACCCCAACTCCTTTCTTGTGGCTATAACCACTGCTTTATCAGTCAGATCACTAACAATGTATGTCCCTGTGCCCTTCAATCCTGTTAATGTTGCAATTAGGGCCGTTGTGAGCCTAACCCTCCATCTAGTGAAATAGAAGAAGTCCTCATGGAATCTGCTCATAAGCCATTGGTATAAAGGTTCATATTTTCCAAAATATGGGAGCTCATACAGTTGATAAACTCCTACCTACTTAAGCAACTTTTCCCCAACGTCGTCATACACTGACATATCTTCCACCGTGCACTTGTTGGTCTTCTTATTTAGCAAAGCATCCAACTCTCCCTTGTTATCAGTGGTGTGGTGGTTGTAGTCATTTACTTTACATCTACAGATGTGGGAATCCCAATCTTGTCTGACTATTACTCCTTCTGGGTACTACATCTCTGAAAAATTTCTCTCGGGAGAAATTTCAACCTCAACTTCCACCTTTTTCTTTCCTTTTGTGCCTACTGTAAGTTCTTTCTTTGGTGCCATCATAAAAATCCTACCTTTTATCTTTGTGTGTCGAGTAAGTTCAAACCCTAGCTCAAAATCACGTGCCCTAGCTTGAACCCACTTGCCCTAGCTCCTTCTCAATGCTTCTACTTCACTCAAACCCTTCACCAATGGGGACGCAAGCCTTTTCCACACACAAATTTTCTCTCCACGTTGGGTTTCACAACTCTCCACACCTCAACACTATTCACTTGGCTTGGTTGCACTTAGCTCACTCGAATACTTGTGATTGCAAAGGTAAAAATGAATGCATCATGTCCTTATATAAATTTTCAAAAATTTAGTGCATTTATTGCTCCTTCACCTACCAACAATCCTCTCATTAATTGACCATTTTCAAAATTTCCCAAAAATTTTGTGCAGTACAATTTTTGCCCCAGCTATAACCTTCTAGTGTGCCTTCCTACCCTCTAGCTACAAACTTTCTCTTCATGCACTTCCATGCATCGAGTACCTCGCCACTGCGCCCTCTCATAGTAGTTTCCATGGCCACTGCTTACCTCACGTTATATTGTCCCTTCATTCATTTCCATCTATGGTCTTCTTTAGAAGTAATCTCCTTTCTAACAGCTCCTTTCCATACTTGAATAACACATGTAATAGTTTATTCTCATGTGTACCCATTTGTGAATAACAAATAACAACCACCCCACACCAATGGTATGTGCAGTCCTCTGTGCATAAAAATACTTCAAATTGTAATTAGCTTCCAGTGCACAAACACACTTATTACACAAAACACCAAACTAAATTCACAAAGCATAGCGATGAAGAAGGAAATACATTATAGAAAATAAAGAAAGGGAAACCTATACTAAATGGCAATACTGTCTTATTACAAACACCAAGAAGACTTATTTATAGTAGGGCTTCAAGCCTACTCCCATTAAAGTAACTGGGTAACCACATTCCATCAAGTGCCTCTAACTGGAAAGCACCTGAGTCAAGTATATGAGTGATAACATATGGTCCCAACCAATGCACCTTGAGCTTTCCTGGATGGCACAGAAACTTAGAATCATAAAGTAGTACCATCTGTCCAACCTCAAGCTTCTTGTCCCTGATGTGTCGGTCATGCCATGCCTTCTGCCTGGCCTTTTCCTACTTCTGACTCCAACGTGCTATGGCATGCCTCTCATCCAACTGTATTAACCTGTCAATTCTTTCTTCTAAACTTTCTCATCAGCTAGACCTCCAGTGCATGCAATACACAAAGAAGGTAACATGAATTCCATAGGAAGAACTACTTCTGTGCCAAACACCAACTGAAAGGGTGTGGCCTTATTCAACCTCTTGTAGGTTGTTCTATATGCCCAAAGTACAACAGAAACTTTATCATCCCAATCTTTCCTTCCAACATCACAAATTTTTGTCAAGGTCTGGCTCAATATCTTGTTAAAGGCCTCAGCAGTACCATTTTCCTGAGGATGATAGGGTGTAGTCTTGTGGTGTGCAACCATAAATTCATCCAGTAATATCCTGATTGTCTCATTCAAAAAGTGTGTGCCCATATCACTTGTCAAGCTCAGTGGACATCCATACCTAGTAAGAACATTTTCCCATAAGAACCTGGTTGTTGTAGCTGTTGTACAATCCTTTGTAGGTGTTGCTTCTACCCACCTTGTAAGATAATCTGTGCAAGTGATGATATAGCGTGATCCAGTTCTACGCACGGCTAGTGAAATAGGACCTACAAAGTCTATAGCCCATTTCTCAAATGGCTCTGCACTAGCAATAGGCCTCAAAGGCATTTCATCTCTTTCCCAGGTTTTCCAAGGCACTGACAGTGATCACATGCCTTACAATACTCTTTACAATCCTTGTACAGGGTCTCCCACCATAATCCAGTGAGTAGAATCTTACATGTGGTGGCGTCACCTACATAGTGCCCACCTGCAATACCACCATGAGCCTCTTCCATGATATTTGTGTGCTCATGTTCTAGTACACACCGGTGCAATACTTCATCTTGTCCTAGTTTGTATAAATCTCCACTGATCAACATAAAGGGTGTCATGTGAATTGCAAGTTATTTCTTCTCCAATGCTTTCATTCCTTCTGGCACCATACCCATGTGTAAAAAGACAACAATATCCTCCAATTGTGAAGGTGTGTGATGTAACCTGTACAACTGTGCATCTGGCATTGTATCTTCAATTGTCTGTGCATCCTCCCCTGACTGAATCCTTGATAAGTGGTCTGGGCCAGAATTACTTTTACCTGGTTTTACCACAACTGTGAAATCAAATTCCTGAAATAAGAGCACCCATCGACATATGTGCCCCTATAAAATGGGATTATTTACCAAGTATTTTAATGCCATGTGATCAGTATAGAATACAAAAGGTGTTGCTAGCAAGTACTGTCTGAATTTATGCAGTGTGTAGATCATCGACAAGGCCTCATGCTCTGTTGTTGTATAATTCTACTCTGCAGGAGTCAAATTTCTACTAGAAAAATAGATAGGATGATCTATAATACCTTCTCTAGGTTGAGCTAACACCGTGCCAATGGTTGTGCCAGAGGCATCCACATGTACATGAAATAGTTGGTTCCATGAAGGAAAACATAGAATAGGTGTTGTTGTAAGTCTCTCCTTCAATGCCTCAAATGTGCGTTGCTGCGGTTCTCCCCAATAGAACATCCCTTTTCCTTTTAGTAACTCTTCTAGGGGTGTGGAAATCTTTGCATATCCTTTGATAAAATTTCTATAATACCCTGTGTGGCCCAAGAATCCACGCACCTCACTCTGACTGGTAGGCTCTTCCAGGCCTACAATAACTGCAACCTTAGTTGGATCCACTAACAAACCTTCCTTGCAGATGATGTGCCCTAACAAAGTTCCAAAAGGTGTAGCAAACACACACTTCTTGATGTTTAAAGAGATGCTTAACTATCTACATCTTTCAAACATTAAGCACAAATTGTCACAATGATCCTTAACAAGTCCATACACCATCCAATCATCCAAGTAAACTTGCAGGAAGTTAAGAATAAAATCTTGGAATTCTCGAACAACTATGCGTGAAAATATAGTAGGCACGTTTTTCAAACCAAAGGGCATCACAATATATGCAAAAATTCCCCATTCAGTGGTGAAAGTCATTTTCTCTTGATCCTCCTATGCAATTCTAACCTGATGATACCCAGAGAATCCATCTGTAAAAGAATAAACTTCATGCCCTGCAACGCCTTCTAATATTTCCTCTGTGAAAGGTGTAGGAAAAGGATCAATCACACATGCAACATTCAGTTCCCTGTAATCCACACAAATCCTAATCTGACCATCTTTCTTTATACTGATCACCATGGGGCTAACCCACTCTGATTCCTCTAGGGGCTTGATGATGCCAGATTTCAACATTTTGTCAATTTCCTCCTTAACTTTGACATGCAGGTTAGGGTTCATCCTGTAAGGTCTCTTCCTGACCAGGCATGCTCCTTCCTTTAGCTTAATCTTCATCTCTCCTAATGACTCATGCACTCCTTTTAACTCATGGTAGCCCCTAGGAAATAAGTCCTGAAAATCCCGTAGTAACTCAATTATCTTTGCCACTTCAGAATCAGACCAATAATCCCCAATTTTGCCTCCTTAGGTTCAACATTTGTGCCAATGTTCACTTTCTTGGTCTTCATAGGTTCATGATAGGTGTGCACATTTTTATCCACACTATCTAACACTTCACATACCTACTGAATGATCTATATCCATATTTTCTACTTCTTCATCATCCACTATGTAGACCATCTTTCCTTTTTCTTTCTCACAACAAAGCACTTAAGTAGTGTGGCATCTGTCTCTTCTACTTCATCAAAATGCACTGCTCTGAGTCTACCTCACCAAATAATTACTGAATGAGTTCTTCATCCTTTGCACTGTCTCCCATAGTTAAGTGCTTTATAACCCTTAATGCCTCTTCCACCAGAGGTTTAGTAGAGAAGTAGTCAAAATTCTGGGTCATTCCTGCAATCAAGTCCTACCAATTTCCAGTCTCCCTATGCAACTCTGCATAAACATACCAGGCTCGTGTGCAACCTTGTAAAGTGGAATAAAGTTTGTGCACCCAAAGTGAAGGTGGTAAAGCTTCCTGCCCCTCTGTCCAGAGTCTCTCACACTATTGAACGTGGTGCTGAACAGGTTGATTACCATGATACATGTAGATTGTAGTAGGCACATTGCTCCTGAAGAACTGAGTGGTTAGAGAAATTCTGACTTCATTCCATTCCATAAGATTATCCCTGTGAACCATCCACCAGCATTGTTGTCCCACACAAGGTATATACTAACATATTCCTTCTTTCCACTTGATTTTTCCACTGCTCCTCCATGGCATGCAGGAATACCATAGGATCTCCTTCTCTAGTGTACTGAGGTACAGGGTTGTTACCTATCCTCTGAATACATCGAGGTTTCTTCTCCATGCAAATGTGCTTCTTACTTTGTGCCCAACCATCTCATAGGTTCCATGTGCCCAATTTTCACAAGCAATACTTGTAGTATCACTGATAGACTATGCATCTTCCCACTGGAGGATTCCTTCCTTTGATGGCTCAAGTACTTCCGGGTCTTGAATGGCGTGTACATAAATTTTGTTCAGGTCTTCCTCACTCAAAGGTTCAACATAAGGCACAGATTTCCCATCTGTCAAAGGGATAATCACTCTTTCTTCCTTGTTCTCAAAACTTATATACCCCTTGTTGAACCGTAAATCAACATTATTTGCATAACACCAAGGGCACCCAAGTAGAGCTGGGAAGCTGTCTGATTCTGCAAGTGCTAAGACCTCAAAGTCCCCAGTGAACTTGGCCCCTTGTATAGTAATGGATGCATCCTTTAAAACTCCTATGGGAGTGGCCTTAGTTCGATTGGCCATGAACAATACATTAGAGGATGGTTGTAATGGAGGTCTTCCCATCTATACCCATGCATCTAAAGTAAGCACATTAACTTTGTGCCTGTATCAATCAATATATTACTCAAGAGCCACCCATCCACAACAACATTCAGAGTGATCTCCTTGTCATAATCCAAGCTATGAGGGGGAAGATTAGCATGCAGGATCTGTCATCCATTCTCTATACCTACTTGTACAGAGTGTTTCCCTTTAGCCAATTCCCTAGTAATGGAATGATATTCTCCTGGCGTAACATTTTGCATACCTCTTTCAAGTCATCAATATCTGATTGAACTGTCTTTGTTGCCTTCTTTTGTTCTAACTTTGTGACTGTTCCTTCAAACATTGTATTTCACCCTGAAGATTTCTGAGTACCTCCATGGTTTCCTGATAAACCTCCTTCTGATGTGTAGGATCTGGGTACCTTGCATGTAAAACTTCCTCCTTGGTGATGGCAGGCTTCTACTATAATGCCTCTCTAGTGCGTGCAACTTCAGCGTGTGTAGTAATCTTCACAGGTAATACCTCAGGTTCTGGTGCCAGCTTTGGCATCCACTGATTTTCCACAACGTGTTGTATTCTAACCATCCTTGTGCCTTTGTTCTCTTGTTTATGCTACTTGCTAAGATGCTCATATAAGTCTGGGCATTCCTCATAGCTGTGATTCTTCCCACAAAAAGAACAAGTAATATTCTGAGGACATTCATGCCTGTAGTGGTCAGGAGATCCACATGTAAAACACGTTCTACGAGGGAACTCACCTCATCCACCACCATGGCCTCGTCCCCTCCCTGAATCCACCATGGTATTCTCGACCTCTACCATGACCTCCTTCAAAGTGCCCTTCATTCTGATCATAGCATGCTTGAGTGTGATCACGATCATGGTGCTCACTTTTTCCTTTAGAATTATCTGATACTCCAGTCTATCACACACCAATATCTATGGCATCATGGATCTGACCAATCAACCTGTAGTCTTTTGTATCATGAGTCATGGAATGGAAAATTTTACAATAACAAGATACATTCTTCCTTATCGCGTGTTGTAATAATGGGTAGTGACTTGCATCATGGTCCAAATGACATATCTCACAGTCCAACAATAATGAACACACTGATCTATGAGGACAACTATCTTTGGTGTGCCCTTCCACTTCACAATTTGTACACCAAATCCTAGTGCACGTCTCATGTGCTGAATTTGTTGATAGTTTATCCAACTACTTTTGCCATAGCTACAATCTGTGCCTCCAGGAATGGGCTCACTCCAGTGTCTATACTTCCAAATTCCTCAGCGTGCAATGCTACTTCAAGTGCTTCGTGTGGGTCCGTATAAGTCTTATGTGACAACGCCCTTCTAAAAGGTGTGATCAAGCCCCCAATGAACCACTGTGCATGCTGGCTTGCATGAATATCATAAGAAAGTTTAGACAACAATGTCTTGAAATGGGCATCATATTCCCGAATGCTCTCAGTAGTTCCCTACTTAATATCCTTGAGCACGCTTATACTCTTCTGCTCAAACTCAGGGATATGAAACTCCTTAAGGAAATCATCCTTTAATGCTACATAATCTACGCAAGTCTGATCAGGGTCAAACTTCCTGTACCAACTGTGTGTGCATCCCTGTAATGTAGTTACAAACTAACTTACCTTGTGCTTAGAAGTCATAACTCCTTTTACGTGCCACGGTATCTCACACATGTGCACATGTTCAACAACATCTTCTATGCCCCTATACTCTGGAAGATGAAGAGACATCTCCATGTAAATATTTTGGGGTTGGTGCAAACCCTGCCCACCTGATCCAAGACCTCCTTGTGTTACCTCTGCCTCCAGAACCACCAGATCCACCAAAACTAGAGCCACCTATGCCCCTTGATCCTCCACCTATAGCTGGAAGTAGACCAGTGGATGTACTGCCCTGTGTCCCAATAGTGGTACTAAACTGAACTCCTACATTCTGTGAAGTGGTACTACTCCTAGAAGTGAGTCCAAAATTTTTGTGCTTGAGTTCTGTGCTGATGATGCACCTGAAAAGGTACCTCCAAACAAAAAGAAATACATGTTTTCCCTGCCATAGATATACTTGCTATCTGACTTACTCCTTCTATTCTACTGCCCAAACTAGCTTGCTGACTTACTGGTTGTACTAGATACTAGAAATCCAAGTGCAAGGGCTAGGTTACCAGGTAGATTCAGATGTGCGCCCATGGCCCATGTCATCTCTGCTGGTGCGCTCCCATGTGAGGCCAAGGAGGGTTCCCTATTATGCTTTCCCAAATGGGGGAGTTCCAGATGCTCTGGCTCCATGCCTTCTGCGTGAGCTTCAAATCCTTCATGAGCCATCTCTCTCCTCAATGCCATCCACTCTACAATATCACACTGCTTCTCTATCTCCCTCTCACGCGCCTCATTATACTTAAGCCACCTTTCTTCTCTCTGCCTCTCTACTGCTAGGTCCATCATCTTTCACCAAACTTGTTCCTACCCCCCTTGTGGTGGGGGTTTAGCTAGCCATCAGATTTTTCTTCCAAGTTCAGGGTTACCATCAAGATTTTGATCGCTAATGGAATGCCTTGCAAATAAGTTCCCCTTGGATAATGTAAAAACTAGAACTCAGCTACCTCCAGGAAAGAATAAGTGGAAATTGAGTACTCCAAAATATAACTATTCAAAACACCATGGAACCAAGTATCCACAACACACGTTTAAATTAGATCAGCATCATAAAGGGCCTAAAATTCTTCATGTGTCTAGACAAGCATTTGATACCTCCAATTCCTTTTAGATGCATAAACAACCAGCCACCCGTACAAATCTACTAGAAAAATAGCAAAGAAGCTCTCATACAGACAGTCATACAAATTCTACTCCACCCACGCGCATGTGTCAAACTTAGATCCAGTGTTGAACCTCTGAGCGTACTCTTCTTCTAGATCCTTTATCCACTCCTCAACACTTGCTAAGGTCAATTGGTATGTCTTCATCATGAAACATCCTGAAAACAGTTGAAAAAGAGGTCTCGGTAATGGAACTAATGATGCAACCTAAAATCTACTATATAAAACCCAGAAAAACCTAGGCACGCTGGCACATCGACTCAGCTCACCTGAAGCATGAGTGCTCACCCAATTTAGATATTTGTGTAATGAAAGGTACTATAGAGCATATTCCTATATCTTGAATCTTGTGATAACCATAATGCTTGCAAGATGTTAATTATATGTAATGAATGACAAAACAATTAAGATCCAACAACATGAATCCAATATTTAGTCTCTCTACTAGTTCACACATATTTATAGGGGTGGGGGACTTGTTCACCTCCTACACCTCCCCAAAATAGTTGCATACCAGATCAATAACATGCCTTAATCCTATAGTTATTGGAAGAAGTAAATTAATCTTTCCTGTGATGCTTATTAGACACTCGTTCCCTATTTGCGTGTCATGAGATCCCAATGTGTTACACACTACAAAAATATCATTGGCTAAGTTCAGCTTGTCCTGGCAACATCCTTCGATGCCTTCAAGTACACATATGTCTTCTCCTTAGAACAATATAATTTTCTCAACAAACATTATTAATTACTTCAGTTGAGAATCAAAGCTTCATTACATGTATATTGGACTGAGTGAGTTGGTGATACATACGCTTTAAGAAGCACACATATCGTACAAAAAGTCCCTGCAAGTGCAAGCAACTACATGTCAATTCATAGGGGTATGGTAAATGGTAAATAGTAACATGGTAAGTTTAAAAAACCCTATATTATAATGTTAAGGGTATTGCCCTCTCTATCATTTAACTAATGCAAATAACTTGGTCATATTTTCTTAGGTGATCCTAGTGAACTTCCATTTCAGATTGGGAATCTCATCGACGCCTCAACGTGTTGTTGGCAAATCTTCCTAGTTGATGCTAGTCTTTCATTTCATGGCTGTGGGCCTCCATGTCCAAACTCTTCTTTGCATACGCTAAATATTCAATCATAAGTACATAATGTTAGTGCATAAAGATTCCAATCAGAAGTAGATAATCTTGTCTACACTATGGTACAAAAAAATCAAGACATTAACCTTACTAACGTCAAAATATAAACTATTAACCTATTGTTCTTCACAATCTCTTTTGAAAAATTGGTTTCATTTTTTCATCCACTGTGTAAGTGGGAGTTATGTATTGTATTTTAAAGTACCTAAAATACATGCCTTGTAATAAAGGACTAAGGAGATCCTTTTAGTCCACAATGAATAATGTCCCACCCTTTTTTTAGTGAATAGTGATATTATCCATTTGTAATCCTCAGCTTTTATCTTATTAGATAAAAATGTGCACCAATAAAATTTTTGCTTTTTGATGAATGTAAGAATGTATGTAATAGCCCAATTTGGAATATCAGTTTGCCGACCCTGCAGAACTATTCAGGCTTGAAAAAAATAAATCATGGCAACAAGAAAGTGGTGTCAACTCAATTCCTTGATAGTCCACACCTCGTCTTGAATTATTGACATGAGCTGAAATGTAATTCATTGCATAATTAATATCTTTGACTAAAAATATTTCAAATGAAAGTTAGGTTACACATAGGCAATCTTTCAAGGAAACTGAAATAAGATTTGAGGTAAATCTTATTCATCTTTAGTGAGGGTTCAAGATTGGTGTGCTACTATGGGTGATTTTTTAAACGGAAGGTACCTGTCAATCTAATGGATATCAGTTGGATCAACACTAAACATTTAAATGTACATAACCATTTCCAAAGTTCACTTGTAAAATGAACATCTTTTGTATTGTTAAAGGAGAGAATGGGTAGTTAAGAATGTCATGATCAATCTCAAACTGAAGGCATGTTAACAAGCCCTATGAACTCTCATCCTTCTATGTAATCCTTGTGTTCTACATTCATTTATAAAATTCATATAAATGTGTGGGCACATCAAGCTCCTATAATGAATCTTGCCCTTACCCGTAGGACTTGGTTCCAATTACCAATGGCTGGTTAGTTTGATTTTTTGTTGCATACTTGAGCTTGTAGCACTAGTTAGACATGAGTACTTGAGATTGATTGGAGTCTAGAGACGTGGATTTTGTTTTGTGTTTGGATGGTGTGTTGACGTATGGTTCCTGTAGAATTTAGCACTACGAGGCAGAGAAAAAAATTGGGATCCGAGAAGTGTGAATGTGAAAATGACGGCTAGTGGGGTATTTATAGGGAAAAATTAGGGTTTTTCGAGCTATGGATGCACGACAATGAGCCTTTGTTGTCATGCATCAATGAACACATTTCTCGTCCGTTTGTTGTTGCATCAACAAACATTTGCTGTCATGTCAAAAATTCTCATTGAATCGCATCAACAAGAATTGTTGATGCACGTTAAAAATAATTGTTGATATGCGAGAACAAAAATTGTTGACATGTGAACATGTTTTTTTGATGCATGTCAACAACTTCTTATTGTCACGTTCATACACCTATTTGTTGATACAAAACAACAAGGGTTGTTAACACATGATAATAACCCTTCCTATCGGGTGACAACAGAGGCTTCCTTTGATGTGGATCGGCAAATACCTCATGGTATCAAATTGTGTGTGCATACAACAAATGTTCAACTCTTGTTGACTCAAAGTGATCAATAACAAAGTATCAAACTTTGTGTCTACCACAAGGGTTATATTGATGACCATGTCAACAATGTCTTAGTTGTCAGACCCAAAAAATATGTGTCAACAATGACCTATCTTTTGAATATCTGCTTAAATATGCATTAAACTTACTAACAGCCCAAGGGTTCCACTTAAAAAAATATTAGGTGAAAATCTTTTAGCTGCTTCAATACTGAAAATTCATCCTAGTAAAATTGGATCCCAATCATTAGTGGTCACATCCTTGAGTACTACATGTCGCATGGATCCTAGTTCTATACCATGGAATACTATTTTTGAAAATGGCCATGTGGCTAGGAGCAAAATCTTCAAGCCATATGATTCAGTTTGCATCAAATGAGAAGTGAAAGTTACAAGCTTTCAACTGCATCTTCATCAATTCACCCAGAAATACATTCTAAGAAACCTATCCATGAAATGACCACATTCAGTGTCATACCTTAGTTGTAACTCATAAAAATTGGGATAGACACCCATAATTACTGCCAGAGCAATTTAAATACTTAAATTGCACTAATTATCTTTCCCTTCTTGCAAATTGGTGAACATATCGTCAAAAAGGTGCTCATTTTCCCTCTTATCGTCGTTAATTAATTACAACTATGCTAATTAGTTAAGTCGAAAACCTATCCAACTGAAAAACCCAATTAACGACCTTCTGTTAATTAATCACCCCTTCTAGACTAGACTAATTAATTGGGTATCAATTAATTAGCTTTCCCTTTCATTTAACCAATAAATCAATATTTAATTGATTTAGTCCCCTTCTAATAGCCTAAATCGTACTAATATTCCTCTAATTAGATTATATAATCTTACATATACCTATTATTTTAATCACCTTTGATTAATTAAAAAACACCCCCAACTCCCATGACTTTATAAGTATAAATCATAACCCTTCTAAACTAAGGTTACATTTTATAAAGCAACCTTATCCATTGAATAATCATGTTTTACATTTTATCCCACATGCAAAGGAATGAAGTGTTTCCTTTATCCATTGGGATTATATAAGGAGCCTTACTTCTACCTTTATACCTACACCTAAACTTCTTGAGAAGACAAAGGGCAAAGCATATAGAAAAATAGACTAAAAGTCTTTCCTTTGTTTTCTTGAGAGTTCATCATCTTGGAGACTTAAGCCTCTTTTTGAGCCAAAAGTCCTTAGGTCATATGGGAGGTGTCAAAAGGGTCTTGTAGCCCAACTTGTGATAAGCCCCCATTCCTAGGTTCTTAGAATATCAATGTGTAGAAACAACCATAGTTTTGATGTTTCCATGGAGCCTACATAGATCCATGGTCATTTAATTTTGTTGTTCATTAGAGAATAGAGGATTATAAAAAATCTTTTACGTTGCTAGTTAATTTTTTTTTGGAAATATGATGACATGTTGGTAAATGTAACCCTTATTTAATTCTTATCTCGATGGTGCTTAGAAATGTTGTTTAACTAATGCTAATTAAGGATATTTAGGTGTTCCAGTACTAATATGATCTTGAAATGATGTATAATGGTCATATACCGTAAACATAATCGATGGCACATAAATGGGTATGTTAATGTATGTTTGTCACCCAAGTACTATTTTTATTGGTCATCGACCATCATTGCAATTGTAAGTTGATCTTAGTTGTAATCTCATCTCTTATGATACTTAACTATGGTGAAGGTGAAAAGGCTTGCATTGGCTGTTACTTTTGTTTTACTTTTCAAAAACTTTGCCATTATCTATTGAATACCAAAACCAAGTTGATATCCAAAGTTGACCCACTCAAGTACTTGTTATCTAAACCAGCCCTCACAGGTAGAATGGCTAATTGGATCATTCTACTAAGTGAGTTTGACATAGAATTTGTACATCAAAAGTCAGTTAAAGGACAAGTACTTGCTGACCAGCTAGCAGAAGCACCTTTTCAAGGCACTAAACCTTTGAATCTGGATCTTCCAGATGCCTCATTGCTCTACATTGAAGAATCTATTGTATGGCAAGATACATTTTGATGGGTCCTTTACTTTTCATGGTTCAGGTGTAGGGGTGGTCCTCATTACTCCTTCTGGTGACCCTATACCATAGGCTTTTCACCTGGGTTTTCCTTGCACAAACAATATCACAGAGTATGAGGCACTTATCATAGGGATGAAGCTCGCTATCAAGTGGAACATTCATCATGTCAAGGTTGTGGGTGATTCTCAGTTAATTATTAAGTAGGTTAATGATGAATACAAGGTTAAGGATGACAAGCTCATACCTTACAAAAAGTTGGTAGAAACTCTAAAGGAGTACTTCATGCACATTACATTTGAAAAAATTCCACGAGCGCAAAATAGATCGGCAGATGCTATGGTGATAGTGGGTTCTATGCTTCGTATTCCACTAGGGAATAATGACATGCCGTTCTTTGTGGAAAATTTACACCAGCCTATGTATGACATGCCAGAATCTTGTCTGGCTTGTGATGTTGTTGGTCCCAATTCCCCATGGTACGAGCCCATCTTTACCTATCTCAAGGACAACACGTTCCCTCCCAATATCTCCCATTCTGAGAAACAAATCCTGATTCACCAAATAGCCCATTACACCCTTTTAGGAGGTACGCTTTATCGTCGTGGCTACGATGGGAATCTGTTACGTTGTCTTGATATGATGGAGTCGATCCAAGTGATCAAAGAAGTACATGAAGGGGTGTGTGGAGCACATACAAATGGAATGGTTTTGGCCAAGAAATTGTTAAGAGTAGGCTACTATTGGCCTACCATGGAAACTGATTGTTGCAATTATGTCAGAAAGTGTGTACTTTTCCAGAAGTATGGAAACTTCATCCATGCTCCATCACAACCATTGCAACCTATCACTACCCCATGGCCATTTTCTAAATGGGGACTTGACTTGATAGGGAAACTTACCCCTACCTCATCTGATGGTCATACCCACATCATCACGGCTACTGAATACTTTACAAAGTGGGTGGAGGCTGTCCCCTTAACCTATGTAACAGGAGCTCAGATTTCCAAATTTATCATGAATCATATCATTTGTCGATATGGCATTCCTGCAGCCATTGTTACGGATAATGGGAAGTCATTCAAGAATAAAATGGTGAAAGGTCTTTGTCAGTGGTTCCAAATCAGGTTAAAATGGTCTACACCATATTACCCCCAAGGTAATGGACAGGCCGAAGCCACAAACAAGACTTTGGTGAGAATAATGGAGAAGATGGTCAGTAAAACAGGTCGTAATTGGCACTTGCAAATCCACCCAGCTCTTTGGGCTTACAGAACCTCCATTCACACTCCTACGGGTGTGACACCATATTCTCTAGTATTTGGGACATAATCTATCATCCCACTAGAAATTGAACTTCCTTCCCTGAGAATCTCTCTTAGGGACTATCTGGATAAAGATGAGGATTATTGGGTGGCTAGACTGGCTGAATTAGAGCTCCTAGATGAGAAGCACATTCACGCTCTTAATCACCTCAAAGTGTATCAGAACAGAGTCTCCAGAAACTACAACAAGAGAATCATACCTCGTCAGTTTGAGGTTGGTGATTTAGTCATGAAGGAGAATCAGTTCAACACAAGAGCAGAACGAGAAAAGAAAGGAAAGTTTGAACCACATTGGTTAGGACCCTATGTTATTGTGGCCAAGTATGGCACAGGGGCATACAAACTTTCTCACCCCAATGGTGATGAGCTCCATGAGCCCATGAATGCCATGCATCTTAAGCGGTTCTATGCTTAAACATGGTGCAAAATCAGAAAAGAAAAAAAAGCAAAAACATGGTAAAATGATCAAAAATACAAAAAAATCAAAAAGAGAAAAAGAAAAAGAGAAAACAGGTCATCCACAAGTGAAAACCATGTAATTGTGGCACTTTGGATAGGTCCTTGGGTGAAAACTGGTTTTCGGCACCTTGGGAGGATTCGTTGTTCACAAGCATCTTGCATCTGGAGGGTACTTTTACTTGGCCTAGCCCTAGTTCTGCCTTCGAGATTCCCTGTGAGCCCAATCCTGTCAAGCCTTGATCTGGCTTTGTCTTCTTTTATTCATCTATGAGGGGCATGGTCTTTCACTATTCCCCATCTTACGCTGGGGGAAATTCAATGACTTCACCTTCTTGTTCATAAGCATGTGGCCTCTGCCCTTGTATATTCCCCATCTAACGCTGGGGGCATCCACACTTTCTTCGTTACCTGTGCATAGCTCTAGAAAACCGTTAGAAAACAACACAAAAACATTAGAAAATTGTTTTTGCAAAAACATTCAAAATATCCAAAAACACAAAAACAATAGAAAATTGTTTCGAAAACAAACCAAAAACAATAGAAAATTGTTTCACATAAATAAAAAACAATAGAAAATTGTTGCATGAAAAACAACATCTTACAAAAACATTTACTTACGTTTACTTGCATTGTCTTGTTTCTTGCTTTGCTTGTTTGCTTGTATAGTTGCTTCATGTTTGTGCTTTTGTGTTGTTTGTTGCTTGGGCATACTTTGTTAGAATTCATCTTTTCTTGCTTAGATTAGATTTATTCTTGCTTGTGCATATTGAGGTATGTTTTTGCATGCTAGTGAATCATGGTGCATTATTATGTTAATTCATTGTGTTCTTTGTTAGCATTTGATTGTGTTTATTGCATGTGCATTGTTTTGTTATCACATCATCACATTACCATCATTATCATCACATCTAACATCATCTATACATCATATATCAAGAAAAAGCTAAGTATACATCATACATGAATGCTAAGCTAATCATCACATATCGTATCATCAAATGGGGGCAAGAGGGATCACAAATATCAAAATCTATCCCCCCCACACCCTTATCATCATATCATCCATCCACTAAGTATGACACATCACATAAACAAACACATTTGATATATTCTACAAGATCAATCATCTAGAAATCAAAACACATGTGATACATCAACAAGATCATGATACATATACATGTCAAATCAAATCAGAATGCATCATAAACACAACTATCTATCCATGAGAAATAATAAACAAATGTCCATCTCATATACACATATGTCCTGTCAAAAATGTCCAAATCATACATGTGTGGTATATCTGTATCAAAAATGGATATACATCATGGCAGTACATCAAAAAATGCCTTCATCTGAGGCATACAATCAATAAAATGCTATCAATCAAAAAAGCCTTCATCAAAGTCATGTATCAAAAAGTGATATACATCAAAAATGCCTTCATCTGAGGCGTACAAAGGTGATACATCTATAACAGAATAAAATCCTTCATCTGAGGCATACAAAAGAATGGTACATGTATCAAGGAAGAATAGCCTTCATCAAGAGGCGTATGTGGAAGTACAAAACATCAGGGCTGACTCGAGCCCTCTGAAGGAGTAGCTGGCCTGTCCCATGGAGGTAGCATGGCATGAGCATCACTGGCTCTCTCTGGTCATGGCTGCTCCACTGAGGCCTGAGGCCTCTCAGATCTGGTGCCCCTACTCGACTGCTGACTATAAGATGGTGCTCGCCGCTCAGTTGGAACTACCTCAAAATATAAGGACCTGTAATAGGAGGCCCTGCCCTCTGTTGTGGCCAGATCTCTATGAGTCCGGGTAGTCACTGTTGTACCCTCTGTGTGTCAGTAGGATGCTATCTCTGTTGAAGCTCGGGCCAGCTCAGCCTGGCCCACTACATGCTTTGACCCTGAGCCTATCTCACTCTAATATCACAGGCTGCAGCTGGGCCTGTGTCTGCTGGTATAAACCTGTCACCTGGGCCATCTGGGAGGCCATCTGTCGAATCTACTGGAAGTGCACAACACTTTCACTGGGCCTGAGCCTGATCTCGCTCTGATAATAAAGTCACAATCTAGGTCTGAGCCTGATCTCACTTGGCTGTCGCTGTCACACACCAGCCTCGGGCCTCATCTCTCTCTGCTCTAGCCTGATCTCTCTCAGCTAGGGCCTGCTGTAACTGCTGCTACAAGGTGGCTATCTGTGCCACTAGCTGTGCCACTAAGGCTGGTCCCTGTGGTGCTCTAGATGACTGGCCCTGCTCTAGGACCCTAGCTCTAGGAATCTGTGCTGGTGCCTATCCTGGACCCTGTGGCCTTGGTCCCTGTACCTGTGGGGCACCCTACTCATCATGAGGTAATCCATCAAATGGATCCTCTGGATCAGGACCTACTGCTCTCTCTCTCTGCTCAGAACCATGCCAAATCTCTATGGGTGGTCGAGCGCCTGCTACCCAGGCCTCCTTCAGGATAGTAAGGTGTTGGGGTAAGACAGTGGCGTACCAAGTCAAATAATCTACTGTGGTACCTGGGTCCCTGACCTGTCATGCTGGGTCCCATGCCTGTGGGACCACCTGTGAGAAACTCACCCTGGCTCAGGCCACTGGTATGTGAGGCCCCATAGTATGCCTCTCTGAGTCTCTGCGGGCATACCATATATCAGGCTGTGGAACCCCCTGTACTATGCCAAGCTACCGCTGGCACCTGTCAACTCTATACAGCTCTATGATGTAGCTGCGACTGCCAAGGATAAAGTGCTCTACTGAGCACACACTGAGCTCTATGGCATCCTCTGGCCACTGAATATGTCTATAAGGTCTCCATATAATGTCTATCTCTGGCAGCTCATCAAACTCTCACCGGTATCTATATAGGCTACCTAGGTGGCCTCGTACATCACCACCTACTGATACCCATGCCATGTAAGATGGCTCCTCTGGGTCTCGAACATGCAAAGTGCCCATAGGGCATCCGATCGCAATGTGGTCCCATGACCAAATCTGTAACAATGAGGCTGGCCCCATGGTCTTCTGACTGTGGTAGGTGATCAAGTGTAAATCCCAGTATAAGTGGGCCAGTATGCACTGCCCCCAGCAATATCACTCACCACTGAAAATTCCATGTACTAATGCTAATAATCCTCTTGGGAAGGATGTCCCCATCTTATCAGTGAGAAAAAATCCACTGATTAGTGACATGATGTAAAGGGGACCCCGATGCAGTGTCGGGTCAGAAATACACTCGTGTAAAGCAATGGTCATACCATCATGTGGTATGTCATCTATGTCAAAAAGGTCACTACAAGCTGCTCTAATCTGCCCTACATCAGAGTTGTACTCAATCAAAGTGCCCATGATCGGCACGTGGAGAATCCACCATACATCCTCTAGGGTCACAGTCATCTCCCCAGTAGGTAGTCTAAAACACTGGCTCTCGCTATGCCATCGCTCGGCTAGTGCAGTCAGTAAACCATGGTCCAAGGTGATAGATGGCATCCGAGACACGGGGCCTAGCCCCACCGCCTCGAGAAGTATGGACATAGCCCACCGGTCTCACCGATGCATGCTCCCCTCTAACTCAGCAATCTGGGAGTGGCACTCCCGCACTGCAACACTGGCAATTGTCTCTGCAAAATATCAATCCACTCGTCAGTTACTAACATTTCTTCTAAAAATCTATCTATCATTTTAGGGTTAACCCAAAAATCCTAAAATTTTCTTCTAAGTGTCATCTTTTTGGCATTTTTCTGTCTATCCTCCACCGGCCTGGGACACCTATGTGCCCTTTTGGGCATGTGTGCCTCCCTTTTGGCACGTGTGCCATGCACAGTGCACCTAATGCCCTTTTGGGCACTTGTGCCATCATTTGTGTGCTGTGCACCCTTTTGGGCATGTGCGCCACTCATTCGTGCTTGCTTGCACCATCATTTGTGTGCCTGCGCTTGCAGTGTGTGCATCCCCCCTAGTGTGTGTGCACCCCCCTTTGTGTGTGCACTCCCTTTTAGTGGTGTGTGCGTGTGCACGCACATGTGTAGTGTGTGTGTGTGCACGTGGGTGTGTGGAAGTATGTGCCTGCGTGTGCACGTGTGTGTTTTAAGATGACACCCTGCACCCCCAAAGAGATGCCTGCGCCCCTGACTTGACACCTGTGCCTGCACGCATGTGTGCCGACATGAACCTCCTAGCCCTAATTACTAATTTTAGGCATTAATGACAAAATTTGACAAGAAAGGTTTGAGATACTCACAAAGGGCCGTCGTCGGCATGCCACTGGTACCCTGGACTACGTCTGCTCGCCTCAATCGGTCCCATGCGATCACCATCGTCCTCGTCACTGTCAGAGCCTCACAGTAAAATCTCAATAGTGGTTAGTTAAAATGAATTGGTCGTGGTGATTTACCCCCCCAGGTGGGGTATATCAAACTTGTTTTTCACCGCCGTGAAGGCCTGGAGGCTCGTTTTGACCGCCGTTTTCTCCTCTGTTCACTGTGGAATAATTATTTTTATTAAATAATTATTTTTCTCTTATTTTTCACCGTATTGGGGCATTTTTTGCTGTCCAATACCCCTTTCTTCCCCCTAGGGAAATTTTATTGCTCCTAGGTGATTTTTCTTCTTATTCACACTCTCGTAAATAATTATTTTTCAAAAATAATTATTTTATTAATTTTTCCACTAAACAAGGACATTATTTGTCACTTGTTTCTTCTTTCTTCCACCTAGGGCACTTTCTGTTGTGCCTAGGCCCTTCATTCTATTTCTTCTATTTTCTTCTACTGTCCACCGCATTTTAGAAAACAGAAAACAAAAACAATATATATATATATCACGTCAAAAATCCAAAAACAGGGAAATTTTTTTCACAAAATCCTAAAAAGTAAAAAACCTACAAAAATGGTAACTTGCTTATTACGGCTGAAACTTGTGTCTTGCGCATGGTATTTTCTCCATATCCTACTGGTTTGTTTCACATCTTCCCTGATTAATATGACTCACGGATCACTGGATTCACAACCATTCACAAAGCTAGCTGCTTGCTTCGTCTGTACTCTGGGGCACGTTTGTTGCCTGGTGTTGTTTCGTTGCGCACAACACTTTTTACTTGGACCCAATGTCCATTATCATTTCCCCTTGCATATATCCTTGCTCGGGGCATCATTTTTAACCCTTTTCATCAATCACGAACATGTGGATCTCTTCAGCTTGATAACAAAACATTTGTACAACTGTCTTGACCATTGTTGGGTTGGATATGTGTGTTCGTACTTGTTTTCCCTGTTAAATGAGCTTGTTTCCTTCTCGTATTGCATTGCATTGTTGTATGTTGCATGGAGTTGGTATTTTCAGCAATGGACAATTGTTCGTAGTATGGCTTTTCATGTCATTCTACCTTTGTCGTATGCTTATATTTTTCATAAGGACCGATGATGTAGCTCTTATGGCAATATGATGACATCAAAATTGTTCCAATACACAATGGCTAGAGGCTAAGCTCTTCTCTCCACTCCTCCATATTTCTTCTACATCACTTTCCTCTCACCCCTAATCTTCCATCTTACCGGGGCATCCTGCCCCTTCCCATTCTTCTATCTATCTCTCACCTTTTTCGATCGTCGATCGTCTTCCTTCATCACCCTATCGACACTCGAGGGGGCATCTCTCCCTCCTACTAATTTTTCTTCTATCCCTTCAAAATTTCTTCCATCTACTATCTTTGAAGTGGCGTCACTTACGCCACCCCAAAGAGGGGCAAATGTAGACACCCATAATTACGCCCGAGCAATTTAAATACTTAAATTGCGCTAATTATCTCCCTTCTCACAAATTGGTGACATATCGTCAATAACACTCATTTTCTCTCATATCATCATTAATTAATCACACTACGCTAATTAATTAAGTCACCTATCCAACTAAACACCATAATTAATGACCTTCCGTTAATTAATCACCCCTTCTATCTAGACTAATTAATTATTATTAATTAATTAGCTTTCCCCTTCATTTAACCAATAAATCAATATTTAATTGATTTAATCCCCTTCTAATAGCCTAAATCGTACTAATATTCCTCTAATTAGCTTCTATAAGCTTACATCTACCTATTAGTTAATCACCTTTGATTAATTAAAACACCCCCCAACTCCCATGACTTGCTAAGCATAAATTAAACCCTTCTAAAGTAAGGTTACCTTTTATAAAGCAACCTTATCCATTCCTAATCTTGTTTTACCTTTATCCCACATGCAAAGGGATGAAGTGTTTCCTTTATCCATTGGGCTATATAAGGAGCCCTCCTTCTACCTTTATACCTACACCTAAACTTCTTGAGAAGACAAATGCAAAGCATATAGCAAAATAGACTAAAAGCTTTCCTTTGTTTTCTTGAGAGTTCATCATCTTGGAGAGTTAAGCCCTTTTCCTAAGTGCTTAGGTCATATGGGAGGTGTCAAAAGGGTCTTGTAGCCCAACTTTGACAAGCCCTCATTCCTAGGTTCTTGGAATACCAAAGACAACCATTTTTGATTGCCATGGAGCCTACATAGGTCCATTCATTTATTTGTTGTTAGAGAATAGAGGATTTAGATACTTAACATTGTTAGTTTCAAAGTTTTGAATATGATGAATGTTAGTATCTAACCCTTGTTTAATTCTTATCTTGATGGTGCTTAGTATGTTGTTTAATTTTTTGCTAATTAAGGCTATTTAGGTGTTAGTCTTTACTTATATTAGCATTCACTTGAGGAGACCAGTTCTCTTGGCCAAGCTGGAAATTATAAATGAGGCTTGTTCTCAAGCCCACTATCTAGACAACTAAAGTATGAACATAGATTTCAAACCTAGCATGCTAATTCCATTTCGAAGAAGGATACTAAATATCATTGTAAGTCCTTGTAATATTGACACTCATTTGGAAGAAAAATGTTAGAATCTCCTTGTTTGGTCCACTGTCACCTTGGTTCATCTCACGCAACCTAAACAAGTGGGGGCAATAATCGGGTGACTATTTCACCCTCTCAATATTTCAAATACCAGACACAATCATAAACAAAAAAATAAAGATAAAAAAGAGATAATAAACATGTTCATAATCCAAATTGTGCCTAAAATTAGTGCAGGAAAGAAGTGCCGAACATAAACAAAAGAGTTGAGCGCTAGTGTCCCATCTGGGAATTCTTGTCGTATAGAAAAATAGTTACATTACAGAATCAATAGATTCTCAGTGATGATATTTTCCAATTTATAACAACACATGCTCTGTTACATGTTATTATTATGAACAATAGGAATAAAATTAGTGGCACATTACACACTTTGTGGAATGAAACTAATTACTTCGTATTTCTCGGTGACCATTTTCTATTATGTTTATGACCATCTACAGTGGCACTTATTTGTGGGGAAGCATTAAGGGAGAGGGAAAATATGACCACCCTCTTAATACTCTTTCCTTGATGGAAAGATGCTCAAATGTTTAGTTTAGCGGTAAGTCACTCCAATCCGTAGTTTAGCGATAAGACACCAAAATCCACATTTTGGCGACATGAATCCCAAATACTTAGTACTATACCAACCATCTCCAAGGAAGCAAACACATAAGAATAATTCTATCTCTTCTCTCACATCACATAGGTGTATTCTATTCTTGATTCACTTGTCTTTCAATACACATTTATATTTTGACATGTACTAAGTTAAAGTTCAATTTAATTTATCATGAGAATTGAAAACACTTATTTTTTTTTTGTAGGTTTGACTTTGCTCCAATAAAGGACAACACACAAATGTAACAAGGAACAATATCAAGACAAGACACTCCGTAAAAGGAAATATCTAAGGAACGCACACATACATCACTTCTACTACACACACAAAGGTCAAAACTAGGGTCCTTATCCTCTTCAAGATTCCATAATATACACTTCAAAATATTCATTTAGCATTGTATCAGGCACATTCCTCACTCGAAACGCTATTACTTACAACTCCCTTCAACTCTCCACAAGGTATGCTATGCTTACCTTATTTATTCTACCAAACATTCATCCACCAACATAAAGTAGGGGTAAATGTAGTCACAAAATCAAACTATTTTTATTTACATTAATCCTTTAAGTATGTCATTATATGCATTATTCTTAAGTGATAATACTAGACATTTACAACATGTGTTTTAATTTTACAATGCTTTTATCCTCTTACACTCTTATTATTTTCTTTTCTAGAATGAAAATTTTACTATTAGACATTAGACACCATATGAACTAACTTTGAGTTTAACATTATATCCTCCAAGCATCCCAAAGGTACAACCCATCAAGGACATGCCGAGGAACTATCATCCCATTTGGGTACTTATGTCCATTTCCCTCTTTTTCTTGATTTTAAAATGCTACTGTTCATAGATGTTTTTACCTTTCTAATTAAATTAATGTAATGCAAAAAAAAACAAAAGCGACCTCAGAAGACTTAGAGTTTACCGATACCCGTAGAGATAGGTGTTGTAGCTGGTGGATGAAAGCTCCTTCCTTCTTTCGCCAACGGAGGAACCTGTAAATCACAGACACTAAGAAGAAGTGATTATCTAGATATATCGAAGATTTCCTAGAAAAGGAAAGTCTTTTAAAGTCAATGGAATTCCTTGCAAGGATTTCAATCTGCATTTAAGAAATTAATCTGATAATGATAAGATAAAATGATATAATGGATGATATAACCAACAATGTAAGTGAGACAAAGGGACTAACATGGTCCACAGATATATGATGGTTTGATGGTGATACATGATCCAAAGGGAGTCCAGGGATCACAAAATGGATCAAAAGAGAAAATATATAGATAGTTGTGCACTCACAAAGGTGAGAAAGATGATAAATTTGATTTAGATAATTGATAAAATGTTAAAGATGGCTCAAAGGAGCTTGATATGATTGGACAAACACTTTGAGGGGTAGATGGTAACAAATGATGGGATATGAATATTTGAAGGGAGATATTTGGGGTCAAATGGTATAATAGACAAGGATCACCGATGATTGAGGATGATCGTTGGCGATTGAGCCAAATAGTCAGCGATTAGAGAAATCACCGATGATTGTTGTGGAAACTGTACATGTTGACAAAGGACAAAGATAGTCTTGATTGATTCTTGTAAAAAGATGATAAATTTAATGAAAGGTACTTACCTTGTAAATATTGATAAATGAAGCTGAAGGGATAATGTTACTAGAGAGAAGAAGATTGTAGATACTAGCAGATCATTGGATGTTTGAGTGGCCTCCAAAGGTTGGAGAAAAAATTGTTGATGCCTTGATTGCTACTGTGATGAATCTGACTCTTTTGACAAGGCTATGATACAAAGAGGATGCAATTTAAATTCCTTAGAAAATGTCTAGTTATAAGTTAAGTCTAGCTTAAGAAAGCTAACCTGAAATGAAGGTCTGAAACACATTTATATAGGGTTGTTTCAACGAAGGAGAATCTCCAACAATTGGTTTGAATCACTGACGATATGGGAAATACAATAAATGGTTAAAATAACTTCCCAAATTTAGGTTTTATTTTTATTTGATGAAGGAGAAATAGTTTATATGAGTTAGGGATGTTGTTAAATGACTAAGAGGATGCTTGTTTTTTTTTTGTTTTTTTTGGCTTGTAAGTGGTTTTGGGTGGTTTTAAGAGGAATAAAATAGGATTTTATAGATGTGAAATGATATTTATGGGGATCAAATATAATGGGGAGAGATAAGACTTGGGATAAGGATTTAATGTATAATATGATAGTGATGTGATAATGAAGGGGTGCTAGCGGAAACAGACACGAGGATTAGTGGTGTTAATTTTACTTGGTGTCTACAACAACATCATTTGGTACCTTTTCTGAAATATTTCATATTACTTTAGGTTTAATTTTCTTGTTTTTAATGATGAAATTAACACAAGGGAGTCATATATACTTTTTTGAATTACTTATTATCATTAGGGGATAGAAAATTTGGGGATGATACTTACCATATATCTACTTATGAAAAGAGCAACATTCAAGGAATGCATTTGGGCTACATAAGTCATTGCATAGGAATGGATATTTCTAAATTTCATCTCACACATTCATCTTGGGGGAAAAGTATTTGTATCATGTTATCTTTGTGTGACTAGAACAAGGTATAACCAAACTTCAATGGATACAATTCAAATCACACACACAAAAGAACTACATAGAGTTCAAAATGTAGTATAGAACTTGGTCAAAATCACATTGGGTAGACTACCGAGGTTAGTCCAACTCAAGCATATGTATTATTTATTTCATATAATGATTTATTGAGCCTTGTGTAGGTAGCTAGGGTTTAGTTTTTAGGTAAAATTGTGACATAGGAACACTATAGTGAAGTATATGTAATAATAATTGAAAGGAAAAATCTAAGATTATACTTGAAAAGATCAGAAGTAGAGTTGTTGCTTGGATACTAGCACCCAGTTTAGACACCAACAATTGGGAGGTCCTTTCTAAAGAGGTTCCGGATCTCATTTTTCTTGAGATATTTTATACAATCCAAATCCACCTTGTTCTAGTCAATTTTTAGACCAAAATAATCCCAAATCCTTCGATATAAGCTAAGTCATTCTCATCTCCTATCTTGTATACTTGCTTGTAATTTACATGCTAGATCTTCTTTGTCATTACTATATTCATTTGATCTCAGTCCTTTGATAAAGATTAAAATTAATTACCCACTCTAGTGATGAGTCTATAAAATTCCTTAGTATGTTACTTCACATTGAGTTATATTTATGATAGATTCTACTATTTTCTAAGCAAATTGAGTTGGTGATCCCTGTAAAATAAATTCACCTTCAATTTTGCCACTAGTATTTCCTAATTCTTGATCTTCCATATTTGTCTCTATACTCTCCATCTATAAATGCTTCCACTAAATAGATGCACAGTTATTCAATATTTTGCATGAAATTTTTTATATTTTATCTTCCTAATCAATTTACTTATTAAAATTTATTATCTAATCAACGAGCTCCTCTACCTTCAAAATTCTAGGATAACTTAAATCATCAAATATAGGCTTACTTCTCATGCTTTACAATGTGCGTATGATCCTATCTTCTAGCCCATCAAATTGTGCTCTTTATTATTTTAGATTTCTCCACTTATTTATGTGGATATATCACTTCATTGTCACTATTTTCTTATACCATGACGCCAGTGCGTTGGATATTCTCCACGGCCATCAAATAATATTTCATAATTCTCATCAAATCATCCAAACCATTAAGTTTTGCACATTTTTATACGCAATATAATATATTATTCCTTCTTTTGTGTGCCATTAGTTTATCCTAAAAAACAAGGATATATATATAATATTTTCTATCTTCACACCTTCTACCCAATAACTATCTTATTAGAAGATGTCCTCAATGATTTTACACCCATATTTGTAAATGTGTAAAAATTATAATTTCCTTCGTACCTCACTTTGATGGAAATAAAATCTTTTGTTGATAGTAAGATGAAGTAAACATGGTCAACAAGCCTAGTTAAAAGCAACTATGTCAACATAACACATTAACTCAAAAACTATATTATTAATTCACATATCTAGGTAATTCCCCAATAAATAATAAATGTTGTCTTAGAGGGTCGGGAAAATTTCAAACCAACTACCAATTCATATCCTTATTTTGAAGTACTTAACTCCTAAAGTACTCCCCTCAACTCTACTAACTCTCTAAGGAACAAGTTTATAAAATAATTGATCTTGACTCAAGCTTTCCATTGGATCATTATTTTTATTTACGACATTGCATGACATCGGTAGACCAACATGAAAACTGATTATGACATTAGTATACCTTATTGACATTGATTAGACCTTCAAGACATCAATTAGACATTTATAGAATTGGTTAGATCTTTGCATAATTGGTTACACCTTCATGACATTGGTTATACCTTCATGACATTGGTTATACTTTCACAACATTTTTTATGCCTTAAGATAAATAATTTGGAAAACGCAACAATCTAATTTAACTATCTTTTTTTATTAATACAAAATTTCCGATGAACCTAGATTCTATTGCATCATCTTATCACATATGAGAAAGGAAATATTTCCTAAATGAATATATGCATGTTGAAATGGAATAATATTGGACCATGAAATGTGCTCAAATTTTTTGTACCCAACACATATGGGATAAAATTAATTGAAATCATAGATATTTTACCCATTTTAATGCGGTTAAGTTATACCATTAAGATGAATTGTAGAGCAGTGAAAAGAGCACAAGTTCAAATGATAGTGAAGGTGATTTTAGATAAATAATTCCTAAGACCATGTGTGAGGAATTAGATAATATGATTAACACTAGATTTAATAAGACAACATATAACATACAGTATGAGGAATACTTGGTGATATATAAGATGATAAATTGAATCCATGACATGGATAAGTGCATTATAACCTTCTAGACATGAAAATCCAAGAACATAACTCTTGGACTATACATGATAAACACTACTCATGGTTCTTTTCATTTACTCAGGGTGTGTGATGTGGGAACATCTAGGTTCATATGAAAAATTTCATATCTAAATAGATAGTATAGATATAAAGAAATTAATATTTTTAATTTGAAATACGTCATTTACACATAATTTTATCAAACTATTATGAATAATTTTTGAACCCATGCAGATGTACTTCTGTGCAACCCATTTTTATGTTCTCAGCTTGGAGTGTTAAGTGGATTATTAAATAAGCATTGAGTACTCTCTCAAACATTTTCCTAGAAATATTTTGAACATCTCTTGAGTTTTTTCACAGATTCTAAAAATTTGTAATAGCAAAATTAGACTTGCAGTCTTGTGTATACTTGCTGACATACAACATTGTGTTTAGAAGGTCTTGGACATGATTTCCTTCATGTCACATGATGTCCAATCCTTGGACATGATATTAGAATTGTAAAGGTTTTGTGTACTTACAAACATCACATGGGTGCAAAAAGATTGTAAACCAATGGGATTCGATTGTAATCTAACAAATTTAAACAAGTATTAACTTAAACTACATTTTCCTATTTGATGGGTTAATCAATTCCTTCTCTTGATGTAACGTGTTCATGATAAATTATGGTGTATTGGAATTGTGTCATAAATTTAATGATTATAGCACATTTGATCATTGTGGCATGTGCATGAAGTTAGTTAAGAGATAAAATTTATGTAGGTGGATTGTGTAACTATATCAACAAAACCCTACAATTGAGAGAGTTGAGTATTTGTTACGAGAGCTAAAAGGGTATAGAAGCTTGTGAATCTTGGGATAGATAAGTATATAGGTTTTTATGCATCTCATTTGAGAATTATTTACAACTTCATTTAATTATAAAGTTTTCATGATTATACTATAGTATTTTTGTCATGTAAATTGACTAGCCAAAAAATACAAAGTTCAAACCATGATAATTAAGTCCTAACGCAAATTTTTTCCTTATGATCCTTCTGAATGTCTCTCCTGGACAACCTGCCTCCTATGTCATCATCATATTGACCTTGAAGGTAGTCCTAATAATTTTTTTAAACATGTTTCTATGTGAAAAAATGTGTAATGAGGTTCATCATTCCATTTAGTAGAGTTTAGCAAAATACTAGTTTTCTTGGAAGTCTAGAAAGGTTGATTTTGGCCATTTCAAAGCATGTGTTCAACCCCTGAGCGAGTTATAAAAAGTATTAAGTATATGGAGGTGGTATTGGATATCCTTGAAGGGTTTGGAAGTATTTTAGGAAGATTTAGGAAATTTTTGACCATTTTGGGCTAGTTTGTTCAACAATGGGTTTTCATGTGCAAGGAGTGGAGAGTCCAATCGTGAACCTTGAATTTTTTGGCTGATTGCAAGAGATCTCTTAGGAGTTAAGAGGAAATAAAATAGGCATAAAAATTATTCAAAAATTATCTACATGATGGGAGCATATTTTTTGATATGAGGTTTTATGGTTTATTATAACATTCTAGACAGTGTAATTACCCCTCGTAGTTTCGAAAGGGCCAATTTTTTGATGTTAAGGAATATTAAAGTTTTGAAACCACCTCCATTGGTCTTAGAATGTGTTTTTCAGTAAAATTCATATAAACGTTTGCCCAAAAACATTACCCTAAGCCTCTAGGGTGAAAGAAGTAAAATTTCAGGCTATTTTTGGACAACTAGTGAAAAATTTGCTTTCCATAAGTGGAAAGGTGAGATTTTGAGCTCATCTTGTTATGGGTACATGAGGGAAACATGATAGAAATAAATTTTTCCCTCATACTTTCTGCATAGACACACATTCTTTTTAACACTTTGTTTCTATTTGATGTCCTCTAAAATCCCTGTTGACTACCTTGTTATCCCTATCATCTGTGTCCCCATTGTCCCATTTTTAAGGAGACAAGAGTTCTTCCTTAAGAAAATTCTTTATCCCATGAAATTTAAGGGAATATACTCTTATTTCCGATTCCTACATGTAAGTTAAGTTAACGTGGGTCAAGTATAGAATTGTTGAGTGTTCAGGGAATATGAATTTGCAAATCCATACTTAGCCAATTTTTAACCATGCCACAGTCATCACCTTGCTCAAGAATGGAAACTATCTTTTTCCCTGATGTCCAAAACTCATCCTTACCTTGGATGATAGAGGGGATAATCAAAGTGTGCATACTTGATCAAAATTATCCCCTCTTTGTTATGACCTTCTAAAGGCTTCACTCCTTGAATTTTTCAGCCCCTTCATTCATCTTCACTTGCTTTCCCATGCTTCCACTTGTCTTCAATCATTTTTCCAAGTCTGATTTCTTTTCCATGCTATCCTTTATGTCCCTATTTCACCATTAAACACAATTGTACTTACACATTACATTAACTCAAATCAACCCATTCATTTGATATAGAGGTTTGCATGAAGTATAAAAGTTCTTAAAACATAGTTTTTCTCATTTCTTCACTCATAAGTTACAACTTCTTCACTCTATTTTGCTTTATCTGTAAAACCTTGAAAAATATCAATCTTTTAGCCTAGAAAACTAATTTATTTTTCTAGATAGATCCTTATTTTTGTTCTAAAGCACCAAGCATGTTCTTCATATCTGTCTTAATTAGAAACTTACATTCCAATGAAACTTTTCTTCAGACTTGTCTATTTTCCAAATGTCATTTCAATATATTAAAGCTACATACTTAGATTATTCCCTTGTCTCATCTCTCCATCCAATAATCTTAATGCATCATCTCTTTTTTGAATCATTTCATTTAAAATATATTTCTTCTCTTTAACATGAAAAACGGTGAACAAGTTAGTTCAATATCTTGTAGTTCGTCAATCACAAACTCACAATACCAGTGGTTCATTCATCATAAATAGGACTATTAGCTTAAAGTTCTCTTTATAAAAATGTGCATATTCTTCAAATAAGAAAATATCATTTTAAATGTCAATTGTTAACATACCTTATATATATGTTGAAGAAGTTGCCTTGTATTCATTCTAACCAATCTTCATGCTCATCCATTTTTCATGTGGTCATTCACCTGGAGAGTTGAGGATTGGTTCGGAAAAAATAGACTAAGTTTTGAATTGACCTAGGACCATGTGGAATGACTAAGACCAGGCTGTTTGTTATGTAGGAAAATTTGATAAATAGCATCACATATAGTTCTCTTGTATGCACCAGGTAAACATTTTGTGACAACAAGACTTAGCCAATTTTTAGATTGGGCTAAGAATAGAAGATGAATATTTTGAGTCATTTACCAAGAAAAGGAAAAGTCATGATCCAGTTTTGGCAGAAAAGCTAAGGTAAATTCTTTTTGAAGGAGAACACACATGCTTGGGAACTATGCATATGGGAGGCTATTCCTAGGATTCAAAGAGGTAGTCCCGTATGTTATAGTATATTCTATTATTAGCTATTAAGTAAAGCCATCCATGTAATCTATTTTGACATGCATGATAAGGAATTGTATTCTCTTGTGCAAGTGGTCAAGAAATGGAAAATATATCTGATGGGTAAGGAAATTATCATATATTGTGGATCTACCAACCTCTTCAATATTTGTTAACTTAAAATAAACTTCAACAAGATAGACGCTATAATATAAGATGGGTTTGTTGCAATAATTTCATTTGATCATATAAAATATAAGAAATGTGTGACAAACCAGCTAGCTAATATGTTATCTAGACCTCTTTTACTTTCATATATGGGCACTTCAACTCTTCTTTAACCTTTTATATGTGAAGCATATCAAGAAGGTTATGAACAAGATCAAAATTTTGGAGAAATATTGCAGTAGAAACCTCCAAGTGAGGGATTTTACTTAGAGGAGAATACAAAATCCAATATGGGATGCTATACAAGAATGAGAACCTTTGTGTGCCTAAGGGGAGGTACATTGATGATCTTCACACACTTCAAGGACCATTTAAATTTGGTGTGACAAATACTACTGTGCACTTACATAGGTATGTTTATTGGCAAAAAATACAAGCAAAAGTTACTCAATTTAACAATAGATTTGTGTTTTATGTAGTCAAGCCTAGTAATGAAAATTTCTTTATATTGCCATTACCGGTTCCTCTACATGAGAGAGAATATACATGGATTTTGCGGGTGGTTTTCCTACCTCCAATAAAGGATATGATTATATTTTTATGGTAGTGGACCGATTTAGAAAAATGTGTATTCTGATTCCTTGTAAGAAGACCATTAAAGCTAGTGATGCAAATAAGTTATTTTTTGCTAATTTGTGGGTTCATTTTAGTTTCTCAACTAGTTCTATTATGTGGTTTAGATACAGGACCAACACTTTCATAAAAGTTTTATCTACTTTCTCCTAAAATATGGATACTCAACAACATGTCTAACACTTTTCATCCACTTATTGGTTAAAAAAGTCAAAAATTATACCTTGGTTAAACTATCTCGTCAGTTGGGGTGCTAGCATGTGTGCATCCAAAGCTAGACTGGGATGAGAATTTGGTGTATATGCCTGAATTTATTCTTCCATGCTTGTGAAAATTGAGTGATTTTTTCATATTGAACAATTAAGGGAGAAACAAGAAGATTTTATTCCTGCAATGCATAAATACATAGGTTGTTTAGAAGTATACCATCCATAGCTTTCAGTTCATCTCATTCAATTATCAGAGTGTTTTCAAAATGGGTGGTGCCCCCTATCAGGTGGAACCAATCTTTGATCTGCAATGGCAGGAACAAATTGATCTTTGGGAGACCATAAATATGGAGGGCTTCATTGAATTCATCCAACACATAAAAGGGCATGACTAGTGTATCTATTTACAATTCTTGGTGAATTAGAAAGACCCTAATGTCTCTTTTGGTGAATGGCACATCCAAATCAATGAGGAATTCATTTTTTTATCACCAGTCTCAACATGGAGAGGAATAAATTATTCAAGAACAATATTTCTAAGGAAACAGAAGAAAAGCATTTTCTAGACAATGGAGAAAATCTCAACATCAAAAAGGAAGGCATTCTGGTTTCTTCTATTCTGATGCTTTACAATGAGGTGGCTCATATGATGGTGTGTTATGTCACACTTTAAGGAATATTCTCCACAGTTCCCAAGTATCACCTGGTCCTGCTTAATCACTTCATACGCAAGGTGAAGTTGAGTCTCTCCTAATACATTTTGTAGTCAATGGAAAAGTTTATTTTTGAAGTTCAGGGTCATAAGAGGACTATCCCTCTACACCAAGGTTTCATTTATCTCATTAATTAGTACTTGAATAGTGTTTCTGTTAATGACCCCTAGCCTGTTGTGTCTTCTCCCCTTCCCAAACAAACTCACATATCCAAAAAATCCATGTACTGGGACTCTGTCTTGGAGCCACCCCCAAAAAAGGTTATCCGCAATAGTAGGAAGGGAGACGAATTTGTGGGCTCTATCCAACAGGGTGAAGAAATTATGGTGGAAGATAGCCCTCCCTCTTTCCTCCCTATCATGGAAGATGGTTCCAATTTAATAAATAAATTCAACATGAAAGGTGATGTGGTTAAAAAACTTGAGGAAAATGTAGACCTCCTACTTAAGTCTACTATTAAAGATCAATCCTTCCTAACACCAACCTCAAAGAAGAAATTTTTTTTCTAGAAACTAATATTAAATCTCTAGATGAAAAAAATAGCAATTACTTAGCTATGCACAATGCCATTCTGGATCTTATGCAAGTCTATATCTACCAAATGTGTGACTCTGGTGTCATTGCAGACATGGCTTGGAAGAATGGAATATTACAAGAATGTTTAAACTTGAAACTAGGACCTCAAAATCGCCATTTCCCTAAAACTCTATTAGGCTTTCAGGGTGGTTAAATTTTTTAGCAAATCTGTTGGGTAGTGTTTTTGGATCCTTGTTCTTGGTGCAAGTATTTTTGTGTTGCTTCTAGCTGCAGTTTTGTTGTCGATGTTTTGTGTTGGGATATTTGTAGGAAGATGGCCCCTGCCTTTGCTTTTTTCCTACTTCTTTTCTCTTTTGGTTGGGGTGTGGACCCCACAAATAAAAAAACCACACTATTTTACTTTGCTTATCTTCATTGTTGAGATTTTTTTTTGTAAACTTGGGTAAGGTCCCTCCAAAACCTTTTACCAATAATAAATATATCTATATAGTGACACACCTGTAAGAATCCTTTTGAAACATGTTTTGGTTATTTGCGTAGGAGTTAATATGATGTTGTTTTGAGATTATCATATAGATACAATAGGAAAGTGGGTCTAGAAATAACAAAAGTTAAGAAGTTCATTGAAACAATCAGTAGATACACCTACATGTATAAGAGTGGTTGAAATAGTCACAAACAAAGTACAAAACATGACATGATCAACATATAATTGAACATTATTTCCTTATTGGTGATAAGGTATGGTTGTAGTATATAAAATAAATGCTACAAGGTAAATTTAAGAAACTCGATCCTCTTTGATATGGCCCATTTGAAATTATGGAACAAGTGGGTAAGAATGCATTTTTCTTGAATTTTCCTCCCTGTGTGATAATATATTCAGTTGTGAATGTTGAGAACCTACATCTTTTTTAGCCCTCCATGATAGATGATGAAAAATAAGGGGTATTGATTCCACCCATCTAAGGATGACATTTCTCTATACCAGTTAGCTAGAATTTAAGGAAGATGTGGTTTTACAGTGGAAATAAAGGGACAATGCAGATGAGGAGTGTAGGGTAGGTGGTTGATTGGATTGAAATGGGAATTTCCTACCGTATAAGGCCAATTTGGTATTCCAAAGAAGATGTGGGGAAGAAATTTCCTCACCTCATCATTCCTTGCAGCTTTTATGGACATAAAAGCCTCAAATTGGGGAGGTATGATCCAAGAATGGATCTAGGAATAGCCCAATTCTATGTATTCTCCTATATTTGATACTTGTAAAACATACCTTCAAGTTCATAGCTCATTATGCATTCAGGAAGATGGTCTAATTCAGGCTAGAAAATGATCCAAACACCTCCGAATGATGTTTTAGAGACCATTTGATGTTCTGATCAGGGGAATTCAGTCAATGGTTAAATGACCACCTTGGAGGTTATGTAACCAATTTATCTACTGTATAGCGATGGTTGCACAAACACCCTGGTGGTTACGTAACCTCCGGTTTGCATTTAGTAGAGGTACTATAGCCCTTACGATTCTAGAATGTGGGATTTCAATAGTTGCAAATGTTTGAGCTTCCCAATCAATGGTTTATTTCACTTTTTCCTACTTCCATGAGCTGAGCATATATAAATACAATTGCTTTTCAAAGGATTCTAAGAAAGTTTTTTGGGTGAAATCTAAGTGTGAGAAAAGTTTGGAGATTTCGAATTCTTTCTTTCTTGTTCATAAAGAGTTGAGTTATTTGTTGTTAGAGAGAATTGTAGAGCATGTAGATACAATTAGAAGGAGTCTTGAATCTTTCTTGAAGGCCATAATTAGATAGTAAACTTGTATTGTATCATTTTGAGATTTACATAGTGAAGGGGAGATAATTTTCTCTACCCAGATCGATTTTTTTCGCACCTCGGGTTTCTCTAAGATACAATTGTTGTCTCCTTGTCTTTTATCTCCTCTCATTTTCAATATTGTAGTGAATAATCATTGTGTTGATATTGCACAACTAACTAGTTAATAGAGCTTTACTCGTATGTGTTCATTCATATATCACGAGTAATAGTGACCATTTTATTACTTAAATTTGAGGCATTTTATGGATCACTTCAGGTTATCAAGGCGATTGTATATGATAGACTGATTCTTATATAAATTATTTGATGTACAAGCCCTTAGTATGTGGTACATTTATTAGGTTCTATTGGTTCTCATAATTTACCAACAATGTTATGGTGCATCCTACTTACAAGTGCTAATGCATGTTAATTATCTTTCTTGTCAAGCTATAATTTTCAATTATCTTAGATGACCCATAGATCACCTACTTCTCATGGGCTCTTCATTCCCCCCATTATTGTTGAGCCTCTCACTATATCTATGCCTTTCACCATTGGATCTACAGTTGGGAATTATGACATGGTATTAGGACTCCCTTTTCTTTCCTAAATGAAAAGGAACATACCATCCATAGTTCATTTTATGCCTTAAGTTTGTACATGAGATTCACTCTTATCACTATTAAGAGGGATCCCATTCATGACTCCTTTGAGATCTTTTCTCATGATTACTAGCCCACTTTCAAGTAGGTTATATCACTAACACACTTACTCTACATATTATCATGATGGCCCCATGATTTGGATACATACTCATCTTAACATAGATTCTTATAATATGTCCTAATGCTGATTATTATATAATGGGAATGACTATATCTCCTCCAATGTATATGCATACTTCAACCTTGATGATGGATACATCATATCTCATTGTCCACATCATATGAACATGTCTCCTCACATGACACAAGCTACTCATGGAACATATAGACCCATTTTTTGGTCTCTTTCTCCACATGTACTCATCACATGTCCATAGAGTATTTGATTGTGATCAAAAGTGTACTTGGACCTTCACACTAGTAGGTAGTGGAGCATTTTCACTATCCTCCAATAGATGCTAAATATTCACACTTTTGTACAAACATTTTGTCCTCACTGGTTTAGGTGTTTGATGTTTTCTTGGATCTCTCAAACAAATTGTTAAGGGTGAAATGAGGTGTAACAGAGGTGTACTTAGGTCCTATTTTTGGCACAGATAGTCATGGGAAATGTTAGTTTTTTCCTTATAAACTTAAGCACCTATGTATAAAGGACATCCAAATGTAACACTTTTGCATGTGACCAATGGTTCTAAAATACTTGTATTTGGTTAAGAATTTAATGGTTTCTCATTATAAAATCCATGTTTGTACATTACTTGTCATGTTAATCATTCCATTCGTAGTGATAATCTAAAATGATTCCAAACTCACAAGAAGTTGATTTAGAGTAATTGTGTGTTTAGTTTGTTGAAAGCTTATCATTTCTAGGTTATAACAAGAGGAAGATTGAATGCATGTATGATTAAAATCATTAAATTCCAGATGAGGAAGATTCATATGATAGTGGTAAGATGTTATTTTCCTATTTATTTAGAGTATATAGGTTGTGTATTGTGACTAAGTTTGCTTGACATTCCTATTTCTAGTAGCATAATTATAGAATGATCACTACCTAAAATTTTCAAATGACTAAGTGGAGGGTTTCATGGTTTACATGATGTTCTTATATGAACTAATAATACTTATTTTCTTTATGAGAAGTGGTTCTTGAGGTGATGAGGGTGGTTTTACATTGTAAGAATTCATTCTTGGAGAAACTAGTTCCAGGGTCATCAGTGACTCTTTCACCTTGACACGATTTGATGTCATTTCCAGCCTATAGAGTGAGTGTCCCATGTATTGAAGGGATAGGTGAGTTCTTGCATTTTAAGATGTTGTATTTGTGATTTGACTTGGTTCTGAATATCTTTCCACAATCATCTTGAGTTGTGAGGAAGGCATAAGGGTAGCTAACTAAGACCCATTCTTGAGCAAAGACATGGTTGTCATGCAAGTAGTATTGGAGTCAATATTGGGCATAAACATGAATTCTAATTGTGAATTGTGGAGAGTATTGATGATTTCCACATTTAGGTCAACTCTCACCTTGATATCATCACCCCAGAATGAGTGAGAAATAAAAATGATTTTATTAAGGACCTCTTGAAGAGTGTAATACACTATTTTTGAGCACTAATACATGATAGTGCATTATGAAATCAAGGTCACATAGAGAGGTAAATAAATAGGTTTATGAGTTAGATTTTCATTTTGAAAGTTGATAAAATACTGTCAAAGACCTAGAAAACCTTACAGGAGTGAGTGATGTATAATAATAATGAATAAACACCTAAAATTTGTTTTCTCATATTGAAATCATGGTTTAAAACCCGTAATTATGAGTCTAAAACATTTTCTAATTCTTTGAAACAAACCAATGGAAACCTCTACAATTTTATATAGAACATCTATGTGAAGAGGATTCGTGGATGTGTTTTTGCAAGGAACTAGAGAAAATTTATCATCCTTTCTCGAGTTAACATTTTACAATGTTTGTGGCCAGCTAAAGTGTAACTTAGTCATATGCAAGGAGGTTGAGTCTTAAGGTTATAAGAAAATATCAATGATTCTATAAGACTCTAACTTCAACATCATGAATCAAATCCTTAGTTTGAAGGAAGGGTATTATGCATATATAACTTTATTATATGAAGTATTTTAAGCATTAACATCTATCCTTAAGCTACAAGAGTGAACATAAATCCTCAGTACTGACATAACCATATATGTGAACAATTTTTAGAGAGTAATTAGGTACAAGTCTTACATTTGTATAGGTGTATTTCATCAAGAAAATATCACTTAACTTGAGATACAAAATACTACTTTTGAGATGTATTATTAGAGACCATTTTGATTGATTATGGAAGAAGTAGGTTCGATATAAACTTATCTTAATCTTTGACAACGAAGATGACAGTTAGTACACGATCTTAAAATGGACAACTATTGCAACTGAGAAACAAGGGATTGAGTCTGAATTTCCTTAAGAGATTCATAATCAAATGTTATAAAAAGGAGAGAACATACTTAATGGGTATCTCACAATAGGTTTTATATGGTTGAATTATTCTAACAAGATTCAAAAGAAATACAAGGAAAAGGGTGGAAACAAGGTTGGTAGAAGCTTAAGAAGGAGAAAAAGGGCATCGAGAGTGCTATCGGTTACAAATCCCTAACTCTCACAAGAGTATGAAGAATAAAATTTTACGTATACCAAATATTCAGGTTCACCAATAAAGGGTAAATGTAGGGAAAATCACACTTTTTATTTACATTTTGGGTTCTTTTAGATATGCTCCATTATAAGAATGATTACCTTAGGCATTTAGTTGAGGAGCATTGGACAATAGCATGTTTAGCAAGAAGAAAACTTTTAAACTAGTACACTTTTCGGTGATTTGAACCATCTATAATGATTGGATTGAGTTGATATGGGGTCTAATCACTTGATTAATCCTTCAAGCATTATTGGATAAGCACAATAATTACGATTTAAGCTCAAGCATTATGCATAGCTAAGAGGTATTAGTTAACATGAGATAATAGCTACCCATTAGGGATAGGGTCCAAGTGATTATTGTCCCCTTTTGGTTTTATAATCATCCTAGCCATTTTTTATTTCCTTATAATTGATTAGGATCTACATCATTTGGTACCATTTCTATGAAATATTACTTATTAATTTAGGTCTCATTTTTTCTTGTATTTAATGATGAAATTGAAATAAGGGAATCATATATATACATTAATTGCGTACTATCATTAGGGGCTAGATAATTTGGGGCTAATACTTACTATCTACTACTTGAGAAAAGAGAAACATTCAAGGACTCCGTTTAGGTTACATTATTCACTACATAGAAGGGGATATTTTTGAATTCCATCTTACACATTCATCTTGAGGGTGAAATTAGTTGTAGCCTTTTATCTTAGTGTGCAACTGTGGAAAAAGGGAAACCAAGTTTCAACGGGCATAATTCAAATCACACACACACACACACACACATATAAGAACTACATAGAGTCTGAAATGTAGTATGATGCTCAGTGAGAATTACATTAGGGTGACCATCGAGGTCATTCCATGACTCAAGTAATATGCATTATTTATTCCATATAATGTTTTCTTGAGCCTTGTGTAGGTAGTTAGGGTTTGTTTTTAGGTACAATTGTGACACAGGAACCCTACAGTGAAGTATATGTAACAAATATTGAAAGGAAGAATCTAAGTTTATACTTTGAAAAGATCAGAATTAGAGTTGTTTCCTAGACACTAGCACCCAATTTAAACACAAGTGCATGGGCGGGGGTCCTTTCTAAAGAGGTTCCAGATCTCATTTTTCTTCACATATTTTATACAATCCAAACCCACCATGTTCTATTAAAAATTTAGACCAAAATAATCCCAAATCCTTCGATATAAGCTAAGTCATTCTCATCTCCTATCTTGTATACATGCTTGTACTTTACATGCTAGACCTTATTTTTCATTACTATATTCATTTTATCTCATTCCTTTGATAAAGATTTAAATTAATTACTCACTCTAGTGACGATTCTATTAAATTCCTCAATATGTTACTTCACATTGAGTAATCTTTATGATAGATTATACTATTTTCTAAACAAATTGAGTTAGTGATCCTTGTGAAATAAATTCACCTTCAATTTTTCCATTAGTCTTTCCCGATTCTTGATCTTCCATATTCGTCTCTACACTCTCCATCTATAAATGTTCCCACTAAATAGATGCATGATCATTGAATATTTTGGATGAAAACTTGTATATTTCATCTTTCATATCTTCCTAATCAATTTAATTATTAAAATTTATTATCTAATCAATGAGCTCCTCTATCTTTGAAATTCTAGGATAACTTCAATCATCAAATATAGGCTTACTTCTCATGATTTAAAATTGTGTGTATGATCCTATCTTCTAACTCATAAAATTGTGATCTTCTTATTTTATATTTTTCCCCTTATTAATGTGGATATATCACTTCATTATCACTATTTTCTCATACCAAGACGCCACTACATTGGCTATTGAATAAAATTTATTCTTAGTCAACCTCCATGCCATCAATCCAGACAAAACAAGTAAGGAGAGAATGGTTTCCCAAATCCACCTCTCTAAAGAAGATGTCACAAGGAGAAACATCCAAGGGTCCTGACCCTATTAAAGGAAGAGAATGTGTCTCATGGATTTCCACTTCGAGTAGAGACTCATCTACTCAATTTATTGATAGTTCAAGGAAGCTCATCATAAGCACTACTCAGCCATGTCATGCACAAGAGTCTACTAAAGTGTAAATGGTTCAAATATAAAATGGTCATGAACCCCTAGCTCATGAAGATATTTCTCAAGGTCTCCCTAATGTTCAAGAGGTTGATGTCAAAATTATCTCCCCGAGGATTGAGGTTGTGAAAAGTACTCTTGTAGAATCCAATGATATCAAGAACAATGTGAATGTTTCTTCGGGAACCAGGCTTCTGTCTACAGGATTGGTTAAGGAGACCCCTTCTTGGGTTGACTGCGAAGTCAAGAAAATAAATAGGGTTGTCAAGGTGATCAATATTGACTTTGATGCCCTTTCCAAGATTTTAAATGATGTCATCCCAAAGAAGCCTAAAGTGTTCTTAAGAATAATGGTGGATGGAGAGGGAAACAAATTTATGGATATTTCCCTTCCTCAAGTCGAGAAAGAACGTAATGCCATGACATCTGTTGATTATGAAGTATCCAGGATTAGAATTGGGAAGTCTACATTGGAAAGTGACATGGAAATGGTCTGAGATTCCATAGATATTGTGTTAAGAAGAATTGAGAAATATAAGTCTCATAATTCTCAGCTCAAGGACAAAAATAATCAATTGGTGAATTATGTTCAACATCTGATAAATACAATATCCTCCACTTTCCCAGTACCTGATGCAGTGCTTTCCCTCGATGAAGAAACACTCAATCTATCAAAGGAGGTAAACAATTTGGGCCATGTCACTAAATCACAGCTTTCAGAAATTCTCATCTTCGGGAGAGAGACAATCAAAGCTGCCATAAAGCTCCATGAAGACATTAGTGCATACCTAGATCCAAAAGGAATATTTTTCTTCTAGCATATCAAATCTAGATGAGATATTGCTAGTTTGCAAGAGATGACATGCATGGAATCTACAATTTTATCCATTGAAGGGATCCTTGAATTTGAATGCCAAGGGACACGCTTTCTATGGTGTTTACATATCAAGTCACAGAAGACACTTCTCAAATATTCCATGATTCATTACGAGAGAATATGCAGTGAAGCCTTCACTTCACTCACCTCGATTCATGAATTTAGAGTTGAAATCCCTTGTGATTTTGTGGATGAGCATAATCAGAGGCATTCATCAGAACATGTTGAGAAACAATTCTCACAATTGTTCAAGGACATGTACATTCCTGCCATCAATTTATCCTCTAATTCAATGGAACTTTGTATCAAATTGAGGAATTCATTTGAATATTCTCAATTGAAAATGGTCAACCTAAATAATATGCCATGTAGGATTTTGGAATTGTAGGTGTTCTGCGAGGCTGTGCTTTAACCGAGTGAACCTCCTGAAGAAGAAGAGAAATGTTTGAGACATTGGAAATGTTCAAATATTTTCAATTGGAAAAGACAGAAGATCCTAATTTCACCCATGGGATAAGGAGATAACATTCTGATATCTAACAAAGTGGGAGAGTCCACATCTCATACGATTGAGATAGGCATACCCCACTTTAATGGATAAGGCATTGGGTCTTGTTTTATGTTTTAAAGTAATTATTGTTAGAATCATTTTTAGCATACTTTTAGTAACTTGAGTGATTTATAATTTCAAGTTACTTTTTAGAAGTTAGTTGAAAAATTCAAAGTCACTTAAGGTGTCATAATTTAATGTTCATGTAAACCCTAACTACCTTGTAACCAAATTTTGAGTTATAAAAGGAAGTTAGGGGCTCATTTATAAGGGTGAATTTGAGAGAGGAGAAGAAAATAATTTTGTGTGCAATATTTGTTTCAAGAAATAAAATTTTTGTTCTTTTATGAAGACATTTAGAGAGTTAATGAAATAAGAACTTTGTGTCCCATTCATTATCTCTTGTAGCATTTGATGGTCTTATGTTCATTAGTTGTTAGTGTTAAATCTTGCATGAGAATACTATATTTGATCTTATTTTAAACATTATTAATTTGTTTTTCTCTTTCACAATGATCAAGCTATGATATTTACTTGTTCATGTGTGTTTCCTTTCATTTATTCTTGTTTAGCTGATTCAAACTTTGTTTTATTTGAGTTAGTTATTCATTGTTCTTCTTCTTCTATATGTAATATTAGGCTCTGTTTTTACCTAACTATTGTATGCTCCTTCCATCCATTCCTTTCCATTTCTTTCCTTCATTAAATTTCATCTCCCTCATTCAAACTTCTTTCCATTTGGTGTCCCAAAACACCCCCCACATACAATTTTGAATGTATAGATGTAAATACAGTTTTGGCTTTCAATAAAGGAAACCTCACCTTCATTGAGGAGGGAATTTATCACCTAATTGTTGCATGTCATTTGCATGCATGTAAAGCCATTTTATAACAGAGTCAAATTCATATAAAATTTGACCCCAAAACATTATCCTAAGCCTCTGGGGTGAAAGAAGTAAGTTTCAGGCTATTTTTGGACAACTACTGTAAAATTTGGCTTTCCAAATGAGGCAACCTCCCATAAGCGTACTTTGTAGCACTTGATGTATGTTTTGTCTACATTTTTCATGTTTTCCCTATTATACCTTGTGTCCCTTTTATCCCCATTTCCCAAGGGACAAGAAAGTGTTCTTAGTGACATTTTTTTAACTCTAAAATCATCCATGTGTAGTTACGTTAACCCAGGTTGAATCTAAGTTGGGTCAAGGAGAGTTTGAGCGAAGGAGAAGTTAAAAATCCATACTTAGCAAATTTTCCACCATGCCACATGTCACCACCTTTCTTCAAGGTGCACTTTTGTGTCCCTTGTGTCCCTCATTTACTCAAGGAGACAGAGGGGACAAAAAATTGTTCCCATGATCAAATCTAGCCCCTAAACTTTCATGTGACCTTTTCTAGGCTCCGCATGTGATTTTTCAACCCCTAGCTCATCCTCACTTACTCCCATGTTACCACTTGTCTCAATCTTTATTTGAGGTGAAATTTGGTGTCCCTACTATCACTTGTGTCCCCATTATCCCCATTGCACCATAAACCTGATTTTATAAACTCATATTAACTCTCATCTGGCTTGGGGTTAAAACAGAGTTTGTAGGGATGTATAAAAGTGATTTAAAACCATTTCTTGACCACATGTCGACCATCCACAATTTTTATTGCTAAAAAACCTTTAAAAATATCAATTTTTACTAGAAATTCTCAAAAAAAATTCCACAATAACCATATCCTTGAAAACCAATATTTCTTCATATCTCACTAACTAGAAATTAGATTCTAATGAAAATTTGTCATATTTCCCTTCTCCAAAACTCCTTTGGGATGATTACAAGTTGCTACATAAGATGATTCCCTATCTTTTTTGATATATAAATTTGAAAAACCAAACCTAGGACTTTTCCTTTTTTATTTCCAAGAGTTTAGCAGATGGTGAAAATTGGAGCACGAGATCTTGATGCAAAACAAAACAAAATGATGGTGGTTTTGTTGTAATTAGATAACAGTAAGTTCATTTACTAAAAATATAATATGATTTAAACAATGACATGCTAAAAATAGTAAGTTTCCTGAAACAAAAAACTTTCAACATTCAGAACATCCTGAAACAGTGAGAAACACTAAACAGGGTCAATCGGGCAACTTTCTAAAAATAACAGGTTTGAAAAAAGTAGATGTCCTAAAATAGAAACTTTCTAAAAATAGAAAATCATCATCAGTGGAAATCAGTCTAGGTGGATTAGGAGCTTCAGAGAACACAAGTATTGTGAAAATTTTCAAAAATTCCCAAAATAGCAGCTCTTGACCCCACCTGCTAAAAATAGAAAGTTTCATATTTTGGTGCAGAAAGTTGTTGGTAGCTTTATTTTCACTCATCTTGTTGATTTTTGAAACATGAAGTTCAAATTCTTGGGTATGGAGCCTATTTCAACCTTGGTTACTGAGTATCTAGGTGTGGGTGATAGTGATGTCACTCACATGGATCTAGAAGACCTAAAAAATAGGATGCTCGGAGGACCAAGAGAGCCTGTGGAAGAGAAAATATTCATGAGTGGATTGTTTACAGCAGGAGGCCATCCACTATTCAGTACAAAGTACATAATTGGTTATTATCATGTGATCAACATTATGAACCCAATTCTAGAATAGTGAGGGTAGATGATAACTCCATTCTTGCAGTGCTTACACCCAAGGGCATGTTGCAGTGTATGCAGATTCCAACCAGTAACAATATGGTCATAATCTCCAAAGAGTTTGCATCTCTTGAATGGGAAAATATTGAATCATACCTCTAGGGCCTCACACTTAGGTCATGGCTAAGATAAGGTAGGAAACCCTCTCATATGCCAAAAACCTTTCTAAGAAGTGAGTTACATGAGGGTTACTCAGATGTTATCATCTTGTTAAGTAAGATAATGGGTGAAGAGATGACAAAAGGATTTTAAGACTGGATGCCCAATTAATCCTCATTTCCACTGAGGGAAACCAGGTGGTAGATTGGGGACAAATCATAAGTGACAACATTCACTGTCAGTTTCTCCAGTTTCCTGCTACAAGAAAGTTCACAATGACCTCATATTTGGTGTATGCTCTTACAAGCACAAGACAATTCAAAGGCCTAACTATCACTCCAAATGTTTCTCAGAAAGCACCTTCCTTTGAAATGTATCCTCATATCACTCTCAAGGAAATTAATCACCATTTTTCCAAGATGAACGATGCATTCACCATGTTTTTGATCTAAATTTTCTAAGGTAACCCAAAGCTAAGGTTATCCTCTCAAGCTGCAACATTGATCGAGAGGTATGGATGTTTCTTCACTCAGTTTACAACTTTCTCCTATATCAGGGTTTTAGGATTTGATCTCACTCCTTTCAAACTCCCCAGGTATCTCAGTGATAAGATAGTGATGTTTGAGTTATGTAGGCAACTTTCTCAAGTCCATAACAGGTGCAAGAACCATAAGAAAAAAGGTGTGTCCTTCCCCATTTCTCTTGGAATATTTTCATGCAAAACTGTTGCAGATGCCTCAAATCTTGAAGCTTCCTTTACTTCCCTAATCCTCTACTCATATACCATCTAGGTCATATTTTGACATCCGAAACAATCTTGAAACATTCAATCTCCCTGAATTGCACCATATTCCCCAGATTGAAGATTATTGGGTCAATTTCCTGGATGATTTTGAGGTAAGGAAAAGAGATCATATGAGAATGAATATTTATCAAATGAGGAGCTTTTATTTTTATTGGTTTAGTGAAGGTACGGAAGATGATGGATCTGATTTTTTAAATCCAGAATATCAAGTGCAAAAGTCTTTACCTCTCCCACCTATCTCATGGAGCATTCATGAATCAAGTGATATCAATGAGAGAACTGTAGTAGTGATTCAGAGGTCTAAGGAATGGTTCAGAAGAAAGAGGATTACTTTCATAGAATCTGGTGGTCTTCTAACCCTCTCAAGGAAAGCATCTCACCTCTCATCCTTGAAGGCATCTGAGAAACTATGAGCTCCACTCATTCAGGGGAGCCCACAAAGAGGAAAATAATGGACATGTTGAAGGATCTCACTACATGAGACTTCACAAGAAGAAAAAATCACCAAGGATCTCATTAAGGATCTTGAGTAAGGATAAATTGATCCTTCATAACTCCTAGTTCTGCACCAATCTCCAAGTATCTCTTCTTCTGTTAAGTCAACTCATCAAGTGTAGGATGTGGTCCCTCATCATGAACCTGAAAGTGCAATCATGCCTAGTGTTTAACCTGTAAGGATGGAGATATTCCCATGGATCCAAGAATTGATTGGAAGTGAGCCTCAATAATAGTGCAATAGGAAGGGATACTAGACTTTTAAACAATCTCAAAGATGTGAAGGAAAATGAGGTAAGAAAATCCCAAGTAACTTCTCACTTTTTCAGTGGTGTTTCTGGTAATCAATATGTAGAAGTTTCCTGGCCAAAGGTGGTAAATACCATTGAGGAGATGACTCAAGAGGACTATGAAATGATGAAAAAAATTCCTTTGGAGCCAAAACACATGAAGGGGATGCACATTTTTTCAAAGAATTAGATTCCCATTTACTTTCAAGGAATGAAGAGTACAAACAGAAAATTGAGTAGTTGGAAGAACATGTGAAAATCCTCACTTCCTATGTTCAATCATTCATGGATCCAAGTTCAATTCCATCTCTCCCCACTAAAGATGTTACTCCTATCAGTAGCTTCGACCCTGCAACAATCAAAAAGGCTCAAGGTCATTCCATGCAAGGAAGAGCTAATGATCAGATGGGTTGACAAGATTCTTGAAAAAGGGAAAACTTTGTTTCTTGAAATCCTTTCATTGTTTGAGTTTGTTCTTGCCACCACTATGAAGGTAAAGATGACCAAAGATGAAATTGAGAAGGAAAAGGCTCATTGGGACCAAGTGCTTCCATTGGTGATAGAAATGGGTAACCTTGACTCTTTTGTGTTGGTGGGAAAAAATGTGTTCAATTCTATAACTGAGAATATGTCCCCAATTTGGTCTCAAACATTGGTTTCTTGATATGAAATGATGAACAATGCTCTTGAGGAACTTGATTCTTGTGATGAGATCACTTCACAAATTGGGAAAACATAAGCAATGGAGTGTAGAAACTTGGAGCACCTCTAGTAAGTGAGAATTCATCAGTGGAAGACCTTCTGAATCCATTTGAGGAATTGGTCAGGAAAGAGGTAGGAGATCCCTTCTCATTCAATGAGAACACCTTAGAGTCTCTTGTAGAAATCAGGTGTGTAATTTCTAATACTAATAAGGATCATAAAACTTAGTTCAATCAGTGTAAAAACATCAACATTACTTCTGAAACTTGGATCAAGATTTGAGCTTTTGCATATCCCTCAAGTAAATAAAGTGGCACCTATAGCAACACACTTCACCAAGGAATTCAAAGATGAATAAATTTTCCCAGGTATATTCCCACAAAGTTCATCAACAGGTGAATCTTCATTAGGGGATGTTTCACCTCCATTGGCATGATCTTCTCCCCCTCTTCTTCTCTCATCCTTCCTTTCTCTCATGTTCTAATTCTTCGTTGGGAAGGTACTTTTCACTTTTTGTCTTATTCATTTAAATGTGACCTATAGTCAAACATTGTAATGAGTTCTCTTTAATTAATAAAAAGGGACTCACTTTTCTTTCCTAAGAATATGAAAGGTCACAAGTTGAAGGTAAGTGAAAATTCATGTGGGGGTAGATGAAAGGTCTTTTTGTAAAGCTATATATTTGGATGACTCCTCATTCTAAAGGGTTGTCAATTGTGAGTCTCTAAGTAGATAGCTATTGCACTACTAAGAACAAAAAAAGATAACATTCTTCTATTCATTTTCTCTATGTTTCCTCTATTTCTCTACTTGCATTCAGCTTTGTGCACATGATAATCTTGTAAAACCAAGGAAGGTGTTAGTGCCTTTGATGAATGAATTAATGGAATTATGTGTCCATGATTTATTTGTCTTGTCATTGTTAGAAAAGTTTTTTTCTTCTAATTGAGTGTAGATTTGTTCTGGGTAATGTTGTGAAATCTGTAAGTGCCTATTTAACTTATTAACCCCCTTTCCCAAGTTCTTACTCCCCTTACCTTACTCTCTCTAAGAAAATTCCTCCCTTGCACTAAGTGCAATAAATGTTCCATAGGTCTAGTGGAGTATTCATGTATGATCCCTAACTTCACAACCACCCTGATATTTTGTTTTATCTACATTCAATAAATGGGAGCCTCCAAATCAAAAAGAGGAGGGACATAGTCCCAGAGCATTGGTGAAAATCAACTAATTTTTCCTTGCAACAAATTATTTCACCAATAGTTTTTGTTGCCCACCATGGGGAAGATTTTTTTGTCTCTGCACCACTCCTAAAACCAAAAAATCCATAAAAATCATATATCTAAAAAATAAAAAAAATCAGAAATTGAAAATCCTAAGAGCCTTGATGTCTACTCTACATTTTTCCCATAATGACCATTCCTGGAAATGCTCCTGTTTTGCAGCCTAATCTTCTTTTCTTTCAGGATACTCAAGAAGATCTCACAACTGATTTGAGGAATTGCATCTGGAATAACAGAGAAAGTTTCAATCACTATCACACAACCTCAAGATTTTTGGATTCGTAAGAATAACATGCACAAGCTCTGCAACATGTGCAAGACAAGCTCCTAATCAGAAAAGAAGGGCATAGAAAAATCTATTTTAAGTTGTATATCAATCATACAAACTGGTAGAAAGAAGATACACAAGGTTACTCGAGCTAGTGGTGTAACTGATCCAACATTTGAAGAGCAACAACTAGCTAATTTCAGACTTCTCATCACTCAATTAGCAAGGAGAAATGGTCAAGAATATTTTCCTGAGTTTGATCCTAATTTTCCTCTTGAAGGTCTCGTTGAAGAACCAATAGTTGAACCATTGAATCTCATTCCTCTAAAAGAAGAAAAGAAGAAAAGAAGAACTAGAAGAAGAGAAGAAGAAGAAAGGAGAAGAAGAGATAATGGTTACACACATGCCTTGGGGACAATAACATAGGCCCATTGGCCTTGAACCCTCCATTGCATGACCTACCAAAGGGATCTAGGAAGAACTTTCTGAAGTTCTGAGGAGATGGAAAAAACATCCTGATGATCATATCACAACATTCATAACATCTTGTGTGTTGGGAGTGGAGTATGAAGATGTTTCATTCAGTCTTCTTGTTCATGGAATCCCTACAAGATGTTGTTGCGGATTGGTTCTACCACTTTCCAAGAAGATCAATCACAAATTGGGTAGGTATGAAATCTAAATTTGAAGCTAGATTTAAACCAGCTGAAGATGCCCATGCTCTCCTTTCCCAGTGGTCTCAATTGAAAAAGGATCCCTATGAACCTATGAGAGAGTTTGTATCCAAATTTAATAGGATTCTCTATAAGATACCAGAAGCTTTCAGGCCCACTGAAGATAATCAACTAAGGTTCTTCACCAATGCACAATTTCCCAAAGTTGGTTTCATGCTAAGAAGAAGCCAACCTGCCACCTTGAATGAGGCAAAAACACTTGTAGTTGATGTAGAAGATGATTTACTGATGTCTGGAAAAATCAAGAAGGGTCCAAGTAAGGAAAAATCTCAGAGTTCAATTTCCAGAGCCACAGACTCATTAGTGCAAAAATTGGCTAATGATGTTCTTTCTCTCAAAAAGCAACTTGCTCAAACTTCCATGTACAAGGACATTCTGAGAAATAATTTCTCAAACAAACAGAGAATTGGTCCTCCACCTCAGAGGCTTTCTCTTGAAGCCCCTCCCATGAATGCAACATGTGGGACCCGGTCAGATGAAGAAAGTGAAGAAGAAGCAGGTTCAGAAAGTGAAGAAGAAGAAGGTGAGCTGATAGAAGAGGTTGGATTGGCAGAGGTAGGTTTTTGTGAGTATGCATCCTCTTCAGGATGATGAATATGAGGAATCTGTGGCTGATATGAATAGTCATTCTTGTGTTGTTTTCACTTGATCAAAGACTCTTGAGAAGGAGAAGTCCTCCAAGCATAAAGATAAGGAGAGAGAAGATCCTCAACCAACAACTCTACTTCCTGAAAATATCATAACAAAGAGAGGATCTCCACTCCCCCCATCTTTAGAATCTACCAAGAAGAATCTTGAAGTTACACCCCATCGCAAGGCATCCTCCAAGAAAGGTAAGTCAAATACTGCCACAAATGATGTTTCTACTTCTGCAAAGCATAAGAATGATGAGAAATCAGCAAGTACCTCATATAAATCAAACCAAGCCAATGTTTCCCATGATATTAAAAACCCTTCTTCAAATTTTGATATCATTGACCATGCAAAAAAGACTAAGGTCCAAATCTTAGAGTCTGAATACTTACAAACCCATCCTGAGTAATTTGAGAAACTTGTTAAGTTCATCAAGGGTGGAAGCTCCAAGTCCAAAGTTTCATCCTCTTCAAAAGTATCATCTACTTACAAAGGTATGCTTCCTACTCCCTGAGCCTAGCCCAAGCCAAAACCTCTTAGCCTCTACCCCTTCCTCCACTGGAAAGATTGAACCCTTCTATGTTTCCTTGTTGATAAATGGATACCATTTGAATAATTATATCATCGATTTTGGTGAGATAATGTCATGCCCACCAAGGTTTCTCAAGCCCTCAGTTTGAGTCTCTCTCAGGAATTTGGTCATTTCTATTCAATGGAGACCAAAGAGGTTCCACTTGTTGGGAGGATCAAAGATGCAGTGATGGCCCTTGTGGCTTATCTAGAAAAATGGGTGAAGGAAACAATCCTAGTAGCTGACATGCCAACTACATATGGAATGCTCCTCAGTAGAAGCTTCTACCGAGAGATGGGAGGTGAAATCCAAATGGACTGGTCTTCTGCATTAGTACCAGTCAAGGGTGAGATGAAGAAACTCCTTTCAGAGCCCAAGATGAAGTACATAGTGCAGAAGTCAGATGAACCTAGGGCTAACATCCTCTTTCAAAGTAGAGAGTTGGGAAAGGATTCATTTGAAGAATTAGGGAAAGTTCCATATGAAGAAAGAGGTAATGGTAATTACTTCATGAGTTTTGAGTGGAGTGAAGAACTACCTATTCTAGAGGAAAGGCCAACAAACATTGTTGATGAGGTTTGGAACATGGAGTTTGATGGAAGTTGTTCTACAACTGGATCAGGAGTAGGAATTGTCTTATCTTCTCCACAGGGAGACTTGTTCCCATTGGCATACAAGTTGCAATTCTCTAACAACAACACTACTGAATATGAAACATTGTTTCCTAGGTTGAGAGATTCCAAAGAGATGGGAATTAAAATATCATTGTCCGAGGTGATGTTGAATTAATTTGTGAAACAGGTGAGAGACATTTTTCAAGTAAAACATTCTCATCTCCACCATTACAGGAATAGGGTTTGGGACTGTATTGAAGCCTTTGATGCATTTGACATTAAATTAGTCCCTAGGGATCAAAATTCTAGAGCTGATTCATTGGTCGTATCTGCATCATTGATGATTCCACATCCTGACTTCAAAGGAGAAAAGTTCTCAGTGGAAATGGTCTTTTGGCCTAGTGTGCTAGAAAATTCAGAGAGCTGGAAAGTTTTTGATGATGATAATCAAATTTTTTCCTTCCTACAATAGATAGAGGACTTCAAGTCCATGTATTTTGAGGGATGTGACTCACTCCCAAGGGAGTTTACTAACAATGAAAGTGACAATAATTTAGTTGATCAGGTGGATGAAGATGGAGTGATTCAATTGAAAGGCAACAGGATCCTGAAGGGACTAGTGTTTTTAGAGGAAATGTTTGACAAACATGATAGTTTCATTCATGGAAAAGAAAATGATCAACCCAGGTCTTCATCAGAGTATGACAAATTCAACATTGGAACAAGTGAGCAGCCAAGGATGGTGAACATTGGAAAATTTTGTTCACCTGAGGAATGAAGGAATTTCACAACTTTATTAAAAAGGTACTCTGATGTGCTCACATACTCATATGATGATTTGAAGTCCTTCCAACCACAGTCCATGCAACATTCTATACCCTTGAATCCTGATGCAAAATCCTTCTAGTAAAAGCAAAGGCAGTACAATCCCAAAATCGTCATAAAAATCAAAGAAGAGTTTGAGAAGTTTCTTAATGCCCACATCATCTTTCCTATCCACCACTCAATGTGGATAGCCAATATTGTACCAATGAAGAAGAAGAGTGGTGAAATCCACATCTACGTGGATTTTTGGAATCTAAACCAAACTTCTTTGAAAGAAAACTACCTACTTCCAGTCATGGACCATATCTTGCAAGCAGTTAATGGTTCAGAGATGATGTCCATGTTGGATGGATTTTATATATACAATCAGATTGAGGTGGCTAAATAAGATCAGTTCAAGAATTCCTTCACCACCCCATGGGGCACCTTCACTTACCATCACATGCCATTCATTTTGATCAAGGCAGGTGCTACATTTCAGTGGGCCATGGACTTGGATTTCAAATATTTGAAGGGAAAGTGTATAGTAGTGTACCTTGATGATCTAACAGTATACTCCAAGAAAAGAGGAGAACATCTACAACAACTTGATCAAGTTTTGATCCATTGTAGGAGGCACCACATTTCCCTAAATTCAAAAAAGTCAATATTAGGGTTACTGAAGGAAATATCCTTGGTCACATCATGAGCAAGGAGGGCACCAAGATTGATCCAGAGAGGGTAGAGGCTATTCAAAGACTATCTCTTCCTACCAGTAAGCCAGGTGTACATTCTTTCTTTGGTAAGGTCAACTTCTTGAGAAGGTTTGTCCCAGATTTTTCCAAACTCATGAAGGATATTGTCAACATGATGAAGCCTAAAGAATCCTTCAAATTAGAGCAAGAAGGTTAAAGAGTCCTTTGAATCTATTAAAGGTTCCATTGCAAAAGCACCCACTCTGGTACACCCAGATTTGGTAAGGAATTCATCCTCTACTATTATGCCTCTGAGCATACTATCTCTGTTGTTCTTGTGTAAGAAAATGAAGATAAAGTACAGTCACCCATCACCTTCATGAGTGCCCCTCTAAAGGCACATGAGTTCAATTACTCACAACATGAAAAACATGCTTATGTGGTGGTAAGAGCATTGAAAAATTTCAGATTCTATCTTCTAAATTCTCATGTTGTTGTTATGGTCCCAAGTCTGGTAGACAAATCTATTATGATGCACCAAGACCTAGGTGCAAGAAGAGGAAATTGGGTTTTGAAGGTGTAGGAATATGATCTTGAGATCAAACCCTCCAAGTTGGTGTGAGGGAATGGATTGTGTGAGCTTCTTTCCTGAGAAGAGTGGGAAGACTACTCAAATTGTTATAATTTCTTGATCAAGGATCTTCCTCTTGTGATTTTTGTAAGTACAACCAATCCATGGTATGCTGATATATCTTATTTCTTCACCAATGGATATTTCCCTCTTGGCATTGATCAAAAGAAAAGGAAGAACTTTTGCCTTAGAGAAACACAGTATGTCATCTGGGAGAATGTTTTGTACAAGAAAGGATTAGATGACACATTCTTGAGGTGTGTAGAAGAAGAACAAAAAAAGAAAATTTTCAAGGCATACCATGATCAAGCATGTGGAGGCCACTTCTCCATAATGGTCACAACACACAAGATCTTGAGGGGTGGCTATTACTGGCCTACTTTATTCCATGATGCATACAAATGGGTTGGGAAATGTGATCCATGTCAACAATTTGTGGAAAGACTAAGGCTTGCACCTCTACCCCTCTGGTCCATGATCATTGAAGAATATTTTCAACAGTGGGGTATTGATTTCATAGGTGTATTAAACCTCACTCCAATGTGGGCCACATGTATGTCCTTACTACCATAGACTACTTCACGAAATGGGTAGAAGCCATTCCAACAAAGCATGCAAATTCTGAGACTGTGTGCAAATTTTTGAAAGAGAATATCATTGTCAGATTCAGAGTGCCTAAGAAATATAGTAGTGGATAATGCCACCTACTTCTCTTCAGGTGAGTTGATGGACTTCTACTAAAACCATGGTATTTCTTTGTCTCACTCCTTATTACTACCCACAAAAAAATGGCAAAGTGAAATCTAGCAATAAAAATATTTTCACTATTGTTCATAAGTTAGTGGATGTCAATCAAAGGGATTGGCATAATAAGCTATATGATGCCCTATGACATGACCAAATCACACCTAAAAAATATATCAGGACTTCTCCTTTCAAGTTGTTTTATAGGATTGAGGATCAAATTCCCATTTCTTAGGAGTTACCTTCCTTACAACTTGTGAAGGCAGTAGAAAATGGAGAGTATTCAGATGCTCTTGATAAGTGGATTTGCTACTTGGAAAATTTGAATGAAGATAGGTTGGTAGCAGTTGACACATTGAAAAGACATCAATCCAAGGTGAAAAGGATCTTCTATCAAAAGACATAGGATAGAAGCTTCCAAGTCAGAGATCTTTTCCTACTCTGGGATAAAAGGAGAGAGCCAAAGGGAAGTCATGGGAAATTTGATTCTTTCTGGCTTGGACCATTCAAAATCAAACATTTATGTTGAGAGAATACTTACTACCTGACTTACCTTGATGGAACCCCATTGGAGTTTCCTCACAATGGGAAACACCTAAAACTCTATAGGCAGTGAGGTTGGTCATCCCAATCCTTTGTACCATAATTTCCTTTTAGTTGTGTGTGTCTTTCCTTTCCAATTTTGGTGTGTTTCCTTTCTATTATGTGTTGCTTTTGTTTATTTGTGTATATTGCTTGTAATAAAGGATTTTATTTCCCAATGTGATAAGGAAACTGGTCTACTCACCCATGAGAAATTGAGGTCCTCTATTTCCCCTTGTGGTCCAATGTCCCTGAGTTAGAGCCAGTCATTGTCATGTGAATTAACTAGCCCAAAAATGCAAAATTCAAACCATAAAACTAAGCCATAACGCAAATTTTTGCCTTAAAATCCTCCTGAATCCCTCTCCTGGCCATTTTCCTCTTGTGTCATGGTCACATATTGACCTTAAAAGGTAGTCCTAAATGCATGAATAAACATGTACAATTTTTCAAAATGATGTGATAAGGTCAATCATTCCATTCAGTAAAGTGCAACAGAAGACTAGTTCTCTTGGAAGCCTAGAAAAATGCCAATTTTGGCCATTTTGGAGCATGTGTACATCCTGGGAAGGTTATAAAAAATTTATTAAACATATAAAGGTGGTATTGGAGATAATTGAAGGTTTTGGAATTATTTTAGGAATATTTAGGAAATTTTTTGTCATTTAGGGGTAGTTTGTGCAAAAGTGGGTTTTCAGGTGTAAGGAATGAATAGTCAAATTGTGAACCTTAAAACTTCTCTAGATGATTTTGGGAGCTCCATAAGGATTTAGGAGGAAAAAAAAATTAGGAACGGAAATCTTGAATAATTATCTACATGGTTGGAACATCATTTTTTATCTAAGGTTTGATGGTTTCTTGAAGACATTTCAAACTTTGCAGGTGTACCTCACAGTTCTGAAAAAAAGGGGCCATTTTTTTTATTTTTAGGAAAGAATTAAGTTCTAAAACCTATTCCATTGGTCTTATCATGTGTTTTTGAGTCAAATTCATATAAAATTTGACCCCAAAACATTCATCTAAGCCTTTGGGGTGAAGATTTAAGTTTTTCAGGCTATTTTCGGGTAAGCTAGTGTAAAACTTGGCTTTCCATTAATGGAAAGGCACTTTTTTGACCTCCTCTTGTCCCTTTTTCCCCTTGGGGACATGGGGGAAATGAAATTTCACCCCATGAAATCCTCATACTCCTCCCATAACATCCACTTGCAGTTAGCACTTCTGGTTGTCCTAAGTTGAGTTAGGGAGTGTGTGAGTGTTATCCTTTTTTCCACATTATCCCACATTTCACCAAGGGGACAAGGTGAATTTTTTGTCCCTGAATGTCCCCCATTTTACCCAAACCTTCAAGGGGATTCCTCATGCAGTTAAGTTACCCTGATGTTAACTCTATTCCCCAGTTGAGTTAATCCAGTGTGACTGAAGCCCTTACAAATCCATACTTAGCTCAATTTTTCACCATGCCACATGTCACCACCTTACTTCCAAGGTGCAATTTTGTGTTCCCCTTTTTCCCCATTTCCCCAAGGGGAAAGAGGGAAAAAAATACACCCATGCTCAAGCCCCCTAGACTTTCATATGACCTCTCTCAGGCTCTCCAGGGTGCTTACCCAGCCCCTCCATCTCATCCTCACTTCTCTCATGTTGCCACTTGTCTCAATATTTCTCCAAGGAACACTTGGGATCCCCTTATGTCCATTTTTTCCCATTTCACCATGAAAAAATATATTTTAACCTCACATTAACTCTCATTTAACCTCGGGTTTGATGGTCAGCAGGGACATCATAAAAGTGTTTTAAAACATATTTTTAAGTCATTTTCTTCACCAAGGTCGACCTACCACCATTTTTACTACAAAAAACCTTGAAAAACATCAATTTTTACCAGAAATCTGGAAAAAAATTTCCAGAACATCCATAGCCTTAAAAACTGAGTTTTCTTCATATCTCACTAACCAGGAATCTGATTACAATGAAATTTTGTCAGATTGCTCTTCTCCAAAACACATTTGGGAAGATTATAGTTGCATACCCTATGATGCCATATATTTTTGATATATCAATCTAAAATCCAAACACTATAAAGTTTCCTTTTTTATTTCCAAGAGTTCTAATTGGTGAAAAATAGTGAAAATTGGAGCACGTGATCCCGGTGCAAAACAAGAACAAAATGATGGTGGTTTCATTGCAATCTGACACCGGTAAGTTCACTTACTAAAAATAATATGCTCTATATGAATCAATGATATGCTAAAAATAGTAATTTTCCCAAACAACAAACCTTCAACATTTAGAACATCCAAAAATAGTGAGAAATACCAAATAGGGTTAATCGGGCAACCTTCTAAAAATAACAGGTTGGAAAAATGTAGATGTCCCAAAAATATAAATTTTCTAAAAATAGAAAATCATCATTATCAATGGAAATAACCTAAGTGGATTAGGAGCTTTAAGAACAAGGATTGTGCAAAATTTTCAAAAATTCTAAAAATAGCAAGCTCCTAACCCCACCTGCTAAAAATAGAAAGTTCCAGATTTCAGTGCAGAAAGTTGTTGTAGCTCCATTTTCACTCATCTTGTTGATTTTTGGAAACATGAAGTTAAAATTATTTAGTGTGGAACCTATTTCAACCCTTTTCACTGAGTATTCATGTGTGTGTGATAGTGATTTCACTCACATGGACCTAGAAGACCTAAAAATAGGATGCTCGGAGGACCAAGAGAGCCTGTGAAGAGAAAATTTTCACAAGGATTGTTTGCAAAGGAGGCCATCCTTTGTTAGTAAAAAGTACATAATTGGTCTTAGCATGTGCTCAACATTATGAACCTGATTCCATAATAGTAAGGGTGGATGAAAACTCCATCCTTGCAGTGCTTACCCTTAAGGGCATCTCACAGTGTATGCAGATTCCAATTAGTAACAATATGGTCATAATCTCAAAAGATTTTACATCTCATGAATGGAAAAATACTGAATCATACCTCCAAGGGCCTCACACTCTGATCATGGTCAAAACAAGGAAGGAAACCCTCACATATGCCAAAAACCTTGTCAAGAAGTGAGTTTCATGAGGGTTACTCAGATGCAATCATCTTGTTAAGTAGGGTAATGGGTGAGGAGACAACAAAGTAATTTTCAAGACTAGATGGACCAGTCCATCCTCATTGCCACTAAAGGGAAACCAAGTGGTATATTGGGGATAAATCATAAGTGACAACATTCACCATCAATTTCTCCAGTTACCTGTTATAAGAAATTTCACAATGACCTCATATTTGGTGTATGCTCTCACAAGCACAAGACAATTCAAAGGCCTAAATCTCACTCCAAATGTTTCTCAGAAAGCATCAGCCTTATGAAAGGTACCCTCAACTCACTCTCAAGGAAATTAATCACCATTTTTCCAAGGTGAATGATGCATTCACCGTGTTCATAATCTAACTTTTGGAAGGCAACCTAGAGCTAAGGTTATCCTCTCAAGCTAAACAATGATCAATAGGTATGATGATACTTTTTTACAATAGGTTTTGGGATTTCAATCTCTCTCCTCACAAATGGTATATCTCAGTGAGAAGATAGTGATGTTTGAGTTGTCTGAGAGTGCAATCATTCCTAGAGTTTAACCTACAATAATGGACATCTTCCCATGGATCCAAGAATTAATTGGAAGTGAGATGAGAATAGTGCAATAGGAAATGAGTATTAGAATTTAAAGCCATCTCAAATATTGTAAAGGAAAAATGGGGTAAGAAATGATATGTAACTTCTCTGACTTTTTCATCGTTGTTTTTGGCTAATAAATATGTAGAAGTTTCCTGACCTAAGGTGGATAAATCCCATTGAGGACATGACTCACGAATAATATGAAATGAAAAATTCCTTTGGTTTAAGAAAACACATGAAGGGGATGCACATTTTTTCAAAGATTTTTCTTCCCATTCATTTTCAAGGAACTAAGAGTACAAACAAAAAATTGAGCAGTTGGAAGAACATTTGAAAATCCTCACTTTGTTTATTTAGTCATTCATGGATCCAAGTTACAATTCCATCTCTCCCTACTAAGGAATGTTACTCCTATAATAGTAAATTTTACCCTATAACAATAAAAAAGGCTCAAGGTCATTCCATGCAAGGAAGAGATAATGATTGATGGGTTGATAAGATTCTTGAGAAAGGTAAACCTCTGTTGCCTAAAATCCTTTCACTGTTCGAGTTTGTTCTTTCTACCATTATGAAGGTAAAGATGAGTAGGTATGAAATTAAAAAGAAAAAGGCTCATTGGGACAAAGTGTTTCCATTGGTGATGGAAATTGGTAACCTTGACTCTTTTGTGTTGGTGGGAAAAAATGTGTTTAATTATATAACTCAAAATATGTACCTAATTTGGTCTCGTACATTGGTTTCCAGATATGAAATGATGGAAAATTCTCTTAAAGATCTTGATTCTTGTGAAGAATCACTTCAAAAATTCTAGAAAACATGAACAATGGAGTGCAGAAACTTGGAGAGACTCCTAGTGAGTGAGAATTCATTATGGAAGACATTTTGAAGGCCATTTGAGGAATTGGTCAGGAAAGAAGTAGGAGATCCCTTTTCATTCAATAAGGACACTTGGAGTATTTAGTAGAAATCAGGTGTACAATTTCCAATATTGGTAAGGATCATCAAATTTGGTTCAATCAATTGTAAAAACATTAACATCCCTTTTAAAACTTGGATCAAGGCACTGAGCTTCGTGCATATCCCTCAAGCAGAGAAAGTGGCACCTGCAACATCACGCTTTAGACAAGGAGTTAAAAAATGAAGAAAATTTTCCATGTACATTACCACAATTTCATTAGAAGGTGTCTCTTCATCAATGAATGCATCATCTCCATCAACATGATCTTCTCCCCCTCTCATTCTCTCCTCCTTCCTTTCTCTCTCATGTTTTTAATATTCATTGGGAAGGTACTTTTAACCTTTTTGTCTTATTCACTTAAATGTGATGCTAAGTTCAACATTGTAATGAGTTACTTTTAATTAATGAAAAGGGCTGACAATTTCTTTACCTAGGAATATGTATGGTCATAAGTGGTAATGTGTAGGTGTAAATTCATATGGGGGGTAGATGAAGAGGTCTCTTTGTATAGCTATATATTTGGAATAATTCCTCATTATAAAGGATTTTCAATTATGAGTCTCTAAGTAAATAAATATTGCACTAACTAAGATACAAGAAAAATATTGCATTCTTCTATTTCCTCTTGTCTATTTTCCTCTATTTATTTACATGACCAACTTTGTACACTTGATAATCTTGTAAAACCAAGGAAGGTGTTAGTTCTTTTGATCAATGAATTAATAGAAATATTTGTATGTGATTTTTTTATCTTATCTTTTTCTTGAAGTTGGGTTCTTCCAATTGATTTTAGAACTATTCTAATTAATGGTGTTGAAAACTATAAGTTCCTATCAACAAAATTAAACCTACTTCCCCACATCCTTACTCCCCTTTACCATCTATCTCTCACTAAGAAAATTACTCCCGTACACTAAGTGCAAAAAAAATTTCACAGGTCTAGTGGAGTATTCATGTGTGATCCACATCTTCAAAGTCACCTCATATTTTATTTCTTGAATTCAATAAATGCAATCCTCCCCATTACCAAGAGGAGGGACTTAGTCTGAGAACATTGTTGAAAATACACTAATGTTTCCTTGTGACAAATTATTTTACCAACATGTGTGTAAGTTTTATCTTTCCTCTTATGAATTAATAAAAGGGTTATTTTTATCATGTTTTTATATGCTCATATTGCAAGTTAGTATGTTTGTGTGGATTTTATGGGTTATATGTTCTAATGAAATCATTAAATCAACCCCCTAACTATGAATGCATCGCAAACAATTATTTTAAATTCATCTATGACATAAATTAAAACCTCTTATAAAAATTGTAAAACAAAAAGTGTCCGTTTTTATTTTTCATTTTCCAAAATATTTTAAATCAATTTTTTTAAAAGTTTAAATTTTTGGAAAATTCATATGAAGCAATATGACATAATTTGAATCACTTGCATTTTCGCTAACTTTTCCACTAAAATTTTGACAAAAATAGCATCACAAAATAAAAAAACTATTTAGCATCAACATGGTTGATAAAATAGCATCACACAAACTATTATGTCATGCCTAAAAATTATTTATGCATAAATTTAACACTAATAGTGATGCAAACACCTCAAAATAAATTAGTGAATGATTGAAATGATGACCCAATTATTTCCTATTCTCTAAAATATGTTGAGAATCATGTTAGAAACTCTAGAGATGGGGTCTTTCCAATGGTCCATGCACTTTGCAGTAAAATTAATTTTGATATTATTATTTTCAAAGTTAAAAAATAAGCAGATACCCTTGGAAATTAGATCACAAATTTAGGGTCACATTTCTCTGAAAAACAATTTCTCAAGTTTAGAAAAATATTTTTTTCTCTACTAAGAGGTGAACCATAAGTCCAACAATGGGTAGGAGGTTCGCCTTGAGCAATCTAACAAATATGCAACAAATAATTGTATGACTATCACATATCTCTCTTAGAGTGACTTACTTGATGTTGTTAAAGCCTAATTACATACTACTAGTCATATGGTTCCTAAGTAAGAAAAGTACTAATTAACCCATGTCTTTGGCCACATTTTTTTTCTTTCTATTTCTCCTTTCAGTCTTACACCCTTACTTTCTCAGTCTACCTTTTTACTCTTGACATTTTTCATCCTAGACACCATAGTCCTCATCCCAAGACGCCAGCGATAGGTGCCCTCATCCCTTCTAGGCACCCTAGTCCCCTTTTAGTACTTTACTCACACTTTATGGGTCCTTTCTAGCCATTTGAGCATCTTATATTTTTGGTAGTCGGCCTTTTCGGGGTTAATTACAAAATTCAAGAAAAGGAATCATATAAATATAAAGTTATGTGATCATAATAAAGAACCAAGCACTAAGCATTAGCTATCACCACCTAAGGTTGCATCCATCAAGGAATCTAAGAGATCCATTGCATCCATACAACTCCATCATAAGGGACAAAGGGTTGGTTTTCTACATCACACTTCATAGGAGGAAATTTCATTCTATTCCATGCACACATTTATTACATTTTACATTTAGCTACTTTCTCGCTATCCAAGTGCGACACACACAAGAGAAACCTAGGGCATAATTCTCCATACACACAAAAAACTCCATTGGGTTTGAGATGTAGTGAAATGCTTAGTTGTAAGTTCACCATTATTGTGACAGTTGACAGTCTGACCCCTCATTTTACATCTTTCTTTTTTATGGATTTGATGTCTATTTAAGGGTTTTGTAGGTTCATTCTTCATTGCAGGTTTACAACGACCTGAGCGCAATCTTGGTGCGAATCAGAGTGATCAAAGGTGACTAAAGGAAAACACCTTCTGACACCTCAGAGGAGGTTTTCTGAGCATTTCCACAGACCCATGCACCCTAAAATAGTCTAGGGCACCCACAGGCAGCCCTTGTCCCTCTCTACAGGCACCCCAGTCCACTCTTGTATCCTCTTCCTATTCTCATTTTTCTGAGCTCTCAGTGTGACACTCCTTGCTTCATTTCTTTTCAGTTTATCCGACACTTGTGCATGCTCTCCAAACTCACGATGAATCAACTAAGGTCTTACCCTCTCTTGCAATTAGGGTTTCATACATTTATTGCTTAGTTTTCTTGGTGTATTTTTTGTACTTAATTATTCATTATTTACTACTAATCTTAACATTAATTAGGCTCATAATATTTACATTTTAGCTTAATCATTTTGGTGAACCTGTATCATTCGAATACTCTTGGATCCTCATTTTTCTTCTATCATGGTTCATAAAATTCCTCAAATTCTTTCCATCTGATTTACTTAAAATGCATCCAATGACTGCCAAGTTGACTTTCTACAAAAATCCTTAGACTCCACGTGTTTTCCTAAACATACATCACCAAACGAAATGAGTCCTATTTTCCATCATCTATCTGAATGACCCTAGCCTTCGTGATCCTCCATCCAATCAACCCATATTTGGATTCAATTCAATTTTTACATTCTTTATTTCAAGACAAATTTCAGGCTATGGAATCCATGATTGCATCCCTCAAATATGAAATCCAACATCTTAAGGATGCTTCTCAGGCTCATCTTTGTTCTCCTTCTACATCTCATCTTCATTTTATGTCTTCTACATGTTCTCATATTAGTGAGCCTCAAGTCTTGCCATTACCAGAGCCTCTCACATTTGATCACAATGTTAATCAACATGACATTCTTATTGAGCTCCTTAGTCATCAATTGACCACTTTACCATCTATGCAAGGGTATCCTCCTTACCGACTTACAAAATATCAAGGTCTTCCATATTTGCAATTATCATCAAATCAATGGACATAATGAAAATGATTTCTATTTTACAATGAAGAATCAAGCATCTTGAGTGACATCAAGGCTTTATCTCATTTGTTGCACAACATTATGTTGCATGCCCATCTACAAATTTAGCTACTACATCCAATGGGCTCCTAAATCTACTCCTTCTATGTCTAATGAGCATCATGCTATCACTTCTAAGGCGCCTTCTTTGATCATTCAAATGCCACCTATTCAATCCATTCAACTAAAAATCACCTCTCAAAATGGTCTCTTCTCCTCCACTCAAGTTATCTGTGCGACATTACCAAGTCACAACTAAGAAATCACCTCTCAAATTCTCCATCACCTCCTCCTACTAAGTCATCTACACTATTACCAAGTCAAATCATAAGCCACCTCCTACTAAAGCTTTTACAATTTAACTTGGCCTCCACTCAAGTCTTCCACTATTACTCAAATGAGCCACCATCATGTAAGGCCCCCCCTCCCCATTTTTCACCACTATAGAAACATACATCCTTATCACTTTATGTTCATTCATGCAACTACTCCTTCTACTGATGGTCAGGACACTTTTCAAACTCTTGTCACCACACACATAGTCCTAATTTGCTTCCACCACTCCACACTTCTTCAAATCTCGTGATAGGTGTCTTTCTCACATTCATTTCAATGATGACACACTCTTATGCATTTGTTCACACTTGACACATGTGCTTCAGTTCATACTTTGAGGGCATCCTATACACATGAACCTCACACACTCACACAATACACACACTTACATTCCTACACATTTTACACATTCTCACACATCCTTCTACCATTCACATATCACACATTATACACTACACATATTCACAATCACATATGTACACTTAGTCACATTACACATTTACTTCTACAATTATACTCACACTATCTAAGGGTATACATCATCATCACTTACTCGTTCATCATTTAACTCATCATAACATCTAGCTACATATTTCTTACATTATATCACTTTCTCTACACATTACTTCCATCCATACTATATCATTTTTAGTCCCATCAATCTTTCTTCATCTGGTCCATACTCTTGTGATATACACTTTGGGTACATCATCACATCTTTGCACCACCAATCATGTAAACCATTTCGTGATCAACTCATGACATCATTATCATTCTTATCATCACACATCATGATATATATTTTATGCTAAACAATCTCACACTTTCAAATCATCAACATCTTTTTGAACACATTACATAAACACATTACAATTCAAACCATTTCCTGATTATGCACTCTTGTTTATGATTCATGCTTGATTTTTGAGGGGGCATATAAAAATGAATCTCACTTCATGAATACACATCCACTCAGGGGGCACACTGCTCCTATCATTCACTCTGCATTCCATTCCTCATTCAAAACATACTGCATATCTTGGTTGCATTTACTCTTTCTTACTTCTGCTTACATGTACATCTTATTACACATGTTAGGTAGATATCTTATATGTCATTATCTTCATCATACACACATGCTCACTTACTTTCTAGTTGTGATCTATATTTTATAGATCCATTACATGCGACATGAATGCTTGGCGCAGTACCTATTACAAGTCCCACAATTGCTCTGGGGGCATCCACTTTTGTACAATATAGGTTATTGTTTCATTTTGTTTCATAGCACACTACTTTATCAGATTATACATGTTTTGACATACTTTTTATCTTTCTAACATAATAACGGGTGCTTCATGTACAATATTTGTTATGGAGGGCTATTTGCTTCCATGGTTGTCTTTTACACTGTTTGCTTTTGGTTGTCATTATTTTTGCCAAATTTTCCCTTTGTCTTGTGTGCACACTTGTTTGCTTATGGCCATTATGGCCTTGATTGTCTTGTGACATCGTGAGTGGTGTCCCATGTTTGCAACCCACTTTTCACGGTCTACATTGTCTTCTTACTTGTGTCTTAGCTTACACATTGTCTGCTTAGCTTACATTTAATCTTATACATGCATGTTTGTCTTTGCTTGTACTAACACTTGTCTCCTAGCCACTTGTTTGTGTGTGCCTTGGTTTCTACCAAGCACATTCCCTTCCCCCTACAGGGCACAGTTCAACACAATGATTGGTCCTCTTTTGGACCACATACTCCTTCAACGACGTTGCATGCACCCAAATGAGGGGGATATCATTTGGTGAATCAGTCACCCCATACAATGTTATACACAACATGGTACTGGTACAACACAATTTTAGAATTTCAAACAGGGCTCAGAATCATACTTTGGTCCTTAGCACAACAACCTTTCCTGGATGCCTGAAATAAGGGGTAATTACACAGTGATTGGTAGTTCAATACATCCTACAGAACTCCACAAACAATGGATTTTACAGGTCATATAGTCATTAGCACACATATTTATACACACAATCTGCAGTGTGTTCCTACATTTTAGGAAGTAGTTAAAGGATTGGAGGATGAAACTAGACTATTCTCCCTACACTTCTTCCATTTCATTGGCATGAGATCGCCAGAAAAAATCGTGCATTGAAATCATTTACAAGATCCCTATTTATACTCTTTCCTCATCATAGATCAGGTGCACACGTTCCTTTTTCACATTTTCAACATTTTTACATACTTTCCTCACACTTTTTAAACATATTTTGATTATATACATGGGTATTTGACTACTTGTTCATCTTCTCTTTTTATAGGTCTGTCCATATGGGAATCAATAGTCAACATCACAATGACAAACATCACACACAAAAATGACATCGTTGACATCAACAACAGGTACATCGTGATATCTACACATGCGTTTCCGCCTAGGTTCATTTTCATCACTTTTTGCACTTTCTCCTCCTTATCATCCACGCTTCACATTTTTATCATTCCATGCTTTGTCTAGTCCCTCGACACACTTTTCATCATCGATCTACATGGTTATCAGGTACACATATCTATCTACTTTATGTTACCAAGCTTTCCACTCACCAACATAAAGTGGGGGAAAATGTAGACAAAAAATCAAGCACTTTGGGTAATTATCTAGTCTTGATTGCATATTACTATTCATATGATTCCTAAGTAAGAAAAGTATTAATTAACCCATGTCTTTGGCCACCTTTCTTTACTTTATGTTGTTACTTTTCAGTCTTACACCCTTACTTTCTCAGTTTTTACTTTTTATTTTGGAGTCATTTGTCATCCTAGACACCAGGACGCCTAGCCAGGACCCTCATCCCCTCTAGGCGCCCTGTCCCCTTTGTACTTTATTCACACTTTTTGGGTCCTTTCTAGCCATTTGAGCATCTTATATTTTTGGTATTTAGTATTTTTAGGGTTAATTAAGAAATTCAATAAAATGAATCATATAAATATAGAGTTATGTGATCATAATAAGGGACCAAACACTAATCATTAGCTATCACCACCTAAGGTTCCATCCATCAAGGCATCTAAGATCTCCATTGCATCCATCTAGCTCCATCATAAGGGACACAGGGGTTGGTCTTCTACATCACACTTCATAAGAGGGAATTTCATTCTATTCTATGCACACATTTATTACATTGTACATCTAGATACTTACTTGTTATCCAAGTGTGACACGCACAAGAGAAACCTAGTGGCATAATTCCACACACACACACACATAACTACATTGGATATGAGATGTAGTGCAATGCTCAGTCGTAAGTTCACTATTGTGACAAGTGATACAACTAGACCCCTCATTTTAAATCAAAACAAAGTACACACACATAACACAACATGTACCGTGGTTCACCCAATGTGGGCTACATCCACCAAAGATAGAGATCTCAATATATATATAATGAACAAGAGTACAAACCAACTCTTCCATACAAGAGTACAATGCATCTCTCCAAGAGTATCTCCTCCTCCATATCTCTAAATGGATCTACATGAGTGCACTACAACCGTGCCTCCAAACCACCACCAAATCTCACATAACCAGGAACTACTGCATCTCTGAACTGTGCAACCAAGCTCTCATGTGAATCTATAAACAAGACCTCTCAAATGGGTCTACCAATGTGCAACCATAATTATGCACCAAGAATTAAGTCTCTCCTCCATCACTGCATCAACCTGTGCAAACAAGAAGACAACCTCCTCTACAATATCTTGGATACTATCATGTACCCGCAAGCTATCCAATGAGCTACAATAATATATCTCTATGGACCAAAAATACAACATGATCTCATGGATCTACAATACAATATCTCAAAACAACATGTGGATCTACAAGAAGAAACCCTATGTGCTTTGCATACTATGCAATCCATTACATTGAGACTATAAAATAAAAAGGAAATACATTAGAAGACATTACCCTCTTCTCACCATTCAGATGCACTTGCAATTTCCTTCTATCCAACTTCTCTCCATGGAAGCTTTGTCTTCATGTAACCTTTTTTTCTTTTCTTCTTCTTCATCCTCTCAACCAAGAGATTACATTCTTACTCAATGCTAATAGAATTCTAACCTTCTAACCCTAGCTTTCTAGCTTATATAAGCATATACAAACTTAGGGAAACTTATACTATGCATTTACAACCTTTAGATCACCTTTAAATCAAAGGTTGGATCTAATCCCGTGTCTAAAATAAAAACATCAAACATAGGTAACTGATGTCGGTTGCTTCTAGGTTGATCAATGTTGGTTCCTCCCAGGTGACCGATGTTGGTTTCTACCAATCGATGGTTACTGTGTAAACCTACAAGTTTATAAATCATGCTATTTGTGAAGAAATTTATCTCCACAACTCAACAATATCCCACTTGTAGATAAATGTTTGAACCTGTACTTATACATTACCGTCCTCTACATACTGTGAAGACCAACTATTCTTTACTTCAACAATTCTCTCAAAAATAGGAAGATTAAACCATCTTCTAAAACCAAGAAGATAACAAACCATGACTTACCATATACCTGCACGAAGCTACTACTGATCCGTGATACATGAGTTATCCATACATCAAGCTCCCACTGAATCATAACACCAAGCCTCTCATGCAACCAAGCCACCATGACTAACACACCTGTAAGAGTTCCCACTCAAACTGAAATGTTGAGCTTCAATCATAACCATAGTCCATACCTATAAAACCAACCATGTTCTCCAACCATCTATCCATGTCTCCATGCAACCACCAATGTAACTGACCAAATACAAGTCAAACTAGAATATGCATAAGCAAAACAAGATCCTGGGTAAAAACAACCCAAATGAGTTCTACATGTAACTAGTGGGTGATCCACAACACCTGCATAACTCAAAGAATCCAAACATGCATTAAATCCAACCCTGCATAAACAACTTACATGTCCAAGAAACCATATGTAGAAAAAATATCTATCATGGAGTAACATAGTAATAAGAGGAAATAAAAACATCCCTACTCATGCTCAAGGGCATCAAAACCATGCTCATAGGCATCTATGTGAAAAACAAATATCTACATCATCATAGACTCATAAAATAAAATCTATCCATATGTATAAACTCACCATGTACATCCATCCATATCACCAGGCTCTCCAAAAGCTCCAAGTCTCTCGCCGACTAACTCCAAGGCCACACATGAATCCTGTGCTAATCAATGTCAACAAAAACAACCATGCTAACCATGCTACTAATAACTAGTGCAAATACCAGAAAAAATGTCATCAACATACTACAAACCATCCAAGATGAAAGCAAACAAGGGAAACATCAATAAAATGTAAATACACACTGTTGTCACACTTGTAACCTGTAACAAACAAATTTTCCTTCTTTCACCCTTCAAACTCTAAAACATTTATCTCTCTTCTTAACCCAGTTGAACAACCATCAATTGCCATCCCATAAGGATATCCAGGCACTACAAAATAAAACTAGAAGTGATGTCACCATGCACTAAACATAAAATACCTGCAAAAATGTGACTGTCCTCCAAAACAACTTGTGCCTCATGCCACTCTGAATAGTAGTATTCTCCTCTCACTCCACACATGCATATGTGTCCAACCTACAATGCCAACAACCATGGCTTAGCTCCCACTCAACACGAACTCCCCTACACTGTCTCTAATCACCAAGCTCAAAATCTCCAATATATATCAGTGAGAAATAAAACAGATGAAAGAAAATATAAAACTGATTCCCTTCTTATCAAAGAATACTTCTACATCACAAAAGTTTGGACTTCTTGTGAAGTAGGCTGAACCACCTTCTTTTCATCCATGTGTACTCAACATCTCCCATTACCCGCAACTGTGTCTAAAACATGACTTTTCATTTGAGGATCTCATCCTTAGACTAGATACCCTTGTCCTCAAGATTCCAACACATTCCATAAATAAATTTCATACTCACCAAATATCCATGGTGCATATTTTACTAGTGTACACAATCCAAACATAATACCAGTTGCTTCAAACGAAAGAAATAAAACATGAACCGTATAGAGATACCTGAATTTGACCCAAGTCTCACTAGACTCACAGAGCCAACTCCATCCTCTTTATGATTCAAACATTGAAGTGATCTACTATGTTTCTACCTATACACTTTATGCAAGAAACAAGCACCTCCAAAATAAGACACTGAACCATGCATGCCCTCTTTCTACTCCGCAACAAAACTCAATACAAACTTACTATGACAGAGACCGACCTTGTTCCAAACTGACCAGTATCGATTCCCCTGTGACCGATGTTGGTTCACTGACCGACGTCGGTGCTACTGGAGTTGAACACAACACCATAAATTGGAATAGTACACCATACTAGGTGCCTACTCTACCAAAGTCTGATAGTTGTGCTGAGCCAGTCATTTCAAGAAGCACCCAAATCTTGCACAAAAAATTTACATTAATAATACATGCAATAAAACAACACCAAGATGAAATACATCACCTTACCAACACCAAGACACTCACCCGCATCTTAAATTGAAGTACTTACCTCTCTGATGGAAGCCCGTCTTCATTCTGTGCTATTATATTCTGCCTCTCTAATGAAGCATGTGCATCTAACTACACCAAGGATGCATAATTGCTCCTCTATCTCTTACTCAAATCTACAATCCCAAACATGCATGTGCTACCAAAACATACAAGCACTGCAATACCAAGATAATAAAAACCATACCTCTATAATCCAGATCTGCAATCTGACCAACATGCATGTGCCTCCAAGAACTAGGGACACCTCAGCAATCAAGACACATTCACTATATCTTCTTAAATTCTTCAGATATGTGATTTTTTGTTTAAACAGGTCGCCGACACCTGTGTCCAACTAACCAACCACGGTCACCCTGCCGACATCGGCTAAGGAACGATCCCGACATCGGTATGGCATATCGACATCGGTCACTATCATTTTATAGCAACCTTACATTTCTAACTCCCACTTGATATTTAATATCTCCCTGCGATTTATACATCAAGCAAAACAAAACCCTGCTCTCATACACCTATCAGTAATACCACTAACAAAACCCTGAAGAAAACCCTTGCTCTGAAAACTAAAGCCATCGCTCTGATATAGGTTTTGGGAATACTATGTGTAAGGGATAGTGTGCTATGATTCAATAACAAACCAAATCATGCACATACGGAATTATACAATTCCCCAAAATCTACAGCAGTGGAAACATATACTAGAAAATCCAAATCAAAACAAAGTACACACACATAACACAACATGTACCACTGTGGTTCACCCAATGTGGGCTACATCCACCAAAGATAGAGATCTCAATATATATACAATAAGAACAAGAGTACAAAACAACTCTTCTATACAAGAGTACAATACATCTCTCTAAGAGTATCTCCTCCTCAAAATCTCTAAATGGATCTACGTGAGTGCACTATAATTGTGCCTCGAAGCCATCACCAGATCTCACATAAGCAGGAGCTACTACATATTGCATCTCTGAACATGTGCAACCAAGATCTCCTGTGAATCTACAAAACAAGACCTCTCAAATGGGTCTACCATGTTTGTATGTGGGTAATGTGCAACCATAACTGTGCACCAAGAAGTAAGTCTCTCCTCCATCACTGCATCAACCTGTGCAAACAAGAAGACAACCTCCTCTACAATATCTGGACACTATCACATATCCACAAGCTATCCAATGAGTTACAATACTAGATCTCTATGGACCAACAATACAACATGATCTCATGGATCTACAATACAAGATCTCACAACAACATGTGGATCTACAAGAAGAAACCCTATGTGCTTTGCATACTATGCAAGCCATTACATTGAGACATAACAATACAAAGGAAATACAGTAGAAGACATTACCCTCTTCTCACCATTTAGATGTACCTATAATTTCCTTATGTCCAGTTTCTCTCCATGGAAGCTTTGTCTTCATGTAACCTTTTTTTATCTTTCTCTTCTTCTTCATCCTCTCAACCAGGAGATTCAACATGCAATAATACTTAATGCACATAGATTCTCACCTTCTAACCCTAGCTTTCTAGCTTATATAAGCATATACATAACGTTCACTGTTATGAATTATAAAATTCAAACACACGTTCAAGTTTTAATAATTGTTCTCTGCCCAAACAACACAGTTTGGATCACACAATTTCTTTTTAAAACGAATGTTCCCTGTTCGCATATTTACAATATGGAACACACATTCAATGCCATTCAATCTTATAACAGATTCTATATGCTGCTGTAAATGACTCGAGGAACTACCGATCTTCCATTTTCATGGCTCGGAGTTTCAACGATCCTTCATTTCATGACTCGGCAACAACCGATCCTTCATGTTCATGACTCGGCAACAACCGATCCTTCATGTTTGTTTATGCATAGTATATTATATATACCTGTTCTCATAACCTTCCCCGGTTATCGAAGTGATCCATTTAAGAAGCCTATCTGAATATCTGTTACTGATATTCATCTGACATCCTGCATCTTAAATTAAGTGATAAGGACAACGCAACCAGCAATTGCGATACTTTGGCCAAAGATTTTCACATGCTTTGCATGATCATATTCCTGGATGTGATACACATCTACGGAATACGTCCTTCACTTCACTTCACCTGTTATCTAGAATGGTCTTTCCTGGTTCCTACCAGTCCTCATCGTTTAAGGTCAGTTTTAAACTTTCAATTTTCCAATTAGAATATGAACGAATATAAGAAGGCACTCCTGATAACTAAAGATACGCAGACATACGGTGTCGTTACCCCACGACTCCGTGTGTCTAATTATCTTTAGTATTCCGGAGTCACTCCGTATATCTGATCATACTCTATCCCCTGCTAAGAATTACACATTCAGCCTATGTATTCTAAATGTTTTAATTCGGGAGGGCATTGCTATATGTCAGCTGCAACATTGTGTCGTCATGAAGACCCCGTCTTCATGAAGACACCTTGCTGTAGCTGGCGTATGCCAATGTCCTACAGAATCCTCCCATCGAGAATACACATCCTGCTCAAGTGACTTAGATACGATTTTAATAATTAAAATCAACTTTCAGCATCCACGCTGATCCCTTGATCCTCGTTTCCGTTACAGTTGTACAGGGCTAAGAGGGACTATATCCGTCCATTATCTTACTATGCATCTTCTCCTTCGTATCGAAGGGCTGCATTTCCTTACTTGGTTCACTTCTTAATCATTGGATTAAGCGGTCCGTGCCGACGGACGTGATAAGTTTAACCTATTAAACTTAGCCAAGATTTTCTCAACTGCAACTAAATTCAGAATATTAACTTATTAGACGTCATTCAACGAGGTCTAAATTCCCGAGAAATGTATTCATTTGTTCTCCTTAACGTTATATAGTTAAGGTCCATTAGTTATGGATATATTATCCTATATCCTTTATTCTGAATTTATCAAACGGGATCATTAATGGAGTTCGAAAGCGAAGTTCGATTACTCCGAAGTTGAATTGATATTCCTTAGCTCCTAAGCTAATCCTGAATACCTTCCGATTATGGAATCATATTCTTCTTAATCCTTTTTAATGTCAATTAAAAATTCATCTTTACCCAAGTATGAACTAATTGCATTTTTCAACTTAAAAGTTGCATTTAAGTAAGAATAGATATCAATTTCCATTTAGCATCCATCCAAGGACAAATAAACAAATCCAAATCAAGAAATAACATTATATTTCCAAATTAGACAACAAAATCAAACTGATATAGCTGTTGAAAATATCACACTTGTAATTGTATTCAATATTTCAAGTCATAATCTGTACATTTGCCAATCCAGCTGATTGGGCATAGTTTATACAAAACATCCATACAACTCATGGACAGAAGAATATATTTTCTTCTTTTCACAATTCCTCGAAGAGGAATAAAAGCAACAATTACAATTCATTTTACAGCCAATCAAGAAGCATCAGAAAACAGCCATGTCTTCATTCTAATCAAATTCCATCTGCAAAATGAATTGCACGGGTCAGTTCAATGAACTGAGCATATTAAGCACTTATCCTTAAAATAAGATGCTTCAACTAACTGTCTCAATAAAAGAACCCTGCTTTTATGAAACGACAGTTAAACATCAATCACGAAATAGGCACAAAAGAAAGATCAGCATAACAACTGAACTATCAAAAATATCATCACAATCAGCCAAGGAACTGCTGTCCCGTTTCCACATAATCATTACAAGTATCAATTCACAATATTTGTAAAGTTAGGAATACAAGTAGCTTACTGCCTATATAGCATACAGTTATTCTTTCCACGCCTTTCATTAATAACAAATGCAAAGGATGAAACTAACTGAAATATAAATTCATTACTTTCCTTTCAGTTCATGAATCATATTAAATTCAAAGCAATCAAGTACAGACAAGAAAGCGAACAGCAATGCATATAGTTGCTCCCATCTAAGCACTATAAAATTCATTATTCACGAATTCCAGATTTCCAACTGAATGAAAGAAGAAAAGATCATTTTTCCAAGTCATTCATTCATATCTCTATTTCTTTCCACATGACTGTCCTAACAGTGGAATCCAAACGAAAGACAAATCAAGATAACAGTTCAGAGTGAAACTTACAAAATCCATTCGGAATTCACTTTCCGGCAGCAAGAATAATTTCGTTTATAATCAGCTTTAAATGAAAACAGGGAAGAATTCATCATAGAACAAGCAATATCAAGATGCAGACTATGTATTTACTGTACTAGAAGATCCCATACTTCTTTCACTGTATTGTTAACCAAACAAACAGTTATACAATCACGCAATCACTTACTCATATGACTCTTTATATCCATGAACGCATACAGTTCATAATAACAAATTACACATTGTTGTTACCTACAGCGAAACCAAATTCTTATGCACCGTAAAGCTCCAATATTATTTTCAGAGTCAAAAATAGCAAAAGAGAAGAATTCATTCCCTATAATTTCATTAAGAAACAACCATTTTGTTCAAAACGAAATCAAACACCCAACCCGTGTTCATCTTAAACAAGAAAGCTCATTATAAAGATAACAGAACAGTCGTTCTTATCGAAAAACAAACTCTCATAGCCTGTACCGTTTCAATCCAATACCACAAACAACGCATATTCAATTCGAGTTCCTTCTCGATCAACTGTTAACTCAAAAAAAATAGCAATTTCCATTTTCTAAATGAGGTACAGCTCTTAAAATATAATATTCAATTGTCAATACCTCTATAAAAGCAAACCCGCACCGGGTGTTAATTGCATGAGCTCGGTACAGCCAGAGCAGACTCAGAAGACAAGTTAGATCCCAAATTTTCCATTTATTTCCACAAAAATCAAATCAAGTTCGCATTCTCCAGATAGTTCAAACAGAAGGACAACCCTCAACTATAAGACGCAATGAAATCAATTTTTCCATTACAGTATAAAGAAATATAATCATTCTTTGCACAGAATACAATCAAGTTGTAATTGTGTCAACAGTCCGTATAGGAAGACCAAACAGCATTATAAAACACAGTGAAACCACCTTATTCTCTCAACAAGGAGAAACGAAATCCATTGATAACTTAAGAAGGAAAAACAGTTATCTTTTTCCTACTTCACGAATACCCAATACGTATTCGTTTAGTTCCTACTCAAGAAAAGGTACAGCAATGATAATATTGCTAATACTTCATTCAGTTCGAGTTCAATTACTCAAAGGAAACCCGAATGCCACTTCCATCCAAAATCCAAAACAGTACAAGGAAAAGGATCTACTTTCTTAAAGAAAACTTCAATAAGAACTACTTCAACAACTATTATTCCCTTCCATCCAGTTCGTTAGCAATAAACGATTGTTTCAATAGTGAAAACAACTCATAATAAGTGTACAGTCACAAGATACATACGATGAATTTCCCGTTACAGTCAAACGTCCAGCACACAGGAAGGTACATCATTCGAGAAATACAAAGACAATTAAACTCAGCAGTCAAAGACAATATTTCTTATTGTTTCCAAAATGACAGCAAGATTCAATGAAACCCAATTCATAGCAATATACACGGCTGTATCTCCACTTCCTTTTTTTTTTTACATGCAAGGACAGTTCCCAATACAATAGCAAGAAAAGATTACATTTAAGGAAACAATTTCACTATAAGGAACGAATACACAGCCTGTTCCCAATTTCAAACAACACGAACAGTGAAAGAAATATCCATTTCAAACCACCATACAGTCAACAACCATACAGTAATTCATTTCCAACTTGATTCGAGCAAAAACAAACTCAAAACCGAGCAACCAGAAGCAAATCTTCTTATCATTTTCCAAGAAAAGAAAGCAAGAACCAACAAAATCCAAGTCAAATCGACTCGACAGCAATCACGCAATCCAAACCCAAGAGCAGGGTTGTTTTAATGAGACACTTAAACAAAGCAAGAATTTTTAAAGAGAAGGGCTTAACATGCTTGTAATCTCTTTTCCAGAACTCGAAGAAAACTTCGTTTGCCGCGTTTTTCCTTCCACAGAGACAGCACAAACTCTCCAACACTTCTTTCTTCTTCAGGCTTAGCAACAGCCTCGAAATCTCTAAGAAAATGTCAAATTCCAAGAGCTGGTTCGACTGAACCAGGCAGAAAAACCAAATGCAGAGCAACTTTGCCAAAACCAAATCGAAACAATGAAAAATCAAATTCCCTCATGCAGTTTCCAAGGCGAGCTGGTCGCGAGGACCAAAACAATTAATGCAATTAAGGCTCTGCCTTTTTTCCTTACTTCCCACGCCACCGCCACTTGAGTTGGCAAACTTTAAATTTCAAATTTCCATGCAAAACTGAATTTGGCTCTATCTCCAAATAGATGCCTCTATTTCCTACCTGCCCCGCCAAAACTGGCGCTGTCCACGTATGGACTGTTTATTAAATGCCAATGAATGCCCCTTCCCATCCTTATCCCTTTCCTTCCAAGGGTCTGCGCACCCCTTAGATTAGGATTAGTTTAGGTTGCATATAGTATTCAACCTAGGTCTTAGTTTAGCCTTAGGTTATTAGGGCTTAGGTTATTTTCCCCCCTTTTTTTTTTTTTGTAATTTAAAAATCCACTTAGGATAGTAGTGTAGGATGCATGTTAGGACTTAGGATTAGTTTAGGTTTTAATTCATACTAACCACTAACACTAACAACTTCCATCCAACCTCCCTACTAACATTCACGTTAATGCAGAGCAGGACGTTCCGTCCTTCAGATTACGTGCCAAGGCCACCCGTGTCCAAGCATTTCTTGCCTCACGAGGTCCCAAGTTCGACAGTACAGGGTTCAAGAATCGAACCCCTGTCTTTGGCATCTACGTGCTAGCTGTTCACACCTGCAATCAGGCGCTGCACGTTCATAACAATCTCGGGTTTGGTTCAAGTGTGAATCGACACAGAAATCACAAGAGGACCTCAACATACTTGAATCAATGGAATTGATTCAAGGTATGCTGTCAATCAGCAAAGAGAGTTTAGCAAGTATACGACAATTTGTCGTCACATCAGCAAACACACAAGTACAATATTTTCTGTCCCATGCAATAAATCATAGCATACAAGAATCCAAGTTAGCAACACATTCTCTTAAGATCAGAACATATCTTAACATGTTTGCCTTCATTTCAGCAGCTATAACAGTATGTAAAACATTCACCAAGTTAACATACAAAATCAGAGTGTTACATTCTTCCCTCCTTAAAGAATCATCGTCCCGATGATCAGATTAACAAATCAAGGAGTTCCTAGGACAAAGTTCAGTTATTGTCCTTTCATTCATAAGTTCATACCAAAAACAGATTCTCTCTTAAAAACAACGTTTTAAGACAACTGTACAATAGACTAATAATTGTCTAAATTTGGTAGAATTATCAGTTCTCTGAATTTCAAATTCAATTAAACAGGTGTGGAAAAGTAGATCTCATTTCTTCGAGATTCTCCCAAGTTGCACTTTCTTCGCTGAACTGGTCCCACTGGACCTTACATTGGTTCACTTCGCGATTTCTCAAGTACAACTGGCGAGTTCCCAACACTCGAATGGGCTTAACCACGATTATTCCTGGGTCTTGGACCTGCAAGGAATTCCAATTTAGCACATGTGATAAATCTGTCACGTATTTCTTAAGCAAAGAAATATGAAAAACATCATGCATTTGAGACAAAGCAGGAGGTAATGCTAGACGATAAGCTACAGGGTTGATTATTTCAATAATTTCAAAAGGTCCCACGTAACGTGGCGACAACTTGGCAGCCTTGCCAAAAGTTATGGAGCTCTTTTTCGGCTTCACCCGAAGAAAGACCTTCTCTCCCAAGTTTATAATGCCTGTCAACCCGCTTCAAGTCTGCATAGCTCTTTTGCCTATTGGCAGCCTCCTTTAGATGTTCCCGAATCATTTTGATTTGCTGTTCCATTTCCATAAGGATTTCTGGCCCAATTACCTCTCTGTCCTCAACGCTGTCCCAGCTGACAGGGGTTCTGCATTTTCTTCCATACAATGCTTCAAAGGGCGCCATTTTTAAAGAGGCATGATAGGTGTTATTGTAAGCAAATTCTACCAGCGGAAGGTATTCCTCCCATTTATACTGCTGGTCCATGCAATACATCCTTAACATGTCCTCTAAAACCTGATTAACTCTCTCAGTCTGTCCATCCGTTTCCGGATGATATGCAGAACTGAAGTTTAATTTAGTCCCCAAGGCCGCATTAAGCGTTTGCCAAAACCTTGATGTCATCCTCGGATCTCTGTCCGATATGATTAATTCCGGTATTCCATGCAACCTGAAGATTTCATGTACAAATCTTCTTGCTAGCACTGGTGCATCGTCCTTCAAATTACCAGCAATGAAGTGTGCCACTTTGGTCAATTTGTCGACTACAACCAGGATAATGTCATGCTTATTTCTTGACATAGGCAATCCTTGAACGAAATCCATCGTTATCACTTGCCATTTATACTGCGGAATGCTGTGGGGATACAATAATCCAGCGGGGTGCATATGTTCCGCCTTAACACGCTGACATTCCAAGCAGTGTGTTACAAACTCTACCACATCCTTTTTCATTCCCTTCCAAAAATATTGCTGCTTAAGATCAGCGAGCATTTTTGTAATGCCAGGGTGTCCAGAAAAAGGTGAATTATGGAATTCAGTTAACAATTTCCCTCTTAAGTCATTTGCCACAGGTATATATACCCTGTTTTCGAACCTCAGAACTCCTTCATTATCAAAACGGAATCCCTTATACCTGATGTCCTGCGGGTCTGCAGCAAGTGCTGATTTGACTTGCTGGAAATAAGGATCTGATTCCAAGGCATCTTTCACCTCATCCTTAAACTGAGTTCTTAACGTTATAAGAGCAGAGATATGCTTCCTTCGACTCAAAGCATCTGCTACTCGATTTTCCTTGCCCTTAATGTAGCTTATATCAAAATCATACTGAGACAGAAATTCTAACCATCTTCGCTGCCTTGCATTCAAATTTGGCTGAGTGAAAATATACTTCAGCCCCAGATGGTCTGTTTTTAACTCGAAGGGCTTGCCTAAAAGATAATGCCTCCACATTTGAAGTGCATGAACAATGGCAGCGAGCTCAAGATCGTGTGGAGCATAGTTCTGTTCATGTAACTTAAGCTTTCTGCTTTCATAAGCGATGACATGGTTATTCTGTAACAGAATACCTCCAAGGCCTTCTCCTGAGGCGTCCGTTACAACCATAAAATCTCCATTTGGATCAGGTACAGTCAAAATAGGTGCTGTAGTTAACTGTTCCTTTAACTTTTTAAAGGCAGATTCACATTTGTCTGTCCAGACAAATTTCTTTTCTTTCTTTTGCAGCGAAGTGATTGGGGCAGCAATTTTTGAAAAGTCCTTAACGAACTTTCGATAATATCCAGCCAAGCCCATGAAGCTCCTCACTTCGTGCACGTTCTTAGGCGCAGGCCACTCCGTTATAGCTGTGATCTTTGAAGGGTCAACAGCTATCCCATTTTTGCTTATAACGTGTCCCAAATAATGCACCTCTGCATCATAAAAGGAACATTTGGACAGTTTGCCATACAACTTCCTCTTTCTTAAGATTTCCAGCACTATCCTGAGATGTTCTTGGTGCTCTTCGACATTTTTAGAGTATATAAGAATGTCGTCTAAGAATACAAGCACAAACTTGTCTAAGTATTCTTGAAAAATATTGTTCATTAGATTCATGAAGGCGGCAGGTGCATTAGTCAGCCCAAAAGGCAACACCGTGAACTCATAATGCCCGTACCTCGTTCTAAAAGTTGTTTTATGAATATCTTCTTCCTTTATTCTCAGCTGATGGTACCCTGATCGCAGATCTATTTTTGAATAAACTGATGCTCCTCGCATCTGATCAAACAGATCATCAATCCTAGGAAGTGGGTATCGATTTTTAATAGTTGCTTTGTTCAGCATTCTGTAATCAATGCACAGCCTCAAAGTGCCATCCTTTTTCTTTACAAAAATTACCGGCGCTCCCCAAGGTGAGACGCTCGGTCTGATCAGCCCCTTAGTCAGAAGTTCTTGTAACTGAGCCTTCAGCTCTACCAACTCAATGGTAGTCATTCTATAAGGTGCCTTAGATATGGGTTCCGTTCCTGGTTTGATCTCTATTGCGAAGTCAAACTCACGTTTGGGCGGAAGACCTGGCAATTCCTCCGGAAACACATCACGAAAATCCCTCAACAATGGATATCTTTCCATGAAATCATTATCTTCTTCTGTATTTTCTGTCATTTTTACTGCATACAAAGTGCAGCCTCTGTTTTTAGCCCTCTTTAGTTGCATAGCCGTCAGTTTCCTAACTGCAACTTCCCGTTTTACACCTTGAATGACTGCTGCTTTCTGCAGGTCATCCAAGCAATAGATTTGTTTTTCATAACAGTCAACCTTTGCCTTATGTTCAGCCAACCAGTTAACTCCAATAATGATATCATATGATCCTAGAGGAGTGACATACAAGTCAACTTCGGTGGAGAAACTAGGCAGATCAAGAATTGCCCCAAAAAGGCACATTTCGACTGTATGGACAACATTATTCCCATAATGCACTGTCCATGTTTTATCCATTCTTGCAGCCTTTCTTTTTAATTTCATAGCAAGTTTAGCAGAAATAAAACATTCTGTAGCTCCAGTATCAAAAAGTACAACTACAGGTTTACCGAATAACTTACCCGTAACTTCTATGGGCGTCACTTGCTTTTCAGCTTGTCTGTTAGCCACTGCAGCATGTATCCTATGCTGCTGTCCGCGATCATCCTTCTTCAGAGGACAGTGATTCGCATAGTGGTCCTTTCCACAGTTGAAGCATCCTCCAGCTGGCCCTTTTCTAGGCTCAAATTTGTTACCAGCCTTGAAGTTATCATTCTGGCTTCCATAGGACTTCTGTCCAATGCCATTAACTTTTGTGAAGCTGTTCCGCACGCTATTTACAGGTCTGTTCATCACAGGTTTCTTGTTGTTATCTACAACAATTTTGTTTTTCACACCAAACCTTTTCCAAGGTCCCCTTTTTGGTGCAAGAGACGAAGAAGGATTGGGAATCTTCTTCCTTATCTCTTCCCTGTGAGCAGATATTGCTCTCAATTTCTGTTCCTGTCTGATTGCCTTTTCGACAACTCCATCCATGGTGGTTGGGCCGTGGACATCCACTTCGCCACCAATGATGGGATTCAGTCCCATTATGAATTTCCGTATTCTGAACTTCTCGTCAGCTTGGTACTGCGGCACATACTTAAGGAGTTTAGTAAACCCTTCCCAGTATTCCGTCACCGACAGCCTTCCTTGCGACCAGTTCTGAAATTCAGTCATTTTCCTATCAAAATAGAGTTGAGGCAGCCATCGTTGCCTAAAATAACCCTTAAATTGATCCCAAGTTATGTCTGATTCGACAATATTCAGCTCAACCTTACGGTTGTCCCACCATGATGATGCTTCATGAGAAAGCTGATATGCTCCCCATATCGCTTTAGTCTCTTCAGAGAAGTTTCTTATTGCAAAGTATTTCTCCATTTCACTGAGCCAGTTCTCAGCTCCGTCCCCAAGAGTTGTTCCATCAAACTTTGGAGGACTTATTCTCTTTATATCATTTGTAAGTTCAGCTGCTAATCTTGCCCTTTTATTTTCAGGGGGATTAGGAGCAATTACATTATTATCATCAACACCCGGATTCCCTCCGTTGATGTTGTCCACAGGAGGCAGCTGATCATTTATTTCAGCTTCATTCCCCTCCTCTTCATTGCCCATTGACTGCTGTTCCAGTACAGTCAAACGATCCCTCGTATCAAGTAGGGCAGCAAGGATTTCATCCAGCTTTTGGGCAGTTGCTGCTTCTCCACCCTGTAACGGGTTATTCGCAGCATTCCCTCTTGTCCTGACCATTTTCTATTCAATAAGAAAATGTAAACCTTATTAATTTCGTGGACTCATTAGGTCCAAGAGCTGCAACCTTCAACTCTGATACCAAGATGTAACATCCTCATTTCAAAATACCAGAACAAGGGATTTTTTTTTTTTTTTTTTTTTTGATAACGTTCACTGTTATGAATTATAAAATTCAAACACACGTTCAAGTTTTAATAATTGTTCTCTGCCCAAACAACACAGTTTGGATCACACAATTTCTTTTTAAAACGAATGTTCCCTGTTCGCATATTTACAATATGGAACACACATTCAATGCCATTCAATCTTATAACAGATTCTATATGCTGCTGTAAATGACTCGAGGAACTACCGATCTTCCATTTTCATGGCTCGGAGTTTCAACGATCCTTCATTTCATGACTCGGCAACAACCGATCCTTCATGTTCATGACTCGGCAACAACCGATCCTTCATGTTTGTTTATGCATAGTATATTATATATACCTGTTCTCATAACCTTCCCCGGTTATCGAAGTGATCCATTTAAGAAGCCTATCTGAATATCTGTTACTGATATTCATCTGACATCCTGCATCTTAAATTAAGTGATAAGGACAACGCAACCAGCAATTGCGATACTTTGGCCAAAGATTTTCACATGCTTTGCATGATCATATTCCTGGATGTGATACACATCTACGGAATACGTCCTTCACTTCACTTCACCTGTTATCTAGAATGGTCTTTCCTGGTTCCTACCAGTCCTCATCGTTTAAGGTCAGTTTTAAACTCTCAATTTTCCAATTAGAATATGAACGAATATAAGAAGGCACTCCTGATAACTAAAGATACGCAGACATACGGTGTCGTTACCCCACGACTCCGTGTGTCTAATTATCTTTAGTATTCCGGAGTCACTCCGTATATCTGATCATACTCTATCCCCTGCTAAGAGTTACACATTCAGCCTATGTATTCTAAATGTTTTAATTCGGGAGGGCATTGCTATATGTCAGCTGCAACATTGTGTCGTCATGAAGACCCCGTCTTCATGGAGACACATTGTTGTAGCTGGCGTATGCCAATGTCCTACAGAATTCTCCCATCGAGAATACACATCCTGCTCAAGTGACTTAGGATACGATTTAATAATTAAAATCAACTTTCAGCATCCACGCTGATCCCTTGATCCTCGTTTCCGTTACAGTTGTACAGAGCTAAGAGGGACTAAATCCGTCCATTAGCTTACTATGCATCTTCTCCTTCGTATCGAAGGGCTGCATTTCCCTACTTGGTTCACTTCTTAATCATTGGATTAAGCAGTCCGTTCCGACGGACGTGATAAGTTTAACCTATTAAACTTAACCAAGATTTTCTCAACTGCAACTAAATTCAGAATTTAACTTATTAGACGTCATTCAAACGAGGTCTAATTCCCAAGAAATGTATTCATTTGTTCTCCTTAACGTTATATAGTTAAGGTCCATTAGTTATGGATATACTTATCCTATATCCTTTATTCTGAATTTATCAAACGGGATCATTAATGGAGTTCGAAAGCGAAGTTCGATTACTCCGAAGTTGAATTGATATTCCTTAGCTCCTAAGCTAATCCTGAATACCTTCCGATTATGGAATCATATTCTTCTTAATCCTTTTTAATGTCAATTAAAAATTCATCTTTACCCAAGTATGAACTAATTGTATTTTTCAACTTAAAAGTTGCATTTAGGTAAGAATAGATATCAATTTCCATTTAGCATCCATCCAAGGACAAATAAACAAATCCAAATCAAGAAATAACATTATATTTCCAATTTAGACAACAAAATCAAACTGATATAACTATTGAAAATATCACATTTGTAATTGTATTCAATATTTCAAGTCATAATCTGTACATTTGCCAATCCAGCTGATTGGGCATAGTTTATACAAAACATCCATACAACTCATGGACAGAAGAATATATTTTCTTCTTTTCACAATTCCTCGAAGAGGAATAAAAGCAACAATTACAATTCATTTTACAGCCAATCAAGAAGCATCAGAAAACAGCCATGTCTTCATTCTAATCAAATTTCATCTGCAAAATGAATTGCACGGGTCAGTTCAATGAACTGAGCATATTAAGCACTTATCCTTAAAATAAGATGCTTCAACTAACTGTCTCAATAAAAGAACCCTGCTTTTATGAAACGACAGTTAAACATCAATCACGAAATAGGCACAAAAGAAAGATCAGCATAACAACTGAACTATCAAAAATATCATCACAATCAGCCAAGGAACTGCTGTCCCGTTTCCACATAATCATTACAAGTATCAATTCACAATATTTGTAAAGTTAGGAATACAAGTAGCTTACTGCCTATATAGCATACAGTTATTCTTTCCACGCCTTTCATTAATAACAAATGCAAAGGATGAAACTAACTGAAATATAAATTCATTACTTTCCTTTCAGTTCATGAATCATATTAAATTCAAAGCAATCAAGTACAGACAAGAAAGCGAACAGCAATGCATATAGTTGCTCCCATCTAAGCACTATAAAATTCATTATTCACGAATTCCAGATTTCCAACTGAATGAAAGAAGAAAAGATCATTTTTCCAAGTCATTCATTCATATCTCTATTTCTTTCCACATGACTGTCCTAACAGTGGAATCCAAACGAAAGACAAATCAAGATAACAGTTCAGAGTGAAACTTACAAAATCCATTCGGAATTCACTTTCCGGCAGCAAGAATAATTTCATTTATAATCAGCTTTAAATGAAAACAGGGAAGAATTCATCATAGAACAAGCAATATCAAGATGCAGACTATGTATTTACTGTACTAGAAGATCCCATACTTCTTTCACTGTATTGTTAACCAAACAAACAGTTATACAATCACGCAATCACTTACTCATATGACTCTTTATATCCATGAACGCATACAGTTCATAATAACAAATTACACATTGCTGTTACCTACAGCGAAACCAAATTCTTATGCACCGTAAAGCTCCAATATTATTTTCAGAGTCAAAAATAGCAAAAGAGAAGAATTCATTCCCTATAATTTCATTAAGAAACAACCATTTTGTTCAAAATGAAATCAAACACCCAACCCGTGTTCATCTTAAACAAGACAGCTCATTATAAAGATAACAGAACAGTCGTTCTTATTGAAAAACAAACTCTCATAGCCTATACCGTTTCAATCCAATACCACAAACAATGCATATTCAATTCGAGTTCCTTCTCGATCAACTGTTAACTCCAAAAAAATAGCAATTTCCATTTTCTAAATGAGGTACAACTCTTAAAATATAATATTCAATTGTCAATACCTCTATAAAAGCAAACCCGCACCGGGTGTTAATTGCATGAGCTCGGTACAGCCAGAGCAGACTCAGAAGACAAGTTAGATCCCAAATTTTCCATTTATTTCCACAAAAATCAAATCAAGTTCGCATTCTCCAGATAGTTCAAACAGAAGGACAACCCTCAACTATAAGACGCAATGAAATCAATTTTTCCATTACAGTATAAAGAAATATAATCATTCTTTGCACAGAATACAATCAAGTTGTAATTGTGTCAACAGTCCGTATAGGAAGACCAAACAACATTATAAAACACAGTGAAACCACCTTATTCTCTCAACAAGGAGAAACGAAATCCATTGATAACTTAAGAAGGAAAAACAGTTATCTTTTTCCTACTTCACGAATACCCAATACGTATTCGTTTAGTTCCTACTCAAGAAAAGGTACAACAATGATAATATTGCTAATACTTCATTCAGTTCGAGTTCAATTACTCAAAGGAAACCCGAATGCCACTTCCATCCAAAATCCAAAACAGTACAAGGAAAAGGATCTACTTTCTTAAAGAAAACTTCAATAAGAACTACTTCAACAACTATTATTCCCTTCCATCCAGTTCGTTAGCAATAAACGATTGTTTCAATAGTGAAAACAACTCATAATAAGTGTACAGTCACAAGATATATATGATGAATTTCCCGTTACAGTCAAACGTCCAGCACACAGGAAGGTACATCATTCGAGAAATACAAAGACAATTAAACTCAGCAGTCAAAGACAATATTTCTTATTGTTTCCAAAATGACAGCAAGATTCAATGAAATCCAATTCATAGCAATATACACGGCTGTATCTCCACTTCCTTTTTTTTTTACATGCAAGGACAGTTCCCAATACAATAGCAAGAAAAGATTACATTTAAGGAAACAATTTCACTATAAGGAACGAATACACAGCCTATTCCCAATTTCAAACAACACGAACAGTGAAAGAAATATCCATTTCAAACCACCATACAGTCAACAACCATACAGTAATTCATTTCCAACTTGATTCGAGCAAAAACAACTCAAAACCGAGCAACCAGAAGCAAATCTTCTTATCATTTTCCAAGAAAAGAAAGCAAGAACCAACAAAATCCAAGTCAAATCGACTCAACAGCAATCACGCAATCCAAACCCAAGAGCAGGGTTGTTTTAATGATACACTTAAACAAAGCAAGAGTTTTTAAAGAGAAGGGCTTAACATGCCTGTAATCTCTTCTTCCAGAACTCGAAGAAAACTTCGTTTGCCGCGTTTTTCCTTCCACAGCGACAGCACAAACTCTCCAACACTTCTTTCTTCTTCAGGCTTAGCAACAGCCTCAAAATCTCCAAGAAAATGTCAAATTCCAAGAGCTGGTTCGACTGAACCAGGCCAAAAACCAAATGCAGAGCAACTTTGCCAAAAACCAAACCGAAACAATGAAAATCAAATTCCCTCATACACTTTCCAAGGCGAACTGGTCTCGAGGACCAAGAATAATTAATGCAATTAAGGCTCTGCCTTTTTCCTTGCTTCCCACGCCACCGCCACTTGAGTTGGCGAGCTTTTAAATTTCAAATTTCCATGCAAAACTGAATTTGGCTCTATCTCCAAATAGATGCCTCTATTTCCTACCTGCCCCGCCAAAACTGGCGCTGTCCACGTATGGACTGCTTAATAAATGCCAATGAATGCCTCCTTCCCATCCTTATCCCTTTCCTTCCAAGGGTCTGCGCACCCCTTAGATTAGGATTAGTTTAGGTTGCATATAGTATTCAACCTAGGTCTTAGTTTAGCCTTAGGTTATTAGGGCTTAGGTTATTTTCCCCTTTTTTTTTTGTAATTTAAAAATCCACTTAGGGTAGTAGTGTAGGGTGCATGTTAGGATTTAGGATTAGTTTAGGTTTTAACTCCTACTAACCACTAACACTAACAACTTCCATCCAGCCTCCCTACTAACATTCACGTTAATGCAGAGCAGGACGTTCCGTCCTTTAGATTACGTGCCAAGGCCACCCGTGTCCAGGCATTTCTTGCCTCACGAGGTCCCTAGTTCGACAGTACAGGGTTCAAGAATCGAACCCCTGTCGTTGGCATCTACGTGCTAGCTGTTCACACCTGCAATCAGGCGCTGCACGTTCATAACAATCTCAGTTCGGTTCAAGTGTGAATCGACACAGAAATCACAAGAGGACCTCAGCATACTTGATCAATGGAATTGATTCAAGGTATGCTGTCAATCAGCAAAGAGAGTTTAGCAAGTATACGACAATTTGTCGTCACATCAGCAAACACACAAGTACAATATTTGCTGTCCCATGCAATAAATCACAGTATGCAAGAATCCAAATTAGCAACACATTCTCTTAAGATCAAAACATATCTTAACATGTTTGCTTTCATTTCAGCAGCTATAGCAGTATGTAAAACTTCACCAAGTTAACATACAAAATCAGAGTGTTTCTAGTTTCAATTTCGTGATAAGGTATGGCTAAATTTGCAAAAATAATGTTTTAAAATTATATTAGTTCTTGTACTTGTCTAGTTTTTATATGCTTGCAAATCCACCGTAACATGAGATCCATGTATAGTGCGGGTTTACAAATTTGTAGAGAACCTCGAGAGGTGATTGGTTTTGTTCCTACCTAGTACAAGCCTACCTAAAATTTCTACAGATTCCTAAGTGTAGGAAATAAAATAATTTACCCATCCCAAGTGCAAAAAGTAAATCTAGAAAAGGAAAAGGAGAAAAAAAGAAAATAAAAATGGCAGCGATACATCAAGAAGTGGTTGAAGCATATTATATTTCACCTTCACTTTCATAGTTACTTATTTTCTCTTTGTTTTTGATTTTTCAATTAAATTTACTCATGCATGTAGTGACTATAACTACTTTCCTTGACTTTATATCTAGATTCAATCTTTTCTTCTCTACTATGTTCTTGAATTTTTTACATTTTAGTTTACAATGGCAAGCCTTCCAATTTATCCAGTGCTACTTATCCTTCCATACCCGCAATTAATTCTACCTCTTAACCTTATCATGGGGCTTGATGTAAATGTATCATTAACTTCCCATTATCTCGTCAATGTATAATCCACGTATATACATGCACTAGATATTATCAATTTGTTCTATCATCATAATAATTTAGCAATGATATCTTTTCATTCTAATCTAGTACTAATTTAGTCAATTCGTTCTTTTCATTTATTTATCAAGTATTACATAATGATAATTATGCCCTAGGCCTTTAACGAAGGTTAACCCATTCATCTAATGTAGCTATTATTAGTAACATTACAACTTATAAGTTTTGAGGCAAAGGAATATCACTAATAACCTCAATCAATATAATTCAAGGTGAGGTTTAATTAAAATTAACACATATAGCATCTTCTTATTAAACCTCCACTCATACCAACAACTCCCAAATGTTTAGAGATGCAACTTTAGTTATTCTCAATTCAGTACTCAATATTATAGGTTATTAACACTGCTTTCAATTCTCCTTACTATGTTTATGCCTCATTCTTACCATGTCAGCAAGGCATACCATTACCTATTAATTTTATTATAATCCGACAAGCCTCATTCCATTCCTTAATAACCACATTAGGTTCTATTACGATGAATTATGGTACTTCCCATAACTTTATTAATTTTCCTATTGTTTTTTTAAAACAAATTATCAATATTCTCTCAAACATTTATCCCTTAGTAACTACTCAGTTGAAACCAAAATTAGTATTTAAGTGTACGTAGATTAACCATTATAAGTCTTTCTTTCATATTGACATCTCCTATGGATCAAGTTATATCTAAGACTATTACTTTGCATACAATTCATAACCAATATCATATACAACTTATTTTCTTTTTTTCCATTGAACTCAAGTCTCTAAACTTCCAATTAAGGATTTATATTAGTTGTAACCACCATGACTCGTGTTCCTCTTTTTAATTAACTTTGGGTTTGTTTATTCCTTGAAGCATGGAGAACACTAAATACTGCAAGAGGTTTTTTCCTCATTTTCTAGTCTTGTTTAATGAGCCCCTTAACACTTCTAGGATTGTTGTCATAAGGAAGGATCATTCGTAATTATAATAACACCATACATACTATTATATCATGATTTCCAATTACTGAAGTCTCTTTCCAAGAGGTTTCTTAGGAATAACCTTAATCTCATTGAATTTTCTTTCTAAGGATTTGCACATGATTACTACCTACTTTTCACATTCATATACTTAACCGGTTAATTTTTCTTATAAGGTTTATTTCAACCTCCACTAGAATTTACAAGACAATAATTCATTTAATCTCTCTTTTCGAGTTATAAAATATGGGGACAATGTTGTGCCATCTAATGGGTTCCCAACCTAACATCATATCAATATCTCACTAATGCTCAAGAGTAATTCCTGCTTAGTTTTAAATAAAGATCTTCACGTTATGAACAATTCTTACATTCATAACCATTCTAACTCAAGTATCTAAATCGAGCACCTTTGCTTATTGAATTCACATTGCTATGATTGTCCTTTTGTTTTACTCATGCAAGTAATTCAAAACATAGTAACAACCTTCTAGGTTATAATTTCACATTTTGAAGTTCAAGGGTAAACATCTATTTCATGCTATAGGAAGGTTTTATTATACGTCCCTAAGGAGACCTTGTCCCATAATGGTTATTTGTAAGCCAACCAAAATTCTCACTCATTTACCCATTTAAGTACATATGCCTTATAATCTCAAAGATAAGTATTACCCAAAGACCTTATTCTGGGTAATATTACATATTTACAACACAACTTTTAACCAGATTGTCATTTATACTGGGTCCTTTCCTTCACTTTACTATTTCGAGGTAAGAATACACACATTAATTGTTACTTCATAGATCCATGCAGTTACGTTAACTTGATGTGAGTTGATATTACATTTGATATAACTTCATAAGAGTTTACATTCTACACCTTATTCACCATATCAAGGACTATATTTTAAATCACATTGTCATAGAATTAGGACTATTATTATAATGTTAGTCTGCATGTAAAATGGGATTTGTAATGGACATTTTTTCTTCTTGAAAGGTAAGACATCATGCCATGTATATGAATCATCATTACTGGGAGGAGAATTTTTGGTCCTATTATTCGAATTAATAGGTGTACTTAATTAGCCTAACTAGTCCTAGACTTAGTTATGAGATTGGCCAGTGTAATAGGGATTCCATGGAATGAAAACTTTAGGGGGGATTAGAATGCATTTCCATGAAATAACAATAGTGAAAAGGCCTCAATGATAATAACAGATCCGAACGATATTAGCTACATCGCGACTACAACAAAGTAAGTAAATAAGCATAGCAAGTAATTTCATGTATGATCTCACTGGTTATGTAAAACTGAGAATAGGCCTTCCTGAATATTACTTATCACCAATAAGGTATGATACTCATTGTGAATTAAAAACCCTATTCATGTGCATACCTTCCTTTCAGTATATACAACCCTAATGGTTAAGGAACCTAATTATTTAGATAGCTGAAACAATTAATTTGTCAACAACATGTTCTTCTCCAATAAATAATAACCTTGATTCTATCCTAAGGTATGTACAGTTCTATGATGATAAAATATCATAATGAGATGGATTTATCCTTTTTAGACAATTCGCTTTAATCCTATTTCACTGACAGCAAGAAGATATCTTCAAGGTAAATACTAAACACCATTTCTGACATGTCTCAACATGTATTTGCGGTAGATTGTGGGTTAGTTCAACTAGAATAACATAAATTATGGCTTGATCATAAGTTCTTCCCTAGGTAGAGATAGGGGCATGATATAGTGATCTGGGTCAACACACATTGACGTAGGATAACTAGTACACACTCAATCTAAATTAAGTTGTTTGAATTTCCTTCTATGTACACCATAGTCACCACGATCAGTCCTCTACACTAAGCCAAATGGTGCTAACCTTGTCTAGGGTTAAACTTTGAAGTGAGTGGACTAACAGGAAGTTAGTGAAGACCATTCTAGATAATAGATTAGGTCCATGGTGAAGGACTTATTCCATTTTATGAGTATGCTTGGTCATCTAGGAATATAAACATGAACAATATGTTTAAAATATTTGGCAAAAGTATCACAAGCTACTTGTTGCATTGTCCTATGTCACCTAGTTTAAGAAGAGGGATTTCAAATGAATATCGGTAACAGATATTAAGATAGGCCTATTAAACCGAACACTTGATACCCCTAAAAGGGTAAAAGAACCAATTATACGTAGTATATACATTATAGAGTTAACATGAGAGATCGGTATGAGACCAAGTCATGAAATGAGAGATTAGTGTTTCATCGAGTCATTTAAAGCTACATCTAGTTTTTTTATGAGATAGATTGACTTTGGAATGTGTTTGACCTTTTAAATTATTTTAATTAGAATAGAGAACATTATGCAAAAAATATTCCCTTGTTTTTGAAGTCTTAAAATGGGAATACTATAAAAAATAGCTGGTACCTTAAAAGATTGGTGTTCCCTCTCTGGGATTTACCTGGTAATGTAGTAAGGAGTAACCAATATAAATCTAAGACATGCACATAGCATCATAAGTGGACTCATCAATAACATTATAACATGGAGTTGTCAACACACATTTGGTACTATGTAAATTCAACTAAAGAATGCACAATCATCATTCTCAACATGCATTGAGATAAGTGCACTTAACTAACTACTACTCTCTACTTCGGGATCATTCACAGAATCACAATTAAACATTGTTGTTCTACTTTCAATTAGAAAATGATAGAGATAGCTAGTGAATGAATTTTCTTATGCTTAGAATCAACAATTGCAGGAAAGGAAAGAATATAAACTCATGAACACCAACAATTTTTATCCTGGAAACCTCCAGAGGAGGAAAACCAGTCGGGAAGGGAAAATGCTCTTTCTTCCCACTTTTTATTGGCCAATTCAAATAAGAAGTACAAAATTTACAATAAGTATGAAAGAGAAGTAGATAATATCTCACACTTCCTCCCAATTACTTGCTTGCTCTGCCTCAACACTCCTTTCTTCTACAAACACAATTCCAACACTAAGAATTCCTTGCTCACTTGCTTTCATGCTTCGATAATCAAAAATCTCCTTCCTACATGTATTTATAGCCTTTCTCATGTCCTCCCATGCACTGGAGGATGGGAAAGGTCATGGAGGAGAAGAGACATGGACAACCTTTCCAATTCTGGGACTGTTCATTTCAAATTTTATTTTTCTGTCTGAAAGTGTCAGGACCGCCGCCCAATGCAGACCGGTGGTCACAGGATGGCGGCCCTGGCTGAGCGGTGGTTACAGGACCACCACCCAGGTTGGGTGGCGGTTCTGTAACCACCGCTCTGCACAGAGTGGTGGTTCTGTTAACATAAAGACAAAACCTTTGTTTCTTCATTTTCCTTCTTTGTTGTTGGTTGATCTGATGAAGTAGAGTCATTTTGGATCCCTATGGATCACACCTCCCCTGCTTAGGAGGATTTTGGTCCCACAAAATCTTAGTGGGGGAGTAGATGAGGAAATAATTCCCTCACTTTCTCCTTCGAGTACCACCGGGCCTACCTTGGTGTCTTTCCTTTCAGTCCAACCTGCCAAGACTCCTGTGGACCTCTCCTAGTCTCTCTGACCTTCTGCTGCAACACTACATCCTCCTCCAATTCACCTCATGAGTCCAAGACACAATCCTCAATGGAAGGTAGCAACTGTAGTCCTTCATCTTCATCTAGCATGGATGGCTCATATAGGTGCAAGTTCTCACAGTTTACTACTGAGTACATCCTCATAAATGATGGAAAATCAAGTCGAAAGGCATTTTCTCCAACCTGCTCCAATATGGTGAAGGGTCCATATCGTAGTGGCTTGAGCTTCCGTGCTTGACCTTGTAGTCTCTCCTTGCTCAAGTAAAGCCAAACTCTATCTCCAACATGAAGCTTATGTTCTCTCCTGTGTTGATCGTGCCTAGCCTTGTACTTGGCTTGAGATTTCTCTAACTGTTCTTTAACTTTGAGATGGATTTTTCAGATCCTCTCAATGAATTTGTTTTCTCTAGTCACCTCTGTGTCTCGTGTCTCCTCCTCATCCTACTGCCCAACTGCTATGTCCAATGGATTTGTAGGTAGATATCCCAAGCATGCTTCAAATGGTGACTTCATAGTGGATGTGTGTACTGCCCGGTTATAGGAATGTTGAATGTAGGCTAAGGACTCATCCCAAGTCCTTGGGTATTTGCTATTATACCCTCTGATCAACTGTACCAAAGTCTTGTTCACCACCTCTGTCTGTCCATCTGTCTGTGGATGGAAATTCGTGCTCCTCTGTAACCTGGTATCCATCTTGTCCCACAAAGTAGTCCAAAACTTCCCCAAGAACCTGGAATCCCTGTCAGAAACAATAGACTTTGGCAAACCAAAATGCACCCATACATTAGCAAAGAAAATATCTGTTGCCTCATGTGCTTTTACTGTCTTTTTACATGCCATAAGAATACACATCTTACTGAATCTATCAACAACAACATAGAGATAGTCATGGCCATGTTTAGACATAGGTAATCCTCCTACAAAGTCCATAGAAATGTCCTCCCATGGATGAGTAGGTACTGGAAAAGGCATATACAAACCCTCCTTCCTAGTCTTAGGCTTGCTGGTACAACAACGTTTACATCCACGTGTAAATTTTGATACTTCTTCTTGCATATTCGGCCAATACGCGTACCTTTACAAGTGGGCTAGGGTCTTACCAACATCGAAATGTCCTGCTACTTTCGAGGTATGTGCTTCCCTCATCAATAGAAGTCTTTCTTCTTTAGGCACACAAAGCTTCCCCCATCGGTAGAGCATCCCATCCTTGAGATAACAATCTTCAATCCCCATCCTTTCAGCCCCTTGGGACTGCAACTGCTGAAATGTCACCCCAAAGTCTCTGTCCTGGGCATATGCCTCTCCTGTAAGCTTCCTTCGTGAAGGGCTCGATCTGAGAGATAGTGGCCAAGCAGGAGAACTTCTCCTGTGTGGGTGGCCTAGACAACATGTCTGCCACCAAGTTTGTACTACCCTTCTTGTATTTGATCACCAGATGGAACTGCTGAAGGAACCCCATCCATTTGTAGTGCCTTTCCTGCTGCAATTTAGACTGTGCTTGCAAATACTAGAGAGGTTTGTGGTCAGTGTGCACAATAGTTTCTTTACCCAACAAATAATGCTTCCATTTTTTAATTTCCTGAACTAGTGCATACATTTCCTTATCATATACTGAATATCCTTTAACTACTGAAGTAAAAGTTTCAGAATGATAGCATATGGGTTTACCTCCCTGAAGCAACACTGTGCCCATAGCATAATCACTGGCATCTGTCTCTACTTCAAAGGGCTGCTGCAAATTAGGAAGAGAAAGTACTGGAGCATGACTAATCTTGTATTTCAATAACTCAAAGGATTTGTCTTGTTCCTTACCCCAGTCAAAACCCTTACTCTTTGCGGCCACTATGTGTAGAGGTGTTGCAATCGTGGAGAATCCCAGAATGAACTTCTGCATGTACTGTACTGCTCCCACAAAACTCCTAGTCTTTGTGGCTCCTGTTGGTGTTGGCCAATTGGTGATGGCTTCCACCTTCTTTGGATCCACTCGTAGCTCTCCTCCTCCAACCATGTGCCCAAGATAGACAAGTGACTGTTTGGAAAATTCACATTTCTTCATATTACAAAGCAGTTGTTTCTCCCTGAGAACTTTTAAGACTTGCTACAAATGAGTTAAATGTTCCTCCCATGTGGCACTAAAAATCAAGATATTATCTAGATAAACAATGACACATGAATCTATGATACCCCACAATACATCATTCATCAATCTCATAAATGTTGCGGGTGCATTGCATAATCCAAATGGAAGTACTAACCACTCATACAAACCCTGTTTTGTCTTCAAGGCAGTCTTCCATATATCCTCCTCCTTCATTCTGACTTGGTGATAACCTGACTTGAGATCCAACTTCGTGAAGAATTTGGCATGCTGAAGCTGGTCCAAGAGATCATCTATGCGGGGAAGTGGATATTTGTTCTTTATGGTGATCTTGTTCAAAGTGTGGTAGTCGATGCACATTCTCCAAGAACCATCCTTCTTTGGCACCATCACAATAGGTGAACCACATGGTGAGGTGCTCAGATGTATCACACCCTGGTCTAGTAGTTCCTGGAGTTGTTTCTTTACTTCAGTACTCTCCAAGCAAGGATTTCCTATACAACCCGATGTTTGGTAGAGGGGACTCTGGCAACAACTGAATCTCATGCTCTACTTCCCATTTTGGTGGTAACCCACTGGGAGCCTGAAAAAATTCCTGAAAAGACTGAATAATACTATCCAAATCTTGTTTTCCCTGGTTAGAAATCTCTGAAACTTCTACCCCATCTTGTTTATCCTTTAACAAAAGTAAACAAAACTGATTATGATTTTCCTGAATAAGTCATTTTGCTTGGTTAGCACTCACCATAGTAACATGTGTCTTACGCTGGTGTGCCCAGATGTTGTAGTTGATCCCATCCTTGACCCATCTGTATCGGTTTTCCCTTCTCATAAATATAGCATCCCTGATATACAAGTAAGGACTCCCAAAAACAACATCAAAAGCATCAAGTGGAATAACATCAACTTCCAATACATCAATATACTAGGAATTTATCCCAAACTTGACCTTACATATTTTTGTTACCTGAATTTCAACACCCTTCTTCACCCAACCCAAAGGATAAGGGTGTGGATGCTCGTAAGTCTCAAGACCAAGCTTCTTTACAACTGCTTCAGAAATCAAATTAGACCGAGAACCGATATCAACCAAAGCATTTACCTTAGTTCTCTTGATCTGGATTTTGATCTGGAATAGTCTACTCATCTCCTCTTCCTGGTTGTCCATGTTGGTGGCCGTGCATCCAAGCCTCTCATCTACATCAGAGTCATCTTTGATTTCCACCTCCCCTTCTATCTTTACAGTTGTCATGGACTTCTTTGAGTCCTTGGTTTGGTTCTTTGGATGTAACTCCAGATGCAACTTCCAACATGTAGCGTCAGTATGACCATTGATATCACAGTTCTTGCAAAAATTCTTGGGATCTTTACAAGTATTTAAAGTAGTGGCAGCTTGTTTACCTTTCCCTTTCCACTTACCTTTGTTACTTGTTTTCCCATGTTATTTCTTCTGCTAATTTTTCGACTGCTTTTCCCTTGGCTCTGCTTCTCCTTGCTTCTTTTCATCATCTATATAGTATGCCTGCACACATGCCTCATTGAGATCTTTGGGCTTCGTGGAGATGAATTTTCTTCGAAGGTGAGTGTGAAGTCCTCCCAAGTACTTAGTCAGAATATCCTCATCCTCCAAGTCCATGTTCAACAACATGGCCTGCCTCTGAAACTCTGTAGTATAGTCCTACACACTTTGACCACTGCCTTGTCTAAAATACTACCATTTAATCATTTGGTCAGTCTTGTGGCCAATAGGATAGAAGTTAGCTCTAAGTAATTCTTTAAATTCTTGCCAAGATTTCACAATAGGATGTTTCTTCTTTTCACAAGTGGCTAGATGGGTTTCCCACCAAACCAGAGTGTGTCCCTCCATTTTGAGACATGCAAAGGTGATCCTCTATGCCTCAGTGACATTATGGATGCTAAAGTAGACTTCTAATTGTTTTAACCATTTATCAAGCAACTCTGCATCTACTTGTCCTTCAAAGCTTTTAATTTCAACTTTCATCTCAACTTTAAAAGGAGCATGATCAGATTTTACCTTTTCTCTTGCATTTGAAGTCTCTTCTTCATGCTCTTCCCCATAATCTTCCTCATGGTGGCTCCTCCCTATGCCAAATTTTTTGGCTAAGCCTCGAACCACTGAGTCCATGGAGTCTTGCTTAACAGAAGCCATCTTCTACAAATCTGCAAGTTCTTCTTGTCTTCTAAACATCCTATCCATCATGGTCTCCAACATCTCGATTCTACGGACTAAGTTTTTTTCCTCCATTTGTCCCAAATTCTCTGTTTCCACTTCCTTGTAGAAATATCTGGATCGCAAGGTAAAGCCTCTTCACCTTTAGATCTCGTCACTGTCATACAAATCCAAGAATGAATACCACAGTCCTGGATACTTGTTAGCTCTGATACCAAAATGATCTGTAAACTCTCTACTTTGGAATTGTTCACAGAATCACAATTAAATGTTGTTGTTCTACTTTCGATTAGAAAATGACAGAGATAGCTAGTGAATGAATTTTCTTATGCTTAGAATCAACAATTGCAGGAAAGGAAAGAATATAAACTCATGAACACCAACAATTTTTATCCTGGAAACCTCCAGAGGAGGAAAACCAGTCGGGAAGGGAAAAATGCTCTTTCTTCCCACTTTTTATTGGCCAATTCAAATAAGAAGTACAAAATTTACAATAAGTATGAAAGAGAAGTAGATAATATCTCACACTTCCTCCCAATTACTTGTTTTCTCTGCCTCAAAACTCCTTTCTTCTACAAACACAATTCCAACACTAAGAATTCCTTGCTCACTTGCTTTCATGCTTTGATAATCAAAAATCTCCTTCCTACATGTATTTATAGCCTTTCTCATGTCCTCCCATGCACTGGAGGATGGGAAAGGTCATGGAGGAGAAGAGACACAGACAACCTTTCCAATTCTGGGACTGTTCATTTCAAATTTTATTTTTCTGTCTGAAAGTGTCAGGACCGCCACCCAATGCAGACCGGTGGTCACAGGACTGCCGCCCTGGCTGGGCAGTGGTTACAGGACCACCACCCTGGTTGGGTGGTGGTTTTGTAACCACCGCTCTACACAGAGTGGTGGTTCTTTTAACATAAAGACAAAACCTCCATTTCTTCATTTTCCTTCTTTGTTGATGGTTGATTTGATGAAGTAGAGTCATTTTGGATCCATATGGAGCTAATAATAATTCCAAAATGCTCACTATAACACATTATGTCACTATCTCATTAAAACTAAGGTGATCTACCTATCAACAAATATCGCTGTAAGAAGTACAAGATGTACACACACGCACACACACAATGATAATATAAGAGAAAAGGTTAACGACAAAACCATTTACCCTTCTGCACAATAATTCTTCGCAGTCAAAGATAACTCTTCTTAACACAACTTCTAAAAGGCAATATGAATATTTACAAGTACAAGGTTTCTTTGATAATGAAGTTATCATAGCCTATGCATTCGATAACATCTTATTTCAGTAACAGGTAGGTGAGACCATCAAGGTTAGCCACATACACCAAAATCAATTATACACCTTCATATTGCTTGAGAGCATAATGCCATGATAAGTAATGTTAAAATAATTTAATAGACGATGTCGGTGCGAGTTAAGACCCTTGACAGTTAATCAACCTTTATTAAGCAAAACATACACAAATATTTAATTGGTTAATCAATTGACATCACCTTTACTAATCAAATTATGCCTATTTATGACCTACACAAATGTCAAATTCGGGGCTCCCAAAATGGGTTGTGAGAGATAACTTCAAGTGTGATATGTCATTATGAGGTAACAATCTTCTTTCAAAATCTTGTGCAGCTATTTCTTGTCATGTCACTTTAATAATTATTTCTTTTCGCTATTGTTTTGACTTTTCAATTATATTTACTCATTCATGTAGTGACTATAACCACTTCCCTTGAATTCCTTTCGATAAATTGTGATCAAGGGGCCATTCATATTCATGATATGCTTTCTAGTTGTCCTCACACCATGGAACAACTGCATCAACTAGGCAAGTGAATAATCTTTACCAAAAATGATTATCGTATCTTAGCAACTATAGGGAATATGCCTATGTATTGGGACCATGAGTAATACTGTATCTTTAGTCTTCTTGGAAGAAAGTAAGGACTTATGTAGAGTTTATTTTCCTTTTATAACCCACATGTAAAAAGATTCCAATGTATAAAATTCTTTTATCTGGGTGAGAGCCCCAACAACAGAATTTGTCATTATTCTTCTCATCTTGGCTTTGAAGCATTTTGCATTTTTTTGTGATTTTTTTTTTCTTAAAAACTCGAGTACCCTTTTCTTAACAAAAATGTGCATGCCTAATACATGAATTGACAATAATTGAGAATTTCTTTAGAATTTATTTACAGTTGTCCATATATTTGTCGTTTTTTTTTCCACGTTTTTGCTTATATTCCATCATAATGTTACTCCCCAAATTTAACCCTAGCCCAACATTTAAAGCAATATCAATATGCTTAAAACATACTACCTTGCAGTGCTGTAAGAGCATGTTTCCTACCACCTTGGAAAGAGTACTCTAGTCCAAGTGAAAACCATCACCCCTTCTTAAACCACTTAAACCATGTAAGCATTAATAAAGTAGTAATCAATCAAATGTTTGTAGTGTAGTATATGACCCAAATTTTTGTAATAATTCTTCCACAAGTGATAAACAAGTTGTGTTTAAAGAAACGTTATCTCGTGTTGAGAAAACAAAAGATGTCTATTTGCATATGATCATTATTGAAGATGTCATTTGATTGGGTGGTTGGTGGTAGTTGTTTCAATCATTGCACCTGTTGGCCATCATTGTTCTATATGTTTTGTGAGTTTGACTTGGACATAAATATCTCGTGTGCATTCCCCTAAGACTTATGTTTATTGATGTACTTTTCCTACTAATAAATACAATAATTGTTGCAGATTTTAGTGTTCCTTTGTATCATCTATTTAAATATTGCTGATTTATGTTGTTTGGTTATACTGCAATTGTTGGTTATTATTCTACATTTCTAGAATTAGGCAACCTACAAACTATTCTCAATATAAGTTTTTTGTGCGTCGATTGTATATCAAGAACCAACTTCCTATACATAAATACTAATGTTATATACTAAGATGGCATTAGATCAATATTAATAGTTATTAGCAAAATGAAATTTGCTGTCCAACACATGAGACAAAGATTTAAAAAGCATCACCAAAATGCACAATTTTTTCAGTCTGAGCAAGCGTGTTGCTAAGGATAAGCCTATATCTCACCAAAAAAACCTATTCTTTAACATGTTTAGGAGTCTAGCTTCCACTAAAAAAAACTTTAGATGTCCTCTTATCCAGTACCATGTTAAAGAATAGATTATTGGTAAATATCTTGAAATTTGGCAGAGATATACACGACTACCACAAAAGACATGTCTTATAGTTCTCTACACCGGAACAAAGCTTGAAGCCCAACAGATATGCAACTATGCATCGTCAAGATATCCCTGCACAAGTTCTATTTCTTCTTTGTGATCTATTTAATGCATCTAACCAAGGACTTCCTCTTTGAGGATTTGGCGGTGTCAATTACATAGATCACATTTATTTGCTAGATATTTCCTACCAAACTAACATCATTTTTGTTATATAGCTTTTGTTGGGGCTGTCCATCACAGATCATGTCAACCGAACTTGGATCAATGTTCAATCCGTATGAATGGTTCACAATTCTACCACACAAAAGAAAGCATGTGTTGGATATAGTAGCACAATTGTAGAGAGTGCTACACAGAACACTAATAAAACGGCCAACAGAAAAGTAGCACATGTACACCTCAATACTGCATTATGCTTATAAAAAATCAGACGAAAATTCCAATTGAATATTTCACTAGGCACATTACCATCTTCATTCCATTTTCATAGAAGATGACATATTGTGCTGCAGTACACACTTCAGTATTCATCCAAAAAAATCAATTGGATATTTCAAGAGTCTCAAAGGTCATATACAGCACATTACCACCATCTTCCATCTTCCTTGTATAATTAGAAGAAAATGATGTTAAAGTAGACACTTCACTATAACATGCATACTTATTAAGGAATCTTGAATAAAATTTCCAACTGAATATTTCAATAACCTCAACGGTCATATACACCACCATCCTCTCATCATCTTCACGAAAAGAAAAGGTTATCTTGTAAAGCAGACTTTACGGGACCATAATTATTTTCCTAATAGAATAAGTCAAAGAATTGACCTAAAATACAAAATCTCAGCAGGAGATACTGTTGCAATGAATTCAGAAAAATTAGCAAATCCTCTTTGATGTCTAGTTCTTCTCAATCAAACCATGTAAGATCCTCCTCCTCATGATATAAATATCAAAACTATTCAAAAGAAATCCACTGTGCCTGCCAATATGAACGGTTCTTTGAAATCAATACGAGTTGCATGACCTTGGGAAACTAGTTGGGGCAACAAGTTTGCCTCCCTAGCAGTGCCACCAACTCCAGTCCAAATCTGAAGGCAATACAATTTTGATGAGTCAAATTCAACAAAAGCAATATCTTGCCTTTATAAGATGATTAACATGTCCAGTTTCAAAACTAGTTGAAGTTGATCTTAGAATGACTTGTAAATGTCATAATAGAACATTAAAAAAATTCAAAACCCAAATAGATTACCATGCACATATTAGAGGCATAATATGGATGAGTGCAGGAGTGCAGGGGTGTGATACTCCTATTTGATCATACATCAGACTGAAAATCCATGTTCCTTTGTTCTTCAATTTGTGATTATAATGATGTTATGTTTGTTTTAATTGAATCTCATCAAACAAGCAACCTAAAATATTCTAACAAAAACAGTAAAATCTTGCAATTCAATAGATCTAAATTGCTACAGGTATATGTACAGAAGCTACCATTAACTTTTTATCTCTATTAGTTCATTTTACTTCTTCTTAGTAGGATATACGTCAACTGAAATCCATGTTCTTCTGTTCCTCCAATTGTGATTATAATGATGTTATGTTTGTTGTAATTGAATCCATCAAACAAGCAGCATAAAATATTCTAACAAAAACAGTAAGATCTTGCAATTCAATAGATTAAATTGCTAAAGGTATATGTAAATGCTACAATTATCTTTTTATCTCTATTAGTTTATTTTACTTCTTCCTAGTTGGATATAATGGTCCAAGTTATGCCCTTGAGGCACTTATGGAATTGCATGAAAAGACGTCATATTCTTTCATTGTCTGCAATCTCCCATAACCATGGTAAAGGGTGCACTCAGCTTTGCAGATATTAGCATTCGCTCTATCTAAGGTTATACTGATGTAGGAGTTTGTGTGCAAATACGAGCTTACAAATGGTATACTTAAATGTTGAAACTGAAAAGATATATTTTACTGGCTATATCATGTTTCAGTGTCTTCCAACTTCAAGACATATAATCATGACTTGAGTGTTCGCCATAACAGATTGAATTTCAGGATGAGTTTATATGAATCAAACTACTAAAGAATGTGTTTCGAGTGTATCCGTAAAGAGGTTGAGCCCATGCTCCTTGGGACACAGGCACACATGTCAGCCTTTTTAGATATAGTACGAAGGGATCTCCCCTGCAACCCTGTTAAGACTGATGGAATCCTTTGTTCCCTAAAATAATATGTGATGCACTTCTTCAAAAACAAAGGAGACACTATCTAAAGCTTTAGTCCATACGGGACTGGTTGGTTTATCATGCAAGCGATCAGTAATTATGAGCTAATCAAATTTGAGGCTAATAGTAGTGTATACAATTTGTTAGATCATCACCTGAATACACTAAGATATTATACAAATCGATTATTAGTAAATGTGATAATACTGATTTGGTATTTGCAAATATGTGTTTTTGCTTATAGAAATTGTAGATGTAAATCACTCAGTTCGAATTTCTTAGATGACTAGTTTCAGTGTCTAGATCATTTAGATGACTAAGCTTTCCTATATGCCAAACAATTTACTGAAGCTATTTTAATCCCTTTCTATAAATATTTGTATGTTTTACAGACTGCCTTTTTGATATATACTATATTGGATTTCAACTCCTTTGCATTTCCTTACATTAAGTAGAGCAATGTGCAAAGTAAATTAATAGTGTAGAATAAACGAACTCCATTTTGAGTAGTTGAGTGAAAGATTAATAAAATTAGAGCCAAATGTCTTCGACAAGTCCCCCAAAAAGAACAATTAAAATATTTTAATATTACCTACAAAATATTCAAGTCGGGATATTCTACTTGTTCTAGTGTATTATTTTAGATATGGTGTTTCTGAATTATGTTTTCTGACAAAAGGTTAAATTTTGTATTAAATATAAGAAAGATGAGCTACAACGTAGAATGCAGAAGAGAGAACTGATCGCCAATATCAGACCAAGAGGGATGATTTACAAAGAATGCTATGACAAAAAATACCAACATGAAGTCATTTACAAGGTACATTTTTGCATGACTAGTATCAACATTATCATCAATAAAGTATCCAGGAAGAAATCAGTTATCATGCTATGCCCTTAACCTTATAGTGTGTACTTGGATATGTGGGGCTAACTTGTGACCTTGTAATGAACTTACCATATCACCAAAGAAGAATCACAAACATAAAACACAATATGACCGAAACAAGAGAAGTATACTGACCAAGCCACTTTGAGGGGGCAACCTCCACACAATGTTTTAGGGGGCAATCGGAACAATGGACTACGGAATAAGAACAGAATATCGGATGATATTAATCTACAAACCCTACCTCTTTTACATATATCCTACCTTATGCTATGAAGACCATCTAGGTGAACCCTACTACCAATATGAAGCATTAGAAATGATTATATGACTTAATTAAAGGTTATGCTAGCCACAAATCGGCCACACATATCACAATACACCCTTTGGGCCTTAGGATAAGGGCATAGCATTGCCCAGTTTCCCTTTCAAACAAGCATTGTCCTCAACGTTGCCGATGTGGATGCTTATGTATGAAATCTTCGTCCTCCCATGTTGCATCCTCTCTGCAGCTCTAAGGTCTTCCACTTGATGATACATACTTGGTGACCGCCCATGTCTGCATCCTCTTGAATCGAGTTTGATTCCAAGATGATTCTTCCTTCTTCATTAAGCATCATGTTAACTTTGTCTAGATAGGAATCTTTTACCCGGAGTGACCCGATCCTTTGCCTCATCTCCCTAGTTTGCGGACCTCCCATGCAAGAATTCGATTTTCATCTTTGATTAAAATTTGACAAGACGATATTTGGAATGAGGTCGGCCTCAAATCCAAAACTACAGAGAAAAGTCCCCCCAATGAGTTGCTGCGAGATTTTCAAAAAATGCAAAGAAATCAAAATAAATTTGAAAATTGTGCCTATAGAGTGAATTTATGAAAAACTCTAAAATTGCAATAACTCACTCAAAACCATATCACAAAAGGATGAAAATTTTAGGTGTAGCTTTTTGAAAAGTAATAAAATTGTCCATCTTCCTTAAATTCGCAACTCAAGTTTGCGAGATATAGGCAATTCTCCAAAATCAAGGTTTCAACCCAATTTTTGCTACAAACCAAGTGCTCTAATACCGCTTATAATGAACTTGCTATATCATTGAAGTAGAATCATAACAACAAAACACAATTATGATGGAAATAATAGAAGCATATGACCAAGCCACTTCGAGGGGGGCAACCGGAAGCCAATTTTTAAAACATTGACTTACACAACCTTACAATAAGAGCAAAATACTCAAATATATTTAGCTACTACTAAACCTACCTCCTATGTATATCCTATTTATGCTAAGAAGGCCATATAGGTCGACCCTACTATCAATATGAGGCATTAGAAATGATTGCGACTTAACTAAAGGTTACGCCAACCACAAGTCAACCACACATATCCCAATACACAATATAGGATAAGGGCATAGCATATCATGAGAAAACATGAAATTTTCCTCCTGGAAAGAGGGGCAGCCCAAGCTTTGCTGGAAGAGGAGGCCTGATTGGTGAGATTTGGAGAGCACCAAACAGTTGTTTGTCTTCATTGGAGATCCTGACAGTAGTGGATTTGTCTCTTTGAAGGAGGATTGGGTTGTTTTGACTCAACCACTGTTGCTTTTACTCTTCTTTTTTCTGTTTCAGTGAACATTATAGTATAAACATCCATTTTTTTTTTTTCTCATTTTTACCACTATCTTACTCAAATGTTCTACATGTGTTTGATTAACAGCATCATCAAAATATTGTCCAAGAAGAAATCAGTTTTCATGAGAAAACAGGACCCTATCCTCCTGGAAAGAGAGCAAGCAGCCCAAGCTTTGCTGGAAGAGGAGGCCTGATGTGTGAGATTTGCTGAGCACCAAATAGTTTTTTGGCTCATCCTCATTGTAGACATGGGCAGTGATGGCTTGCCTCTTTGAAGAACGATTGGGCTGTATTGTCTCAACCATTGTTGCTTCAATTTTCACTTTTTTGTTTGTTTCAGTGAGCATTATACCATTAACAGCATCCATTGTTTTTTTTTGAGATAATATTGTGTGGTGCCACTCTATCTTGCTCAAATGTTCTACAATCTATTTTGAAGAGTGTCGATTCTTTCATGTTGTTTCATAGGGTGATTTGAGTCAAACTAGAGAGAACAGTTTCATGCCTTCAGGATTATGCACTCCTTCGGCCTCTATGATTTTCACCTAGGTTTCTAATCAATTCAGAAATATTCAGCAAAGATTTCTTCCTCGTTTCAGAGAGGTTCTTCAAGAAATGGTTGGAGACAACATCATGTTCCTTAGTCTGGCTGAAATTAGATATTAGTTTCTTTGGACATGAGTAGGGGTAGGTTTGAAATCATTTCATTAGACTTCAAGTTGATATACTTGAGATACCTCATGATGTGGGAGCCTGTGATCAAGTAAACATGCCAAGTGAACAGGGTTAATGAATATTAACAAAATCTGGGTTGAGGTCATCGTTCTCCTGGTAAAGATGGATTGTAATTGTGCACCATGGAGGTTTATACAGTCTTGAGATTTAAAATTGCTCCTGAATTAACTTGAGCAACTTGAGATGTTTTGGAAGGATACTTAGGGTGTCATATTTTTCTCTAATAAAAATTTGCTATGAGGCCTGGGGGGATTTTCCATTACCTTAGTCGAAAATGAATCATTTCTTCCTTCCTCTATTGGTGTTATATTTTTTCTAAAACCAATCATTCCATGGGAGATCATATTCTATATATCATATTTTGTTCTACGTAAAATTGATCTGGTCCTGCATCCTCGTAAGCCTTCATCCATCATCTTTCCTTCAATTCTTGCATGCACCTATTTGCTATGTGAATCACATGCCTTAGTTATCTTAAATCGGAAACTCCTCTATTCGGGTAAGTGCATTTGGAGATGGGGGTCCAAAAAGTGACTCCAAAAATCCTCATTTGAAGAGGAATATTAAGCTGATAATGCACTTCATGTTATAGAGTCTGCTCACATTATAATGTGTAATGCAACATTATCCAGCAATTGGTCATGTTATAACATGAGTATGTATTTCCCCTTGTGTAGACTTTGAGGACCAAAATCATGAGAATTTCACTTGCTCTGTTATTTGCATATTATGATATTCCCCTATAGAGAAGTTTAAATGTGAGCATGTTATAACATGATTCCCGAATTTTGTTTACTTTATCTTGGAAGCTATGCAGGCCCGTAGGTGATTTTGGATTTGGACTTCGATTAACTAGATCCTAAAGACTTTGGAATATGTCCTATTCCTTAGTGTGGCACGGTGAAGGGGCATGTTTTACAAAAAAAATTTCAAAAAAGCTACAGGAAGGCTCAAGTGTTAAAGCTCTAATTTTGGCTTTGCACTGTGTTTTAAGATAATATTCCAAAATGACACCATTGCTAATGTCCCCAAACTCTCTCTTATCTTTTTTAGCTATGCTCATTTATTTCTAAGACCCCAGACTAGTCCCAAGGTTTTTATTCTTAATTGCTTATAGTAGTGATCTTCATTCTGCTTTGTGCAGTAGAATCTTTGTCAACACATGTATTATGATTTTCTATGTAATTTTTTATCCACTCTTTCAAATTTCAAGTATCTTAAAAGACATTGTCAAACTTTAAGCTTGCAGTTGTTGACATGAGCATTCAAAAAAGAAATTTTTATTTTATTTTTTTCATCAAAATGAAGGGTGACGCGAAGTCATCCCCCTTGATTGCTAGGTTTTCAATATGTTTCCAAACTTTGAAGTGAGATGCTACATTTAAAATGAAAGAGAGATTTAAACTATAGTGTGAGATCCTAGATACATGGCCTTAGCTAACGTTTATGACAGCAGGAAGTTAGCAGACCACGTAAATAAGTCGATGAAACTAAATTAATATGTTAGAAGACACCATGTTAGTAGGGGCTTTAGATAAAAAGGAAGACCACTTGGGAAGTGAAAATGCAACAGCAAAAATAAGCAATAGAGTGAAAGTTTTTCCAGTATGGAAGTGTACAATGCATTAAGACTTCAACACCATGGCCATATAAGATAGGGAATTTTCAAATTATCAACATTGCCTATCAAATATCTAGGGGGCATCCCACTAGGTTATTATTGTAGAGCACTTTATTCAATTGGATAAGGCTCCCATAAAGACTCTGATGCTCAAATACTGAGGGTTGCTGAGTTTCCGTGTATGCATGATGGAAACATGCATTTACATCATTTTTATAAAATAATACTCAGAGGTAGCATACTCTATGTATACCTCATAGGATTGCTTATGAGGTCCTTAGGGGAGAACCAATAACCTCTCTTACTCGTTTCAGCTATGTTAGAATTTCTATGTCTACTAATATTGTCCACCCGACGGCCAAAGGAAAAATATCCCAAGGGTGACTTAAGTTATATTTAATCTATTATAACCCATTGTGCCATTAATTTTAAAAGAAAAAAATATAATAGAGCACTTGTAATAATTTATGACTTAATAATTATTAAATCTAGGATGGAAAAGGCTCAAATATAAATTGTAATCCATCCTAGGTGAAAAGGCGACTTGCCTTAGAAAGGGGAATGGGAACATAGAAAGGATAAATGCCCATTTTACTTTGTATTTCCTCTAGAAAAATGCGATTTGCATTAGGAGAAAAAGTTGTTGGTAAAAACATTTAATATGGGAAAATATTAAATGCTTGTATAGGGAAAATCCTTGTGAACTAATTGGACATTGTAAAGGTTGTTGCATGAATCTTCTCTTCATTCCTTTCATAATTTAACCCCTTGTGGATTTAAGTCGACTTGAGAGGAAGATATTCCATACCATTTGATATTTTCTAATTTGTGCTCAGAAATTAAGCTTGTAGCTTATGCATAAGCCCATTTTCATGTGCAACTGCTGTATTGCAAATATCCAGCTTGTGGAGTAAGATCCCACGGCAACCCTAGCTTCGGTGGTGAGAGATCCATCCCTAGCTAGCAGGACATTCTTCGGTAGTGATTAAATCTACTTTAGCTTGTCAATTTTGGAGCTGAATTGATGCCCTAAATGTGCTAGGCGACCTTACTTTTTAGGGCAAAATTAGGGTTTTGTGTTTACCATTGTGCGAAAACTGTTTTTGGAATATTATTCTTCATATTTTTGTGGCCCAAGATCCAAAGTTTCAGCTCATTTGGACTTCTCTAGCAAAAGGTATTAATTTTAGACAGTAAATTTCAGCTGTTCAGGGCATGCTGTAAATTTCTGGCAGCAATTCTGTTATTCGAAATTACAAATTCCAAAAACAGTTCTATAATATCTGTTATTGTATTAGCTTAAGCTCCATTTAAAATTTCAAGAGATTTGATCTCCAAGTATAGCTTTGGAGTTAGCCATTATTTTCTGTTTGCTGCCCTATTGATGTTAATTTTCTGCAAAAATCAGATTTCTGTTTGGCTGTCAATTTGTCTGTAAATTTTGCATATTTAAAGTTGGGATTGCCTAGGGAATCCGTTTTAGGGGTAAAATAATGTCCATTGGGGACAATTTACATGCTGCAGTTGTACTTGTCTTTTCTATTTTTTTCTCCTCATAGCCAGAATTTGATTTGAGAGCAGTTCATCTCTCGTATTAATCCTTCAGTTTCCACTTTAGGGCACAATCACACATCCCAGCCAAGGATTCATGCAAAGTGGTATATGAGGTGATTTGCACCTGCGTCATCTCATTTGAAAACAATGATAGCCTTGCATATCACAATCCCTAACTCTAAACCTTCCATGCCATTCTTTCAAGCAGTGTAACTTTCAGACCTACCACAACCACTTAGGCTAATTGGATGCCATCCTCATATATCACTGCAATGTGCAACACTGCAAACCCTATCAAACCAAGAAAAACAAGTGAAAATAAATTTACGCAAAAATCCTTAGCTGCCTCGCAAAGAAAGAAAGCTCTAGAAAATGTAAAAAAAATAAGAATCAAAAAAAGGTTTCAAACCATAGAACAAATCTAAAAAGGAAGAATAAACTTGAAAAACCTAAAACAAAAACCAAAAAACTAAGCTCTTTCCTCTCAAATCAAACTTCTTTAAACAAATCCGAGGCTTGAAATCACTCCACGACATAAAGTAGAATAAAAAGTCAAAAGATATTTTCTTAAGGGACTGTTATAATCAGGCATATGGTTGGTGAGTTATTCTGCACGGACTCACGAGTTTTTCCATTGGAGTACTCACCCACAAAATCACTATCTGAGTCATGGTGAATTACTTGCCGAGCCTTCTAATTGTGACTTGGGTGAGTTTTTGCGGATTTTCGGTGAGTTTTTGAGCTATGCTTAATACTACAAACCTGCAACTTCATTTGGATGGCAGTCAACATTAACTGCCAAATCTATTTTGTGGATTTCATAAAAGATATTATTAGTCTCTATCAAGAATGAGTTGATATTACTATACAAGTGCTCTTCACAAATTCGCCGTCCATATGTCACAAACCAGTTTTTCTTCTGGCTGAGCCTGTTTAATCAACCCAGAGTTGGAGCGAATTTCATTGGTTTTCGGCATGAGTTTTTGAACTATGCTTAATACTAGGTGCCTACAACTTCAAATTGCTGGCAGCGTTTAACCTAGTTCATCCTGCCATCTATTTCTTGGATTTCATTGAGATACTATTAGGCTTTGCAAGCAAGCCATAAAATCGACACAAAATGGTAACGAGGAGCTCTAGGATTCAAGAATCTGCTATAAAAAAGATCTGTGGACATTGCAAATGCAACTTATGCATTCACATAAAAAACCTCTGCAGATGTACAAACGAAAGCCCATTCATTGTTTCCCGGAAGTGCCCAGGGAGGAATGCAGGTCTATTATCCTAGTCATGCATTAGAAAAATTCGACGGTGAAATCACCCAATGCATTATGATAGGAGCCCATTTTATTAATTTATTAATGATAACTGTTAAAATAGCCTAAAGTGAAAAGCTAAAGTGATATAATGAAAATGACGAAAATGATAAAGTCACTTTATTTTATTACAACCCAAGGTAACTCCTGCAACTTGGGTTTACGCCTCCTACTAAAAGGTTATAAATAAAATTTTGGGGTCTTTTGGAGGGGCATTTAGACATTCAATCATTTTGGAGCTATTCCTATTTTTAGTTTATTGCTTGTGGAGGTCACAATTGGCTGCCCAGGATCCCTAGCTTCCCGTGGTGAGAGATCCATCCCTATGTCAGTAGAGCTTTTCTTCGGTGAGGACGTTTCAGATCCATATCCCTAGCTTGGGGTATTTGGGGATATTTCATATTCCCAGCTCCTTCTACATTCAAATTTTCAGTTCAAGATTTGGAACAACTATTTTATGGGGTTTTTCTACTCATGTTCCAGATTTGCATCCGGGTGCCTTCCACCCATTGGAAAATTGTGCTTGAATATGCATTGGATAGATATTGGATTTATCTATCTTTTGAGCTATCATTTGTAATCAGATCCCAAGTATTTCAGCAATTATTAATTTTGTAAGTTTCAACTATATTTCCATCATTAAAAATTCAGATTTGGACACTAAAAATTATTTCTTCGTTGTTTAATGTCCTCCATATTTTTATACATCTTTTGAAGCTTTTGGGTATTGTTGAAAGTGAATATTTTTTAAGATATAATTTTTTTTAGAATTTTGTACATTGCTCTCCTGGAAAAATCATAATTATGATTTGCAGATTTTTAATTAATTTCTGAGTTTTAAAGTGATATACACCCTAGCTTCGGTGGTGAGAGATTCATCCCTAGTTAGTAGAGCATTCTTTGGTGAGTTCAGATCCATATCCCTAGCTTGCTATTCGTATTTGGGGATATTTCATATTCTCAGCCTTCTACATTTAGATTTTCAGTTCAGATTTGGAACTATTTTCTGGGGTTTTGTCTACTCAGTTCCAGATTTGAGGAGCAGTTTCGGGTATCTTCCACACATTGGAAAATTGTGCTTGAATATGCATTGGATAGATATCGGATTTATTTATCTTTTGAGCTATCATTTGTAATCAAATCCCAAGTATTTCCAGAGTTATTAATTTTGTAAGTTTTAGATATATTTCCATCATTAAAAATTCAGATCTGGACATTAAAAATTGTTCCTCAGTTGTTTAATGTTCTTCATATTTTTCAACATCTTTTGAAGCTTCTAGGTATTGTTGAAAGTGAATATTTTTGAAGATATAATTTTTTTTAGAATTTTGTACCTTGCTGTCCTGGAAAAATCAGAATTACGGTTTGCAAATTTGTAATTAATTTCTAAGTTTTAAAGTGATATCCAAAAAGGGGATATTTCATGTTAGAGGGCCTTTAAAAGTTCCATTCCTAAACGGTTCCTTGTATGATGTTAATTTTATTGATGATTATTCTCGAATGACTTGGTCCTTCTTTATTAAAAATGAATCAGATGTTTCAAATATCGAAATTTAGTTGAGAATAGTTCTAGTCATAAAATCAAAAGACTTAAAACAGATAACGAAGGATAATATGTTAGTAAAGCATTTGACTCAATTAATATTGAATGTGGAATATAAAAGGAACTAAATACTCCCTACTCTCCTCAATAGAATGGTATTGCGGAAAGGAAAAACTGCACCATTCTTGAAATGGCTAGAACCATGTTGCACTCAGCTCAAGTTTCTAAGTTTTTATGGGTTAAAGCAATGAATACCATTGTTCATATTCTGAACAAAGTGCCTACTAAAGCCCTTTTTCAATCTACTCCCTTAGAAAAGTGGACTAATAAGAAACCTAGTGTATCTCATCTGAGAATATTTGGAAGCCTTGCCTCTATCTTCATTCCTAAAGCAAAAAGGAAGAAGTTAGATCAAACCTCATATTTGTGCATCTTTGTAGGCTATGGAGGAAAAACAAAAGGTCTTAGGATCTATGATCTTATAAAACGTGAAGTTATTGAGAACAATAATGTTAAAATCTTAGAAAAATGATTTTGTTCTTCTTCATCTTATTTTGTTTCTATTCTCTATGATGAACCTAATGAATTAGAAAATAATTATAATAATGATTGTGATGATCAAATAGATTGTTAATAATGATTCTGTAGTTGAAAAAGAGTCTCTTCTTGTTTTCTCTATAACTAAAAGACCTAAATGGGCTCAATCTCTTCTTCAAAACTCTAATCCTGATAACCTTAGTAAAATGACTAGAAGCCATCATACCTATCATGCCTTTAATGACTATGTATGAGTTAGAACCCCAAGTCTTTCGAAGATGCATCTCACGACAAAAGATGGGTAGAAGCTATGAAAGTTGAATATTCTGCCTTAATTAACAAATAGACTTGGGATCTTGTCTCTATTAAAAAACGTAGTATTATTGGCTCTAGGTGGCTTTACAAAATCAAATATAAGGTCAATGACAATATTGATAAGTTCAAAGTCAGGTTGGTAGCTTCGCAGGTTTACTCAAAAACCCAATATCAACTACGTAGAAACCTTTGCACAAGTTAAAAAATGAGCACAATTAGGATTCTTATTGCCTTAGCTGCTCAATATGGTTGGGAAATCCACTAAATGGATGTTAAGAATTCATTATGGTGATTTATAAGAAGAAATTGACATGACTCAACTTAAAGGTTTTGAAGAATCTAGAAACTAAATTTATGTATGTCAAGTGAAAAAATCTCTATATGGTTTAAAACAAGCTCCTAGAGCTTGGTATGTAAAAATAAATAGTTTTTTCAAAGATATTGGTTTCACTAATTGTTCTTTTGATAATGATCTTTTGTTAAAATTGAAAATAATCAGATTATTCTTATTGTATTGTATGTTGATGATTTACTTATTACTAGCAATTCTAATAGTTTAATTTTCAAAATTAAAGCTAAATTGAAACAATACTTTGAAATGATTGATTTAGGACTATTGCATCATTTCTTAGGCATGACAATTTTTCAAGATAAAAATTCTATTGTTGTATCTCAGTCACAATATGCTACTAACTTGTTTAAAAGGTTTAATATGGTAGATTGTAAACCAGTTGTTATTCCTATTGAAGTTGGTTGTAAACTTGATCTTAAACCTACATGTGAAAAAGTTAATTCCTACTCTTTACAGGTAGCTTGTAGGTTGTTTAGTTTATCTAACAATTACTAAACCTGACATTGCATATGCAGTAAGTATTGCATCCAGATTTATGCAAGAACCATATCAGGATCATTAGAAGTTAGCCAAAAGAATATTGAGATATATTAAAGGAATAATTAATTTTGGTTTACATTATACTTCTTCTGATAATGCATGTTTATATGGATATTGTGATTCTGACCATGTTGGTGATGTGATAGATAGAAAATCTACAACTAGATATGTGTTCAAGTTTGGTACAAGTGTCATTACTTGGAGCAATAAAAAGCAGTCCTGAAAACTTCCATCTCTTCTACTGAGGTAGAATATAGAAGTGCTATGGAAGCAACGAAAGAAGCCATGTGGTTAAAGCGGTTGTTGGAAGAGATTCACATGGAAGTTAAAGGAAGTACTCTTCTGTGTGATAGTCAGAGTTGTATTGCTCTTGCTAATAATCCAGTTCAGCATCAGAGAACGAAGCATATAGAGATACATATGCATTTCATCCGAGAGAAGGTGCTTTGCGGTGATATAGATCTCTAGTACTGCCTGACTGAAGATCAAGTTGCAGATATGTTTACGAAGCCATTGTGTGCTGTAAAGTTCTACAAGTTTCGTGCAATGCTTGGCCTTTCAGAGTTGCCATTGAGGGGGAGTGTGCATGACAATGCCACCTCCTAATGGCCAACCATGTTTTCTCCTTCACCTCTATACTTTTCTCTCCAATTTAAAGCTTGTAAAAGATTTGTTTATGATTTTAGTAAACCTATAACTCTAATTTTACTATGTACTCTAGTAATGTTGCATCATGTTGTAAAGGAGGTCCTTATTTTATAAAAGGATCCTAGAGATGTTGGTATAGATTTTTCCATGAGAAACTGTGAGATGTAGTCTCACAAATCATGCTTAGCCTAAATCATAACTTCTGATTTATGGATTCCAAATCCTTTTGTACCAAAAGGTAAGTTTAGCATGATGAAGGTGTATAAATCCTTCAAATGTGATATGCTAGCCTAAACCTTAACTATGGTTTAAGGATTGTAAATCATGTTGTATAAACATGTAACTTTGGCATATGATCCCCACTTAATATTAAGGGGGAGTGTTAGAACATCTAATATTAAGTTTTCTAGTTATAAACTATAGTTTATAATTAAATAAATTAGAATATTATATATTTTAATTTATTTAATATAAACTATATGTTTATAGGTTAATTGATTTTAATAAATCAATTATTATTTAATCAAGGTGCTTCACGAGAAGTCACACCCATTTGATTTGTTTATATTGACCCGTGGGGTCAGATCGAAATATATTATGTGGAATTCACGTGGTGAATTCACGGGAGGAGAGAAGTGAGGTAAGGAGAATGTACCGGACTATGAGTTTCTCATTAATGGAAATTCTTTCACCGTGGTTTTTCACCCTTCGGAGTTTTCCACGTAAAATTTGGTCTCCTGTGTTACATTTTATTTTATTGCAATTTATTTGTAATGTTTTATATTGTATTTAATTTAGTTTATTTAATTAATATTTAACTTGGTTAATATTTTTAACCCCTCGGACCTCACAGAAATAAATACTTGTTTTGTGTTGATTATTTTTTTTATCTAAGCTTCATAAATAAGCTTACAACAATTTCATGCATAATTAGCACAATTGTATTGTTTCTTGTCATTTATATTGCATCGTATTTTTAATAAATCCAAAAGAAAAGTTTCTTATTCACTCACCGTCACATGAGGCCACTCATTCTTTGAAGATATATCTTCTGATTCAATGTAAACCTCCAATGCAGCTAGCTTATCTGAAAACAAGAGTGCTGTAAGTTTAGTGGGAACCTGCTGCCCACGAAAAACACCATAACTAGCAACTGAAGTGACACCATGTGACCTCTTGTGGGCAAGAGTAATATGGGCACTATTGAGAGTGTTTTGGATATCCTTGTCCTTGAGAAATTCCTTTGCACGTGAATCAATACACACAATCTGTACCAAAACATGGGAAGGAAAATGTTAGAACGCATCTCATCTCTTCCAACAAATACACTCTCAAGTAAAATTGTGTTACTATTGGTTATTTAAATTCAAATGATAACATTTAAACTAAAAACTAGTAACCTTATCCAGCAAGCTTTTGACCTCCTCTGCAACCAATGAAACTGCAGCAAATACAATAGTCCCAAGCTTTCGTTTTTCTGTTGAAGGAATTTCATACTCTCCTTTTGCAATAGCTCGCAAATCCTCCAAAACATGTTTTACTACATGTTCAAATGGAACCTACAACAGACATTAATGTGAAGGATAACTTTATTGCACATATCATGCTGCAAATATAATGATCACAGTCATCCAATTGTTACAGCAATCAAATGAGCTTCCTACTAGGGATGTTGATAAAATCTTAACTGAACATAATCAATGATCATTTGCAGAGGTACAAATTCTTGCACAAATTATCGCATTGAGATGATGAACAGCCACTAAGAAGCCTCTGTTAAGTGCCCAATGTAACATTAAGCACTCCAAACCAAAGCATGAACCACAGAGGCATGCCAGTATTTTTTGCCTCAAAATTCAAAGTATTTATATGGCTTATGATAAAATTAAATCAAGGCCCTGAATTTCCTTATACTTCTTGATTTTCTAAATGACATTCTGTGAGGTCTTACACTTTCTTCTTGTATTGTCACTGCTATGTTTTTGTGCAACTTTTGGCTCATTTAGAATATTTTATTTTGAGGTCCATATATCTGTTGTAGCACACTCTTATTATAATGGGGTGGCCAGTCCAAGGCATTGCAGTAATAATGGAAATGGGGTTCATTTGTAAGATTGTGACCCAAGTTCAAAATCTCCCATTGCATTAAGGTAGTGCATAGCTCCATTGGACATGTGCCATGGTTGTGGTGCAATAATTACAGGGTATTGAGCATGACCCATGTTTATAAATTTTATGAATGTGATCCAAGCTTACTTCACACTATACATGAAATGAAGCCTATATAACCTTAGCCAATATTTACCAGGCAAAAAACAGAGCGGTGAGGTGAGTTGTGACCAAAGGAAACTAAAGAAGAACAAAGAAATGGGGCTTGTTTGCTAACTTAGGAGCAGTGCTCCACAAAGACACGTCGCCTGCATCTCCTTTCCCTGATTCTTTTTTCTCACTTCACAGGGATGTTTCAAAACTTTTTCAATGCCCCAGAGACATTTCCTATTTGGGGGGAGAGGTGCGGGGTGGGGGGGGGGCGGGGGGGGGGCGGCTGGGGGTACTTGGGGACGTCTTGACATCCTCAAGAGGATGCCCCAAACATCCTGGGGATGTACCAAGGACATCATGATGGCCCTCACACCAACAGTTGTTTAATAAAAGATCATAAAACTTAGGTGTAAAATATAAAAAGGGCAGAAAATAATATCAGTGATCATACTTATTTTCCAATTTATGATAATATAGAAATCAAATATCCATGTTTATTATTTCATCTGTTTGAATGTTTCACTCAAATATTTATTTTAATTGTCAGTGTTGAATATTCATTTTTCAGCGTTCCGTGTCATAGATGTTTGAATCTCAGCTCTTTAGAATCCTTAATAATGTTTAACAGTTCAACTATACAATAGAAAAGCCAAAAAAAGAATATATATATATATATATATATATATATATATTCAGCATCCCCTTGCTGTCCGAAGCCATCCCTACAATTTGGGGAAAAACATTCCATCCCTCAAATGCAATGCCCCAACCCAAAAACTCAGAGAAACAATTGGAAAGACATTGAATTGATATATGACCTTGGTGTAGTTTGGGTCCTAGATGTTAGATAGTTTAACGTCTCATCTTAAATCTTTGGTTACCTTAGCAGTTTTAAGTTGCACTGATTTAATGAATTCACTTGTGGAAATGACAAGCAAGCAATTGCACACGTTCGTGTTATTTCTGTATGACCGGTCCATAAAACATGATGAGATGAGAGCAGCAAAACAATCTACCACTAATTTTAGATCTTCTGCAATTCAAGAGGGCTCATCAATTTGCAAAGATGATTTACGAAAAAAATTTCAGAGCTATGCAAAAAATCCTAAGTTGTCAGGAAACAGAAACCAATTTGATACATGGAAATGCTGATTTTCCAAAAACCATTGGAATGAAATAGCACAGAAACATTCGTAAAACAAATTATAAAAGATGTCTAGTGCTAATTTTTTGTCCATGGTTAGAGGTGAGATAAAAATTGATTAGGTTAGTATTAGTTTTTATTTTATTTTCAAAGTATTTTTCAAGATTTGTTTTAATGAAAACACCACTAAAAACTATGGTGCCATTTCTGGCACATGCCCGGACTGTAGCAGTGTTTCGGAAGCATTTCCAGGTTGTTTCAGATTGCCGTTTCCAATATGACAAGGAAAGCATTTTTGGCATGAGCCTGGACAGTAGCGACATTTCCGGAGCATTTCGAGGACATGCAGGATATGACAAGGGGAAATAAATGAACACATTCAGTACCCACATCAAGATGCAAACCAAATTTGGTAGAGCTAAACAGCAGGAGAAATAAGGTAAATCCCAACAATTTTTCAGCTCATCCAGCAGAATCACACAATTTAGGACATAATAAAAAGTCCAATCCTGCAGATCCATGTGCTCTTGATCTCATTCCCATAGACATAGAAATATAAATTATATTAATGTCCACAAATAAACAAAAGTAGGTCAGTGGGACTGAAGGATACAACCATTAGCAATAGAAAGTTTTAGGAAGTGAGAATCCTAGAGGTGAACCAAAGAAATAAAGTACAAAAGAAAAAATAGAGCAGCGTGCCACCAACACAAGTTGCAAAGAAACCAATACAAATAGCAATGAGGGGCGAACAAAAACCCCAAGACAATGTGTTAATGAAGACTGGAGGCATATCTCATCGAATGTACCTATCTATTCCTAAAGTGGAGGAATCACCTGAGCCATTATCGATGGTTGTGAGGGCTCTAAGAATGTTGTCCAGCAAGTACACACGGTCAAAGGAGCTAAGTTGGGGGAATCCTAGGAGGAAGCAAGACACTTCCTTTAGGATCTCCCCTAACATCCAAGGCCGGTGGAACTCCCATAGTGGAAATGAAGCTTGTAATATCAGTTTGCCCCTATGGTTTAGGGGGCACTTGACAAGCAGTAGATCCATGTCATCGGAGAGGGATAGAGCCATGCCTATGATGCGGAGCAGAGCCACAATGTCGAGAGATAGCAAGCTTAGAGATTTGGGTAGTTTGAGTAGTAATAATGTGCTAAGAGAAGCGCCGCCTAACCGATCTATCAACTTTGATGTGTAATGTATCGGTGTCTAGAGGAGGTTTAGGGCATTACTAATATATCGGTTCATCTCTTTCATTTGCATTATAACCCCTTGGCATGCCTAGCGCTACAAGTGGGAGTCTTATTTAGTCTTTAAATGTGCACATAGGTTAGTTACTCTTTATTATTTAATTAGAAAATAATAAAGTGCACATTAAGTGAGTCTTTTAATATTTTAATTAAGTTTTATTTGTTTTCCCTCCAAAAGGGAAAAGGTCGGCCATTTGAATGTTGCACCCCTTATGTTATAAAAGGAGGTTGCATGGCCATTTTTGGGGATGTTGATTTGATCATTTATGTCTCTCCATGCTTGGAGAAATGGGATGTATGCCCTAGCTCTCATTGTGCTCTCTCTCTCTCATTCGACTTGGAATTGAAGCAAATCTGATTTTGATAAGGATCCATTTGTGTGTGTGTTGCATCTAGTGTGTGGCGAATTGCTTGGAAAAGAATTCCTTGCCCTAGCGAATTTATTTATGGTGCAAATCTGATTATTATTGCATGATTTGGAGCATATTTGTTGGTTTTCAGATCTGCTATGTTTTGCAATTAATTTCATAATTTTTGGAGATGATTTGATGCCCTAAATGTGTTGGGTGACCTACTTTTTAGGGCAAAATTAGGGTTTCGTGTCTTTTGTGCGAAAACTAATTTTGGAATATTATTCTTCATATTTTTGTGGCCCAAAATCCAAAGTTTGAAGGTTTTTGCTTGATTGGTTAAGCGGGAAATAATTTTAGAAGTTGCAACAGTCTGGGGTTGGATTATTAATTGTTTGTGACACATTTTGATGCTTAAATTTTGTGGTTTCAGTTCAAATTTGTTCTTAGCATTTTTGTGCATCGAAACAAGCTTTTGGAGGGTGAAAACAGTTGAGGGAAGTGCTGGTTATTAATTTATTAATTTCTGCTAACCCTAGCGCCTAGATCTGGAAGTTTAGATGCTATTTTGAAGGGGTTTAAGTGCTCAGAAAAATCTGATCTTTAGTTCATTGGAAAACTCTAAAATTCTAGTTTATTATGCACTTGGTTTCATGCAAAAATATGGAGTAGTGATTGAGTTATGAATTTTTGAAGTTTTCAGCTGTTGGCAACTGTTTCAAATTAATTCACTGCTGTAATAAAAATCAGAATTGAGAAGAATAAAAATCTGATTGTCTCCACCAATCTAGCTCACCACCTTGACCACTTCCAACCCCATTTGGGTTGTAATTGGTTGACATTGGGCTATTTTAGGTTGATTCAAAAGGATCTAATCCTTCTTGGTTCGATTTGGGTTGAAGTTGTAATTTTCTATTTGTCCCAAAAAGGGGACATCACAGTGGTATCAGAGCAACTTTCCTCTACTCTTGTGGGGTTTGTGTTTGCAGATCTGGATACATAGTGTATGAATCATGGGGTTAACAAGTGAAGGAGAAATGAAAATGCAGTTTTACAGATTGGGGAGATGGCTTGATCCTCCACACCTTTCAAGAGATGTGTTGCTTAGCATTTTGGAGGAAGCTGCAAATTGTTTGTCTATGATAGAACAATCGGATTATGGCTCCATGTTTTCAAGGATAGGCTCTTTGGTGACTCATTTGGCTAGACCCGAACTGTTGAGGCAAGATGAGGTGGATGTGAGGCTCATGACCATCACTTGCATTAGTGAAGTTACAAGGATCACAACCCCGAGTTTTCCATACAGTGACACCACCATGGAAGAAGTCTTTGAGCTCATGATAGGGAGTTTTCAAAGGCTTTGGGACATCACAAACCCTTACTTTGGTAAGAGGGTTAAGATCTTGGAGAATATGGCAAAGGTGAGATCTTGTATACCAATGTTAGATCTTGATTGTGATGATCTTATTCTTCATATGTTCGAAGTATTCTTTGTTGTCCTACATGATAATCATTCAGAAAATATAAGGGTTGCAATGCAAACTATCATGTCTTTGGTGTTGAATGAATATGAGGGTCCCCCACAACCATTGTTATCCATGCTTGAGGAAGGTTTGAGACAAGAGGAGTCATGTATTGCTCATACTTTAGCCAAAGGTGTTTTGGATCAATGTTCAAGCAAGGTGAAGGCATATATGTTGGCAAGGTCTCCTATGAAGCAAGAAGGATCAACTCTCCAAGGTATGAGTCCTTTGGTGTTTGATGATAAATTTTTGATATCTAATGCTTGCATGGGACTTGGTGATTGCACAGAAAAATCAGATTTGATTCAAGAGGAAGTGAAGGAAGAAGAGCCAGGATGAAAATAAGCAAGGGAAAGATTCATTGTTGATTGAAGAGGTTTCTTTGCCCTTTGATGATTGCATGCATGATGATAAAGTGATCATGGGAGATGAGTCAAAGAGGAAAGAGAAGCTTGATTTACAAGTTTGCATGGACAAACAAAATGAGGGCAGCCAAGAGGTAATCAATGATCATTTTTTGGTTGTTACTAATGCTACTTGGGTTGGTAATGAATGCAAGGATGTGGGGGTGTGTGTCATGCAAGAAGAGGCATTTCCGAGGTACTTTAGACCATTCTCAGCTCACTGGTCTCTGCATAACAACAGTCATTAGAGGGCAAATAAATGACTTCATTCACTCAAAAATGAAGTTTAAGGAAGCCCCACACCCATCACAAATAAGGTTGCATGATTCCAAGGTAGAAGGTGATGTTTGGGTTGAAAAATCTAAGGAGTGTGAAGGTGTTCCATGGCACAAAGGTATGATGGGCAGCCCCAATCATGTTGTTTCAGATGTATTGCTTCCTTTCATAAGGGAAATCCATTGGCACAATGAATGGTATGAGATTCCTTGCATGAGTTATATTTCTGATTTTCCTTTTTCTTATGTGAATGATGGAGTAAAAACAATGGGGTATCATCATGCACATGCTACCTCATGGTATGAAGAAGTGAGCAACCACTTCGAATTATTTGTATTGACACTTCCATGTACTTGTGAGATGATCAAGTTGAATAATCTATTGTTCTTATATCATGGTGAATTTCAGTTTTGGGTCATAAGGAAGGTTGTTGGGATCATAAAAGGAAAGTATAAACATTGTCTATTCATGTGTGAATTTGCAACCAAGAAGAGTATGTGTATGCCTAATATTTCCATTGATATTCACATTGCTGTCATGCACATTTTCAGTTTGTTTGGAGACATGTTAGCATGCCCACAAAAGGATTCAGTCACATGGTATGCTAATTTTCAGTTTGGAGCATCATTGGTACATGTTACAGGACCATTTCCAGGCCACTTAGCACTGTTGTTGCGTTGGGAGCAGCAAAGAGGAAGGTATGGTGTTAAATTTTCATGCTATGTTTTGGAAAATAAAGGCAAATATGATGAATATTCAGCTATGGAAGGAAGAGGTGCAAAGCTTGTCATAAAATTCACTTTGGATCAGCTCTACATCATGTGTGTGAATGTGTTTCAGAACTTGTTTTCATGGGAACAATGCATTGTGGGTTGTGAGAGTGTAGTGTTGGCCTTACCTAAGGTGAGTTGGGATACCTTGAGGTCAAATATTTTTATTTACACTGCTGTAATTTATTTCAGCAGTCTTCTTGTGGCTTTTAGAGCCATAAGGCATGAGGATAAGGGATATTTTTCCATTGGTACACTCACACATGGATCGAAGGATGAAGTAGGGCTCACATGGGGACAAATTTGGAGTTGTCAAGCTGCTGATTATTTATCAGATTTTTATTTTATGACAGCAGTTGGTTTTTGGGAGTTCAAGGAAGTATGGGGCAACATTGTGACATTTGGGGGCAGCCCATACATGAAGGAGACTTGTGAGCCATTCACACCATGGAGACACATTGGAAAAGTGTTTTTCAACACTTATTTTTCTAATAAGTTTGCTTCATGTGCAGGATTGAAGACATGTGAAGAAAGACCGTTGTCCTACTCACTTCATGAGGGCATTATTGAGTGGGCAGCCTTGGAGCTTAGCAAAGCTCATCCCTTTGATGACTCCCCATGCCATGTTGAGGACACCATTACTTGGAGCACCAATTACCGAGCTGAGGACCCACTTTTTTGGGTTGACATGGGGGAAGGAAACATGTTCTTCCAAGTGCTTCATCACTTGACTGGCACCGGAGCAAGACTTTGGATGCATCACTTCATCTCTTCTCTTGGGTGCATGATACGTGGATCTATGAGCTTGCTATTGCTTGAGGGAAAACAATCTCCGAGAGGGGAGGACTGTAATGTCCCCTTTTCCGAGGGCATTACTAATATATCGGTTCATCTCTTTCATTTGCATTATAACCCCTTGGCATGCCTAGCGCTACAAGTGGGAGTCTTATTTAGTCTTTAAATGTGCACATAGGTTAGTTACTCTTTATTATTTAATTAGAAAATAATAAAGTGCACATTAAGTGAGTCTTTTAATATTTTAATTAAGTTTTATTTGTTTTCCCTCCAAAAGGGAAAAGGTCGGCCATTTGAATGTTGCACCCCTTATGTTATAAAAGGAGGTTGCATGGCCATTTTTGGGGATGTTGATTTGATCATTTATGTCTCTCCATGCTTGGAGAAATGGGATGTATGCCCTAGCTCTCATTGTGCTCTCTCTCTCTCTCATTCGACTTGGAATTGAAGCAAATCTGATTTTGATAAGGATCCATTTGTGTGTATGTTGCATCTAGTGTGTGGCGAATTGCTTGGAAAAGAATTCCTTGCCCTAGCGAATTTATTTATGGTGCAAATCTGATTATTATTGCATGATTTGGAGCATATTTGTTGGTTTTTCAAATATGCTATGTTTTGCAATTAATTTCATAATTTTTAGAGATGATTTGATGCCCTAAATGTGTTGGGCGACCTACTTTTTAGGGAAAAATTAGGGTTTTGTGTCTGTTGTGCAAAAACTAATTTTGGAATATTATTCTTCATATTTTTGTGGCCCAAAATCCAAAGTTTGAAGGTTTTTGCTTGATTGGTTAAGCGGGAAATAATTTTAGAAGTTGCAACAGTCTGGGGTTGGATTATTAATTGTTTGTGACACATTTTGATGCTTAAAAATTGTGGTTTCAGTTCAGATCTGTTCTTGGCATTTTTGTGCATCAAAACAAGCTTTTGGAGGGTGAAAACAGTTGAGGGAAGTGTTGGTTATTAATTTATTAATTTCTGCTAACCCTAGCGCCCAGATCTGGAAGTTTAGATGCTATTTTGAAGGGGTTTAAGTGCTCAGAAAAATCTGATCTTTAGTTCATTGGAAAGCTCTAAAATTCTAGTTTATTATGCACTTGGTTTCATGCAAAAATATGGAGTAGTGATTGAGTTATGAATTTTTGAAGTTTTCAGTTGTTGGCAACTGTTTCAAATTAATTCACTGCTGTAATAAAAATCAGAATTGAGAAGAATAAAAATCTGATTGTCTCCACCAATCTAGCTCACCACCTTGACCACTTCCAACCCCATTTGGGTTGTAATTGGTTGACATTGGGCTATTTTAGGTTGATGTCCAAAAAGGGGGCATCACAAAGTGGCTCACAGGGGAAGATCTAGGTGGTTTGGATATATTGTCTGTAGATGTCTTCTCAAGAAGCCCTAGTGATGACGTCATTAGTGGGAAGGAACTCGGGAGGTGCATCCAAGGAGTACATGAACGGGGGTAGCCTGAATAGAGATGCCAATAGAAAGGAGCAACCAAGTCTCAAATTACCAACAATGCTGACATTTGGTGGGGACTAGTGAAGCAATCCTCTCTGAAGAGCAAAGTGCTAAGTAAGTGGAATGACCTCTCACTTCCCAGATGTTATCCCATGAAAAGGATCAATGAGTTTCTGGATGTAGAAAAGTTTGATCAATAGTTCAAACATATTAGGTGGGCACACAAATTCGGCTGGGATTGCACTGAGGAACTTTCTGTTTGCAATGGATCACCGTTTTTAGAAATGAAGTTTGACAAAACATCTGAGAATATGTTTATGGCCTAGTCAGATAACAATCCCCCTAGCTATGCTCTCAAAATCCTCAGATGAACCATACAAAATTGTAGCAAGTTTGATGACTAGTATCAAACATGCAGAATTGCAAAGAGGATAATGTTCTGGAAAGTGGATCTTGAAACACAAACGTTCCAAAACTGTGTGGAAAGCTCTAAAGAGGTATTACCCCTTGCAACAAAAGCGTGGTTGAGTAGAAAACGTCCCTTAAAGCATGGACTAAGAAAATTGATCCCCTCAAGTAAGTCAGTATGAAATGTGATCTCAAAAAGATTCCCTAAGTAGAATGAATTGGAATCTTGAGAGATCCCATTTTGTTGATATTGAATAGATCATGATCCCTTAGTGATTTACTAAAGCTTGACACCACTAGATTGTTCAAGTTTGTAGAACTCTTAAGAAAGGTCATCAAGTTAGTATGCCCTCACACAGTGAGCGAGGAAAATGATCATTATGCAAAAAGGAGGATGGCTATAGACACCTTGTCAAAAGACAACCATCATTTATGGGTATGCTGTCGAAGAAACTCATTACTAACTAGGCTAATGTCTATGATGAAAAGGGTAGGTGTCAGAGAGGGTATCCTTGTTTGACCCCAATGGTACTTCCTCACAAAGTCATATAAACCATGAGTAGTTGAATTTTCACAAATGACTGTATCATAAAGTGTTCCAAGTTGTTGCAATCAAGGCATTTGGGATGCCGAGATCTCTCAGAACTTCTGGAAAAGCAAGTGTCTTGGTACAAATGTTAGAAAAGGCTTTTCTTGAAGTCAACTAAAACAACAAAAGACTTTGGAAGACCTGTGATGAACATCTTCAATGATAGCCGAAATGGAGTGTAAAGATTCGATCAATTGTGAAATTGGTCAGGTCCTTCTGAAGCCCACTTGCCCCTGATATCATGATAAATACCATTAATTTGTCCAAAAAATGACTCACAAAGTAGGTCAAATGATGTTGCTGATAAACCGTGAGCAAATTCTGTAAAGTCTAAAAGAACCTATGAAAAGGTTTCAAGAAGAAATACAAAGCCAAAGAATCTTATGGCTAGAACCGGAAAGAGCAAACCCCCGAACCCAAAACGGGTATGGAAGTGCATAATGATTCAGATTGAAGGGGGAGACGACAGTTTGGAAGACAGCTAAGGAATTTGAAGCAATGAAGAAAGTTGCCCTATCAGCGAATGGTAGATTGTAATGTCCCCTTTTAGGACAAGTATTAAATCTGAAAATTAATTAACTCAAATCGATCCTAGGAAGATTGAGATCTTCTTAGTTCGACCTCAAATAACCCAATGTCGGCAATAATACAACCCAAAATGGGGTTGGAGTATGCCAAAGTGGTGGTTTAGATGGGAGAACTTAATTAGAAAGCTAACAACTTCCAGATCTGATTTTTAGACAAGCAGTTAATTAATTGATATAAATCACCCAGAACAACTGAAACTTAGAAAAAATTAATAACTCTCTTTAATACTTGGTATTTTTGCATGACATAAATTGCACAATAAAGTAGAAATTCAAGGCCTTTCCAATGCACTATAGATCTGAATTTTCTGAAGCATACTAAACCACTTCAAATCTGCCCCAGAAATCTGACTTTCAAGTCGTTAGGGTTAGAATAAAATCAATAAAAATATTTCAGCCTTTCTCCAAGCTTCCAAACACTCCAAATCAACTCCCCTTGCTCATGAAATAATTAATAGACAAATCAAATATTTAACTCTGATCCAAATACACAGAACTGAAAACAATTGCTAATCAAACCCCAGTCTGCTGCAATTTTTAAAAATTCATATCTTCCTCAAAACTACTGAATGATTTGGGCAAATAAGATATGCAGTGGACTCGGAAAAATACAAGAAACAAGATGAACCAAACCAAATTAGAACAGTTGTTAAACCCCCAAAATGGCCAAAATAGCAAGTTGCCTAGGGCAAAATAAATTGTTGCTTGCACATAAATTAATTCCAACACTTGTATTACTCCCAAAACCCTCAAATATAGTCACACATATGCCCTCATAAAATTATACTAAATCAGATCTGCAACATAAATATATTTTGAGACATCAAACATATGCTTAAACATCCTTCAATCCAAGTTGCCAACACTTAGAAAGGATAAACCATGCAAAAACACATTCAACACAAGAGAACACAATGCAAGAGCTAGGGCATACATCCCATGGACATACATCCCATTTCTCCAAGCATAGAGTAAATTCCAAAGATCAATCAACGTAACCCTCTAAAGGAAATGCGACTTCCTTTCATAGAACTAAGGGGTGCAAAATCAAATGACTGACCTTTTCCCTTTTGGAAGGAAAACATACTCTCATTAAAAATATTTAATACTAAGACTATGTGCACTTTATTTATTTTCTAATTACATAAATAAAAGTAACTAACCTATGTGCACATTTAACTAACTAAACAGACTCTCACTTGTAGCGCTAGGCATGTCAAGGAGTTACAATGTAAATAAAAGAGATGGAACCCAGATCATTGGCCTCAAGTCCCGAAAAAGGGGACATTACATAGATCCAACTCTTCTAACATCCAAGGCTGACTAGAAGAAACTCTTGGATGGAAGATGACCAAACGAAGAGGCGGTAGAGTGTAGAGAATGCCTACTATGCTGTTGTCTGGACACCGTACTATATCTCAAAGGCCTGGTAGATCGAGTCTGTCTCATGGTGTAGGACCTGGTATGGGCCTGTCTAAGATGGCTTGGGGAATTGTGGATGGTTTCCCTGGGCCGAACAGATCTGGAGTAAGAAGCGGAGCTGGCCTCACCTTGGCGCTTAGTGCCTCTCATTGAAGGTAGCACTGTGAAGAAGGAAGTGATCCGCCGGGAAGAATCTGGTCTGGAATGTGGCTGAAGAGTGTGCTCACGAAGCCTCAGAGCCTCCTGTAAGTATAAAGCTAGACACTTCTGATCCTCATACCTGAAGAAGTCAGAAAGAGCCTGTGCCCTCCTAAAAAGGCAGTAAAACCTCCCTTTGATCTCATAGTAAATGGGGCATTAGAAGATGAAGTGTGTCTCCGTCTCAGTCTCCTGGAGACTACACAACTGGAAAATCCTATTTGAACGATCAAGGTGGTGATCCGTCTCACACCAGAGCTTGTGAGAACCTACTCTGAGCTGACCAAGGGGGATGCGAAGGGCATGCATCCAGTGACGTAAAGTATATTGAGGATGGATAATGAGACCGTCACTCAACTCCAGAAAGTGCTCAGCATAAAAGGCCATTTTAGGGCGTAAGCCCGGATGAGGGTTCACCCAAGTGGTGTGGATGAACTGCCTGTAAATATCCTCTTTGATGATCTTGTTCATCACCTGTCTGGTAGGTAGAAGGTGGCCTGATGCGTCCAAGGAATACCGAAAAGGAGGAAGATGATCCATCTGAATACCCACTGTCCCCAAGAGGTCGGAAACCTCAGCATACCAACCACGACCACGACGAGGGGAATCAAAAAGAGCAATAGTCTCTGATGAGCAATACGCCAAGTACGGGTACCTGTCTCGCCCCTCAACGGAGTCAGCGAAGCCTCAAATGCAGTGTAGGAAAGAGATCAGGTCAAACATGGTCTCCAATTTGAAAGGGCGGGCTCCAAACTCAGCCAAAATAATGTGTTGGGGGACAATTTGCTTGCACCCTGATAAATCGGCGAAGGAGAAGTGTTTGGACTCTCTCGGCAGAAGCCCAGTCAGTCTCCAGTAAGGAGGGCCCCCAAACAACAAGCCGTAAAGGACAGTGGGTCTGATGAGGGAGTTCATGAGGGACATTTCGGAAGAGATGTCCTGGAAGTGGTGGCGAAAGCACTGTCTCTCGAGGAGGGCTAAGGATCCATAACCCTTATTGACACGAGGCTGGAGGGCTTGTCTCAAACTGAAACGCGGACCAGAGAATTGAACACCCAAGTAGGTATATGTGTTGGTGATCTCGATCTCCTCACCCTTGAAAAAGAAGTGGAGGTGCGAGGTCTTCAGACCATTGAAGACCATAACCTTGGTTTTACCCAGGTTAACCGTCAACTGCCGAAGATCAAAGAACAAGGCTAAGGCGTCCAACTGTCTCTGTAGACCCTCCGGAGAGGAGGCTAGGAGGACCACATCATCAACAAACAAAAGGATGGATATCAGAACTTGGTGAAGAAGGCACCCATCATTGTCTTGAATATGCTCATGGAGAAAGGACTCAAGCTCATCAATGTATATCCCAAAAAGAGTTGGGGACAGGGGACACCCCTGTTTGACCCCAATGGTACTCCTGATGAAATCCAACTCCCCATGAGTTGTGCGAAGGCGACCCAAAACAATCTCGTACAGACGCATGATGGCAGTGAGAAGGGTCTCGGAAATGCCAATATTTTTGAGTCTCTGAAAAAGTGCCACATGCGGAACCGAGTCGAAAGCTTTTCGAAAGTCTACAAAGCAACAATAGACTTTCGACGAGTGATGGCGTGCCTCCTCAATGATAACCCGGAGAGTAAAGATATGATCAATAGTCTGGTGATCAGGACGAAAACCTGCTTGCCCCTAGCTCTGAGGTGCATGCGCTCCAGCTCCTAGAAAAGCTGCATATGGAGGACTGTAGCGTAAAGTTTGGAGAATGTATGACCCACCATAATTGTTCTGTAGTTGTTGGGATCCGAGTTGGGGCCCGATTTGTGGATCGGGTGGATGGTATGATGCGACCAAGTCGGCGGAAAACCATAGCATACTACGTGGTTGAAGAGGTTGGTCAAAAAGCTACCGAGCACCCCAATACCATACTTGAAGAATTTTGCTTGGAACCCTTCCTCATCTGCTGCCCTGCTACTATTCATCACTCTAACTGCCTCTCTGATATTTTTGTATGTGAATAAGTGGCAGGAAGATGGTGGATTATCAACCTGGATATGCGGCTGTCCAGGAATATCATAAAGATTAGAAGTGTGAGAGAACATGGAACTAGGGCTAAGCTTTGAGGGAAGAGGAGAATGGCGAGGGAAAATGGTACGCCAAAAATGTTTAGGAGAGTGTCGAAGAGACGCACATAAAGTCCGTCTACATTGGATTTTGACAAATGCATGTTTAACATTGTGGCATAAAATTTGGTAAGTGTATACTCAATCATAATGGCCTTGTAATTGTCACGGCTAGAGGGATGCCATAACTTATGAATAGAGTGAATGATGTGTCAGGACAATGACTGAGGGAAGCCTGAATATACCACATGATTAAAGAGCATTGCAAGGGAATCCACACCATATTTGATGAACTCAGCTTTCAGACCTTCACAATCAGCAACTTTGCTGGTGCGTAATTTCAAAATAGCTCTCTTAATAGAGGTAGAGAAAATAGAGGAGGAAGGTGGAGTGGAGACAATGGCAGTAGGATGGGCTCGAACATCATAGAGGGAATTGGCATAAGAGAGCCATGTTTCGGGTGTGATGTCAGAAGTGGTGGCTTTTCTCGGGAGAAGACTACGCCAAAAAGTCTTAGGGGAGTGGTGGAGATCAGCAAGGAGTGAAATCCATTTAGACGCAAGAAACTTTTGTTCTTACATCAAAGAAACCAACGATACTCCTTACGAAGGGTGGATATGGAGGGACGATCATGGGTTAGGGAAAATCCGAAGTCTTCGATGAAGGGATTTACACTCATTATCATATCGCCAGTTCATGGGGCAAGTTCTATGACAGGCAGGGGATCTGGAGTAGTGAATAGTGTGGGGATAGGAATCAAGGGCAACATCCTAGAGGGTTTGATGTAAAAACTCATACATGGAATCAGTGGTGGGAAGAGGGAGGGAGGAAAACCCAAACATACGAGAGAGACATTTAGCATAATCAAAGGTGTAATCATCATCAAAATGAATTGTGGTATCTCAAGTATCAGGGGATGTGGGGGATGGTGGGGGGTGGGGGGGAAGGATTTGAAACAGTATGGAGGGTGAATGTCAAGACAACATGGTCAACAATGGGGAGATGAGGCAAGATAAGGAGGCCACAAATATGAGGGATGATGGATCTATTGGTGAAAACATAGCCCAAGACACTCGCACCACTGCCGTGGGGGAAACAAGTGAATCTAACAAAGTCAGAGAAGTGAGGAAGCCCATTGAGGATGTGAAGGCTCTAACATTCACCCAATTGAAGGAGGTGTCTCCCATAGGTTGTAAATGGAGCATTCCTATCAGCAAAATCTCTCTATAAACCAAACTCCTCAAGATCTAACTCATGAAGGCATAACTCATCTTGAGCAAGGTCATGAATAGGCATCTGGAGGTTCCCTGCAGGGCCATTAAACTCACCCAAAAGAATGATGTCACCAATAGTGGAGTATCGAGAGAACTCTGGATAGAGGTCAAGTTACAGGTCTTCATCAACATGAATAGTGTATGAAGATGTGGTCAGGGGAATGTAGCAAACTATGAAGACCTCCCGAAAAGGTGTATTTCTCGGGATTTGAAACCATATGTATCTGGAGTGGACATCAGAAGCCACGTGCGAACTCTAGACCTGATGCTGTCCCGAATGAGTCAAACCCACCCCCTAAACCACGAACACCACCCAATATGTGTGTCTCACGAAAAAAGGCCGAAATCCACAAGTATCTCGCAATTGGAGGGAGGGCCCACTCGAGGCTCTTATGGGTCTCAGTGAAGAAGATGAGATCATGAGAAGCAATGTCACACTAGAAAGTACCCGGAGAAGACCATAAAGCGTCATTGCAGTTCTAAAAAGCAATGGAGATGTGATCGCCACCTGCCTAGACCCGAGAACGTCGTCATGCTAACAGTCCAAGGCATGACCACCCAAGTGGCAGAGAATCACGAATGACAGCCTTACAGTCTCTAATAATAGTCCACTTGTTTTCCTTCCTGGCAGATACCACCTAAATACGAGCTTTTCGAAGCTCTTCCACCTGAAGTCATGTGAGATTGGCATCTACATAAATTTTCTGTGGGAGGAAAAATAGCTTTCTTTTTGCTCTAAGAGCTTGTAAATGCTCCTTTGCAGTTTAGAATTGGATATCAAGGGTGTTGTCTGATAGTGTCCAAGATTTGTTAAGGGAGATATCTTTCAAGTCCAAAGATTCACGCAAGAACGCGTGCCCTGCCTGTAGGGGGGTCAGCTGGTTTAGGGAGGCCACGAACATTGAGGTTGAGTGCCTCGGTTTGATGTGTCTTTTCCTCTTCTATTTTTGCTTAGACAGATTTCCACAATTGGAGGTGCTTTCTTCCCCTTAACCACTTGTACCCATGAATTCTATTCCTCAAACTATTTTTGGAGAGATTGTTGTTGGGCTGTGGTTTCCTTTTTAAAGTGTTCGTGTTGAATGGTAATCTTGGATTACTTCTTGTGAATTTCTGAAACCACTTCCTGAAGCTGCTGTAAGCATGGGGAATACACGGAAGTGGCGTGGGTGTGTTCGAGCTTAGTGATTCTACCTTGCAAATTGGTGATGATAAGATCCTTCTCTTGCAATTCCTGTTTGAAGATTGACATGGTCTGGTCTTTCTCTTGCTGCTGCTGCTGTTGGAAAAGTGAAAGGAGTTCCTAAAACATAGGTGTATGGGAAACATTCCAAATATCAGATTCCAGGAAGCAGCACAAATTTTTGACAGTTATAAATAGATAATGTATTTGACAGTCGCTAGGAAAACAACTGATCAACACATCCAGACATGGTCCCCCAAATAATCCAATTCAGTTGAATGCATTAAGGCGAGCACCTCCTCTGAAAACAATTAATCATGTGGATTCTTTTTTGGAATGCTCGAGGACAAGATGTGCCAAATAAATGCCTCTTTCTAAGAAACCAAATCAGGAATGAAGGAATTGATTTTCTCTTCCTTAAGAAAATTGGCAGATCTGATCTGAACAAATTTCATCTCTCACTAGGATTATGGGTGCAAGGAATATGATCCAATGTCCTTTGAATAAATTCTTCATTCAATGGGATCCTTCCAGGTATGTTTGTTGCTCCTTTGATATCCTCAAATGGGGACTTTCTTTTGTTTTCTTTACTCAGGAAATGCAATTGCTATTTACTGTTGTGAATATTTAAATTCCTCCCATTAAAAACAGAAGAATTTCTATGTTTACACAATTGACTGATTGGATTGTAAAACACAAGCCTACCAATCTTATTTTAATGCGATATTTTAATACTATTATTCGCTATTTCAGAACTCAGCAAAACTCACCGATTACTCACAAGGCACAGGGCAGACAATAAATCGTATGAAACTTGGCAAGCCAATTAAGCAGGGAAAACTTGGTAAGTTTCAGCAAGTGATTTCATCATTACTTGGCAAAACTTGCCAAATTTTCCCTATCGACTCACCCGCAAAAGCATATAGCACCCAGCTAAATAAGCTATTTTTTACATTTGAAGCTTTTGTTTTTCTGCATTTACTCTTGCGAAGACAGTGAACACAGTGAATGCGATTGATTGGCATGCCACTAGAGCTAGGGTTTTCAGCATATAAAGGAATACATCATCGTATACTCGATAAAAACAGCACGTTTGAAACATAGATTCTGCGCATATAGGTAGGAATAATAAGTTGATAACATTACTTTCTATTTTTCTAGAGTTTTCAACATTCCATATTCAATTGATTAAATCATCTACTTCTTCCTTTGATTAGTAACTATGGTTTCCATCAAAATCATTTATTTGATGGGCTTTTATAAGGTTTCTGTTGTCTACACTTACAATAATGGCATCCAATTCAACCTAGGTTACCAGGTACGCCCCTGTAGGGGCCGGGTTCTGGTATGGTATGTACTGAGGACGGATATGGTACATACTGGGGAAGGGTACATCTCTGGGTACGAGTACATCCTTGGGTACGCGGGGAGGAGGGGGAGGTCCAAGTATAGGAATCAGCATCCACGTACGTTTGTCAATTACCAATTCTCATACCCATCATGTTTTTCTCCCAAAAAACATTTTTTTGCTTAAAATAAAGTTAATATGACTTTTCAAACCTAAAAAACTAACACTAACCCTAAAATGCATCCCCAAATTCTTTTCAAACAACAACACATTTACCTCACATTGCATACTTATCTTTCCTTGCACATTTACTCATATGACGGTTTACTACTAATGAACCACACGATGGTTCTAGTGATGCTTTCGTTGACCACACTGAAGAGCATTATGATTATGAAAATAATGAATATGTTGGTTTGTCTTGATTTTATGTATACATTGTAACATTTGCACAATGTACTTATTCTAAGTTCGACCAATGAATATCATGACATTTGGCATTGAATTGTCATTATGTTTTGTGGTTATTTAGCTTATTTTGTTAACTATATGCATATTATAAGGTTAATTTCTTATTGTGCTATAATTTTAATATTTTATATTTTTTTTTGTACGATTGTATCCAAAGCCATACCCAAGTTACCAAAAAATTATTGTATTGATGTACCGGGTTCTCGTCCTTGTACCTGTACCCATACCAACTACCTAGAATTCAACTACACTTAGCAAGCCTAAGTCTAATGACCCTTCTTGGAAGCATTGTGAATGGGTAACGAACAATTGTATGATATGCAATTATTGTGGGATGAAGATGAGTGGAGGTTGCAATCACCTCAAACACCACATCACACAAATACCAAGAAAAAATGTGGTAGTTTGCAGACAAGTGTTGCTTGAGGCTCGAAAAGAGATGGCCACATACCTTGTGAGTTATGCAGAGAGAAATGAGGAAAAAAAAGGAAAGTTGAAGCACTTGAAGCCTTAGTGAATAGGAAGGAAGCAAAAGATGATTATGATATTGGGGCCATTTCTACTACCCCACCTCCAGGGTATTGAGGACGGGGGTGCGACTCATCTACTAGAGATAATTCCAGTTCTTTTTTGGCCCCTTGAAGTAGTCTCAGGGCACAACCATCACTCAGAGGTACTAGTTAGAACCAAGAAGTGCACAAGGAAGCAAGGGTATTTGCTACTAAATTTTGGTACTACAACACCATCCAATGTGGCAAAGAGCCCATTTTGGGAAAATTTAGTCATTACACTAACTGTTTGCCAGGAAGGGGTTCAAGGATCCTACTTATGATTTGAGTGGCCCATTGTTGGATAATTTTGTCAAACATATGCAAGGAATAGTAAAAGACCAAAAATAACTATGGCAAAAGCAAGGCTGCAACACTTTGTCTGATAAGTACACGGATGGGAAAAACCACACATTGATTAACTTACTAGTGGATTCAAGTGGGCAATTAGTCCTCTTGAAGTCAATTGTTGCATTCCACCAACTGCAAAATGCAAATGCTTTGTTTGATATGTTGGAAGAGGTGGCGATGGAAGTCCGTGTGGAGAATGTTGTGCATCTTGTGACGAACAACGCTACACAAATGTAGTGAAGGTAGTTACAAGTGCATCATAAGTGCGCAAGGAAACAAACAAGTTGATTGAGGCTTCCAATACACATATCTACTTGCATGTTTGTATGAATGCAATGACTGCAGCACTAAAAGAAATTGGAAAATTTGATTGGATCAAACAAGAGAAACTTTTAATAATTCAAAACTTTAATAGTCAGAACAACAACAATCTCACAAGATCTAAAAATTATGCAACACAAGAGGAACACAATATTTACGTGGAAACCCTTTCGGGAAAAAACACATGCTTGAGTGTGTGTGTGTGTGTGTGTGTGTTTGTGTGTGTGTGTGTGTGTGTGTGTGTGTGTGTGTGTGTGTGTGTGTGTGTGTGTGTGATATATATATAAAATATTTATATATATATATATATATATATATCTTTTACAATTCGTGTAGGCACCAACCTACTGGAGACACCGATCCCCAATGCCAAGCACCAACTTAGCAATTCAGACACCAATCTTTTCTGCCGAGCACCAACTCAGCAAGAGACACCAATCTCTTCATTTTATGAGGCACCAACCTCCAAACCGATGACGATACCACCTTCGTAGTGTTGTTGTTTCAACGAATGATGGAGACTTTTATTTCCTCTTCACAAATCTGCTTGTCTTCTCAAGATATAACTCTTATTTCACACTTATAAAATTATGCTCTTCTTCCGAATGATATTCGCTCAAAATCTGCCCTTCCTCCATCCAACAAATCTTCCTTTTATAGCCCAAAAATGCCCTTTCGAATGGTCATGACTCTTCACCCAATAGGGTCGGCCTTCTTCAAGGGAGGTTGACCACATAAAAACAAATCATTTAATCTTAATGGAGGTCGGCTGGCCCATTAAATAAATGTTGTCCCTTCATGAATTCGCTGCACATTTTGGTATACAATTATTACATTCACTGTTATTAAATCTGATCACTGTAACACATCAATCTAGTATGAATCACTGTTATTTTTCTTTTGATCATCTGTGATTGTTGTGCATTCTCCATTGACATCAATGACTCCTTTGACATCAATGACAATATCTCCAACAATCTCCCCCTTTGTCATTGATGGCAACCCTACAAAGAAATAATCATCTTCAAAACAGAATACTCTCCCTTTCTGTACTTCTTCCTCTTGTTGTACTACTCCCCCTTTCTTTTACTCTCCCCCTTTGACATCAATGGCAAAGGGTTGTCCACGGTGCTCCCCCTAAACCGATGCTACTCCTTGAGACTTTAGTGACTCGATGAGAAGGGTATCACACCCAACTTGTGTCTAAGGTACTCAAAAGTCCCTTTTGAGAGGGGCTTTGTGAAAATGTCTGCTATCTGCTCCTCTGTGGCAACGTATTCCAACTTAACATTCTTTTCAGCTACTTGCTCTCTCAAGTAATGATATTTGATCGGAATATGCTTAGTTCTGGAGTGCATAACTAGATTCTCCGAAATGTTAATTGCACTAGTATTATCACAAAATATAGAAATGGGATCATCATTTTCTACCTTAATATCTTGTAGAGTCTGCTTCATCCATAAAACCTGTGTGCAACACGATATTGTTGCTATGTATTCTGCCTCCGTTGTGGACAAGGAAACAAAGGTTGTTTTTTGCTCAACCAAGACACTAAATTTCCACCAAGGAAAAATGCTCCTCCACTTGTGCTTTTCCTATCATCCATGTCACCTGCCCAATCTGCATCTGTATATGTTGTTAAGGTGAAATTTGCACCTCTTGGGTACCACAAACCATAATCTAAAGTGCCTTTTAGATATTTGAATATTCTCTTAACCGCTTGCACATGTGTTTCTTTTGGGGCTGCTTGGAAACATGCAACTAAACCAACTGCTTGCATGATATCTGGCCTAGAGGCTGTTGTGTACAATAAGCTGCCAATCATTGACCTGTATAGAGTCTGATTTGCTTCGGGAGACTCATCATCCTTACTCAACTTGCATCCTGTAACCATAGGTGTGCTGACCGGTTTGCAATCTTCCATTTCAAACTTCTTTAACATCTCCTTTACATACTTAGTTTGAGAGATAAATATTCCCTTTTCAAATTGAGAAATTTGTAAACCAAGGAAAAATGACAATTCTCCTAGCATTGACATCTCAAACTCATTTTGCATATCTTTAGCAAACTCTTGGTACATTTTTCTATCATCTCCTCCAAAATAATATCATCTACATACACAACAACAATCAATTGATGATTACCTTTTGTCTTAATGTAGAGATTACTATCTGCTACTCCTCTTTTGAACCCTTGTTGAAGAAGATATGTGTCAAGTCTTGAGTACCATGCTCGAGGGGCTTGTTTTAGCCCATATAGTGCCTTCTTCAATTTGCACACAAAATCCTTGTTTTCTGACAATAGAAAACCTTCCGGCTGCTCAATGTAAACTTCTTCCTCTAATTTTCCATTTAGAAATGCAGATTTGACATCCATTTGAAAAACCTTAAAATTCTTACAACTAGCATATGCCAAAAACATTCTAATGGCTTCTAATCGAGCAACAAGAGCAAAGGTTTCTTCAAAATCAATACCTTCTACTTGAGCATACCCTTTGCATACTAACCTTGCCTTGTTTCTGGTTACTTCCCCATCTTCATTCAGCTTATTTCTAAAGACCCATTTGGTGCCAATCACATTTTTGTCCTTTGGTCTTGGAACAAGTTCCCAAGTTTCATTCTTTTTTATTTGATTCAATTCTTCCTCCATGGCGTTGACCCAATGTTCATCTTTACTAGCTTCTACAACATTTTTAGGCTCTATTTTTTATAACAAAGAGAAATTGACTTGCTCAGATGTACTTACTATCCTCCATCGAGTTTGCACCCCAACATCTTTATCACCGAGAATCAAATTTTCTCCATGATTCTTCTGAACAAATCTCGATGGTGCCTTAGTATCTTCCCGTTCCTCTTCTTCAATTTCTTCTTCGACTTCATTTTGGTCTGATTCTTCTGAGTGATCACTTACTTGTGTGGTCACCTTATGTTTTCTGAACTCATCCACTCTTACATCGGCACTTTCCACAATCTTTTGAAGTCTTTTATTATAGCATCTGTAAGCTTTACTCCTTGAGGAGTATCCAAGAAAAATACCTTCATCAAATCTAAAGTCAGACTTTCCCAAATCTTCATCATTTCTTTTAATATAACATTTGCTTCCAAACACCCTAAAGTATTTAACGGTAGCTGGTCTACCCTTCCATAGTTCGTAAGGTGTTTTGGTATTGTTTACTCTGATTTGTCCTCTATTAAGGATGTAAACCGTTGTCTTAACTGCTTCTCCCCAATACCTATCTGACAATTTGGACTCATTCAACATAGTCCTTGCCATCTCCTGAACTGTTCGGTTCTTTCTTTCAGTAACTCCATTTTGTTGCGGAGTTCGTGCAGCTGTGAGTTGTCTTCTTATTCCATGTTCCTCACAAAATTCTCCGAATTGGTCTGAAATAAATTCCTCCTCTATCTGATCTCAAGCACTTAATTTTCAACCCAGTTTCATTTTCTACTAATGCTTTAAAAATTTTAAAGTTCTCAAATGCCTCAGATTTATCCTTTAGAAGAGCAACCCATGTCATTCTAGAATAGTCATCAATTAACAACATAAAGTAACTCTCACCTTTTAAACTTTGAGTTCTTGTGGGCCCACACAAGTCTGTATGAATCAATTCCAAAGGCTTCGTTGTTGAATATTCCTTTGATTTGAATTTGCCTCTAGTTTGTTTTCCATGCTGACATTGCTTGCAAATGGTGTTTGAAGGCTTCGTGATTTTTGGCATGTCTCTCACACATTGCTTATTGTTGATTTTCACCAAATTGTCAAAATTCATATGGCCCATTCTTCTGTGCCATAACCAACTCTCATCTGATTGTGTCATATAACATCTTTCTTTCTTAACTTCACTGAGCACATACAAGTTATTCGTGGTTCTGTTTGCATCTGCAACTAATCTTCCTGAATCAACTTTCCTTACTTCACAACCTTGAGGATGGAAAGTGAGGATGTGTCCTTGATCACACATTTGACTAACACTTAGGAGGTTATGCTTCAGCCCTTCAACGTACAACACATTCTCAATTTTTGTCTTTCCATCATTGAGACTGAGATTACCTTTGCCTGTTATCCTTGTTGTAGCGTTGTCTCCAAATTTTATTGTTCCTCTGCTTACTTTCTTCAAGGAATGGAACTTGCTCTTATCTCCTGTCATATGGCTCGAGCATCCACTATCAATGTACCAATGTTGCTCTTCATTTTGCACATGAAAAGCAGTTTGAACAAGCATAACTTTCTCTTTCTCTTCCTTTTGTTTCTTCTTCCAAGCTTTTGTAGATTCTGTTTTCTGCTTGGCCAGGGTATCCACTTTCTTGGTTTGCTTTGGATTCTCTACAGAAACACTTCTACAATATCGTGCTATATGACCAACTTTGTTGCACTTATAACACACAATATCATATTCATTGTAATCCGATAGTGCAACAAATGAGTTATGATTTCTACTTGAATAACCATAAGCACTTTTATTCCAACCATTATTCCTTGCCTGAACCTTACAATCTATTGCCTTATGACCAAAATTGTTGCACGAGAAACAATAGCCATAAAAGGAGTTTTGATACCTGATCATGTAAGGTTGCCTTGGATAGAAGGATCTTCTGAAGTTTCTTGTGGGAACCTTATGCCACTTGTTCTCATCTTTGTTATCCTTTTGAGGAATGTTGTTCTTATGAGGAGTCTTATCTTCTTTCTTCGGAGGTTCAACAATTTTTGAATTCAAATCCTTCTTAGTAACCTCTTGTTTTTCTTCATAGCCAAGACCCGTCTTGATGCATGGTGACCTTTGGCTATTAAGAATGTTATCCAAGACCTCAGTGCTCTTTTCAAATTTTAAGCTATTTTTTAGCTTATCACTAGACTTCTCCAATTCCTTTCTTAAATCAACAATTTCAGATTCAAGCTTAGCACAATTTTCCTCTTTTGATTTCAGTTGATCTCTTACTACCTCCTCAATTCTTTTAGCCTCTTCTAATTGAGTTTTTAGACTGATAATAATCTTTTTAGACTCTTCGAAGCTTTGAGATATGTTCGATTGCAAATTTCCACCTTCTTCATATTTCTGAAGCTGTAATTTTTGCTTCAAGTTCTTTTTCTTAAGCCTCTTTATTTCACCCAAGGCACAAACAAGTTCTTCCTCCAGATCCACTTCTCCTTTATCCTCAAAATTTTCTTCCTCTTCCAGAAAGATTTGGTCTTCATTGTTATTTGCTTCTATTGCCATGAAAAGAGTTTCTTCTCTATCACTCTCTTCTTCTGAGCTACTCTCCTTGATGTAGAGGCTTTTCTTATAGATATAAGGGCTTTCTTCTTTTCGTATTTGCCCAGCTTATAGTTCTTTTTGTATGGATGTTTGCTCTTTCCTACCTGTAGCATGTTCTTCTTCATCACTACTATCATCTTTTGCATAAGGACACTTAGCAACGAAATGCCCTATCTCACCACAATTCAAACATTTGAAAGGAAGCTTACATTTATACTTGCCAAATCCCTTTTTTAGATTTCTTACAAAAAACAACTTCTGATTCATCACTTGACTCAATTTTTGCATTTTTGACCCTTTTTGAAGCTTTGAAGGCAGCTTCTCGCTTTAACCGCTTTTCTATTTTTGTCCTCATTTCATATGTTGGGAGGATTCCATGAACTCATCCATCTTTAGCGTGTTTAGATCTTTTATTGACTCAATTGTGGGAACCTTAGGATCAAATCTTAAGGGGAGAGACCTTAGCAGCTTTTGTACTATTATTGGTTCTTCTCTCTTTTCACCAAGCCCTCTGATGGTATTCACAATTTCGTCCACACGAAGAAGATAGGTTGCAACATTCTCTTCTTCTTTACTTTAGTGTCTCCCTCATAGATATTATGCAGTTTGTCCCATGTTTCTTTTTTCGTGTCACAATGCATAGCTTTGAAAAACTCAGATTCAGACAAGCCACCTAATATTGAGTTTAAGGCTTTGGCATTGTTTTCACTGGCCCTCTTTCCGGCTTGATCTGTCGGTGGAGTTTGAGGAGTTATATACCCCGTTACTACCGATTACCAAATATCGAACCCTAAAGCCATTAGATAGGTTTTCATTTGTATGCTCCAGAAATCATAATTTGTTCCATCGAATAATGGAGCCTTCTTTGTGGAGAAACCCTCTAGTACTTGACTACTGGCCATGTGTGCTGCTGAGATCTACCTTCGGTTGATTACATTGTTATTGAAGGAACCGACTCTAATACCAATTGTTTAACACACGCTTATTGATCTGTAAACTTCGACTTTGGAATTTCACAAATCACAAATTTAATGTTGTTCTACTTTTGCTTTGGAAAAATGACAGAATTAGAGCTAGTGATTGATTTTCTTAGTGCTTAGAATCAAAATTACAAAGAATGCTAAAAAACTCAATAATACAACACCAATATTTTATCCTGCGAAACCCTTGATTCGAGGGACAACCAGTTGGGAAGGGCAACTCCTCTTTCTTCCCACTTGTATTGGTCAATTATTCAAATTATATAGATTTACAATAAGTATGAAAAGAAGCAACAATGTAAACCGTCCTCCCAAATAATTTCTTACTCTTTTTTCTTGCACCTTGCTCCTACAAATACATTCCAGCACTGAATGTTATTTTCTCACTTGATCTCATTAATTTTCTTTCCTTTGATCTCCTTAGATGCCCAATTCTCTTGCTCCTTCTTGTATTTATAGCCTTTCCCATGTCCTCCCATGCACTGGAGAATGAGAAAGGCCGGGAAGGGAAGAGACACAGTCCAGGCTCTTCGAATCCGTGACTGTTCACTCAATTTTTATTTTTTCATGTCAAAATCAAAGGAGTGTGCAGAGGAGGTTACGTCGCCTTGCTGCGACCATCACCCTACTGGGGGTGGTTACAGGACCGCTGCTCTGCATAGGGTGGCGGTTCTGTAAAAATACGTCCTGCACTTCGTTTTTCTCATTTTCTCCTTCCTGGTGCTAGTTGATCTGATGAAGTGGTGTTGTTTTAGATCCCTATGGATCATACCTCCCCTGTTTAGGAGGCTTTTGGTCCCATGAAATATTAGTGGGGGAGTAGATGAGGAATCAATTCCCTCTCTTTCTCCTTCGAGTACCACCGGGCCTGCCTTGGTGTCTTTCCTTCTTGTCCAATCTGCCAAGACTCCTGCAAATCTCTGATTTTCTGTTCTAGTACTACCTCCTCCTCCAATTTTCCTTGAGAATCCAAGACACAATCTTCTATGGAAGGTAGCTTCTGAATTTCTCCTTCTTCGTCAAGCATAGATGGCTTTGGTAGGTGCAAGTTCTTGCAATTTGCTACCAAGTACATATGCATGAAGTGTGGTACGTCAAGTCTGAAGGTGTTTTCCCCAACCCGCTCAAGTATGGCGAAGGGTCCATACCATAGTGGCTTGGTTCTTCTTGTTTGACCTTGTTCTTTCACCTTGAGATAGATTTTCCGGATCCTCTCAATGAATGTTTCTGCTCCAGTCAGCCCCAAATCCTATATCTCCTACTCTTCCTGCTGCCCTACTATCAAGTCCAGTGGATTGGTAGGTAGACATGGTTACTGTATAATGGAAGTGTGTACTGCTCCTTGTAATAGTTTTGGGGTTGTTTCTTCTCCTTTGTACTCTCTAGCAAGGACTGCCCATACAATCCGATGTTTGGTAGAGGGGAACTCTGGCTCATGCTCTACCTTACCTCTTGGTGAAATCTTACTGGGAGTCTGGAAATCTTCCTAAAAATATTGAATAGTGCTATCCAAACCCTTCATCCTTTTGTTAGAAATATTTGTGCTCTCTACCCCATCTTGTTTTTCTTTCCATGAAAGTAAACAAAATTGATTATGATTTGCCTGAATTAGTCTTTTTGCTTGGTTGGCACTTACCATAGCATTATTTGTCTTGCGTTGGTGTGCCCGGATGTTGAAATTGATTCCATCCTTGACCCATATGTACTGGTTATCCCTCCTTGTGAATAACAACATCCCTGATATACAAGTAAGGACTCTTGAAAACAACATAAAATGCATCAAGGGGAATGACATCAACCTCTAATATATATTAGGAATTTATACCAAACTTGAAATTACATTTCCTTGTTACTTATATAGCTACACCCTTCTTCACCCATCCCAATGGGTATGGATGTGGATGCTCGTAAGTTTCAAGACCAAGCTTCTCTACAACCGCATCAAAAATCAAATTGGATTGAGAACCAAAATCAACCAAAGCGTTTACCTTAGTCTTCTTGATTTGGATTTTGATCTGGAATAGCTTACTCATCTCTTCTTCTTCTTTTCCGTTGTACATGTTAGTGGCTGTGCATCCCAGCCTCTCGTCTACATCTGAATCATCCTCTATCTCCACCTCCTCTTTTGGTTTTACAGTGGATATGGATTTCTTGGAATCCTTGGTTCAGTGCCTTGGGTGTAATTTCGGATGTAACTTCCAACATGTGGCATCAGTATGACCATTGATATCACAATTCTTACAGAAATTCTTAGGATCTTTACAAGTATTCAAAGCAGTGGCGACCTGTTTACCTTTCCATTTACCTTTGCTACTTGTTTTCCCTTTCTCTTTTTCCAGCTGATTTGTTGACTGGTCTTCCTTTGGCTCTGGTTTCTCCTTGCTTCTTCTCATCAATGTAGTATGCTTGTATACAAGCTTCATTGAGATCCTTGAGTTTCGTGGAGATTACCTTCCTCTGAAGGTGAGTCTGAAGTCCTCCCAAATATTTGGTCAGAATGTCCTCATCCTCCAAGTCCATATTGAGCAACATGGCTTGTCTCCGAAACTCCGTAGTATAGTCCTACACACTTTGACCACTGCCTTGCCTAAAGTACTGCCATTTAATCATCTGGTCAGTCTTATGGCCAATAGGATAGAAGTTAGCTCTAAGCAATTCTTTAAAACCCTTCCAAGTACTGACAATAGGATGTTTCTTCTTTTCACAAGTGGCTAGATGGGTTTCCCACCAAACCAGAGCATGACCTTCCATTTTGAGACATGCAAAGGTAATCCTTTGTGCCTCAGTGACATTATGCACACTAAAATCGACTTCCAACTGTTTTAGCCACTTATCAAGCAATTCTGCATCTACTTGTCCTTCAAAATTCTTTATTTCAACTTTTGTTTCGACTTTAAAGGGAGTATGATTAGATTTTACCTTCTCACTTACAATTGGAGCCTCTTCTTCATGCTCTTTCATATCATCTTCCTCTTCGTGGCTCTTTCCTATGCCGAACTTTTCGGCCAAGCGCTCAAACCACTGAGTCCATGGATTCTTGTTTCACCGAAGCTGTCTTTGCAGATCTGAGAGTTCTTGTTGTTGTCTATACAATCTATCCATCATGGTCTCTAGCATCTCAACTCTACGGACCAAGTTCTCTTCCTCCATTTTCGCTCGAATTCTCTGTTTCCACTTCTTTGTAGAAATATCTAGTTCGCAAGGTAAAAATTATTCACCTTTGGACCTTGTCACTGTCATACAAATCACAAGAATGAATACCTCAGTCCTAGATATATAATTTTCTCTAATACCAAAATGATCTGTAAACTTCGACTTTGGAATTTCACAAATCACAAATTTAATGTTGTTCTACTTTCAATTAGAAAATGACAGAATTAGAGCTAGTGACTGATTTTCTCAGTGCTTAGAATCAAAATTGCAGATAATGCTAAAAAAAATCAATAATACAACACCAAGATTTTATCCTGGAAACCCCCAATTTGAGGGAAAACCAGTCGGGAAGGGAAACTGCTCTTTCTTCCCACTTGTATTGGCCAATTATTCATAATTATTACAATAAGTATAAAAAGAAGCAACAATGTAAACCTTCCTTCCAAGTACTTGCTTACTCTGTTTTCTTACACATTTCTTCCACAAATCAATTCCAACACTGACAATTCTTTGCTCACTTGCTCTCATTGGTTTTTTTTCTTTCCTTTGATCTCCTTAGATGCCCAATTCTCTTGCTCCTTCTTGTATTTATAGCCTTTCCCATGTCCTCCCGTGCACTGGAGAATGAGAAAGGTCGGGAAGGGAAGAGACAGTCCAGGCTCTTTGAATCCATGATTGTTCACTCCATTTTTATTTTTTTCCTTTAGGCAGGAAGTGCAGACAGGAGTCCCCAGGACCGCTCTGCACAGGGAGGCTGTTCTGTAAAAATACATCCTACACTTCGTTTTTCTCAATTTCCCCTTGGTGCTAGTTGATCTGATGAAGTGGTGTTGTTTTAGGATCCCTATGGATCACTTATACTGAGAGGAGGGGTGAATCAGTATAAGATAAACTTTTAATAATTCAAAACTTTAATAGTCAGAACAACAACAATCTCACAAGATCTAAAAATTATGCAACACAAGAGAAACACAATATTTACATGGAAACCCTTTCAAGAAAAAAAACACATATATAATTCTTTTACAATATACATATACATATATAACTCTTTTATAATTTGTGTAGGCACCAACCTACTAGAGACACCAGATCCCCAATGCCAAGCACCAACTTAGCAATTCAGACAACAATCTTTTCTGCTGAGCACCAACTCAATAAGACACACCAATCTCTTTGTTTTATGAGGCACCAACCTCCAAACCGACAACAATACCACCTTCGTAGTGTTGTTGTTTCAACGAATGATGGAGACTTTTATTCTCTTCACAAATTTGCTTGTCTTCTCAAGATATAACTCTTATTTCACACTTTTTTGCTCTTCTTTCGAATGATATTTGCTCAAAATCTGTCCTTCCTCCATCCAACAAATCTTCCTTTTATAGCCCAAAAATGCCCTTTCGAATGGTCATGACTCTTCACCCAAGACTCTTCACCCAATAGGGTCGGCCTTCTTCAAGGGAGTTCGACCACATAAAAACAAATCATTTAATCTTAATGGAGGTCGGCTGGTCCATTAAATAAATGTTGTCCCTTCATGAATTCGCTGCACATTTTGGTATACAATTATTACATTCACTACTATTAAAATTGATCACTGTAACACATCAATCTGATTTTTCTTTTGATCATTGTGCATTCTCCATTGACAGAATCCCAAACAAGTTGTGGAGAGGCTTGATTGATTAACTCCAATTGGCAATGAGAAGATGAATATGTTTTCTTTAAGGCTCTTAGGAGAATGTGAAATAGAGACGAGGTTGTGAGGTGGGTGGAGTGCATTTGTTAATCTCAAAGTCTATAAGAAAGTGGCTAATGAGGATAGAGGCATTGTAGTGCAGAAGGACACTAGAGGATGGTGATGCTTACATGGAGGCCTAAAGATGCTATTGATGCTTTCCATTTGCCTCCATTCGCAAGTTGCTAGTCCATGTGTTGGTCATGGTTTGCTGATTCAAATGTAGTTGTATCCACTATCACAAGGAACACTTACCTATAGGAGAGTGGAAAAGCTAATTGTTATATGCAGTGTCTTGTGTCTCGTGGAGGCAACATGGGGCATGGAGCTTGAGGATGAGGTAGGTTGCTGAGAGATTAGTTGGGGTAGGAGCTAGTCGATTCAGAGTGTAGTTTCATTTTTCCTTTTACATGGTCATGTGAGCTCATGAGAAAGAGACTCTAATTTTGATTTCAATTTCCAATGTCATGGATGTTATTTGAATTTCAGCTTTTATAATTATACAATTGAAAAGCTATAAAGTTGTATTTTGTTTAATTTAATTGTATTTTTTTTTTCAGCGTCCCACCGCCATCTCAAAAACATAAGGAAAAATTTGTCTCTGAAACTCAGAAAAACATAGATATAAAATTTGAATCACATATCAAACTAACTTGTTTTAGATTAAATTATTGAACACAACACATTTTTAAAAGTAATTTAGAGGGTGACAGCTCTTTTTTGTCCTATGTCACCATAAGTTCTCGTAGTGTCCACTAGGAAAACATTTCCCTGTATCAAATACATATTTGGATCAAAATAAAAACCATACATTGAGGAAGCTACTTATCTAAGTTGGATCCGTATCGAAATACAAAACATCAATAAAATCATGAGGCGTGTCAGATATGGTCAGTAAAAAATCCACCCATATACATGAAAATTTAAAAAAATAAAAATAAAATACTCACAAGAAAAACAAAACAGGAAAGGAAGAAAAAAGGCATACCAAATTATAAAGAAAGACAAAGCTCTTTTCACATACACGATTCATCTTTAAGCTTATATTTGGAAGGATTTTGACTGCTTTCTTAAGATGTACATGTTTAGTACATATAGGGGGGATTTTGGAGCTGATTCTTAGCTGTTGAATTTGTTAGGATATTTAATATAATGGTCATAAATGTAAGGTAGTTTATAAATGTTAGCAATTAGGCAGGCGTGTTAGTTAACATTGTAATTAAAGGTTAGTTGGCAGTTGGTTGGTCACCTCTCTCACTTTATGTATTCACCCATTGCATTTCTGATTTAAATGTAGAACAGCACAGCAAACCTTTCCATTTTTGAGTTTTTCTCCCATCTGTCTCTCTCAAGATTATTTCTAACTTGTAAGGGTCTACTAATTCTCCCTCCCTTTATCTTAGCCATATTTCCAAATTGATGAATGGTATTTTACATTTTCTAAGTTTTGTAGTTTTTTTATGCATTTATGTATTTTACATAATAGATATTTTAACATATGATGTATAGCATGTGTATCATATCCAATATTTTTTAAAACGTTACCAAATCCACATCAGATTCCATAACATCTATACTTATATATATTAGAGAAAACTTTATGGATGCGTACATTTTTAGAAGTTTGAAAATTCTTGTTTGTAACGAATCCAAGGTTATCTAAAACTCTGTCCTTTTGTACCAGACAACATAGCCATATCCGCACTTATGTCCATTAGGGAAAATTTGAAGGATGTGAATTTTTTTAGAAAATTAGAAATCCTTGATTGTATCTATAGTACCACACAATGTCATCTCCTAGGAAGTTCAAATTTAAGTTGCCAACTTGCCGGAGATTTGAGATACCATATTTACAAACTTTATGAACGACTAGTGTTCCACGGAAACACACCCCTTACCTTTTGGGGGCATCCCGGATGTTTCTGTTATGCGGCCCAACAATGCCCGGGTCCTTTTGTTGAAGGGAACCCAGGCGTATGTGGCTCATTTAGGGCATACTTGGGGCAAACCCACAAGCTAAACGCTTGTTTTTTAACGTATTTTTTATTTTTTCATCTTTTGACTCTGACTAATGAATTAAAACAAAAACCTACAAAACTCTTAAAACTCAAAAATGAAACACAAAAAACTTGCCTTGCATTTTACCAAAAGCAAAACACAAAACACACTTATTTTTCATTAGATACTAATCTCATTACACACTCAGGGTTGAAACTTCATCAAGCAAAGTTCCAAATACATTGTTTTTGTATTCCTAGGCCAGTATGAGTGCCAATCTGTAGCCAAGGAGATTGAGGAGCTTGAAAATAGGAGGATTCTTGGATTGAAGGTAAGCCTTTATTTTATTTTAGTTTTTTCTTTCAATCTTCAAGCCCTTTCTTTTCTTTTTTTCTTAGTAAATTATTTAACAAGTCTTGATAGGTGAGGCCCTACGGTATTTTTCTTCCTAAAGCTAACATTGTGTTGGTTTTTAAACTTGCAAATACAAATATTGTGTAATGTCTCCAAATGGACATCTTTTACCACCACTTGGATTTTAGGCAAATCCAAATACCCAAATGCAATTTATAAGTGGATTGCATGATTCCCGACATCAATTTCTTTCACAAATCTTCCCTAAACTTCCTTGGATAACTTCATTCCCCTCCTATACAACTCCCAGATGGCTTGAGTCTTCTTGTCAGCTTCCGGAGTGTAACGCCTCCAACATGACTGATACCTATGATGACTTCTATTTTATAAGGTACAAATGTTGACAGGTGATTTTGTCTTAAGACGGTATACTCTTATGACTTTTGAAATCATGTTTGCAAAAGAAAATAATTCATCTATTAAACATGGACATTCTGTCGTGTTTTTGCTGAATTTAATGGAGCAATCTACCTCCTTACGCAAAATTAATTCACTGCTTGAATTGAGAAATTTGGTTTCTGTTTTCATAAATTCTTCTTTCAAGAACAACATTACCTTGTATCAATTCCATTGATCCAAGGTATGCTTTCAATTCATGACTTTGTGGTCATAACGACCAAGTCAGATATATCAGGTGATCTCTGGATACTGACTGTGCTAAGGAAAGGATGAAGTCTTTAGATCCTGCTGTATATTTGAATTTCGATAATATGGCTGGTTCTTCTTTTGTTAGTAGAATGCAATGCTTGCTTTGATCGGGAACCTATTTTTAGCTATGTTTTAATGTTGAGTGACTTTAGCCTAAAGCTAAGTCTAACCTATGTCTTTGAAATCTATTGTTAATTACGATGTTATGACTAGAACTAAGGACCTACCTATGGACCTATGTTAATTTCCTAAATTAATGTTAACCTAACTAACGGAATGGCTAACCTAAGGGGACTTAGGGGATGACATGGTAATTGGGTTGGTCGGTGGCATCGTTTTCTAGACATTTATTGTGAGTTAAAGCAGTCTTATCCTTTGGTGCTGCCAACTTTGGCATGGGCATGAGAAAAATATAGGGAAGGCTGAGTTAGGACCTCCGCCGATTTAGTTGCATGTAAAGTTTAAATTTAGTCATTGCTAAACATGGAGATGGCGGTGGTGTGGGAATTGGAGGGAACTGATAGTCCTTTGCATTTAATGTTTTTGAATTTGGCAAAAACTGCCTAGGAAGGTGCATGAGGGGTTTTGTTTGCTTTGATCTTTTGGTTCATTTTCGAGCTCGAGTTCTGCATGAGGTTGTTTCTGCTCTTCGAACCTCCAGTTTGTTTTTTGCATGACTGTTATTTTAGCATTGCATAAAACTATTAATGGGCATTGTGAAAACTATAAAAAGAAAAGGGAAGTGTTGAAGGTTCTATTGACATTTCGTGGAGAGGAAGAAGCTATTGAAGTTCTGCTTGGAGATCTTCTGCGAATCAGTGAAGGAGAAGCTCTATCAGGCATGATAGGCTCTACCCATTAAGTTGTTTTGTTGTTACTTAAATGATTCATTAAGAGAACTCTGTTCTTGGGAATAATCTGGTTTTTGCATGGTTGATTAAATCATCTTTGTATGTGATTTTTGTGTTGTTTAATGTGAATGTTTTTTTCGACTCCACTTGTATGAGGAAAAGTGTGATTTGGGTTTTCGATTTTCTTGATTTGATTTGTTGGGTTATGCTTAAATCCTTCTGCATGAGCCTGAGATGAAGTTGAAACTGTTTGTAATCTTGTTTGACCTATGTAAAACTTGTAAGTAGCTTAATTGCTTAAATTTGTGGAACTTGTTCTAAGAGATCTTGTCTCACCACTGTGAGAACACTTCAGAGGATAAACTATTTAAATATCTTGACATTGATTGAACCTTTCCACGATACACTTCAAGAAAGAGGATTTTTCTATAATTGTGAATCTGGGTTTTGTTGTATTGTTTTTAGTTGTGGACCTCTGACTCTGGGGATATTTAGGAAAATAAAATGTAGAGTTTTGCTTGGCAAGTGATTAACGTTTCATGGACTTGCTTAAGTCATACGGTTATGTATTTAAGCCTGTAAATGTATACTTCTTTTTCGGTGGAAATGCTTAGTCGTTTTCGAGGCCTGATTTTTAGAAGCCCGTAAGCAAATTTTTATTCTGTTTTCTTCTATTTCTTTGGGGTCTTTGGATAACCTTTTAAGGATGGCATATGGTGCTATGAAAAAGGGAAAACTCCCTTGGGTTTTAGTTTCTTGTATTTTGGTTTTATTGTCAATTTGAACCTCTTGGTAGTTCTTTTGACCATAGTTCTAAAAATCGCGATTTATCGGGCGATAATCGCGATAAATCGTTTTTCCCATGCAAAATGATTTATCTTTCCATAAATCGTGATTTGTTTAATGGTGATAAATCGTGATTTTTGGTGATGAAAAACCTGCAAAAAACGTGGAAATCGTGTGAAAAATCGTGGAAAATCGCTCCATTTCCTCCTGGTTGAATCATTTTTAGCTTCTGTGTTTTTTTTGCCCTGTTTTCTTCTGCTCAAATCGGCTTTTTTCCTTTTTTGGCATTTCTTTCCTTTTTTGGATTTTTGGTGGAAAAAACCCAAGTCCGTACAGTTCATAGTATATCAACATTTTTGCATTGTGCGCTTCGCAATAAAGTATGGGACATGGATTCCCTAGGGCAAAGTACAGAAATTTTTTTGCCATTTTTGGTAAGGGTCCAGGGAGATGTAGCAGCAAAAACTTGCATGTGACATAACTTTCATTCTGTGGCTCCGTTTCAGGTGCCGTTTTCTCTAAAAGTGTATATTTTCTCGAGCTCTATGCATTGATGGCAATATTTTTATTATTTTCATAAAATCCATTTTTGCACCTTTTTGGACCAAGCAACTTAACATCATTATAATAGTATATTGTATAATGATTTAACATTTAACATCATTTAACATTATAATAGTATACTAGTATACTGTATACTGTATACTGTACAGAGTCACTTCTCACATCATTTAACATTGTTTTTACATTTAATTTAAGTATATTTTATGAATTTAAATGTTTTTAAAAGTAGCGATAAAGTTGTCAATTAATGCCGATTCCCGATTTTCGATTCAAAATTTGACCTGCCGATTAATCCCGATTTACGATTTTTTGAACTATGCTTTTGACATTGTATTGTTGTATTGTTTTAAGCTTGTTTCTTGGTTCTTGGGCCATTAAACCCGGTTTCGATTCTTTCGGATCTTAGGCAATACTCCTTCGTGAAAATGGAACGAAGACTCCGGTTGTTGGTTAAACGTTTTATATACTTCTTTTCCCTTTATGGATTTGGATTAAGAGGACTGTGTAAACTGACCATTATGATTATTTCTCTTCCTTTCTCCACTGTGTCTGTTGGGAAATAGTTCTTGTGTCTTTGCAGATATTGATGCTATCTTACCGTTCCCTTGAATGATGAAAGGTAAGGGAAGGTTGGTTGTTCGTCGTTTCTCTCCTTTCTCCTGGTTTGTGTTCATTCAATTCGATCCCTGATTAGTTCTCTATTTGGGATTTTGGTATGGGACAGTAGAGATTGAGCTTGTCAATAATTGTTCTTGGTTAACTAATGGTCTCTTCCTAATCGTGCTTAGAACGATGAGGAAGTAATCTCTCTCTTTCCTTTAATCTTCTTTCTACTTCAAACTATATGAAGGTGTTTTCCTTCTTTGGTGTGTTCTGTTATTCAACTCCGGGACTTGTTTGGTAAGATTGAGTTCAGGTTGTGCTAGGGCAGTATAGCTGAAGTAGAGAATAATTGGATGGATTATTGCGTTTGGTTGGAAATATTTTGAGTAAATCTTATGTTTAGTAGAAAATATTTGGATGGTTGATTGAGCTGAAGTTGATCGTTAAACCTTACCATTCTACTCTCTTGACTTAACGATGGTAATGTTGTATCTTTTTGGGGATTGAGTGTAGTCCCTTTGCATGCTAATATGATCTTACCCTCTGATGAGGTTTGTTTTAGTTGTTGGAATTTAACTTAAATTGGTTCCTAATTCTGAGTTTGAGTATTAGGATACTCAAATCAGAGACACATTTTAAGTTATGTTGTTTGGATCATCCTAAACTTATTCTTATGTTTTTAATTTTGATTATTGGCATCTCAAATTTTAGGATGAATTTAGGTGAATGAAATATCAAGATGGAAGTTTGTTGTTTTTATCTACTGCTAAGCTATGCCTAAAAGATAGTTAGGATAGTTATCTTCTTAAGTTAAATAGGTTTAACTGAGAAGGGAAACATGTAAAGTAATGTATGAAAGAGGTAGTAGGGTTCTGATGAAATGTTACTTATCTGAATTATTGTTTTAATTCTTTTGATAAAAGACAATAGTATGAAAGGTTGAAGTTGTTTATTTCATGACCTAATTCTTACTTTTGTTATGGTTTATCACTTTTTCTCTCTTTTATTTGAGTATGGTAGCTCCTATGTCTATGTATTTCTGAATTGCTCAGGACTATTTCATAACAACAGAGTTCTTTTTATGAAACAGTTAGCTAAAAGCACATCGTTTTAATGTTTAGTGTTTATCATGCTCAGTTCAATGAACTGACCCGTGCTAGCAATTTTACAGATGGACTTCATAAGTGATGAAAGGAGAAAGATATTATAGGAAGTTACATTTGTTTATCAAAGAGACTGGATCTTTTTTATGATGAAATATGGTTCATTACTGAAATGTATTTGATGGAAAAGAAAATTGTACTTGAAATTGATCTTATTATTGTTGTTTGACATTGGGAATGTCTGAAGTGTTTGGACTTGTAAATGTATGAATCCTCTTGATGAATAAAAGATATGTGAAATTTATGTACTTGATGTATTTCCTTTTGGCATTCAGTGAGTGGAAATTCTCTACTTTTATGTGAGTAACATACTCTTATGGTTTGGAATAGAATAAATAGAGATCAGGGGTGATAAATGTACTACCCTCTCTAGTGAACATGCAACTTACTAAGTTGACATTCTTGCATTGTTATCCAACAATATCACTATGACTATATTTAATTCATATGTTTGAATGAGAATAAAACATGAGGTTAATTTATAATGTACTATGAGGTTTTAAATGAACATTAACCTCTATAAGGGAAAAAGGGAAGACAACTACCATGTAATTAATCATAGACTTGTCTTAAGACCTTTTGGGAATGAATCCGAATGTTATCTTTGGATAGTGGAAGGTGTGCTTCCTCTTGAAGAATTCCTTAACCAGAATAGGAATGTAGGAAAGGAAAATAAATGGGATTAGACTTCATTCCATCGAAGTATAATATAAAAAGAACTTACACAAAGCTTATGTAAGCTAAGGTTTGGGTAAGTAAGTAAGCAAACATCTCTTTAATGTGTGTTGGATATGTTATGTAAAACATAAATCAGAATGTTAATGGTATAAAAAATAACTTATGAAATGGTTAGGGAGCACATGTATCTGCATACCTACTTCTTTTTCAGTTTTAACTTGGAACCCTAATGATAATGAACCCAGTTGTTCGGTAGGGTTACTGCAATTAATCCTTAATGAGGTAATTAATAAGTCATTAACTTTCTATCTAAGGTATGTTTGTCTAGATGAGGAAACCTCAGACGGATGTTGACACACGCCAACTACATTGGAGTACCTTCTTGAAGACTAGGGTCTTCATAAGGATATAATGTTGCAGTTGACCCGTTTCAACACCCTTTCAGAGCTTATTCATCTAGACTAACATAAATTCAAACTTGATCACAGTTCTGCCCTAGGTAGAGATAGGGGCATGACCTAGTGTCAGGGTCAACTCATGTTGACTTAGGATAAATAGACACGCCCAATCGACTAAAGATAGAGTATGTCTAAATACCCTTAGTCATCGTAAGAAGTCCTCCACACTAGGCCATGTTGCTAACCTTAGCTAGGGTTAAACCTTGAACAAGTGGACTGACAGAAGTCAGTGAAGACCATTCTAGATAACAGATCAAGTAGGGTGAAGGACATATTCCATTTGACGAGTATGTCATTTAGGAATATAAACATGAACAGTATGTTTAAAAATCTTTGGCCAAAGTATCGCAAGCTGTTGGTTGCGTTGTCCTATGTCACCTAGTTTAAGAAGCGGGATTTCAGATGAATATCGGTAAACAGATACTCAGATAGGCCTCTTAAACAAAACACTTGATACCTCTAAAAGGGTAAAAGAACCAAGTATACATGGTATACACATGATTAAGTTAACATTAGAGATTGGTATGATACGGAGTCATGGAATGAGAGATCGGTGTTTCACCGATTCATTTACACCTACATATGGTTTTCTATTATGAGATTGATTGGCTTTGGAATGTGTGTTCTAAATTATGTTAATTTAGAACAAAGAACATTATGCAAAAAAAAAAAAAATTCCTTTGTTTCTAAAGTCTTAAAATGGGAATGTTACACGGAGGGTGTCTACCAATTGCAAAATGGCCAAAACTTGCCCTTTCTAGGCCTCCGAAGACAGTTGTTTCTCCTTGAATCTCAGTGATTTCTTCAATCACCTTAGGCATACATCCTTGCACATTAAACACGCCTGAAAATCTTGTTAACACATTCCTCTTAGCCATAATGAGGATGAAACTGAGGACATGCTAGCTAGAGGAAGGGTTTATTGTGACCGGGTGAGGAAGTTTTTAAGTGGGGGCTTAGTTGTCATGGCCAAAATTTTCAATTTTGCATGCTAGACATTTAGCATGAGAACACTGTAGTACCCAAATATCAACATGCTCTGATCCATAATGATCTGTAAACTCCTAAGTACAATTGCTTGAGAGAATTTAGATAAACACAACCTCTTGTCCTATCTGATCCAAAATAATATGTTAACCCCTAAGCACAATTGTTTGAGAGAATTTAGATAAAAACTTCTTGTCCTACTTTGATTAATCTCTAAACTGACAGTTTTGAATGCTTTCGAAAAGAATTCATGTAGTGTAATGTTGAAAAACATGAAACAAAATGTACAGAACTGAAGTCCAGCATGTAAGAAGCATGCACATTAAAACATGACCACATAGAACAATGGACACAAGATTTTTGACCAAGAAATCCCTAAGATAGGGAAAAACTAGTAAGAAGTGGCAACTGCACACCTTCCTTGTCTTTCTTATGGCCAAAGACAGTTATACAACGAGATTTAGAAAAATAAAAGAGACACTCTGTAGTTCGCTCACTTGGTGCCTCTACAATCTACCTTCCTCCAACCAATTGAACACCAGCTTTGTCATTCACACATCATGTCTTCATCTTGATTTGTGCCTTCTTATCATCCCTTAGGAGTGTACTTTCATGCACTAAAGGACTCCCAATCGTCTTAGAACTGAAGAGACGTCATCTTTTTGTCCTTAGCTACGATGCCAGGAAATAGGTATGGGTATGGGTTCAAAACATGGAAATGCCAATTTTCAAAAAACCCTTGGGTACGAAATGGCATGGAAACATCCATACAATATATTATTAAAAAAGATAAATATATATTAAAAAATGCATAATACTCATTTTTTATCAATAAAGGATAAAACACTATACACAGTTTGTATTAATGAAAGTTCAAAACATTCAACATGCTTAAATTTTCATAGGTACATGATTATAATTTAGATTCTAGAATGTGTCATCTAGATTTTCCTCAAGTACTTCTGAAACAGAAGTATCAAGTGTTTTTGTTTTTATTTTTGGCATTTAAAAAACAGCAGCACTGCTGAAACAGTACAGACACGTTCTGAGTATGGCCCAGGTATGGCTCTGTTTTGGAGTTATGGAAACATTTCAGGCGAGTACCAAGACCAATACTAGTACCCAGTATGTCACTACGTGGGTATGCTGCTCTGATTGGCATTTCCGAGTATTTGAGGTCCTTACTGATATCACAAAACCACCACTTTGGAAAGATAGGCAGTTTCAAAACCACAGCAGTGGTTACATCTCTGCCCTTGTGGTAACTGGCGGTTGCAAAACCATGCATTGCAAACACCAAGAGTTACATCCATAAGGAGAATACTCGGTTTCAGCCCTGTTCACTAACTGAAACCAAATGTTCTCTAGTTAGATGATGGAAAGGTTTGCTTTTCCTGATCCCTATGGATCAACCTTCATTTTTCTTAGAATAGTCATTTTTCTCATGATTTTTGTTGGGTGCTTGTTCTTAGTTTTAGTGAGGGGTAAACCAAGGCTAGATGACCATGCTCATGGAAGATTTGACAACGGAAATGGATATTTTAGTAATCAATGGGGTGCTCCCATTCAATCCCTCCCATTTAAAAAATTATTCATCTTGGTAGGGGTACCTCCAGATCAATGTTGAAACATATTTTGGCGTAGTTTAGCACCCCTATTACATTACCTATTTTCCGCAGGGAGGATTCTTGCCAGTATTACACTCGGAAGGAGAGGATGCCTGAGCTGGACCAACACCGTATTGGGGAGATCCTCTGTTGGTTTCCAAGTTGGGAATTAAGGTTTCAGGAGTAACTTTACTTTTTTGAGGAACTAAGGATTGCCTTTGGCAAACTTGACTATTTAAGAATCATTGTAATGTCAACTGAGCCTGATGGCATCCAATGTTCTTGAACACAAATCCTGAAAAGTTTTACTTGGCCTTCCATAAATGAATAAATGACTGCTTTTTCCTTGGGAAACCACACCCTGTAAAATTCACATGAATTTGGCTGCAAAACAATCCCACCAAATGTAATTTTGAATGCAGTTTCAGCATTAAATGCAGCATAGGTTATCATGAGGGAAAAAACTCATGCAGCAGCAGCAAAATTCCCCAATTGCTATGCTCTTTGGCGCTTGCAATAAAGATAATAATACATTTATGTTCACAAATAGTAAGTAATGCATTGCTATATGACATAGATTTCATTATACATACTCCAATTGTAAGCAACATGTTGACATGAATATTTGTATCAAACTCCAGCCACAAAATTATCATATTGTCATAATAATCTAGAGAAACTGAAACAATGCAATACAAGAATATAGGGTGTACAAAATGCAATACCAAAACACAGTATAAAAAAAACAAAAAATCCAATCTCGTTCTATTGAGAATAGCCATACACAACCAAATTAGTGGAATCGACTAAACAGTAGACATTGTGACGTTATAAGAAAACAAATTTTAGCAACTTTATATTCAATTCATTAAACAACATATGAAATTTAGTCGTTTTGCCGATCTTTAATTGACTAACTAATCAAATACAAAACTGAACTAAAATGCACACAAGCAATACAGATTTCAAAAGAAAATTTGGGCACAAGAATCTGGACTCACTCTCAGCCTCAAATCCCAATCTAGCCTTTAAGACAAGAATTTTTGGCAATAGTTTGCTTACAAAACCCCATATGCGTGCGTGTGTGCGTGTGTGTGTGTGTGTGTGTGTGTGTGTGTGTGTGTGTGAGAGAGAGAGAGAGAGAGAGAGAGAGAGAGAGAGAGAGAGAGAGAACCTGAATCGCATTAAGATAATCTGCATGTGCATATGAAATTTCTCTGTTTCGTTTTTCCCACATAGACCAATCCTTTGCGTAGGAACCTTTGCTGGGCTCTTGCCTGAATCAGCAAATTAAGAAAGAATAATTATCAGAAAACGAAGAACATTTATACACGTCGATCAATTCAATGCAATCTCTGATGAAACATTCAATATTCTAGCATTGCCGGATAAAGCATATGATATTCTAGCTTTACAACATATGAATTTGAATTCTGAGTTTGCCTGCACCCTGTCTGCACCAAAAGAATGTCACGACATGGAATCATCTCTAAATTACTTCTATGTTGTTGCATACCTTTGCACTGACATACACTGACAACTAATTTGGAATTTCTTCCTGCAAAGCTACTCTACAGCTATTTGAACTCGACTATTTGGATTTTAACAAAAATATAAAGTATTATCCTTATCCTTGGTATATAAAAGGATATTTAATTCATGCCAAAAACCATGGCAGTCAAAAGGATATGAACATAGAACAATATATAATACCAAAAGAATTAACTAAACAATACAGAGTTCAACAATCACAAATTTTTAACGTAAACAGTCTTCTGTATAGAGGTGAACAGTTGAAATTAACAACCAATAACGTACATCAGTACATTCACAGCATTAACTTGCATCTCTTTTATGCAAAAAAGGAAAAGCAATACTAATAGCAAAGCTCCCTAAAACTTGGAAACCATCATCTTTTGGTCTGACCCTGTACAATGATCCCTTACATCTTCCAAATTAAAAAAATATCTGAGTATTCCCTATAAAAAGGAAACATTGTACTCCATGGCTTTGTAGTTCATAGTATACCAGAGACCAATTCATTCTTATTTCAATATTTCGAGTTCTTCATCATTTTAGAAAAGAAGAAAAAACTTGCTCTCAACAAATCGCAAACTAAGCATAGCACATCTCCAAGATGGTCAATCTAGTTTTTATTTGATCTTGCAAAATTGATGATTTTTAATCGGTCAGAATATAGAAAGGTATTGCTCATCTTTAACAAAGATCCAAATTTTGATCTCCAATACTCCATATATGCTTCACATACTTTTTATAAGAGTGTAACTTGAAGTAAAGATATTGAATAGACAGGCAAAAAGATGCAATCAGGCAGCAACTACATAAATCTTACAACCCAAGCAATTGTCGAAAAAATGATTTTATGTACACAAGTAATTTGTTTCACCATGCTGAGCAATTTGATGGACTCCAGAATAATTTTATAAGGTAGAATCAACAAACTTTATAGAAATGGTTGAATTAAAGGATGATCTCTAACTATTTATATTTGTTTTGCTCTAGCTATTGTTGATTTTCCGCAATGATCTATTATTTCTCTGAAATGAATCATTTCTATTTGAACTCTCAAAATTGCCACCACCAACTCTTCTAAGTAACCTAATAAAATGATTGCTCAATTTTTCGCATGTCCTTTTGTGTATTTTCCCTAGTTACCAGTTCCAGAAATCCGGATCCGTTCGGGAGGGCAAAAAAATCCGAAATCCAAAATTCTTGAAAAAGTTCAGAAAAATCTCGTCCGAATTATATTAGAGTTGAATTTTATAAATATGAAAATTTGACAAATACAATGAAAAAATTTAATAATGTAATGTAAAATGTTATATTTTTTAATATATAAGGTTGATAGTTGACTGTTTTTTCCAGAAAACTACAGAAATTTTTAAAAAATAATAATATTTTTTCCCCCTAAATTAGGGCCGACCCAGACAGAATTTATCTAGGTCGGCTGAAAAATCCAGATCTGGCCGGATTTGGTAACTATGATATTTTCCAACTCTGACTTTGTTGACAAACTTGACCCTAGGTTTTGGTTGTCATTAGCAGCCATTATTAATGCATTATTGTTTCTCGGTTTTAATGCATTGTTGTTGTGCTTGGTATCAATGCATTGTTGTGGGATGTACTAGGCCGACTGATATTCCTAGTGTTTAGCATGATCACTTGTAAAAGTGTTGGATTCAGAATTGGGGCCGCCTGAGAAGAGGGCAATTTCTTCTTTCCAAGTATGACTCCTGCGTAAACATCATTCAGATTATTCGCTCCAACACCTCTCACAAAAATATAAGTCATTGAATTAAGAGCATCTTAGTACATGTCAAAAGTCATCTCAAGCGTAGGTACCCCTATTTTTAAGAATCCTGCGATACATTCTCTCAAACCTAGTATTGAAGTTTCTGACTGGCTTTAATTACTCTCTTTTTACTAGGCTGAGTTGCTTGAGAATCATGCTACAGTTCGTGGCATCACTATAATGGAAGAATACAAGGATTTTCTACATAATGCAACTAGTAATGGACCCAGGTCAGAAATTTAAATACCAATCATAGGTCAAGTATGGGAAAGTGAATGGGAATAACCTACGAGGCACATCTTTATGTGTGACATTGAGTAACCTAAGGGCAGCCTCAAAGGCAGCTGCATGCTCCTGAGCCGTTCTAGTTCCATCATTCTTGAATCTAAACAGATATTTCTCAAAATTTCTTGGTTAGTCATGCATATCACAAGGTATGACCACAATTGTCCCAATCAACCAAGCTGACACAAATGGGTGGAGGATTATGGACCATATTTCTACACAACTCTTTGGCTTCACCAAGGTTATAGACTTGTCCTTAAAGAATGAGATCAAAGATCTTCCATCAATGGATTGAGTTCTACATAGACTTTTATCCTTATGAAATTTTTGATGCTCAACCAAAGGATCAAGAAAACTTTCACCTAACCAAAAACCTAGAACGGGTAACACCCTTGAAAGTTTCAGGTTAAGGTTTTAACTGAAACAAAAGGCCCTCCTAGCACCAATTATGTTGATAAGTGTTTTAGCATCGGCACAAAAAGGGATTTGTAAAACTCGCAAGTCTGGTATCCCTGAGTCCAGGCAATTTTGTCAAGAGTGCTTGTCAACACTCATTAATACTTGTGGTAAGTACTCACCAATACTCATTTGATACTCTATTTTGTATAGAATTTATGTTTCTTAAGAAATTTAAGTATTTTTAAGTTGCCGAGTATTTTTCGAGTATTGCCAAGTCAAAAAAATTTGGTTTGTCGAGTACTAGTATACTAACTATGTTACATACGATGGTTGATTCTAGAGATATTTCTCTTCACTCCTATGTCTTTCGGGGGCAACCTACAAATCTAATGACTGAACCCTTTGGTTCCATTTAGTTTTTAAAATTTTGAGACATACTTGGGGTAGTCTCCAAGTCAATCATTAAGGTGGGGTGATAAAGATATAACTATTAACTTATAGTTAGTTACGGTTATCAACCTCCTTAACTATATGTGTAGTGCCCCTCCCGCTTTTACCTTGTCGACCCCACACACAAAGCACTCCGATTCAGTGTGATTGGTGTGGCCGACATTTGCAAGTCGACTAATTCAAATGTCCCTGCTCGAGAGAGGCGAAGCAAGCTGTAAACACCTTGTCAAACATCCCAAGACGATATTTGGTGTCTGGCAATGTTATGAGGTTGTCGTGGGACGTTAATTGAAATTGCAAATGGATTGTCAGTATAGTGCCCCCCTGTTTATCACCACACCAATCTCATTTTTGAGCATTGTGTTGACCGTCGTTTTGATTCGGGGATGCAATGATGGTGGTGGTGGTGGTGGTGGTGGTGGTGGTGGTGATGATGATGATGATGATGTTGTTGATGATGATGATGATGACGACGACGACGACGATTAACGGTTTGCATTCGAGTGTCGAGTGTGTCTTTGAATTTCATTTACTAGCGGATGGGAACCAAATAATGCGTGCTCCATGCTAGAACTTGATCTCGAACTTGTCTCGATAGTTTATGAAGTGTCAATTTCATTAAATAAATTAAAACAATATAATATTAAAATTTAAAATCAAAATAATAATTAAAAAAATAAAAAATGCAAATAATATAATAGAATGAAATAAAAATAATAAATTGAATTAAACCAAAATACGTGTAGCGCATTCATGGAAATGGCATATTTTGAGTGGACATGGACATTTTCCAAAGCGCATAATTGCCTTGGACAGTGTATGGACATCCACCAAGCATAATGGTAAGCAATTTTTTTGTCATTTAATAATTGCAAGTGCCCTAGTAAATGGGTTTGCTTTTCCATGCGTACATAAAAAGAAGAGCTTTGAAAATGTGGAGCATGCCAAAAAATGAAATTTACAGGTGTAAGATTCCATAGCCCGTTCCAACATCCTCCCAGTTGTGCCAAAGCGGATTAGTCCACCTTTATCTATAAACTCTTAGCATGCGCCAATTTGGGCTCTTTGAAAATCTTTGGAGATTATTGAACAAATGAAATGATTGCAGTTTAAGCTCAAAATAGATAAGACATATGGCAGTTCCACTAAGTAGGTGTGAATAACTCTTGTTTTGTAAAATTTTACACCATTTTCTTCAAGGCGTGAGGACGTGTGGAAGCTCCAAGGAAGCAGGTCTACAATTAGAAACTATAATCCCAAATCAATTGACCATTTATTAGCATACTTGCAGACCTGTGTGCTTTGTGGGAGCACTGTGACCACGGAGGAACAACAAGTTGAACATGGACGTCCAACAAGCACTTTGGGGGAATATTTTTGTATGAGATTTGGTTGCAAATGACAGGAATGAAAGGTGTTACCTCCTCCAAGTCCTTCATATTCTATGCATTTGGAAGAACAAAAGGTTGGTATCTCATTTTCTTATCTCCCGTGGAAGGTTGGGGTCGGCTGAGTGTGGAAGAATGGAGGGCATCCAGAATAATAATTTTGATTATTTGTAGTTGTTGACGTGATGATAGCAGGTTATACACAAAAGGGGTTTGTTTTTTAGCCTTGAAAATAAAGGCATATGCATTGACAAGTCTTAACGCCAACTCCTCACCTTGTTGGCACCCCTACCCTACGTCATGGCTAGATTTTCTGCATAGCTGAAAACCTAGGCAGTCATGAGATAAATCTCCCTCATTTACCGGTGAGGCTCCCGTGTCAGATTTGTCAATTAAAATATGCTAGTATCTATATGGGGGTTTTAATTTAACTATTCAGCTCATGAACCATAGTTGTATAGTTCTGCAGCAAGTAAGCAGCTGTTTAAGAAAGGAAATATTTATAGAAGAAGAAATAATAAAACACACAGGGAAGAAATGGGGAAGATGTGCAACCCAATCAATAGATAACAGAGTTGATTGCATGCACATAGAAGAAACCAATAGATATCAACACACAGAATTATAAGTAAAGGCAACTCCAGATCTAGATCTAAAATAACACAAAGTTTATTAGAAGATCTAAGATAGAAAGCTAGAAACAAAATGCACCGTGACACAAAGTTCTCCGGAAACCTGCTCCTTTATATTCCTTTGCTTCAAGTGGCTATCAGGGGTTTCAGCACAAAGTCTGGAACACAAGAATGCTGCTTACAAATTCTGATCATTAACCCGAAGGTTCTTCTTCTACTTATAGAATGTAGAAGGGAAAGTACAAATGGGAAACTCAACTGAACTGAAACATAAACAAGAAGTAAAGATGACATCTGGCAATCATCCTCCTCTAACTTCTCCTCAAGTGACACATCTATCACTTAACTAATAGAATCGTTCCACATAACTTAAAGCAATGGTTTCAAAACCAATAACTTTAAAGTTTTACAATTTCATCCGGGAACGTGGAAAATAGAAGAAGAAAGAAGAAAGCCTGCCAGCTGTAACATTTATATCTTCTTTTTGTTCTGATACTGAATATACTTGTCGAACATGTAATTCAGCATCTTCCCATCTGTCTTAGCCACAACTTCCTTTTCTGTCCTGAACTGCAGCAAGCCTTCGTTCAATACCCTGATACATGCTTCCACATCCTCCAAGCTCGGCCCGAACTTCGCAATATCCGACTGCAGTGCCACCAGTCTGCTGATGGAATTCATCGTGAAAGGCTTAGTAGCTCCATCAATTCTCCCTTGCACCATCAGAAGAGACCCTTCCAGGGAATTAGGCACTCTGCTAGGAATGATCCGTGTGTATGAAGTAACATTTCCGACCACTTCCTCATGAGTGAAAGCAATGATATTGTCTGGCAAAGACGATGCCATACTCTCAAGTGCCTGCATCCTCTGCAGCATAATTCTGCAGATCTCCAAACGGAAAGATACTGCAAACTCCAGCTGCTTCCCCTTCTCAACTGATCCGTCAGGCACAATCTGTTCTGCAACCAACACTTCTCCCGGCAGCTTATTGATTTCGGCCAAAGTACTCAGGTTACTCTCAGCAACTGTGTTCATATCTACTATGCTTGTCACCAGTTGCTTCAGCTGATCTGCTGCATCTTTCATAACCTTCAGGCGGGCTGGCACCTCTCCGAGTTGTACAGAAGCTTGACGAATGATCAGACTTTTCCATTCGTCGATAGCTTTCACCTGGTTGCTTGCATCTTCCATTTCCTGCATCAGATGATCACTCACCTGCTTCTGCGCTGAAATGGGCTGAGTGGAAGATTTAGCAACCTTGGCAATGATCTCGCACAACTGAGATACCTGCTTCTGAAGTTCAACTTTCTCCGCCTTTTCTCTGTCAAGCCTAAGGAATAGAGCATCTATCAATGTCTGTGTGTCCTGCTTCAATCCTTCTGTGGTGGCTTGACCGATAGGTACTCTGGTTACTGTTATGTCTTCTGCCGTGAGCTCATCCTCTTTCTTCCCTTCCGCCGGAACTGACATCTCAGCAAACTTCTGCCCTGACTCCTCGATGATCAACCTTGAAGTTACCTTAGCAACTTTAGGTTTTCTGTCTTTTCCGCCTAGACTCAGGAGCAGCTGCAAGTCGTGTTCCTCCAAGTTCATTTCCACTCTAGCTTCTGGAACCAACTGTGAAGTCAACCATTCTGAGAAATTACTTCTCGGAGAATGAGAAGTTGCTGAGTGTACTACTATCTCCCGCTCTGATTCCTCTCCATCAGAAACCGCTACAGTGTTGTGGCTGCCATCCTCTGAATCATCCAAAGACAAAGCTCTTTCAAACTCTGCCATCTGCAGCTTCAACGTTTCTTCAGGAACAGGTGCTGAACGGAGTGGCTGAGGAGAGAAGATGAATGTTGCCGGATTCAACTGAGGAATGGCAGTGTCCTGCTGAGGTGCAACAGTGGGTGAAGTACTGGATGCTGGAGAAGCCGGAACTAACGTCATAGCCGTGGAAGTGATCTTCTCCTTTGATTGAGACCTTCTGTGCACTTTCATCTTCTCGGGCCTTCTGCTGCTTTCTCCTCCGTGCTTCCTCTTGAGGGAATCTCCTGCGCCGAAGTTGCCCGTGACTTGATTCATCAATGCTTCATCAAGGCAGTATCCCTTCGTCAGCAACCAGTTTGAAGTATTCACCAGAACGGCGGCAGACCTTTCCTCAATCGTATGGCAGCCCCCTACGTTCTCCTGAAGTACAGCTCTATCTCCTCCCATTTGATGGTATGTGTCAAGTAACACAGTCCCATCATCTTTAAGATCCGCAGGTATCCGTGCTAATCCAAAGTCGAACACTTGCCGTGCTGATAGCCTGCTGAAATCTTTCTTTCTAACCTCGTACTCACTTTTGCACTTCATCCAGAAATCTTCTAATGAAGGCACATGTGCGTACTCCTGGGAGATCGTCTTCCTGGCTACTCCAAATGGATCGAAGTTCAGCCGTGCTGGGAAGAACTCTTGCTCGTACTCAGAGAACATTTCCGCTTCCATTCCTCGAGCTCTATGAATGCTCTGGCAGCTATAATGACCCACAGTGATCGGGAAGAAGCCCGTAGACTTGTGCCGTTTCGACTGAAGGTCGTGCATCTCCACAAGTTGTCTGCTCAGCTCCATGGTGATCAATCTATCATTCGGATATCTGGGCAGCTTAACCGGTTCTCCAGAAAAGCCGGTGACCCTGAGGTATGTGAAATCCGCAAACTGAATGAAGAGACTGCCAATTCTGGACACAACTTCCCACGCTTCCTTGCTCACCCTGTTGGCCTTTAGGTCCCTGTCCAGCCTGCAAATGAATTCGTAGAAGAATCCATCATTGACCACTTTGAAATCTTTCTTGCACGCAGGTACAGTAAGCTGTGGGTAGCACTCGAAAATGGGGTCCTTGGAAAGAACACCACATCTATCCAGCTTGGAGAAGATGCCTTGTGAAGCTGCTGCGTATACCAAATAGGAAGTCATTTTGAAGCTGAAAGTACGCTTCACGTTCCGGAGTTGCTCACCAATGTTGTCGCTAATGATTTCTGACCAATTGATTATTGAATCCGCTTTGTTGATTTCAATGGTCCTGATGAAAGCATACATCCATGTGCGGAAGGTGTGAGCGTTTGCTTCGCCATTTATCCTGCATAACAATTTGGCAATATCATCTACCTCTTGTACCAGATTGGACCGCGGAAGAGTTCTTGGGAACTTGGAAGGAGATCTGGGCTTCTTCATGTATCTGTTGTTCATTATGTTCACGCAGTCAACTCTATGCTTCTCCCACCTGCTGCCGGCATCCTGTATGCTAATAGAAGTCACCACCTTTCGTGCCGGAATCTTCAAACAATAATTGATGAACTGTGCGTCCAACCGGATTATTGTTTTCCCCGTAGCATCTCGGACTGATCTGGATGATGGATGGTAAGACCTAGCACACTCCATAACGAACTCTGGCAACTGGGCTGTGTATGGAAACGCTGCAGCTCGAATAATTCCACTGCTTTTAACTGCACGCATGAGGGAAGTCTTTCCTGCTCTGGATCTGTCAATCAATTCGGAAAGAGGTTCCGGACCTAGATCTGTGTCTCCAATGTCTGCAAATTTAGAAGTGATGCATGACTCCGTTGTGCTCTCTTTTTCATCCCTCTTTGCCATGGCTGTGTCTATCTTTGTCTGAACAATTCTTTTTCTCCTTATTCGGCCGGAATTCTTCAAAACTGGTGCAGATCTGGATAATTCTTCAGATTCGGAGGATATGTTCAATGTATTGGACATTGATTTAAGCTCCCTTTCTCTTATAAAGCACCTGTAATGAATTCCTGCAATTAATTCAGACAAAGATGGCAACCGGAACATGAACAGTGGATTTTAATCATAAAAATCTGCATAATTCAAGCCTGCTGCCCCAAAATTTGATGTTTTATTTGCATGCAAAGCAAGCATGAATTTTACCAACTTCATCTGAGCACCTGTATCACTTATGCAAACAATTATCCAGACACAAATCGACCTCCTTCAACCCGTGCGCCAAAATTGGAAGCTTCCAGCATTAATTACACCTTCTGAGCAAAAATCCTCTCCAAATGGGGCGCACTTTTTGTCTGGGCTGCACTTCTCTGCTTTGAATTAATTAATTCATCCTTATGGCAGCCCCTGCTTATATAATCCTCATAATTCTATAATTAATTAATGTCTTTCCTATTCCTGGCAATTAATTAATTATTAATAAGCTTTACTCTTCAAATGGGGCGCCTATTTTGTGCATGCTCATGGCTGCCATTAAATAAATTAAATTTATTTAATTTTAGACTTCTGCTTCCAGTTAACTCAAGCCTCACAGTATGCTTTGACCTTAGCCACTGAAAATAGGAATTAATTAAATCATTTAATACTTAAAAAAGTATTATTTCTCTCCCAAATGGGGCGCACTTTTTGACATGAAGGGGCTGCATTAAATAAATAATATTTATTTAATTTTAGAACTGTCTATTTCCAACTTCCTTTTGTCCACTTTCCTTTGTTGACTTTTCCACAAGCCTGGGCGCCAAAATTGGAGAAGAAATTAAATAAATTAATTAATTTAAGGCTGCCTTTCTTTCCCTAAAGGGGTCGCACTTTTTGGAATAAGGAATTTCTATTTTTAAAAGTCAATTGGCAATGGGATTATTTACCCTGCAAGGCAGCTCCGAAAATCCCATGATTCACTTAAGCTGTTTGACTTTCATAATGGGATTATTTACCCTGCCAAGGCAGGCAATAAAATCCCATCAATGCCTTAAGTGATTTTTCTTTTATTTCACAATGGGAATTTTTACCCTGCAAGGCAGGTAAGAAATTCCCGCCTGCCTGCTGCCTCTAATTTTCCCATTGTGACTTAAGTGACGTTGCTTCCATGGGAAAAAGTACCCTGCTAGGCAGGTACAAAATTCCCACCTGCCTGCTGCTTCCAAAAATCCCATGATCCACTTCAAACCCTCTTTTTCCAAAAATGCGGCCAGCCCAGAAGAAGCTTTTTGGTGCACGACTTCGTCTTTTCCAAGAGAACCAGACCTCCGATGGCGAATTCCTTCTGGCACAACGTGCATAGGTGATCTCCAGATACTCCAGGCCAAGAATCAGGCCAAACCGGCAAAGGAATTGATCCAGAGAAATTTCACAGAAAACGAAACGGGAAAAACAAAAAACACAAAACGTTGCCAGAAGTCACAAATAAAGCCCAGGATTCATTCCTGGTTAAAACCCTACTGGTATATGGGAATAATGATATGTACGATCACAACAGGGTTAAACCGGAGCACAAATTGCCTCAAACGGGGCTCAAAATAATTAAATACAAATTTCCCGCAGGCAAACCCCAGCGACAGAATAAAACAATTTTGGGCATCTGGGTATTTGGCGAAAATGGCTAATATGGCTCCTTGGGAATATCTTGACACAATACAGGAACTTTCTGGCAATAAAAACACAAAACGACCCATTATTTTAAAAGTACGAATTTTTTTTGAATAGGGTAGTCTCAGATTTGTAAAGCAAAATCCACAACTATTGCCAGCAAAGTCCTCCCAAGCTGTGCTATATTATGAGATTTGTGTAAATTTCAAACAAATGAGTGTTTGAAATGGCTTCAATAACTCTCTAATGAATGCAAATGGCTAGTTAGAAGCCAAAATCCCATACCTTTGTTAAACATCCTCTCAACCTAGCGGCAAATGGGAAATTTGTTGTTTCATCTTATACCCACATTACAATAGAAATTTATGGTTCTACGTCCAATGAATGGAGTGTAATTTATATGGATATGCCCATTACTGTTGCTCCATTAAGAGGTTGAGCTGTTTACTCTAAGGAAAAGTTCTATTGGCTGAATATGGATGGGAAAGGTGAGATTTTTCTATTCAATATGCTGAAAAGAGATGGAGCAAAAATCCCACAGACCCAATGGATATTTATCAAGATGTGGAGCTGCACTTAATGCATGTGAACTAGTTAACAAAATGCCACTAGCCATGAAACAATGTGTGGACTAGATCAGGAGCACCTCCTTTGCACCGCCAGTTCGAACTACGCATGGTTTCCTCCTCTTTGTCCATTTTTGCTTTCATTACTTGCACTCTCGGTTTGAGTAAAAAGTAAAACTATAATTGTAAAAGAGATCTTGTAATTTGTTTTAATGGCATTGAATGATCATGCAAACCTCTTTAAAATCAGAATTTATAGCAAGTTTAACAATCCCAAAAAATGCCTAGTTATGGGTGGCGTTAGAACCAGCTTAGCCATGAACACTTTGAAACTAAACCGAGAATATGACTTCCTATGCATTTGCGTTTTAAATCTCCAAATGGTGAAAGAAAAAAATGCTTGAAATGCAAAAACTCTATTGCTGGAAAACAGCCTCTAAAAGTTATACTATCGCTCTGAAATGAACATGCAGCGAGCATCTTAAAAATCCCTCTTCAAATTTTATGGTTTAAAATAGTTTTCCTATTCGGCGAGTCTTGCCGACTTTTTGCCGAGTCAATTTTTTTGGGGGTTGCCGAATATTTGTTGAATACGAGTATGCAAACTATGGTTTAAACTAGTTCCTTGGTATATGTATTACAGAGATCAAAACAATTTTTAAACAATGTGTGTAGTCTTGTTTTCTACCCATTTGATGCAGACTTTTGAGCCCATTTGGAATTGGCTTGGTTTAAATGCCTATGAATCCCAAAATTAAAATATACCACCGTAAACCTCCTCATCATTGTATAGACAATTGCGAACCATCATTGGTTTCGCTTGTTTCCACCAGAAAGCACTTTTTCCCCATCCGTTTTGGAGCCACCTAAACTTAGGTTGTTGAAGTGCAAACAGCAGAATTTGACCAATTGGCTCCAGAAAGTTACCTCCAAAATGAGATCCGGTCATCAGTTTTGGGTCTCGTTGGTTCCTCTACATCTCTTCGTATAGGTTAGGAGTGTTGAACGTTTTGTTCAGGTGTTCAATGATCTTTTTGCAAAGCCATTCCATGGCGATTGGGGCTAGTTTGTGCAGTAGAGCAACTAAGTCTGGGTGGACCAGTTTTGACCCTTCGGAACACTTCCAATGGGTAAAACAAATTTAATGTTTGGAAACATGCATTGAAACCATAAATAGTCAATTTGAACACTTGAAACAAAATGGTGATGGAAAACCTAGATTTGTGTGAAACGTCGCACTTCCTATTTGAATTCTCCTCAGCGGCAGTGAAAACAAGGACTATGTGTTGAAATCAAACAACTCTTCCAAACTCTAAAAGATGGTAAAACTTAAAAAAAATTGTGAAAAACTTGATTGATATATTTCTCATGTCATTTTGATTATGTGAATAAATTGTTTTCTTGCATTAAGAAAATGAATGATTTTTTCTTCTCTACCTCTCTCTAAAAAAACCCAGAATGTGTAATTATGAATCCAATATCATTGTGAGAAATTGTTATTATGGTTTCTCTCTCTCTCTAAAATGGTATTCTTGTTGGAAGACATGCACAAGGAAGAAATAAAGAGAAGGCCAGATTGCACACTATGGAGATAGTGTGTCTGTCATTATATTATGAATGAGAGTAGTTACAAAACAGTTGATATGGTTACAACTGGTTACAACTTATCTTTTAACTAAATAACTAATGAAATCCTTATATATAAGCCTTACATTCTAATACCCCCTCTTAAGGATTATCCTACATAAAGCAAAAAGTGGTGAACATTCTAACAAAACTAGAACCAAACAAAACTATGTAATCTTCAGAGGCTTTCACTTTGAAAGCTATCTCCTGCTTTGATTAGGTAGGGCTCCATCAAGTTGCTTCGTGACCTTCATAAAGGTGTAGCTCCTGAGCTGAATTCCCGAGTTCCCGGATTCCACCTCCCCGAACTCCCAAACCACAAATCTCCTGAATGATTGGACAATCATCCATATAGAGTCATTCACAAGCTCCATCAAGTTGTTGCATGACCCTCATGAGGTATATATAATTCCCAAGATCCACAATCTCCTGAACTATCTGAGCAACCATCCATATCAAGCTTCATCTACCTTGTATCCTTTCCTTACCTTCAAAGTTTAGAGCATCTTTATATTACGTATTCGTCATTGTCCTCACTACCTTTTGCATCTGGTGTGTCCTCAACCTGTTTATATTGGTTGTATTGCCTTTACCCTTGAGCACATTATTGGCTTGAACACGACAATCCCACGAAATTTTTATTCATAAGTTGCATTTGTATTTTCAATTTCCATATATGAAAAGTTAGACCAAAATATTTTTTTACTGGAATTTCCATAAAATAAAATAAAAACTACAACATATTTACCGAGATAAATAAAATATCAATTCCTCTGCCCTACGACTGGTTTAATGCTCTTATACAACTATAATTTGCGATTGGTTTCATGGATATTTCATGCTAAAAAAAATCGCAACGGTATTCTTCCTGAAAGCGTGCCCTCCCACGACTTTGGCTGCTGACGGCATATCCCTTCCACGACTTTTGCTTTGCTCGGAAATGGGCAGAAATGGCTGTGTTTTTACATGTTTGTATATGCCCTTCGAAAAAGCCCTAATAATACTTCAGAACTATGAAAAACTGAATATTAATGAAATGCGGACTGTATATTCACAACTGCCTAACTAAAACTTTGTTTCAACTGTATATTAATGGACCACGAACTATATTTTCGTGACTGAACTGTGTTTTGCCTTGAAAGTCGAGGACAGTTTTTTGGTTGTTGACTTTGATTGGTATTTTCATTTGAAAAAAGCAACTTTATATTCACAGCTGTTAAACTTGCGACTGGTATATTTCCTTTGAAGTGCGAATGTATATTCAACTCTGTGCACTTACAATTGTACCCTCAATTTCGTGACTGAAAACACGACTGTATACGATGGTGCGACTTGCCCTCAATTTTACAGGGACTGTGTCATAATTATGAAATTCATCTATAAAGAAAACTCAATTTTCCTTCAGTCTTTGTTTTGCCCATGCGCCACTGTTCATCTTTGCCTTTTTATTTTCGAAAATCCTTACGAAAAGGTGAACTGAACAATCCAAATCGGAAAATCTTCACAAAAAAAAATCGTTCTTAATTTCTTTAGCGAGCCCTAACAGAGGACTGTCACGAACTAAATAGTTTTCTTCCCCTCTCTCTCTTTCGCATTGCCCTCGCCTTTGATACCAATGTTGGAAGACATGCACAAGGAAGAAATAAAGAGAAGACAGATTGCACACTATGGAGATAGTGTGCCCGTCATTATATTATGAATGAAGTAGTTACAAAGCGGTTGATATAGTTACAACCGGTTACAACCATCTTTTAGTTAAATAACTAATGACATCCTTATTTAATAAGCCTTACATTCTAATTGTTGCAAATTCTGATAGCTTTGCTAAATAGGAGGGGTAGGATCCATGCTAGCTCTTTTGTTGACCCATGATTATAATGATATTACAAGTTACAGGTGATGTGGCGAAAATAGAAAGGAATGATGATTTTGAATCTAAAATTGTAACTTGTTAATTTTGCTAGAATAAGAAAATGTATTGTTTTTATGAATAGTCATACCTTCAATACACTTTGAAAGGATGAAGAAGTTTGATCATATATCATGCATGCATTTGTAATTGATACGAAGACTTTAAATATATGTTTTTTTTTATATGATTTAGTTGCATCAAAACAATTATGTACCTTGGTTATTATTGTAGTTCCCTTGCAACATTACATAATGTATGGTAGTAAAGTAGAGCACTTGAATTATTGATATTGACCAAGTTCCCTAAGTCTCTCTCCTATGCCTTCTCTCAATTGAGCCATGACTGTATTAAAGTTAAATGCCTAATATCATATCGCAAGAATTTATAAAATATCACAACTCGTGTGTCTAGTGATATACCTATGTTGTAGTCTACAAATAAGACCATTCCCTTATCTTGAGTGGCCCTATGGGAGACAAGTCTCCTAATGGCGTATCCTTTATCATGCCTTTTGTGAGTAAATGAATTAGCTCCTAGACACTGAAATGAAACAACACCTGAATTCGGTAACAAAATAGTCCCCTCATACTTTGAACCCTAATGTACTAACCAAGTTCCCTAGTGAAACAGATTTAGGGTGATAGTACCAATTCCTAATCTAACGTTGACATGAGATCTAAACGAAGCTATCGCGGACTATCATTTTTTGCTTGTACATGCATTATGCACAAAGGTCATGCGCTATGTGACCTGTTTAAATGCCGTCATGGATGAACAAGTACCTTCTTAACTTGCTTTCAAAATTCCTAGGGCGAACCTAAATTCAGTAAACTAGTGACACCATGATATCGTGACAATCTTGGTGTCCATCGCTCCCGTAACTAACCTCATGCAAGATTACCTCCTTATACCCTTACAAAGATTTTGTGAGATAAGGATGTTGTAAGTTGTAACTATCCTTAGCAAGTTGACCCCCAAGTAGGTTGTAGACGTTTAAATTGGAATAAATTCAATCCTAATACCTCTTAAGAGGTTATTTGACATGGACAAAACCTTGTCAATTTGTGCCTATCAAATGTTATTGAAAGTATAAAATCAAAACTTGTGTCCCTTTTAACTTAATGTTTTAGAAAGTGTAAAATGAAATTGAGTCCTCCCTTGCTAACATGTGGTTAAACTTTTGAACCACTTGACTAATGTTAAACTAGTTCGAGGTGTGACTTTCCTTGTATGGGTAAAACGAATCACTTATTGAAATAGAGAAATTGTGATAAATGGAAGAAATAAGTAGTTTATGAGTAATAGTTTTAATGAAATGGGAAATATGTACTTTTAAATAAGAAGCATATGCTTCAAATGACTTACAAAGTCATTTAATGGTATTAAACAATGTAAATGTAATTGTAAAAGATGTAAACCATGGAATTTATGTAATTGTGGGTGTAAACCCTTCTTCTTAGCTCTCTCCTAGTGATCTATTGAATGTGTATTGTGATTAGCTCCTTTGAGCATATGTGGAACCTGTATTGTGTTGTCATGTTTGTATGTAAGTTGCATTATGTTGGGGTGAGATTACATCATTGTTGTTAGTGAAGGGAGGAATAAGGGAATTGTGTGTGTTGTTGCTTTGGAGGAACCAAGGGAATTTGTGGCTAGTCTTAGTGGAGGATAAATGCGTGTTTTAAATGGAGGGTTAAGGTGTACATCTATGTAGTTGTTGTGCGTATGTCATCTTGGAGGAACCAAAGGCTAGCCATGATTCCTTCAGTGGATGGAAAAGGGGTAACATGCAATGATGATCTCTTCCCTCTTGCAAGTTTCATAGGTAGACTTGGTAGTGTGAGTTGTCTTTACATACGGTGTTAAGTATTTTTTTTAATCCCGATGAATGAGTGGGTCCATGTTTGTGTAAGTGTATCTTGTGTTCTTGAGTCATACCAAGTGAACCTAAGTGTTGTTGTAAAAGAAAGAAAAAAAGTTATCCTAGCTTTGGCTTGAGTTTTTGGTTTTGCAAATGTGGGCGTTACAATATGAGTAACTTCTTTTTTATTAATAAAAGACAGCCACACGAGTATGTTGATGTACCTTCCCTTCTCTTCATTTTTCCAATGTTTCTTACTAACAGAAAAAAGACAGCAAACTTCAAGACTGAGGAATAAAGGCAGTATGATGACAAAACACAGCAGCAGTCTGATTTCAAACAAGTATATGAGCATTTGTGTTCATGTGTGAATGGATACGAAGAGGAGATATGAACTAACCCAACAAAAAACCTGGAATGTCTCCAAAATTGTTGTGCATGGCTATGGAGCAGAAGCTTGTGTTGAGATGATAGCGCGTTGGTTTAGATTGTAATCTTGTGGTCATATGCTCTAAGACTACCATTTGCTGGAGATGGCCCAGAAGAGGTTTCGGAGAACTGAAGATGAGTACCAAACCATTTAGCAGATCGAAAAGGCAAATTGGCTAGTGAATTAGCTACTTGATTGCACACTCTTGGCTTGTACTGAAAATATATTTTTGTTAATTCCTATGTTTTTGTAACACCATTTGCTGGATTACATTTGCCATTCTCCAGTTGCGAGGAATGCAAAATGCTCGTGATTGTGTGTTATGAAGAAGAACCACCCTGGAAATCATATTAATGATGAGCTCGCGGAATCCCTTCAACTTTATGTTTGGTGACATTGAAGCTTCAAGCCTGTTTTATATCATGCTAACAGCTTCACAAAATTATTGGTTTACAAATCAATATAGTGTGCATAAGCTATACAGTAGTTGTCTTCGTCATCTTGAATTTTGCCTCCAATTTCTGCTTTACCTGGATTGATTTTGGCCACTCCATCCAAATTCAGTTTGTGTCATCCTGAGGGTGGAGGATCCCATTGCATTGGGGAGTAATTATAATTAAAATCAAAGGGACCATTTATACAATGCTTGATTCATTGTCCGTGATTGCCTGCCTCTTGGGTAGAACGAAGACTCAAGTCTTCCCCTTAGTGTGACATCCATTGGACATTGAAGAAACGGAAACTGAATTGTTTCAGAAGCTACGTTGCAATTTGAACATATGCAGGGACCTTTGAAGCCATGGTATTAAAGATTTTTCGCACCAAGAACTTTCTTATGTTGAAACAAACCAGAGGAATGATTGCAATTTAGGCCAATTTTTGCTGCTGCAAAGACGATTCCACTTGGTGGCTTGATTGGAGTTTTGTTGATTCAAGATGTGGTATGCTGATGCCAATGTAACATTGCTTTAAGTAGTGTATGGTCAAACAAGTGTCTCCATATGGTTGGAAAGAGTGGTTGATCGTTGTATCCATGGTCTCCGAGTTGTGACAATGTGTCTGGAAAGTGGACTGATCCACAAATGGAGGAAGAGCCCAGTCAATGTCACCTTGTGATCTACAATACAATAGTCTGCAACTTGAGAAAATCCCCCGGTCATGAAAAAGAGATATATATATATATATATGAGTTGTTATGGGAGAGAGGAGGATAGCCAATCCAAATGGAATACCAGTTTTGAGTAAGTTTTCCATTTTCGATATGCCAACCCAAATGAGAATGATGAGTTTCAAGGCCTTCATATAGATTCCTAAAAGTGGCAGACATTCTCTTTGGAGGTTGGAGTTGTGATGATGTCAAGAGAAAAGAAGAATGATCTTTTTAAATGAGGATTTCCGCCAAGGCATTTCTTGAGCTTGATATAGCCTCCACGTTGCTTTCATGGCTAATGCCTGATTAAACAGTTTTAGATTTTTAATGTTCAATCATCCCTGTTATTTATCCTTTGCGATCAATTTCCAAGCAACCAAAGGATATTTGAATATATCTTGTTTTCCTTGCCATAGAAAGTTCCTGAAAATATGAATGTGATGATGTTCAACATGAACAGGACCAGGAATGAGACATAGCATATAAATATGAACCGCTTGAAAAATGATTTTCATCATTTGTATCCGCCCAATAAAGCTAAGCTAAGCTATATGTTGGTCCAATTGGAAATTATGGATCAGATTTTGGAGAGAGTGTTATCCCATAAGCTAGTAGTTTGTTTGAGATGATGAGGGAATCCCAAATAAGAGGTGGGAAAGGGACTATTCAGTGAATGGAATAAAAAGAACTTCCATTTTTTACATGCTGAGATGTTGAGGAAGAAAACATTGAATTTAGCATTATATATCTGTTGCCCTGAGACTGTTTGATAAGTTTGCAGAATATGAAGTAATTGTTTTAGTTCATGAAAATAGTAGTGCCATCAGCAAGTGAAAAATTGAAATATCTTTGTCCTCCTCTTGTTGTTGAGATGCCATGCATGCTGTTTGCGGTTTTGACATGTTGCATTGTATGACTAAGAATTTCACTGATATAATTAAAGAGGTAGGGGCTCCAAGGATCACCTTGCTTAATCCTTGGGTGGCATGAAAAGCTACCCTGTTTCTCCAATGAGTGCCACTGTGTAGGTAGGAATGCAGATGCAGCTACTGATCCACTGTATGGCATGTTCAAGAAAATAAAACTTTGGGAGTTAGTTGAATTAAATGCCGGTTGCATCTGTCGAAGGCCTTTGAAACATCTAATTTGAAAATAATCCCAGGCCTTTTGTGTCTATAATGAATGGAGTTCTTGAAGGGTGATAATATTATCCACTATCTAACAGCCCAGAGTAAATGTGGATCAGGAACGGGATTTAAGTCGATGGAGGGGCTTGAGATGATTGGCGATCAGTTTCGAAACTATTTTTAGGACATATTGCACAATCCAATAGGTCGGTATTGATCAAGCTTGTGTCTTTTCTGATCTTAGGAATAAGAATTAGTTTGGTGCAATTCAGTTGCCGGGGTAATTTCTTACTTCTCCATGATTCCTCCACCATTGTGAGCAACTTTGATTTGATAAGACAAAAGGTTTACTAGAATAGTCCAGTTAAAGCATTAGGGCCAAGTGCTTTTTCTGGGTCAAAGGAAAAGAATATCTCATGGAGTTCCTCTTTAGAAACCGGTCACAGGAGTGACTCATTGTCTTCCATCTGCATAACTATGGGAAGCTGAAGCATTTGAGACCAAGTTGCCACGGTCTTGATAAAAAGATGTTGTAAAGGAGAGCATATCCACTTAAGCAGTAGGATATGTTGGAGACACTGGACAGTGTTCATTTGTTGCCTGTTTTGAGTTGTTGCGTGGAAATATTGGTATTTGACTCCCCTGAATTAATCCATTTATACCTTGAGCATTGAAGACAATGGAGTTCCTTGATATTTTGCAGCTCGGAGAGAGCATGAATTGCTTGTTGTTCGTCCAGCTCTATTGTGAATGTATACCCCTGTTCTTGAATTTGAATTTGAACATAAGCCAAGTTGTGTTGTAGGGCCTCCTATTGGGATTTGAGGGACCATGTTTCAGTTTGGTGCCATAGTTTAATTTTTTCTTTGAGAAATTACAGTTTGACGAAAAATTTATACATGTGAAAACCGATATATGCTGAGTATTTTTCCACCATTCAGCTATTTTTTGCTGCTGAATTCAAATCGGACTAAGGTTTCTTTTTAGGGATCAGCTGAGGGGAATTAATAAATTATTTAACATGACTGGCCAATGATTGGACAAATTTGTTTCACCAAACTCATGCATCAAGCCTATGGGAAGGAACATTCCAATTGTCAAAGAGATGCGATCAAGCTTTTCAGCTGTATATCCATTACCCTCCTATTCATCCAGGTGAAGGATCCTTGAGTATAGGTGTGCTCCAGAAGATTGGTTTCATTTTAAAGTTTGTCTAAGAACATTGTTGTATGAAAGTTGAATCTTACACCTCCTTGTTTTTCCTATGGAGATCAGATTGTATCGAGGTCCCCGAACCTGATTGAATTTGAAGCACTGAGATTGATGACCCAGGAGGTCATCGTCTCCAGCATCTGTATACGGTGATTACCTATCAGAGAGATATAGAGATTGAGAACATGAACAGTCATATTCCATTCATGTGATTGTAAAACAGCAAACTGTCAAAATAGTAGAGAAATATCAAAACTTGAAACACGGGATTCCAGGGAATCTAGTTGTATTAAAGTCCCCGATCCAAATTAAATTTGAAGGACTGAGATTGATAACCCAAGAGGTCATCATCTCCAGCATCTGTATATGGTGGTTACAAGACGAAGGGATATAGAAATTGAGAACATGAACAGTCATATTCCATTCACGTGATTGAGAAACAGCAGTCTGTTATAAAGGTAGAGAAATTTCAGAAATTAAATCATACCTTGTGGGGTTTCGTTGGAACAAAGTTCGATTTGCAGAACTGAAAATTGTTTGTTTGGCACCCAAATCTCATTAAAATAGATGTTTTTACTGGTGTTTTCTCTGTGATACTCTTGTAGGAAAATCATATCAATATTTTTCTTTCAGCATCACATCTTTCAGAGAGGCATTTTTTAGACACACCCAGACCTCTGATATTCCAAGAAAGGATTTGCATCAAGAATCCGGCATAGGGGTAGTCCTTTTAATTGATTTTTCTAGGATGTTTGTTGCAAAGGGTGTCCATATTTGTAGTATCCCATCAGCTGTTATGGTGATCTGTTGATCTTCCTCAATATCAAGTTGTTCTCTGGAGGCTTTCTAAAATATCCCTTGTGGGATAATCTTGAAATTTGACAAAATTGTAATTAAAATTTGCAGCGAATGATATTCTGAAATTTCTGGAAATGAACCAACTAGGGCAGCAAACTGAAATTTATAGATATCTTGCAAAATACTTGTCCAAATCACACGAAATTTTATAGAGAGCTTGCTAAGGTGAAAACAAAGACTAGAAAAATATTTTTTGATTTTTCCAAGTAATATATAACTGCCAATAATTTTCAGAAAGCCCTAAACTGCTGAAAAACTTCAAAAATTCATAACTATGTGAATACGACTGATAAAAATCTGATTTTCTGGAAATAACATCTACTAAATATATAGAAATGATCTCAACCTCCAGATCTGAAAATGGACACCTTGGAAACCCTAAAAAACACTGTTGCAAATCAAGAACTGAGTAGATAAAACCCTAGAAAATAGTTGTTCCAAATCTGAACTGAAACCCTTGATGAAGAAGGGTTGTCCTCTTACTCTGAAACTGAATTTCTGATTACTCTCCAGATTTGATCCAAAAATCTGAATAAAGCTCCAAAATAGCAAACTAGGGAGGATCTTTCACCACCAAAGAGTGCTCTGCTAGCTAGGTGTGGATCTTTCACCACCGAAGCTAGGGTTCCTGTGGGATCTTACTCCACAAGCAAAGAAAGTGCAAACAGCAGTTGCTCCAATATCAAAATAGGTGAGTGTATGAATGAATGAATAACTCTCCCCAAGCACTCCTTTTATAACTTCACCATGCAACAAGAGGCCCAAAAAAGACCCCAATCGACCCCCTTGGGAAAACCACATAAATATAATATGATTTTAAGTTACCTTTTCCCCCCATGTGCCAAAAGTAACTTAGGTGACCCCCAATGAAGAAATAGAATAATAAAGTGCCATATAGTCACCCAACGACAAAATATAACAATTATTACCACCAAGTCACTCAACTTAATGTCAACGACAAAATATAACATAAAGCAAGGTGGTAATCATGTATCCATACCCAATAGCCTGCAGCGTCGTTAGCCCCTCGGGTATGACCAAGGCTAAGACTGAAAAATGGCTCGTTAGGCCCTCAGTGAAGGAAAATGAAATTCTCACGAGAGTTTTGTTGCCTTTGTGTACCCCTATTACACATGGCCATGCTTGTAGGTGTAGAAGAAAATTTTATCTTGGAGATTTCCTTGTTGTGGGTATCACTTTCTAAAGCTTTATATTGTGGGTTAGACTCAACAGATGTTCATGTTAGGATTTCTTGTGATGTTGATTCAGCCAAGGCTGCAAGAGGATTAACCAAGGAAGGGACGCTTCTGTACTGGCTTGTGACTTTTCTCTCCATGTGTAAGCAATTTAAAATCTACTATTAGTGTGGTTTTGAGTGACATCAGCTGGCTTACCTGATTGATTTGTGGATGTATTAGCAGGCTGATTCATCTGTGATTTTGCCTGAGTGGATGCTGTGGTATTTGAATGTTGTGGCAGCCATTGAGTCACCTGTTTGGGACAAACCCTTGCTAAGTGACCATGTTCATGACAAAGGCAGCACCTAAAAGGAATATTTACATAAGCCAGGGGTTGTTCCCATTCAATCCCTTCCATATCAACAATTATTTGGTCAGGCAAAAGTTGATCAAGATCAGGATCGATGCAGATGCCAGCATAATGAACGACACCCAGATTCTTTGTGAATTTTGATGCTGTGAAATATTCTCCTAGTGTAGATCTGCTCTTGCAGATACTAGATTCATGCCAATATGCACTTGGTATCAATGGAAATCCAATCCACACTGGGATTACGCTTGGAACATCTTCAGTGAAAATAAAAGCAGAGGATCAGTGTTTCATAAAAGACCTGATTTATTAAAGAACGAGGGTCCACTTTGTAAGGCATTGTCTCTCTCCTCTGCTAATCTTAAAATGGCCAGAAAGTATCCATAGGGTATCACGAGAATTTCCACAGATCCTGAGGGATTCAAGTAAGCTTGACCCCATAGCTTGAGAGTTTTGGGTCCCAGAAAATGCTCACATAAATCTACAGGTAAGGTTTTTTTTGTTCAACTGCCAGAGTCTATTTTTCATTTTATAAAGTGAAAAATAAATCTTTGATCAAATCTCCCTCTTGAGATAACAGCCATCAGCTATTTTTGCAGAGAATGATGGCCATGGAGTGCAGTATGGTACTTCGAAAATTTCTGGAGTTACTCTTTACCATTGATAGGACTCTTTGAATACAGCACATTTAAAAAGAAAGGACAGTCATTGGTGATGCATCTGAGGAAATGATGACCTCCTCCATGAAAGAATAGTAGAGATCAGGGCAGATATAGTAGAGAATGACCAAAATCGTAGCAAATAATGGTGATGGTTAGATTTTTGTTTTTAAAGTTACAGTTCATGGACAGCACGGAGAAGAAAGTTCTTACCAAACAATATTACATGATGCTTAGAATAACTCACATCATACCTTCCATGCCTGTTGCTATGAAGCTTGTATAAATTCAGGCCTTCCTCTAAGATACCTTTTATTGAGTCAGGTAAAGGATCCCTGCAAGTAAACGTGTACAAATTTAGCCATTACCCATACAGTCCCTATGCACAAAGCATTAACCTCTACAATATCATACTTTGGACTTAGGATAAGCTCATTATTTTGACAATGGATGAGACTGAGGCTCATAATCCCAATACCACAATATCAAGCAAATAAGTCTCTATAACCACAATGGAACAAATTAAAAAATAAAGTTTAGGATGTTGAAAAGAAGAATGTAGCTCAAATAAGGGAAATTTAGTGTTAACAAACATAAATTTGAAAACAAATTGGATGGCATTAACCTGAATGAAAAGAATAGTAGTAGACTATTAAACAGAAAATTTGGATATTATTAAGGCTCTGTACCTATCAGATTTCAGCAAAGGCATTTTTACAAGCACGCCAAAACGTTCACGAAGCTCTGCCTCAAATTCACTCCAGCTCTAAAAAAAATTCAATTGCAATTATTGCTTGCAAATTAATGTGAGTAAATATGGAAGGAGATAAAGTTTGACGTTCAAAAGTATCTCTAAAATTGTGTGCATACCTTTCCTTCATAGAGATTATAAACATCAAAAGGACATAGCCTGCATTCTGTGAATTTTTATCCAACCTACCCTTCAAAACACAAAAATGCAAGTATCAGTATGTAGTTTTCTAATAATAAATAACCAAATGCTGCTATCTAGAAGTAACTTTTCTTTAAGCTCCTGTCATTGCATCATCAGAAGTTCTTATTCAAAATGCATTAACCCAAAGCTGGATAAGATTAAAAATTTCAGAATATACTATATATTTCTCACTGCAAAAGGAAAAGCAAAACTAAAAAATATCATGCAAATGAGCACAGCTACAGAAAAAAAAAATACAGTATATCATTGACATTGAAAAGTATTAAGTAAAAGAAACCCAATTAACTTAAGAAAACTAACTGTACCGGATGGTTAACTCGTTGAAGAACGCGGAACATAAAGACTGCTAGGGCATCGAGAAAAGGGATTTGTTTCCGTACCTAAACAATAACAAGCAAGAAAATAAATTGATAAACATGCAAACTAACTAATCATTCATTATTTCTGATAGGGCCTCAAATAAATAAGATATTCAGATATAATAAATACTACAAATTTGCATTTATGCTTTAACCTTTTTTCTTCAACAATGGGTCCCTCACCCTCTTAAAGATAACAAGGAAAACCAAAAACTGCCATGAATCTGATTATGAAGGTACAATTGCAAAAGTAGCAACTCCCAGTGTTATACAAAATTGAGAATTCTTGGAAGGCAGGCTGCTAAAACTGGAAATATCATTCAAACTGCTAGTGCAAGTTTTTAACCATAGCAAAAAGAGTACCAGGAAGCATCCATACTTCTGAGCACCAGCTTGATTAAAAAAAAATCTCTCAAAATTCCTGCTGGCTGAGCAGCACACTATAATCCTAGGATTCCTTTCCTTTTGTATTCTACAGACTTTCACTGCAAGACCAAAATATGCACCTTCTGGTTGGCAAACCTGTGATTATAGAAAACTTCACTTAGCATCATCTGACTCTCCGAAATATCCTTGACTATGATTGAAAAGGATCACATCTCTCCAACCAATGTCTCTTGCAATACTCTCAGAGATCAAACTGTGTGGTGTAGCAGTCACCACAAACACTAGATTTTGAAATTTTTAATAGTTATACAAGGAGCAAGTTAAATGTCCCCATTGCAATCGCCAACCTCGCCAACCTATCACAAATGCGGCAGAGGATTAATTTCACATAAGACAATTCACAAAGAAATCCTGTGATTGAGGGAGTTAACTCTTCTTTCAAATGTTACCCCACATGCCCTCTAAAAGATAAGACTAGCCCAGAGTTCTTGAACAGTTCATAGAATTTGAGTAGATCCCTGATATAACCTTGTATTGCAAATCATGCAACTATTGCAGAGCAAGAGGGCACATCTGGATGATTCCTTCTGTCAAACAAATCACCTACCATGTGTATGGCGCAATCATTTATGCTTAACCTTGGAAGCAAGAGGCATACACAACTTTGTTCTATAGAAGACAAATTGTACGTTTCCTTTGACAAATGATATTAATTATAAGATAAAACAGAAAGAAAACCCTTCATTGTATTATCATACATCAGTTTTACAGAGTCATGCACAAAATGTCAAATCGTAACCCATTACAGTTAATAACTAGTCAATATTTAAATAGGTGAAGACAAATGATCTCCTTAACCATTTCAATTAAGCAATTAAAAGTCAAATAGATGGGGGGCGGGGGCGGAATGATGGCTGAACCAATGCAATCTTTTTTTTGTTCATACTTCTATTTGTACATATAAGTACAACAGCATTGCAATATAATCACACATAAAAGTAATAGCATTAGCAACTCTCTTATTGAAAGACGAACACATATAGAAGTGCCTTTTCCAAAATCCACTATACATTTTTAGCACTAAATTATGCTCTTTCCTACCCTTGATACAAAATAGTTGACACAAGCACTATCATCAATTGTCCAACTAGCACAAAAATAAAGCACCCTTCGAAAACAAATAATGGAATACTCATATTCTGAATAAAGGTTGTGAGAAAGGAAGAACACATCTCCCTCCATCATTATTAACATCAAGACTGTAAAGCGGGGAGGAGAAAACTAACTGCATCAACAATAAAATTATCTAGCTGTTGGTGTACAGCTAGCACATAAATTACAGTAAATGGACAGGCTAGCTGCCACATCCACAAAACGAGATGAATCACAATATTATCCAAACAAAAAAGAAACGTGCAGACCAATAATCTTCATTCATTAATGAGTATTCTGCTCTTGCCTATGCCTCTTACTGATGAGGATAAAGAATCCATTAAAACTATAGATAATCATTTTGGTGGCACAAGTCGCAAGGTTCACATTCGAGTTCAATTTTGATGACGATAAAATTTGATTAAAGTTCGCCAATGAAAAACGTTCGGGAAAAAAATTGCCATAAAGTTCGACCGATAATTTTTTTTTATTATTACAATATTAAAAATACATTATGAATAAATATAAATTAAAAATAATAATCAATTTTGAATTAGAAAAAAATTGATACATCACAATAAAATTAGACAGAAATCACCTATTCCCAGCCGAAGGGAAAGGTAGAAATTTCGATATTAATGGATTAAAAAATTGCAGGTTGTATAGACCAACAGAAAAATAGATGAAATGCAAGCAAAAAAGCATAGTAGGCCAAAAAAACATATCATGTTAGCACATGCAAAGAGAAGAAAGAATTCAGAGAAGGCTGAACGCACACTCAAACAAGTGTGACAGCATTTATTATATAGGAAGAGGTGGTTACAGATTGGTTGAACAGTTACCAACCAAATGACAACTACATAACTGCATTATATGCTATATAATGCTCTATATTTTAACACCCCCTCTTAATGACTAAACTGGAAACAGTATCAAGTTTTTCCCGAAATTTTACAAATGTCTTGAATCCCATATGTTTAGTCATTAGATCTATAGACTGTGTCATAGGTTGTACTTCGAAATCAGCAGTCCGTTGTTGTGTTGCGGTTGTCAAATGGAGAAGAACCGCGAAACAAGAATTTGGTCGTGTGAACAAAGGATATGGCAAATGGTCCACCGATTCTTTGTTACGTGATTCATTAACCAGTGATAAATCATCAATGGCTGAGAGTGTCAACCCCATCTCCAAAGTGCTGGAATCAGAAACTCGACTGTTTCAGGCTTGTGTAGCCTGCTGGAGTCTATACAGAGACTCGATTATCTTGCAATCAAAGTCACCTCGATCATGTCCTTGCAATACCATGTAGTTGTCATCCAACCTTAATAACCATCTCCGTAGTAGGAGTGAGAGCCAACTCCTTTGTCTCATTTGTTTGCTCATTTATCCCCCTCTGATGGGAAAAGTCTTTCACAACACAATGAGCAAACTATTCACGCTCGACTGTCCTTCGAGCAAGTACCTCTAAGTGAATGGCTTGGCATGCCATTTCACCATGCACCTTGAATGCATCTGGAATAGTGGAGTCTCCATCCACAACAAACTATTCTTCTAGAGGAGGAAATCCATCCTCCTAAAACATGTTAGGCTCCCGTATACCTAGTAAACATATTCCCTCCACAATAGGTTGCATGTAGGTTGACTGTATCCAGGTCAACAGATTTGTGAGGAATGGCTTCCAATCCAAGGCATTGCAGCCCCCCTGCACATCCTGAATGGTGGAGTTGTCCTCCACACGTGCATACATGTTGATCACAGCCGGATCAACAAGCTGATACTGACCATCTACCCCAATACAAGGGCATATATTTCCGTCTTTGTTTCACATCTTGAATCCCATCACTTCTTTCCACAGATCCATAGAAATATTGGGATTTTCAGTTGAATAGATAGAAGATTCTTTTGTAAAGAAGGTACATATCTAACATTCCGTACCAACAGTTTATGAGCATTAGTCAATACAATGCATATATCTCCAATCCCTTCTACTGCAAGTGATTCTCCATCAGCTAGTACTACTGATTCAAAACATATATTTGCAGTAAATGAAACATACCAGTCCCTACAACATGAATTAAGTGTGCAGACGTGACCAGAGTCAAAAATAGGTCAATGGTACTGCACCATACAAAGAGCATGATGTCGTAAGACAATAAAGAGCATGCTCGAGATCATCCGAATCCCGTTCTTCTGCAACTGATGCCACATGTTCCTCACACATGGCTTTTTGTTCTGTCTTCGAAAGATCATACATCCGCTTCCGGAATCCTTTCTTGAGGTGCCCAACCTTGTGACAGTAATAACATGTGACCTGATGACCGAGTGGAAGAGTCACCAGAGTGACGTGGTCCACTTTCCGCTTTGACTGAGTGACAAGAGCACTTGGCTCTGAATGGTCTGCAATAGATCTTGCCTGAAGTTGTCTCCTCCTAGTTTGACAGATCTATCTATGAGGATCTCCACTAGGATCAGGTCAAAGTTAGTGAAGGTGCTTTCAGCTAATCTAAATGGAGAGCACAACAAAAAATATAAGCACGAGATGAAAATATTATCAGTAGGTAATACAGATGGTGCTTCAAGGGGGATGGAATCCCTCACAACTATGGGAAGATTCCACCTTTAAAAAGGAGAGCGAGTTTCATCTCTGTGGATCATCATACCTGAATATTTGGTGAAATTAGAGCATTCACGAAAGGACTGAAACCTCCCTCTATCAAAAGTATGGTGGCAAACGATGAAGTGTTCCAAGTCTCATGTTTCTCCCTCAAAGATCATGAGCAAATACTGAGTGCATCCTCTAAGATGGCATGCCCTCCTAATTGGTGATCGGCTTGCCGAACCTGTGGAAATTGATCAACTCTGAAAATAGAAGAGCAAAATCCAATGACGTTTCAATTCAAATAATTCCGAATGATACAGAACCAGGTTGACTTCGAGGATTAGTGATTATTGGGCTTCAAGAAGGATATCATTTGCTGTGGCTCACCCCCTTATGTGGGGGTCTACTAAGATTCAAGAAGATATTACAATTCTCAATTTAATTATTATAATGAATGTGAGTATTGTGTAAGTGTTGTCTATAAGGCACTGGTATGGCTAATAGCTTCTCATGCGTGTGCAGGAGTCCAAAGATTATGTAAGATATCCAATATTTCCAGCAAGAAGAATAAGAAGATAGATAACGAAAAAAGTTTTTCTTTTTGGCCTTAACTCTCCGGCGGTCAGAAAAAGCTGGATGCAGAATTTCATTTCAGGAAAAGTTAATAACACCTCTCTACGATATGAAAAAAGCACCATGAATTTAGTTTGCACAGATCTCATTTGATGACCTACCCACAATGCTCCACCTCAGCTTCAGAAGGGCTGAGTTCCTCCAGTGCTCTAGGAAGAAAAATGCAGACAGGATCTTAACTCCAAATTTTGTCCAATGATCGCATCATGGCAAATTATAGTTCAAACTCATGTATAGTTGCATTCACAATCTGATTCCATTTGTAACGAAAGAAAAATATAGCTTTTGCTTTCATTTTCAGCAGTCAACAGCCAGATCACCAGTAAAGTGTATCGAAAAAAGGAAGTCATCACATCTCAAGGATTTATTTCAACCATGCCTTGTTTGATGCTCAGTCGAAAAGTAGTTTGGTTCATCTCATTCAAAAAAGAAATGTTCGCTCCACAGGTTTAGGAACAAGTATTTTCAATAAGGAAAAGACCCCAAATTAAGAAAAATCAAGAAATATCACATGAGGTTGCATGCACATAGTGAAATACTCAAAACCTTCAGGTTTCGCTATCTAAGGTTGATTGTAAGATTTGTTTTGTTTCATATTCATCCTAAAGACACATTTAGATTTAAAATCATTGATAAATCGACTCAGCAGACGTTAGAAGCAAAAGGTTGTCCCATACGAAGAAACTTTTCTGGTACATTTTTCCTAAGTGAAGAAGAAATGGTCAACCCATTTTCTCTAAATCGTGGGTGGATGAAAATACACTCCACATGATCTTACCACTAGATGTCTGTTGATTAAGATTGTAACCCCTTTGCCTAGCGTTACAAGTGGGATCTTATTGGCAAGTCTTAGAACAACCCACCGACATGCGCTAGTTAAGTGAACTAATAAATTATCTAGAAAATCTCATAAAGTGCAAACAGGAGTTCGAACCGTTAAAATTTGATTAGTTTGCAAAGGAATAAGACGAATCAAAAGAGAAAAAGGTCATCAACAGACGAATGTTGCAAGAAAATATTTTTTTTGAAAGGAGGTTCATAGCCATAGTTTTGGGATGTTGATTTTCCTTTGAAACAATCCAAGAATTAAAGAAATTCTATGCCCTCTCAAAACTGTCTCTGGGCTAACACAGAATCTTTGGAAGAAGTAAAATATTTTGCCTTGGGAACATTTGTGTGTATGTCAAAGCATCTATTGTGTGGCAAATTGACACCACCATGGGAAAGTGTTGCCTAACCCTAGCGTAATAACATTCTGTTGACCAAGAAGATACAGGAACCGTTTTCTTTGCAAGGATCATATGTAGGTTAAACAAGCATTGACTAGGGCCTCCTCAGATCTACTGTGTTTTATAGCATTAATTTTAGAATACCACTCGCACTGATGATGATACCCTAAATGTGCTGAGCGACCACTTTTTATTCTAAATAAAATTACAGTTTCGTGTTTGTTGTGAAAAAAAAAATAATTTTGGAATATTATTCTAGAAATAACTTTTTGTTTACTAGAAAATCCAAAGTTTGAAGGTTTGCGGCACAACTTGGTTGGCTAAGCGGGAAATAACTTTTAAAGTTTCAGCAATGTCAGGAACCTTATTTATAACATTGCTTGAACACAATTTGGATGTCTGCAAAATTGTGATTTCATGCTTTAACAGATCTATCCTTGGCATTTTTGTGCTAGCAAAACACATAATTGGAGGGTGAAAACAATTGAAAGTGATTCGTTTTAATTTAAGTTGTGTTTGCTGCACCCTAGCTGCCCAGATCAAGAATTCTTAATGTGTATATTTTCTAAGGGGTTTCAGGTGCTATGCCACTAAAATCTATTCTCTAGTTCAATTGAATTCTTAAAGGCCACAAGCAACTTTGTTTAAATGAAAAAGATGAGTATCAAAGAGTTATGAATTTTAGAAGTAGCTACCATTCAATCCACAAGGGAAGACATAATTATTTAATTACTGGATGATAACCAAAAGATAATTAACATGATTCGTAAATATAAACAAAATTGATACATGCCCATCTAGCCCAACCTTGGCAAAGATATTTTCTAACAACACATTTAATGAAAAAAAGCGTAATTTGCCGATAGTTACAATTTGAGCATGAATCAAACTAGGATCTAATCCCCGTGAAACAATGCCTTGGTGTGAGTTATCTTTCACCTTATAGATTGCCCAAAAATGACATACTCCATGGGTTCAGATCTTGATCATTGAAAGTAAAAAGCCTTGTCAATGCATATTATTTCAAGCAATAGGAAAAATAATTGACCTTGATTCTTATTGCAAATGCATCGAGTATTGAGTACTAGGAAAAACAAGCAAGGGAGTGGTCAATTCCAAAAGATGCAGTTAGTGCAACTTAGATTTGTCTAATTTTGTAACACAGCATCAAATCACAAGTCCAGATTCAGACGGAAAATATACCTACATTCCCATTCATACAATTGCACCAAGGGCAGCATGGTAATTACGGCCATTAACACACTCCAAACTATAAGGCACAACAAGTTGATCTAATGGATAGTGCAAGAGTTGTTCCAAAAACCTTTAATTTGCCGATCTCATACGGCCAAAAAAATAAAAATATACTTTGAACTCATACAAAGCCTTGCATAAGGACCACATTTTACCAAACAGCCCCAGTTGACAAATGCTCGCATACGCTCAACAAATAGCACAGTGCCTCATAATGGAAGTCCCTCACACTTTTGAAATTTGGACAGCCAATGCCTTCCAAAATATTTTAAGACAATTCAATGCATTGTTCTTCATTGGAGTGATCATTGAAGCTTCCAATGACGACATACATTTGAATTGTATAGAATAGTTAGAAATGTTATGTTCTTCACCTTATTCTTTATCAACTAGTCATACTTAATGTGAATGTTCTAGTTGTGCCCACCCAAGTGACCCAAACACGGGGTGACCTAGTATAAACCAGTCGAATTTTTTTCCGCAAATTACTTCATTTACATGACGGCTTCAACAGCCACTTGACTCACAATTTGAAATTTATCATCACATCCTTGAAGTAGCCTTACACCATTATTCCCATCATGCAAACAAAATGATACACCGAAAGCACATCAAAGTCACCACTATTAAGAACTAACAAAGTCAAAATCTAAAAAGCCCATTCCAAGACCCGACATAGTCGATGAATTGCACAAATAAACATACATTACCTTCACTTTCATCCCTACAGAAGTAGCTCGAAGGTTCTTTATTTTAATAATGATTTGAAGCTACACTTAACACGAGGCACACATTTGCCTTTTTCTAGACCACACAATTTTTGGCCATTGAGTCCACTATAACAAATAATGGTTCCATCATGCTTTAGTCTACATCTTTATTCCACATCCCCGATTATACACATCAATTGTTTGCCTCTACCCAAGTAGAAGTTGAGTACAACACAAGAAGGCCACCATGCGATTCTGGCACAAACCTTAGAAACTATAGTGTTTCTCCAATTATTAACCCATTTGAGGGATCAAGCCACGTGCTACTAATTCAATTTTATAAGCATGATTCTTAATATGTAAAAGATCTCCAATGTATCTATCTTCCTCTTAGCTTATTGTACAAGGGTGTCTTTTCAAAGCTTCAGCAAGATTCATTTTTTCACTTCTTAGAAAGTTCCCTATTGTGAATTGGTGTCCCCAGATTTCACCCTGAAATCTGTGACTACCCTATGTTAAAAAAATTTCGTACTTTTAAAATAATGGGTCGTTTTGTGTGTTAATTGCCAAAAAGTTCTTGTATTGTGTCAAGATATTCCCAGAGAACCATATTAGCCAATTTCGCCAAATACCCAGATGCCCGAAATCATTATACTTCCTTGTCGATGCATGAGTTAGCTGCCAGAGCCATTCAGCCTCCAAAGGTGGATGCTTGCAGATCCAATTTGGTGAGAATCAAAGGTAAGAGAATTAACTGCATGCAGAATATGAAAAAAGAACAAGACTGCAACTTTCCTCTTTCTTCTTCTTTCTCTTATTTTCTTTGACAAAGTAATTGAGTGATCAATTAAATTATAAAACTTAAGTGATTGGTTTAAAAGCCATTACTTGAAGAAGTCAACTACTTGGAAATAGGTGGTAGACATGCAAAATAGAAGGTTCTATCTTCCGTTGCAAATCATGCATGTCATGCAAAGAGGAATTCCAGAAGGGAGATTGCCAGTTGTTTCCTTGACAACTTCCACATGTGTCAGTTCACTAAAACCTTCCTATTTGTAATTTCCCCTCTACATGCTATAAGTAGAGGAAGAACCTTCAGGTTAAGGGGGAGAATTGGTAAGCAACATTCTTGTGTTCCAGACTTTGTGCTGAAACCCCTGATAGCTATTTGAAGCAAAGGAATAGAAAGGAGCAGATTTTCGGAGAACTTTGTGTCGACAGTGCATTTTGTTTCTAACTTTTTGTCTTAGATCTACTTATAAACTTTGTGTTATTCTAGATCTAGATCTAAAAGCTGTCTTTGCTTATAATTCTGTGTGTTAATATCTATTGGTTCTGTCTATGTGCATGCAATCAAATCTGTTATTTATTGATTGGGTTGCACATCTTCCCTCTTTCTTTCCTGTGTTTTTATTTTCTTCTTCATCAGATATTTCTTTTCTTTAACAACTGCTTACTTGCTGCAAAACTATACAGCTATGGTTCATGAGCTGCATAGTTAAAGTAATACCCACAAATAGATACTAGCATATTTAATTGACAAATCTTACACGGGAGCCTCACCGGTAAATGAGGGAGATTTATCTCATGACTGCCTAGGTTTTTAGCTATGCAGAAAATCTAGCCAACATGACGGGACGAAAGGATATAAAGCTAAGGCTGAATACCTACTCAAGGAACTGGCCAAGCAATATCGGCTGCAAGGTAAGCTATAAATCGGGTAGAATAGTTCTCTCTTAGAGTAGCTTGATGCCTCATGGCTCTAGTCTATTGTGAAGTAAATTTCTGGAAACAAAACTACTCTACTTCCTTCATTCTATTCTCATCTTGATGATAGTTCACAGAGTGTGATCCAAAACCTTAATCCTAAAAACAACTACACAGTTGAATCAACAAAAGCAATCTCTCATACTACATGGACTGTAGAATTTTTTTTGCTGCATTGACTTCTAATATAGTTTGCAAGAAATTAACTTTTTACATAAATATAACTAACACCACAGTAATCCAAGATAACATAAAACCAAACAAGCCTCAATTCCATTTGCAAAGCAAGGTGAATTGAGAAAACCTGTTTTTGTTGTTTTACGAAAAGAGATGGAAAAGTGTCTAGCAAATGAAGATTCCTTTAACGAAATTTAATACCTCTGAATAGAAACACAACACACTATAAATAACCAGAAAACAATGAAGAGAGTGAAGGTTCAACTTCTCAAGAGTCACAATTGAGCAATGCGCCAAAGGGGGGTTGAATTTATCAAAGAAGCACAAGGTTTGAAAACTAGCAGATGGAAGGACTGCAAACAACAATGAAAAAGTTGAAAACAACAAGTATAAGGTTGAAAGCAAGTAACAATGAATTGTCTGGAAAAGACCAATGAGAAGAGAAAAAAAAATTAGGAAGTGAGGAGTGACCAAACCTATTCAAAATAGCAATCTCACTTAGGAGAAGACTGAGAAATTCTCAACACAAAGATGGAGACATTCTCTCGGGAAGATTGGATTGCATGCCAAAGAGGACATGCAAAAAACTAGAAAGGACGAGAGCCGAGATTAATCAAGTTGAAAGGTCATGTAATGTCCCCTTTTTCAAGGTAGGAAGACTCTTAGAAAGAGCTCATACTTGTACCAAAAATTTAAACACCTAAATACTATTTGTATTAAGAAAGTTTGAGTCATGGCCATTACGAGCATTGTTGATTCTAAGTGGCCAATCTGAGGTCGGTCTTGCAACCATTGGACATTTTATTGTTCCATTAAGCGGTTGGAAGAGAATTGTTGCTAAGGTTTTGGCAAGAGGCGATGCAAGATTGCACAAAACTAAGCTTGGAGGACAATATGGTAAGGTTTTGCATTCTAACTTGGAGTTTGAGTGTGACGGTGTGATCTTCCTTGGTAATGGTCTCACTTGAACCTCACAAGATCCCATATAAGAGAGAAGTATAAGCAAGTGGTGGCAATCTCTCTTGAGGACAAAAACCATCAAGGGATTCCATTGGAGGATTCATCTAGGAGTCTCATCTTTGAGCTGATTTGGCAACCTAGTGCAGATAACATGAATACCCTAACAATTGCTTAAAACTGATATAATCACAGACACTAATCTATGTAACCAAGTTCATATTCAGATTCTTATCATTATATTTGCTTAGATACAAACCGATTTGGTGATTTTTGGAGAAGTGGCTGAATCCTTAGGTTGTACTCTTTGCATAGAAGATCAGTTGCCATATTTGGGCAGGATTTCAAATGGATTGGACCAAATTATGGTTCAAACCATTTTTTGGATAACTTGTCTAGGATAAATCATGATCCAATTTGAGCTATCATTTGTAATTAAAATTCCTATAAAACCCTGGAATTATGAATTTTAGGAAGAATGTTAAAACTGTGTTAATCCTAATCATTTGCAGCATTGAAGGGTTTATAAAAATGATGCAAATTGCTGATAAATAACAAAAGTGAAGGGAATTTACAGGCGTGTTTGCATTCATGGGCATGAATTCATTCAAGTAGAACCAAATTTATTTTGAAGCATTCATAAGGTTTTACTTTGAGACTCCCAAAGTTTCATATCAGTTCACTTGAAGTAGAGGGTGTTTCATTGTTTGAAGGCATTTGTGGGCTTGATCTATTTCCACTGTTCAGTTTGAATGTGTTGTTGAAACGTTTGAAGTAGTCTTGGATCAGATTTGAAGCAAATAGTGCAGTCCATTGTCATTGGTTGAGTGTTCGACTCTATCACTTGCATGCTGGTATCGAATCACTTCAAAGGACCTTGTTTCGGTTGCAAAAGTGCTTTGCAAGATGATGGAAACATGTTTGGTATCACACCAAAGGTGAAAGGACAATTGGTGGCGGAAGGGTAAGATTGAAATAGGTAAATAACAAACTTTATCAGATCATGGTTGTAGAATTGGAGGCTATACTTAAAATCAAATTTTATGTTGTGTTTAATTTTAAGGATGCCCTCAAATTCATCCCTTGTTTCATTTGGAAGGGGTGGCAAGAGATTGGTGATAACATGTGATGGATAACCCAGTTTTTTAGGAGAAGAATTGTTTGCTTCTTTGATGATTTCAGTCAAAGGATCATAGAAAAGTTCGATGTGCAAGCTTGCAAGGATAAGTCCCAAGGTAAGAAAATTTCATTGGTGAAAAATGTTCATATGTTTTCTAATGATTGTATGTGGCAAAGTGTTGAAGAAAATTCAAATTTGCATGAAGATGATAAGGATGATATAGGAAGCAAGTTTGTCTTAGAAAAGAGTACACTTCCGGTGGCCCTTGATCATGATCGATTGTGGACAAATGGGATTCCCAAACAGCCTTGTTCATGATAGGAGCTAATTAAGGAAGTTCACACCATGGAAGGAAGCTATGAAGAGTTTCCAAGTATGTGCCCACAAGATTTGGTGATTGGGGCTCATTTATAAAATGCTGGAAAATAACAACATTCAGCTTGCTGGTTTGCAGAAATCTCAGTCCATCATGAGGCAAAAGGACATGAGGTCTGGTAACTCGAGCACAAGCCATGAGGATGATACATACATGTGTGTACAAATGCTTACGGATGATTGCATGGAAAAGGTAGCTCCATTTGTTGAAGATAAGTGGCTTCAAGGGGGCATAACATCAAAGGGAGCAACACATTGGATTCACACTAACATGGGTGGATAGCCCACGGATTGGTATGTACACTTCCGGATTATTGTTTCCATCTTTGCATTCATTTACATTTCTTGAGCAATCTTGATAAGAGGATATTAAAGAAAATCCTTAAAAGGACTTGAAAAAGTTCCTAATGGCATGCAGCATTGATTGGTGATTATACAAAGGTCACACTTGTGCTAGTTTCAATTTTACAATAATGTTTTGATGCAAATTTATCAATGCAGGGCATGATCCGCAGATAGGGAAAATCATAATTTGCATGGTTTAGTAATGTGAGACATCCAGGCTCCTAAACCAAGGATAGTTTGGACTAGCTGTTTAATGCCATTTGATTTCAAACTCCTCTACCTCAGGTGTACAAGATTGCATTTATGCTCAGGGTATTTGGGTGGATTTTTTTGCATCTTTTGCATGATTTATTTGTGTGATATTTGGATTGTTTAATATAATAAGGATGATATACATTACCGAACTGGATTGAACTTTGGGCCTTGGAATCTAGATTATTTCCAACAATTTTCTAAATAGGACTCATATTTCATGAACTTGTTAACTATATATCGCACTTTAGCTCAAGATGGATCTACAAATTCGTTTCTTGAATGGTACTTTCTCATGAATCTACTCAGTTCCCTACATGCTAATGATGGAAACAACAATAGCGAGGTGGTTTAATCACAATAAATAGGGAATTTCTTGCATGAACTGTCACTAACAAGAAATCAGACTCTAATCTAGGTTGATGCTATGTAACGAATTTACTTTGATAATGGGTTGGTGGCATTTACCCGTCAAACGCTTAATTTCAAACCAAGGAAAGCGACATTATTGGTTGAAGATATAGGTTCCCTTGAGTGAAGATATGCGTGCAACATTTTCGGTGTTTTTGGTTTGGTTGGGTAAGATCCTTGGTTACTCTATGAAAAACTATCCCTCTGTAAATGGTGAAACAACAATTTGATGTATGATGCACATGATAGCTGAACTTTGGGGTTCAATTTATACAGATAATAGAGAATGGGGGGATTAATGGATAGGTGTATTTATTTGCAACGTGAGACTGTAATGTCCCCATTTCTGAAGACCCTTAGCCTATATGTCCCCGTGGGCTTCGGGATGTGCAAGGGAAACATTTTTATTAAATAATTAAATATTATTGCCTGGAGCAATAATTATTTAATTATTTAATTATGAAGATTATTTAATTTAATTCCCAAAATATATAAAATTAAATAGGGAATTAATTAAATAAATATTTAGGTGGTTTTTATTGTTAAAATCATCCTTTGAAAAGGGGACGCCACATCTAGGGAAAACAAACTACTTTTATTTAATATTTTCCCTCTCCTAGGGTTTTCGAATTTTGTGCCTCCTTGCTTATAAAAGGAGTGCTAGGGATCATTATTATTATTATGCTATGATGAACTTATTTTGATACTCCATGCTTGGAGTTGGGATGCATGCCCATTGATGCTTTCTCTCTCTCTTGCGTGGGAGGTTGTTTTAAGTTGGTTATTGAAAATCAATTGAAGTGATTATTTGCTAGATCCATGTTTTTGGCTTTGGCAAGCATTTGGATTTAATTTGCAAGTGAAAATCTGCCTTTTACTGTAGCGATGTCACTGTAGCAGCCGGTTTGTGATAAAATATAAGCATTTCTTTGGAGTTCTTTTGCAAATCGATTTGCTGTGCATGGTACGACTTGACATATATGCTTGATTTGCTTTGGCGACTTGCCTGAGGATGTCTATGGGCTGAATTAAATACACTTTTGTATAAATCGATTGGCTGGTTGTGCTGCTTGCTAAATTGGTACATGGTTGTGGTGTTTCAAGGTGGATCGACTAAGTATTTGCATATTAGTGTGATGTTTTTGCAGCGACTTGTGTAGGGTAAAGTGGTAATTACTTCACATGATTTTTGCTTGATTTGTTATTCATACAAGTCTGCTATCCCTTCCTGGACATCAGCGACTTATTTGAAATATGTTGGAATGTATATTGGAGGGCCTAAGGTAACCAACGACTACCTAATTGTTTAATAACTGGTTTGTGATCTCTTTAAGATAGTTCGACTGTATTATGCATGATAATATGCCTCTGTAGCAGCGATCTCTTTCAGGGCAAATCTATGATAGTATTTGGTATGCTTTCGATTTGGTTTGGGTATGAATGAAGCTGCTGTGTTTTTCCTTGGATCAGCGACTTCACCAGGGAAGGTATTGGATGTTCTAATGTAAGTTTTGAACCTCCAAAGATCAGCGAACTGTATGGCACTGTTTATTTGATCTTAGCTGTTATTTTCATGATGTTTGAGCCACTCAAGGCAGCGATCTGAATATGTTTGTTTGGGTAAAATATTGAATGCCTGGGAAGGGGAGAATGCATGTTCCTTTGTCTTAATGATTCTCTAAATGGTCATACCTGGCAGCGATTTGTATGAAGGTGTTTGGGGAGTAATTTCAAGTGTTTCATGGTCGCTGGGTTATGCTTGCTTAATGCTCAATAATAGTGGTCTGCAATTGATGATGTTAGTTCAGATTTAATTCTTACTCTAAGAGCAATTACGGTGATTGAAAGGTGGAGTTTAGATCTGAATTTGTTTACCCTTCTTACATGCTTGGTTGGTCAGTGTTTGAAGACTTATTTGCAGCATATTGAGTTGGGAATGAAATCTGATTTTCTGAGGCCATTAGTTCAGATGAGAATTAATTATTCGAACTCAATTGATAGAGGCTATTAAACCCCTCTCTTTGGGTTTATTGAGTCATCTATTTGACTAGTTCAAGTAGTTTGTGTTTGTGATTGTTATTTTGCAATTTCCAATGGATTGAAGTATTGAAGGGTTGTTCATCTTCATCTACAATTTTCCTCTTCTAGTCTTCTATTGAAATCTACTAGGATTTCTCTTTGATTTTTGGGGACATTATTGAGTGGGAGCTTGTCACACATGGTGCTCTTTTAAGTAACAAGGCTTGTCTATATACTCTTAGAAGCACAATGGATTTCTTTTCTTGAAAATTTTGTAAACCATGATGTAAATCTGACAATGGAATCACCCAAAGTTTTATGGAAGGGACTATGTAGTATGACCATTAAAGGTTTAAATTTAAGGTTAATGAGGGTGTGATTTCAGAAGTTTCTGGTCATCCTACCTCAGGGAACAATGGTATATTGTTGAGAATAAAGGGAATCAATGCAAATATTCCTTCCTTCGTGTAAGCAAGACAGTGGTTGATATAGGGAAAGGGATTTCTAGGGCTTCTTTGCCTTAGCCATGGCCTGAAGTGGCCTTTTTCATCCAGAAATATGCACCTTCTAAGGACATGTACTTAGTCTACCCCTTTAAGCTTGTCTCATCTCAAGCATAAGCTTTTGATCAATATGCCCTTGTTACTTCTTAAGCTTCTTGAGAGAATTGTCCGTGAGGTCCATAAAGGGACTGTCAAGACCATTGGTCACCATGGTTTCATAAAATTACTTCTTGTTGAGGCCTTGGGGAAGCACAGCCCTGATATTACATAGGAATCTTTTTGTGCTTGTTCTAACATTTATAACCTTACCTTTCAACCTTAAGGGAAGAAAAGATGGAAGTTGATCCTACCAGTTGTTTTTGAGGAGTCAAATCACTTGATTTTGGAGGTGGGTGCTACTGATGAGAGTTCTCTTAGGCATGGTCTAGGGGCTGGCCCTAGGGCTGGTTTGGAGAAAGTTGATTACATAGGGCTCAATAGAATCACCCTCAAACGGGCCCTATAAATCATTGAACTCCAAAGACATGAGATTGAACTTCTAAGGAATGATGTTTGGCCCTCTCCTTCTGCTATGGCCCCCGAATTGGCTACTCTTTCTAGGGTTCTTTATGTTTTTTATAGAGACTTGAAGGGTAGATTGGAGGAGAAATCGAAGATGGTTTCCAATTTACATGAACAAGTAGATGAGGTAAAGTTGAAGGCTACAAAAATTCTTTATCTACGGATAAAATCATAAAACCATTGAAACGTTGAGATCCTTCTGTTCCCTTGCCTATGATTTTGCTAAGAAGATTAAGGCCTGCAAACCCCCTAAGGGAACAAGGGTTTTGGCTTTTTCTTAGTTGAAAGGTTTCTTTCTACTTCTGCCCATGGTAAAACTTTCTTATGTGAAACTTATCCTCACAATTTGGACCTTCCATCTCACCCAAGTTGGAACCATTATCCTATTGTTGGGGATATCATGATTAGGGATTTTCAGTCCTACTTCTAGAATGAAACTTCAATTAAGGAAGAAAGAGTCATTTATTTTGTGGCAGAAAAATCCACTTCATGTGCAACAAAGGGGGGCATCCTAGGCCTCATGAGATCATCTAAATAAAGGAAGCTTGTATACAAGATGAGTTACTTAGGTAGAAAAAGCTTTTGAGAAGCTAAGGGTTGTATTGGAGTAATATGTTAGCATTCCTAGGGATTGGATGGCTTCTATGTATAGGAATTGTTTGGCAAGATGGGATTAGTTTCATATTCCCCTAAAGTATAGAGAGTTTCATTCTCATGTAAACTTCTTGTTTGCATTTTCTAGGATGAATTTGTATTTTTGTGCATTGTTGGAGGCTGATGTTAACTAGATTGGCTTGACATTCCATTTCCCCCCCTCTAGTATCCCATCCCTAATTGGTGGGTGTTCACTCCTCTCAATGTTGATACTTTGCTAAAGTTGTGGAAGCCTATTGAAGAGAATTAAAGGCTTCTTTGCACCTTTTGATGTTTTGTGCATCAGCCTTTGTGACTACGTGAGAATTTACGAGAAGGATCTGACCTGCTTTCCTAAGTTGTCGCACTGTTCCGGAAGTTGGTTTTTTTGTTGCGGAAAACTCTTCTCTATTTTCTGGGTCAGCTAGTCTTGTTGTATCTTATAGATGACTGTGTTTTGGATCTCTATGTAAGTATTGTGGCTTGCAAGAGATTTTTGCTTTAGCACTGGATGGTCCTCTTTGTGAAGGATTTTAGAAACAGGATTTGTATATTGTTTTATGTCAGTTCTTTTTGGAATTTTTGTCATAGCTACCTAAGTCTCGGGGACGGGGGGGCAAGGGGATGAAGGGATGGGGTTTTCGAGATGGCAGGAAAAATCCCAAGTTTTGGGGACGGCAAGGGAACCGCTATTAAAATAATATATAACAACTAATATTTTAATTGTATTCAATAAAATTTAGGGATTTAAACTGTGTTTAATGTATTTTAGGTGCTTTCAAGATCATAATTTAATGTTTTTGGTAAAATTAACAACATTTTAAAAGTAAAAACATCAGAAAACTTTTGAAAGATTTTTCAAAAATAAGGGACGTCCCCTCTAAGTCCCCAAGTCCCCGAAACGTTCGGGACATCCAAGACATCACCAAAATCTAGGGGACGCGTCCCTGTGTAACACTGTTTTTTGTATGGATTATTATTAATCTATGGATGAAGGGCCCCCCAACCCTCTCTTCCTCCAATCAAAAAACAGTAATGACAGTCGGACTCAACACAAACTCAACAAGTTTATTATGGACTCAACAAAGACTCAGCATTTTTTATAAAATATAATATATAAAGAATTTTTTTAATGGTTTTTTAATTTTTAAATGCCTTTTGTTTTTACAAAAAACATGGTACTCTATCAAAACTCATGAGTACAAAAACTCACGAGTTTTCGCATACTTGTGAGTCTCTACAGGCATACTAAGACAAGTCTTTTAAGTCAACTCTACAGTCTCCTAAAAAATGGTTCTTGTTGTGTACTCGTTGAATCTCATGACTATGTATATTATATATTTGTATATTAGAATATTAATAAGATTTAAAATTCATGTTTTATCTTTTTTCGTTATCGATGATTTTAATTAAATAAGATTATTTTAATTATCTTTTAAATAATTAATAAATTATATAGACTCGCTAAGATTGGTAAGTAGGATTCTAGGGCCTGATAGACTTGAGGACTCTAAGGGTGTCAAGGTCCAAAAGCTCAATTATTTATAAAACATTTCTCAGGTTGTCCAAGCAATCCCACACAAGGAGTTGTGTGATTGAACCCTATGTTAGAGTCTTGAACATTATAGAGTGAGTTAGACTCTAATATAGATAAGAGGAAGTTGGTAGAGCCCTATTGTGGGTGAGACAACAAAGAAGTTCATTAAAGTACTACTCTTCCCTAGTCTCTTATGTTCAGAGCCTTGACGGAGACCCCTTGTGCACCATCAGCAACTCAATGCCTTTTCCAAGCCCCTTTTTGTTTTATAAATAACACCCAATGGAAAGACACATAAACAAGGAGCTCACCTATTCACCAAGCAAGTTGCATCCTTGGGTGGTTAAAGATTGGATGGCAAGCCTGCTGAGGTTGGTGGAGAATCGCCATGAGGTGATGTGGAAGTTGTTGATTCTACCATTAAGAAAAGGAAGGTTGTGGTTGCATGGAGTGGGTATCATGGCACCATGCACAAGCAACTTGAAAAGACAACAAGAAGTGGTCCGGCTCTCAACACTCCAAAGGCCAATTTGGAAGTAAACATTGCAAAAGGAATCAAAGGAGTGGAAGAAATTGAGAAGGATCAAGACCATCGAGTCTTTTGGATGTGGCAAGGGGGTGTATGCGTACATGGTCACCCCCTTTTTCTTTGACATTTGCTACCATAGTAGCATTCCATTTACATAGCATAGACAAATTGCAAATGGAATTCAATTACTCGGGTTTAAAATAGCAAAACTTGAAAAAAAAATTATGAAACTAAATAGCAAAGTAATATTCATAAAAATAAAGGAACAAAAACAGATTTTGTTATTTCATTCCAAATGTAGTGAGTAGTGATATAAATAAACATAGCACATAAAAAAATGTCAATAAAAATATAGTGTGTAGAGATATAGATAAATACAATATATAAAAAATGACAATTGAAACAAATGAGTATGTTTAAAAAAAAAATTATCTTATAGGGTTCATGTACACAATAAAGGGCTGGCAGTAAAATAGTAGGTCGTATCATTGTGGACTACGACCTACTATTTTAGGGGGAGCCCTGTCTTTTTTAACTTAGCCTTCATTGGGGCATAAATTATAAAAAAAACCTCATCAGCATTTAAAATTGAACTTGTAAAATAAATCCATTCAAACTAAAACTTTTTTTATAAATTGAAATGCCTAACCCTAACACTAAACTAAAAAAATTCAGTCTGCATGTGTTCGGTATTTTTCTACTTCCAAGTGTAAAAAAGAGCCAAGAAAGCGAGAGATATAGTAAAAAAAAACTATATAATCCTTTTTCGGAAACTCGCAAAAAATTTCGGAAAACAGCATGGCAAATGCGGTGCGTCACGATTACTCAAGATTAAAAGTGAGTTTTGCAAGAGTAATGCTACAGTGGCCGCTACCACTACCACTACTATAGTGGTCTTCTTGAATTGTCTTGTTTTGTCACTAATTTGAGGACTCTCGTTCGGTGGTTGCTTTTCTTTTGTATCATCTTTTACCTTTGGAATAGGGACACCTAATATAAGCCTCATTTAAAGATTAAAAAAAAACAATATTTTATATTTTTTAGAAGAACAAGACCAATAAAACATATGGTTAGTTATAATTTTTTAAAGTAATTTCTCCTACCTATTGTTTTTTTATATTGCATATTTTTTAAAAACAATATGACCAATAAAATATTGGCTTATAGAAATTATTTTTTTATTTTTTATTTACTTCAGACTCTAGACCTAAAGATGCAATATTCTATAGTCTATCTTACTATTATATTTGATTTAGTTGTTTAACAATATGCATTTATTTTATTAGAAATTTGTTTCTTTAATTTTAATTTTTCACTTTTATTCAAACTTAATCCTTAATTTCGTGGCCAATTTTTCTTGCGACAAGTTTTTAATGAATTATATCCTCGTTGAATTCAAATAAAAATTCAAACTGGGAATCATAGAGGTCAAATACAAGGGAGATGACCATCTCCACAACTCTGAATAAAATACTAACTTTTGGACTCCAAAGCATAGATAAAAGTCAAAGAGTGGTTGGCTTCTAAGAGAACAACTTACATGGCCCGACAATACAATCACCAAAAATATGGCCTATCTAGAACTACACTTGCAATGGCATTTTTGTGATCGCAAAGATAGTGGAGCAGCAGTAACTCGATTTGCAAGACAAGTATGAAAGACCAACAGATGCACAACCAAGCGGAAGATATAAGTCTTCACTTGAGATTTGATATATAGAGCTTGGAGAAGAAATTTGGTGAGTGAAGGAAGCAAGTCAAACTGTACAAGGCATGCAATTGAAGAGTTCTCGAGAGAAAATGGAGAAATAAAGAAAGCAGCATGATCATGCTTCTAGGAAAGCATGAAGCCTTGAGCTAGAGCTAACCAAAGTCGATAATAGGGAAGTTGAATTCGAAAAGCAATTAAGGGCTACCGAGACATAGTTTGAGGCATTAAGAACAGCGTTCAAAGCATTTAGGAAGGAGCTTGAGGCACTTAGGAAAGAGTTCAAGGCATTTAGGAAGGCATTTTGAGGCAGTCATGAATGAATAATACAACAAACCAAATCAGCAATGAAGCAAATGATACGAATTTGAATGAGTTGGACAGGTACAAGAAGGTATGTTTCCTGATCACAAGATTCTTGAGCAACCATTGTGTCACCTTCATCAAATACTATTACTCACATGCCTACGCCTATTGTTCCTACTTCTGGCCTAACCAAGATTTCTACATAATAATACTGGCATTGCATCTACTCATTCTTCACACTGTACTACAACCATTATCAAGGATTATGAATCAATTAGAAGTTGGTATAGGTGTAGGAAGAATTATTGTACTTAGTTAATAAAAGCATAATGAGGAATAATTACATTCTGAGTGATGGACTTGATAATTGGTTAATTTTTCGTGATGATGGATTGTCACCAATGAGATGTTTGTTCCATCGCTGTGGTATACATTCTTGTAACATACTATGTAGATGGAATGGATAGGAGGTTAACAGTAGGGATCTGTATGTGTTACCGTCATGGGTCAGGATTGTACGTCATATTGTAAGTGATGGAAAAGACTATTTTATTTTATATATTGTGTTCTCTATGCTGTGAATGTGAAGACTCTACACAACAATGTGTCTGTGATACTCTATTTGGATAGTTTGTGTCTGGGTGTGTGGGTTTATAATCCTAAAAACATAAAAAGCTTTAGCATAAGATTGCAATCAAATACATACCAATTAAACATTTAATTAGGTAGAAAAATTCACAAATAGATCAAATCACTTCAGAAAAAAACCAGCCAGAAAAAAGGAATCTACCTTCGGAATTGGGTATGACTGGAACTGCAACTGCCCTAGTGCTCTTGCTCATGTCTTCAATCTGCAATTATTCAAAGCAATTATTACAATAATAAAGGCTAACGTTTCTGACATAAATATATAAAAGGTTATGCTGAACACCCCGAGCCAAGTACTTATTTTCCTTCCCTATCTTCCTTTCTATTTCTCCCCTTATAATATTTTTTCCCTTGACACCCTAGTTTCATTCCCTACTCTCCTGAAAATAACTTAAAGTCACCTTTACTCATGCAAACATCAAACGAATCCAAACAGATTTCAAGAACTTAATATAATTAGTGCAGGTGGTGTGGGCCTGCTAAAGATAGTTACCTTTCATTTTCTATATGTTGTGAATATTTATACTTCAGCCATGCACACAATGTTAAACAGGCATCATGCCTAGCAGAATGAGGCAAAATTGAAAAACCCAAATTGGGATTAACCATTTGTCTGAAACTTACCTGCCTCCATACTTCTTCATTTGGTGCATTTTTGTCGGCAAAAGTTATCTCATATGGCCTTCTTTTTCGCTCTTCAACCACTTTCTGCCAGTACCTTCCTGTAAAGCACTCAATGAAACATTATCTTCATTTTATATTTAAAGTATTATAAGTATATATTTCAAATCACAAGAGTTATTACTAAGAAATTGTTCCATGACCACAAACATTGCTTCTGCATCAAACCTACAAAAATGGCATACTTGAAAATTAGAAGTCCCACTATATACATACTTTGCAGCCAAATACTGACTTCAAAAGGAAAAGATCCAACAACACACAAATTAATCAAAATAAATAGAATATAGCACCATAAAATAACGTAAAGGCAACACAAACCTTCACCAAAATTCCTTAGAAAAAGATAAGAAATTCAAATTATTTGTGAGCTTCTCCTTTACATTCTAGCAATGTACAAGACCATAAAGTGTAACAACTGTCTTGATAATTATGCCATCTTGTGGTCTTAATGCACACAAAAAAAATTGCATACTTTCAAAGGGAAGAAAGAATATACATCTATGTATATAAAAATTGCATACCTTCGAAGAGAAGAAAGAATATACATCTATGTATATAAAAATTGCATACCTTTAAAGAGAAGAAAGAATATACATCTATGTGTATAAAAATTGTATAAATTGCATATCTTTAAAGGAAAGAAGTTAATTTCTGCACAGACTGCCACCTAAAGACTTTAGTGACCTGGTCTAAACTCACAACTATTCTCAACTTCCATTTAATTTTGTTAAATGTGTTATTTGTTAGCAATGTTTTATTTAGAATTGATATCCCCGGGCACTTCTTTCCTTTTCATTTTCAGTTCCATATTAAGAAACATGCCTTAATTTATTGTGTTAACCTTCGACGACAGAAAGAAGTAATTGGGTCATACAGAAAATATCAAGACCTCCACCTTTCAAATTGTTCTGATGCGATGCCAAACATGGTGTGGTTATTTTTGTCAAGTCAGTGGGTTGAAGCTGGGATATTAATTAATTATTATTAATCTACTTGCAAAAGAAGCAAACTTAGAAGAGAAACCCTTCTAGGTTCACCTCAACTAACCCAGTGTCGGCTTCAATACAACCCAAATGGGGTTGGAGTGAGCCAAGGTAAGGGTTCAGATGGGCTATCTAGTTGGAATTTGCACTCCTTTAACCAATAAACTTGCAGAAGTAGAAAAATAAATTAATATGTCTGGAAATACTGAAAATGACTGCAAACTTCAAAAATTAATATCTCCCTCAATATTTACTCTTTTTGAATGAAACCAAATTGCAAAAGGAGATAAAATTATGCACTTTCAAATGAACTAACAATCTGAATTTTTGATCACAAAAACCCACTCAAAACAACCCCCGAAACTGCAGTTCAAGTCGCTAGGGTTAGGGAAAATATAAAATTAATTTCCAGCTTTCAAACATTTTCACCTTCCACACATTCAAAATAAATCAGTTTTCAGATCTGCAATTAATAGATTTATAACAAGCTCATTAAAATACTTAAAAAACCCCTTCCAAAATATGTTAAAACATGCCCAGGTAAGTCGACTTAACATTAAATATCGATTTATTTAAGGTAAATACCAGAAAACATACAATATGCCCTCATAAAGCATCATCAAATCATGGCCATATGCAACCAATAAAATAATAAGCTGAAAATGATCAGATTTTAAACTTGCTTCGAAAATACCACCTAATTTGCACCATAAAATCACCCTCCACAAGTCGATTTATGCAAGTCGAATAAAAACTGTATAAAATAAATTGAATATTCACACAAATAGTGGCTCAAACTCTCATCAAACAAGCTCATGCACTCTCCAAAAATGGCGACTTACATATATGCAAAGAAAAGATGCAAATAACTTATCAATTCAAGCTCAAAGGGCATACACACTTCACTCAAAGGTGGTGTTGAAGAACACCTTTTGTTTTAGATCATTAGTGGGCATACATCCCTTCTTCAAGCATGAAGATAAGTTTAATAAACCGTCAACATGCGAAAAAGGAGTACCCACATCTTCTTTTATATTTTTTGCCTTGCACATCCTCCAAAGTTCTCTCTCCATCTTTGGCACCAAAAATTCTAGGAGGGAATATCATTTTAAAAAGTGCCTAGAAATCACACTCAAAGAAAATATTAAATGCATAGGGAATTTAAATTAAAAGATGCCCATATGAATCGACCCATGCTTAGAAATAATCAATTTATCCCAAATATTAATTATTAAATGATCCCAGAAAATGCGACTTGCTTGGTAACTTGATTTACCTCTAAAAACAAATATTTATAATCCCAAGGAAATCAATTTTCCCTCTTATAATTGATTTGCACAAAAAAATATATTTTATTTCTTTTAACTCACATGTGCAAATCGATTTTTTTCTTATTTTAATTTTTATTTGAAAAAGAGAGACATTACAGTCCTCCCTTCCCAAAATTGCTTGCCCTCAAGCAATTGTAGATTTGGATGCTCTAAGATTGAAACATTTTCCCATGTAGCATCCTCTAATGGTAGATCCTTCCATTTTACCAAATATTCCTTGATGACATGTTTTCTTAAATTCCTTTCCCTTGTTTCCATAATGGTTTCCGGAATCAAAATCAATTTCCCTTCTTCATCTAAAGGGGGTAACTCCAAAGAAGGAACAACATTTTGGTTAAGTGCCCTTTTAATGCAAGAAACATGAAAAACATTATGAATCTTACCATTTCCGGGTAGTTCCAATTCGTAAGCCATCTCACCGATTCTTTTAGTAACCTTGTAGGGCCCATAAAAACGTGGCTTCAACTTTTCCTTGCCACTTTGCTTGAGAGTAGATTGCCTATAGGGCTGCAATCTAAGAAACACCCAATCATCCACTTCAAAAGTCCTCTCACTCCTGTGCTTATCTGCATACAATTTTTGTCTATTTTGGGCTTGGTGCAGATTTTCTTTGAGAGCCTTCATGATGTCCATACTTTGTTGCACCAACTCTTGTGCACTAGGCACTCTACTATCTGTCATCATTACATCCATGAAAGAGTTAGCATCATAACCATACAAAGCCTTAAAAGGGGACATTCCAATGGACATATGATGTGTAGTATTATAGCAAAACTCAGCTAGATGCAACCATTTTACCCAAGCAAACTGCTGTCCTGAAACATAATATCTCAAATATCCCTCTGCCCATTTATTCACTATTTCAGTTTGCCCATCTGTTTGTGGGTGATAACTAGTACTTGGAGTGAGTTCAGTCCCAACTAACCGGAATAATTCTTGCCAAAAGAGACTCATAAACCTGTTGTCCCTATCACTCACAATGTTCTTAGGCACACCATGTAATTTAAAAACTTCTTTGAAATATAAATCAGCAATCATATGGCCATCAAATTTGGTAGGAAGTGGATAAAAATGAGCATACTTAGTGAGTCTATCCACTACTACATACATGCAAGTCTTACCATTAACATTGGGCAATCCGGTAACAAAATCCATGGACACACTCTCCCATTTTTGAGAGGGAATAGGTAGGGGCTGCAAAAGACCAGCTGGAAAAGTATGTTCATTCTTATTTCTTTGGCATACAACACATTCTCTAACATACTTAAGAACATCTCCTTTCATACCTTTCCAAGTAAACCTTTCCCTTACCAATTTGTAGGTCTTGAAGTATCCTTGGTGTCCACTTGTAGGAGCGTCATGTGCTGATTTCAAAATCAGATTTTTAACTTCTGATTTTGGGGTTAAATACACCCTTCCTTTGTAAAGAATAAGGCCATCTACCACCTTGTACCTTTCATCAACAATCAACCCTTCAATCATATCATTAGAAAACTGATTTTTTACATACTCAAGGGTGATTAAGTCTTTCCAATCAGCTGATATAAAAGATACAGAACAAATTTCTACTTCCCTTGGAGGATGATTGCAAAGAGTAGAGTGTCTTGTCATACCTTGGAAGGTGATGTTCTTTTCCCCCATCATGAATTTGAGCAATAAGTCTTTATAATTGAGGGTGAAATCCCCCAAAGAATGCAACCATTGCACTCCTAACACAAGATCCATGTTATCCATATTAATCATGTAAAAATCATTAACAAGCTCATAATCCTCTATGGTGATGGAAAGTTTGGAAATCCGTCTAGAGCATGATAATATCAGTTATGGTAACATTGAAACCTTGAAAAACTTCATTACATAGACCAAGCCTTGTTACCAACCTTTCACTAGTAAAATTATGAGTGGCTCCACTATCAATGAGGATGATTACCTTTTGTTTGCATAGCATACCTTCCACTCGAAAAGGGAGATACTTAGGAGTGCCGGAAAGGGCTGCCAATGTTCCTTCAACTTCTTCCTCATCTTCTTCTTGCACATGCTCATCATCCACCTCATTTACCACTTCATTAGTATCATTAGAATCTGAAATTAAATCAAAATCTGAATCTACCACTTCAATGAAATAGATTTGTCCCTTACCTTTGCAATTATGACCTCTTACCCATGGGGCCTTACAATCAAAACACAATCCTCTTCTTCTTAGCTCATCTCTTTCATCTTTTTGCATACTATTTTGGAGTTGGTTTCTATGTGGAGGTACATAGGGCTGGTTTGGCCTTCTTGGGGCCTCTTTTGATGACCCAAGGGGCTGCCCCCCATGCATCTTTGTGGGCTGTTGTAAATCATACCTTGGCTGCCCTCTAAATCCACTTTTGGATAGCGGTTGTGGAACATTAGAATGCTGCCCTTTAGGCCCATAATCCCCTCTATAAGTTGCACATTCTAAATCTAGAGATTTAGTAATACATTCTTGCAAAGTAATGGGGTTAAAAGCTCTTACCAAACCTTTTAATGGCTCCATCAAGCCTTCTGTAAAGAGGACTATCAACCTTTTTTCACTGACATCCGGTACCATCACTGCAATCCTTTGAAAATCTGCTACATACTCCTCAACACTACTTAATTGTTTCAATTGGGCCAACTCCCTAAAATGAAGTTTCGGATCCTTCCTATCAAACCTTTCCATAATCCTTTGACTAAATCCTTCCATTGTATGGATCAAGTCATGTCCTTGGGTGTGCATACCATGAAACCACCACTCATGTGCCATGCCTTCAAGGTGAAGAGTAACAAACTTGAGGGCCTCTTCTTCTTGCATGGGATTGAGGGAGAAATAGGTCTCCATCTCTTGTAACCAGACTCTTACCGAGATCTTGTTGGTTCCATCAAAGCTTGGGAGAGAGACCTTTCCCAACCTTTGTTGGACATCCGTATGGCACAAAACTTATGGGCCCTCTCTTGGTCTTGGTTTCTACCATTTCCCATCTTCAAAGCACAAAAGGGGTCATCAAAAGTATGGCCCGATTAGTGGCCGGATGCAAAGTACCCATATTAAAGTCCTAAACCCTTGTTGCATGCCTCAATTGGTCTCTACCATTGATGGTTCTTCAAATGCTCTATGCATTTCCCTCTCCTTAGGAAGGAAAGTGCCCTTAGCGTGGGAATTTTTATTAATCTACTTGGGCAAAAGAAGGGTTTATACTTATTTGAAGAGAAACCCTTTTAGGTCCACCTCAACTAACTCAGTGTCGGCTTCGTATACAGTTTTTACAGAGATGGGGTTGTAGTGAGCCAAGGTAAGGGTCTCCATTTTGTACAGCGCTATCTAGTTGGAATTTAACACTTTTTTAACATTGTCACTTAAACTTGCATCATTTAGAAAATTGTTTTTAAATTTAATGTTTGGAATACCTGAAAATGTTTTTGCAAGTAGCGATCAAAAATTGCCGATATCTCCCACAATATTTTGCCGACTCTTTTTGCATGATTCCCATTTCCGATGCAAGATTTGCCCTGCCGATTAATCCCGAATTAAGATTCTTTCAACTAAAATGGTCAAATCATGGCCATAGTTCAATTAAATAAACATGCTAGAAATTATTAGATTTAAACTTGTTTCAAATACCACCAATTTGTATCACAATTGTCACCCAAACAAGTTGACTTGATGCACAATAATCAGCTGCAAGAAATTAGATTGAATCCTCCACAGAAAGCTCTCAAAACCTTCATCAACAAGCTCATGCACTCTCCAAAAATGGTGACTCATATATATGGAAGAAAGATGCAAATAACTTATCAATTCAAGGCTCAAAGGGCACACACACTTCACTCAAAGGTGGTGTTGAAGAACACCTTTTGTTTTAGATCATTAGTGGGCATACATCCCTTCTTCAAGCATGAAGATAAGTTTGCAAAAACCGTCAACATACGAAAAAGAGTACCCACATATTCTTTTATATCTTTTTCCTTGCTCATCCTCCAAAGTTCTTTCCTTATTTTTGGCGCCAAAATCTAGGAGCGAATCTCATTTTAAAAGGTGCCTAGAAATCACACTCAAGAAAAATATTAAATGCATGGGGAAATTAAATCAAACGGGGCTCATATGAATTGACCCATGCTTAGAATAAATCAATTTATTCTAAATAACAATCATTAAATAATTCCCAGAAAAATGCGACTTGCTTAGTCACTTAATTTACCTTCAAAATAAATAATTATTATCCTAAGGTAAAATCGAATTTCTCTTTTATTTTTGATTTGCACAAAAAAATATATTTTTATATTTAAATTTACATGTGCAAATCGATTTTCTCTTATTTTAATTTTTATTTGAAAAGGGGGACATTACATACTAAAAAGAATGGAGGTCATTAGCCTATGAGATTGCACTATCCCTTGTAGACTTCTCTTCCAAAAAAGAAATTCATAACCTTATTCCTTAGGAGGATTTATTTAACTTGAACATTGTGACGAAAGGTGCCATTTGGCAGGATCGGAAATGGATTATTGGGCATCCCATATCTTGGTATGACACGTATTGCTTTTACCATCTGCTACATCAGAAAGACACTCTTGCATCAGTTCTCAATATTCTGGGTTGCCACTACGCAGAGGCCTTGTAGGTTCATAGACTTCATAGTGTGTGGACACAAAGGGTTTCCTACAAACTTAGAGTTTTTGCTTGGCTTGTGATATATCAGGGGCTTCCTAGTAAGAATCGGATATCTGAGAGTGGTCTTACTCATAGTTGGAAAACTCGTTGAGTTTTGGCAAGTACTTGCCAAAACTCGCCAAAACTCGAAAAAAACTTGCCAAAACTCATATGAACGAAAACGTTGGAAAATACAAAAAGAAAACATTAATAGCAATGAAAGAAAACGCTGCAAATACACGGTTTTGGCAAATTGATGTTTTTTTAAAGAAATTTGAGTATTTTTTAAGTTGTCGAGTATTGGCTGAATGTTGCCGAGTCTTTTTTTTTGGGTCTGCCGAGTATTTGCTGAGTGCGAGTATTCCAACTATGGTCTTACTGATGGTCTATGTCTATTGCTCTAAATTGGAAACTGTTAAACACCTTTTGTGGGATTGTCCTGTTGCAAGATCTTGTTGGCAAATTGTGAAGTCCAGGTTGACAAGTATTCTTCAAGGACCACTTCATTAGAAAATGTTTTCACCCTTTAAATTTCATTCAAGGACCACTTCATTAGAAAATGTTTTCACCCTTTTAAATTTCATTAGGGTTTTTACACTTTAATCAAACAAGGAATGAAATAAGAGCCACAAGGGGTTATTCTGACTAATTAACTTTCAACATTAACCATTTAATATCAGAATAACGCATTAACACTTGTAATGAATGTACATGATGTAATACAAACTCACAAATACATGGAATTAAGTGCACTTAGTTGATTACAGGTGATTCTGGGAAAATTTGGGTGATCTGGATGCTAAAAAAGGGGTATCTGGGCCTGAGAATGCTTCGGAATTGAGATTGTGACCTGAGAATCTCCCGAGGCAAAACTGTACAGTAGGGACATGAACGTCTGTACGGTCTTGACCTCTTTGTACGGTTTTGCACTTGCTCAGAACTATGGTCTGTGACTTTCTGGGTTTGTCGCTTGTTGGTCACTGTCAATCACACTGTGAGGGTCTCTGAATACTCTTCTCATTTATTGTTTTTCCCTGCATTTTGAATACTTCCAGTTATAGTATACAAAGCTCTGAGATGAGCTGAATACTCCATAGTTACCTAATTCTTGGGGACGGGAGGATAGGGAGACGGAGGGATGGGGTTTCCCGGACAGGAAAAAAATCCCAAATTTTGGGGACGGCAAGGGGAAAGCTATTAAAATAATATCTAAAATTAATACTTTATTTTTATTCAATGAAATTTGGGAATTTAGATTGTGTTTAATGTATTTTAGGTACTTTCAAGATGATAGTTGAATGTTCTTGGTAAAAAAACAGCATTTTAAAAGTAAAAACATCAGAAAAGTTTTGAAAGATTTGAAAAAAATAGGGGACGTCCCCTCTAAGTCCCCAAGTCTCTGAAACATTTGGTATGTCATCAAAATCTAGGGGATGCATCCCCACGTAACACTGAAATATTTATTCAAGGAACATGCAAGTTGAAACTTATTATCTACAATTGGTTACTTATGTTTCTAGTGTTGTATACAACTGCTAACTACATGATTGTAAAATACTATGCTTCTGTTGTTATTTCTAAATACTATGCTTCTGTTGTTATTTCTATTCCAGGAAGATATAGAGAAGGTTAAAAAAAGAAGGGATGAAAGAACAATTGAAAAAGCTCAGCATGAGGAGGAAATGGTAAATATTCAGTATCTAATGGTGTGCAATTATATTTATATTTTGTTTGTGAAGAAAGTATCTGTGGCTTGGAGATGTGAAGCAAAATGTCTGGAATTTCATGGCCCGAGTTGTTGCTGTGACTAGAAGCACAATAGTGGATTGAGTTTCTTGAAATCATACCTATACCTTTTGGATTTGTTGGCATGTATGGCAGGCCATGCTTGCTAGGGAACGTGCTAGGGCTGAGTTCCAGGATTGGGAGAAGAAAGAGGAAGAGGTAGGTGAATATTTTGGTATCTTTTTTCATGTTGGTTAGAACCTATTTACACGAAATTTTCATGTTAATCAGATAGATTGTAGACACTTTTGAATCTTAATTTCTGAATACAGACTTGAATGTATGAAAACTTATTTATGATGTATGAAAACTTATTTATGTTTAAATATATACTTTGACCTTTGCCAGTTCCATTTTGATCAAAGTAAAGTGCGCTCAGAGATTAGATTGCGGGAGGGTCGAGCCAGGCCTATTGATGTTCTTTCAAAGAACTTAAATCTTTCTGATGACTTTGACATTGAAATAAATGAGCCATACATTATATTTAAGGTACATTTGATATCCATTTTGTTGCTGTCAAATCTATATTAACAAATACCTTGTCGGTTTCAAGTGGCTTTTCCATTTGTACGTTTTTTTATATATACGTAAAGGTTATTTTTAGATGGTGACGTATTGCTTCCAATATTATTATATGCATTTGCGCTGAAACTTAAAAAATGAGATTTACATTTTGCATTTCATTTCTGAATACGATAAAGATTCCTGTTTTTTGATGTGGTGTCCGGAAGAGAGGAGTCAATTATTTGCCATCTCTTCTCTTGGAGCAGATTGATTGTGTGTCATTTAGGTCGAGCTTGAGATAACAAGTGAAATGCGAATGTTGAAAGTTTGTGCCATCTTGTCATTTGTTAATAAATTATGGATTTTATAACCCTGACTATTATTTGCGTTTTACTCAAGAATTTTTAAGTTGACCATTTTTTATGGGGGAAATATGCGTGGATGGGTGAAAGACATGTGCATGTGCATTTGTGACGTGCACATGTGAGTGCATGTGTGTGCATTGTCTTGATCCTCTCATAAAACTATTGCGCATTGTCTTTTAGTAGCATTTAAAAGATTTCATTCCTTCATTTAGATAAAATACCGAGTTTCAAAAACCGTCTTTTAAAGTTTTTTTTAATTTTGACCAAGTTTAACTTGTGAAGTCTTGGAAATTCATACTTTCAAACACATTGCGCAAATAACACACCTTGTTTTTTTACAAGAATCAAAATATGGAAGCACACCACAAATATTTGGTTCTACATGCACTGGCTTTCCTAGATCATCTTTTAGTCTATTCAAAAGAATTTTGCAAGAACTTGATACACAAAATACAAGTCGAAGAGAGGAATTTGTGCCTGTATTATATTTTATTCAAGTCATTCAGGTCAGCAAATGATTAATACCGAGAAGAGAGATGAGAATCTCCCCAAACTAATCATAAGCATGAAGGAGTCGATCTCTATTCCCCAATTCAATGACTTATCATAACATTAAATACCGAGAAGCATGGAAACACATCCCTTGACCCGCACCCCCCTAAAACGAGCATACAGGCCGGGTACAACCTGGAAATGTCACGGGTACAGCTTTGTCGTACATGGGTCGATTTTTTTAGCATTCGTTGTTTCTAACCCTAATCCACCCACCCAACCTTCCTAAAGACACTTCCTAAAAGCTATATAATGACATCTTGGTCCATTCTATCAAAATCACACTCATTTCTTTCTCTTTCTGAATTCAATTTTCATTAAACTAACATTCAACATTGTGCAAAGCAAAGAGACATTAAGGAGCAGCTTAAAAGAAGAGATTATGAGGTGTTAGTAAGAGCTAAGAGCATAAGGAAAAGTTTAGAAACAAATTTGGAAGGAGAGATCAACTTCAAGGAGGGAAAATCAGGGTTTTTTCAATATTTTTTAAAATAAAATATTAATGTGATCAATGATCACAAATGATGTGTACATAACGCACACATCATTGATGATCGATGCTAATTGATCATGATATCAATATGTAGTTATAATTTAATAATGTTTAAACTCTACATAAAGAAAATATGTAACATTTCCTTTGCATTTTTTTAATAATATAGTCCTTTTGCTGCGTTTAATTAAAAATATCATTTAAACTCTGTGTATGCTCTCACCTTGCACCATTATGGCGATCTTCATGATCATTAACAAAAATAAGGACACCTTGGGTTTGATTTTCTTTCTTGTTTTTTAAGTTTCTCTTTCTCGTTATAATTTGAGATATAAAATTATAAATAGCATCAACTTCAATTTCAAGTGGATGGCAAGCAGAAGCAAACCATGGAGATGGCCCACTGTAATGTCCCCTTTTCCGGGGCATTACTAATATATCTGTTCATCTCTTTTATTTGCATTATAACCCCTTGGCATGCCTAGTGTTACAAGTGGAAGTCTCTAGCTAGTTCAAAAATGTGCACATAGGTTAGTTATTCTTTATTATTTAATTAGAAAATAATAAAGTGCCTATTAAGTGAGTCTTTTAAGTATTTTAATTAAGTTTTATGTTTTCCCTCCAAAAGGGAAGAGGTGGGCCATTTGAATGTTGCACCCCTTATGTTATAAAAGGAGGTTACGTGGCCATCATTGAGCATGTTGGATTTGATCATTTATATCTCTCCATGCTTGGAGAAATGGGATGTATGCCCTAGCTCTTCATTGTGCTCTCTCTCTCTCTCATTCGATTTGGAGTTGAAGTAAATCTGATTTTGATAAGGATCCATTAGTGTGTGTATTGCATTTGTTGTGTGTGGTGAATTGCACTAGGAGAGTTTCCTTGCCCTAGCGTATTTATTTATGGTGCAAATCTGGTTATTGTTGCATGATTTGGGAGTATTTGTTTGTTTTTAGATCGCTGTATTTTGCAATTAATTTCATAATTTTTGGAGATGATTTGATGCCCTAAATGTGCTGGGTGTCCTACTTTTTAGGGAAAAATTAGGGTTTCGTGTTTGCTGTGCAAAAACTAATTTGGAATATTATTCTTCATATTTTTTTTTGCGTAAGATCCAAAGTTTCAGCTCATTTGGACTTCTTTAGCAAAAGAATTGAATTTTTGAAGTTATGCTGCAGAGGTTTTTTTTTTAATTAATTTCTAGAATTATTTGGCATGTTTCTGATGATCATAAAACAAGACTTGCAAATCTGATTTGTTTATCTTTTATTTCTGAGCAGGGAAGGTACTTTATGGTGTTTGGAGGTTGGGAAAACTATTGGAAATATTTTATTAATTTCTTCTAACCCTAACACCCAGATTTGGAATTGTAAGTGCTATTTTGAAGGGGTTTTAGCGCTTAGAAAAATCCGATCTCTAGTTCATTGGAAAGGGAAAAATCCCAAGTTTATTGTGTATTTTGTTTCATGCAAAAAGACTAAGTATCAAGAGAGTTATAAATTTTATAAGTTTTTAGTTGTTTGCAAGCTATTTTAAATTAATAGTGTTGCTATAAAGACCAGATCTGGAAAAGGTGTGAATTCCAGTTGATTCTCCCATCTCACCCATCACCTTGGCTACTTCCAACCCCATTTTGGGTTGTAATTAGCTGACATTGGGTTATTTGAGGTTGAATCAAAAGTATCTAATCCTTCTTGATTTGATTGGTGTGGAAGTTTGTTAAAATTCCCACTTGTCCCAAAAGGGGACATCACACAATGAGATTTTTGCTTCGATCCTTCGTTGATACATCTTTTAGGGGCTCTTGTTCTCCCTTGAATACGATTTGTATTGATTTCATTACCACCTATGTTATTGGCACATTTTTTTTTTTATGCTTTTTGTTATTGTTCTTCTAGGATTCTCTCTTCAGACACCGATACATCACACATTAGAGTTGATAGATCATTTAGGAAATGTGGCTCTGGTCTGATTAACTGTCAGTGTGGCTTTACTCCTCAGACCACCCAGATCTTCAGGCTTGCTATCACTTGGCATCGTGGCTCTGCTCTGACCTGTCAACATGGCTTCACCCCTCTCCGACAACATGGATCTACTACTACTTGCCCGCTGCCCCCTAGACTGCAAGGGAAAATTGATATTACAAGCTTCTCGTCTACTATAGGAGTTACATCGGCCTTGGATGCTAGGGGGGATTCTACAAGATGCGTCTTGCTTCCTCCTAGGTTCACCCAACCTGACTCCTTAGACCCTGTGTACTCGCCGAACAACATTATTAGATCCCTCATTGTGGTCGATAATGGCTTAGATGATTCCTCCACTTCATGCACAAATAGGGACATTCGATGAGTCTTACCTCCAATCTTCATTGTTGCATGCTCTTGGGGTTTTTGTTTGCCCCTCATTGCTATTTGTATTGGTCTCTTTGCCACTTGTGGTTGTGGCGCGCTGCTCTATTTCGTCTTTTGTACTTTATTCCTTTGGTTTGTATCTAGGATTCTCTCTTCCTAGAACTTTCTATTGCTATTGGTTGTATCCTTCAGTCCCATTGACTGTCTTTTGGTCATTTGTGGACATTAATATAATTTCTTCTTTCTTTCTTTCTTTCTTCATAGAACTTTTCTATTGTTTAATTGTTGTATCCTCGAGTCCCATTGACCTAGTTTTGGTAATCTATGGGCATTTACATAATTTTTTTCTTTCTGTTAACTTTTATATCCTTGCTAAAATACTCAAAGCAATGTCTTTTAATGTCCTTTAAGCCAATAAATTTTGTTGGAAGTATAGGCTTGTTAGAACTGGACATACTTCAGGTCCGGGGAAGCTATTGCTGTTTATGATTGGACCTACCAAGTGTGGAACTTCACTTTTAAATCTTGATCAGATTATGATTTCTAGATGTCTATTTTTCACACTCTAATGAACAGATAGGCTGAAAATAACTTTTAATCGGATTCAAATAATCACTTTCCTACCCACAAGGCCAAAAATGCAAGCGATTTGGGGTCTAAGAACAACTTACAAAAGAAATATGAATTGCACTGCTCTTGTGTTTTTCAGCAATTCAAAATCATGGCTTAGAAATGCTAGTCTCATTGGCTACGGTTCTACAGCAGAGTCCGCAGCCACCATTTGGTTTTGGCTTTATGAAGACTGGGTTCAGCAAGTTGGTACTGTTGACTATATATTCACCTCAGGATGTGAGATATAATCATTTTGACAATAACCCCCACAAGGTATGATGAGTCTCCTTGATTTCAACTATATTACTTTCAAAAAGGCAGTATAATAATTCGTATCTAGTGTTTTCTAATAATGTTTCAGCACTATGTTGTATTTATGCTGATAAATGGATACACATGAAGCTCGTGGACCCTGGTTTCATTAAAAAATAATTGCAGTGTTAAATAGCAATAATAATATTTTTACCGCCCCTGAATAACCACACAAATTCCAAAAACTGCAAATCTTGAAGTGTAGCACAATGGTAAACCCTGGGTGAATCTTCTCACAAAGTTGAGTAGTTTTCGTTCCCAAACCTTTTCTGAGAAATATATCGCACTTGTGGCACATACATTGCATATTTGACCATACTTGTCACTGTATATTTTGTGAACCCTAATTATATATCCTTTGGCTACCTCTTTTTTCTGCTCATCTGGATTGTTGGCCGACAACTGGCAGAGAAGACAAGGAAACGTCTATGGCTACCTTTAATGATTTATGTTATTCTAGTTTTCGTCCTTATCTATGTTTTGAGCAGTTTCCCAAGCCTTCAGACCTGGCTTTCTACAATAGTTTCCTATCCAAATATGGGATTTAAACCTGGAGCTTCGTTATTCAAGAATGTTTGGCAATCTCTTGCAATTTTGGTTGTAATGCAGCTACATAGATATGAAAGGATGGAAAGTTCAGTTGAGCTACCTAGTGGGAATGTCAATGAATCCATCCAATCTAATATTGGAGTTGTTGGATTTGTTAAAAGATTTCTTATATGGCATAGTGGGAAGATTTTATCGTTGGCAGTTTTCTATGCTAGTATTTCTCCAGTCAGTGTGTTTGGTTTTGTATATCTTATTACTCTAGTATTTACAACCAGTTTCCCAAAGACTTCTCGTTTTCCAGCTAAGTTCTATACATGCTATACAGGATTCCTAATTGCATGTGAATATCTATTTCAGATGTGGGGCAGTCAGGCTCAGATGTTCCCTGGTCAAAAATTAGCAGGCCTTTCAGCATGGTTAGGTTTTCAAGTCTTTGGAAATGGCTTCTGGGGGATTGAGTTGGGATTGAGAAGTAAAACTTTGGTCATAGTAGCCTGTATGCTCCAATATAACACTTTTCGATGGCTTGAGCAGTTGCCAAGCTCTTTGATTAATACAGAGAAGTGGGAAGAACCATGTCATTTGTTTATTTCTCATGAATCAAAACTAAAAAAAAATGCTGAGTCTCCCCCAGAAATATCTACTTCAATGGATAGGCCTTTGTATCAGGAGAAGAGTCATTTGGATGGGGATTCTGACTCTGGTAAACTGGGTGAAAGCTTAGGAAATGGACCTTGCTCTCTGTTTGACACCGGGGTGACTTCAGGGTCAACGGGACTCAATTTTGAAACAAGGTTATCCAATCATTCGCCTCAAGAATATTCATTTTCTTCATTTTGGGGAAGCAGTAGAGAAAGTCACAAATGGAATAAAAAATTGTTGTTTATTCACCCAGAGAGTACTGACTTTGATGCTTCCGCAACTACTCTTGCGCAGCTTTCACTACTTGATAGCAATGATGACAATCAAGAGAGTTTTACACAAGGGGTAGAAAGCGGAGCTAGTGGGAGTGGCAAGCATGGAGTTGTTAATTTTGAGATTAAATCATGTGCATTCGAAATTTTAAGCATGTTGAATGTAATGAAGTTTTATTAATACAAAATGTTTTGAGTGTTTTATCTTTTGCGGACTAAAAATGAGTATCATGTTTTTTTAATAATATATTGTACAGACATTTCCGTGCCATTTAGTACCCGAGGGTTTTGAAAATCAGCATTTTGAGTTACAGACCTGTACCCATTATCATTTCCTGGCAGCATAGTTTTGTTTCTGCCATATGGTTCTAGGTGGTGTATATAGGAAGGAAGAGAACATAAATTTAGGAAAATATTTTCTTTATACAAGTGATGATATATAAATTTTATAATTCAATTCATGAGCAGCGTGTGTGATAGATTTGAAAATGTACAAGTGAAGATTTATAGTAAAGGTCGTGAGATGACTTAAGCTAGTAGTATTAGATGGACATAGGGGGCTTTCATTTCTACTAGAGGGACTATGGACTATAAAACATGAGTAGATGTGTAAAATTTGAAAGATATTCTTAAGCAAAAATGTGTCAACTAGATGCATAGTAGTATGGGAATAGTTGATATGGATGCATTTTCGCTATAAATTAGATGATGGAGTGTTGAATTCTGGATTGAACAAATAGTGGGCTGTGATCCTTATTTGTGAATCTCTCATTTCCCATTGTATCTTATTCAGTTTCTTTGGCAATGAAGATTTCTGATTGTTTGATGTATACCATGGCTCTGATATGATTAGGGAGATCCTGTAGTCTTCGATATACAATTATCCCGTCAACCTCATCCATGTGTGCAGCAGCCTTAGTAAGAAGGTCAGCAACTGTGTCGTGATGCCTCTTTTAATGTTGTAATTGACAACTCTGAAAAGCACTCATAATGTCCTGATTATGGTTAATCCAGCCGCTGGTTGGAATGGAACACATTATATTGCAGTGGAATGAGTTCTTTTAGTAACTAGATTGATAATTATTTTTTATTCGCCTTCCACCTGTAATTTAGTCAAGCCATTTTCAAGTGCAAGCTCAATCCCTTTGCTTAGTTCCATTAACTCGGCAAACTAATTTGACTATTGCCCCATATACTGTGGAAAGGAAAGAATAAAGTGTCATGTATGACCTCTGATAATGCCCCCATACCTGCTTTTTTGGGGTTCCTATTGGCTACCTCGCACAAATTCAGTTTATATTGATGCTAAAAGGTGGGGGAGCACTACACCTGTTGTCCATTGGATTTGAAAGCCATGAATCTAAAGCAAAAGAGGATATTCCAGAGCTTGGAAAGGCAACTATCCTGCATGTTGAAAGAGTTGAATTTCTCTGGGAAATAGCTCATATATATCAAAGCCATACTTATAAATTGACCTTTGATGGTTCTTATTAACATGTCAGTCCCTGCATGTATCCTCAAAGATTCTGAAATTGTACTCTTTCCAGATATTCCAAAGTAAAACCGAACTGAAAGTCTATGTATGGTTTTTATCTAAGTAGCCAAAATGTTTTGGATACAGGAGTGGGTATGGAGTATCCGATACACGGAACGGCAAAAAAAAAAATTGACCCCGGATACGGCGTAGGATATGGCAGTACAAAAACTATATAAAAATTAAAAAATATATAAATTTCAGCCTTCTAAATAGGAATTTAATTCATTAACCACATATTATGCATATGAAAGACAAGCTATAAGCTAAATAAGTGAATAACCACAACAAACAAGCTAGAATACCCCGATAAAACTTAGAAACTTAACACTTAAAAGCTTAAAAGTTAAATTAAAATACTTAAATCGAACACAATGTGAATGTCATGAATCTCATGATATATTAAATTCAATCATAGATCAATATTCAAAGTTCATACTGTCTTCCATTGTCAATATTCATCATATTCCTCTTCATCGAGAGGATCAAGATCAATTACATCATCATCATTATGTGGTGTAAATTAGAAAAATATTTAATTTTTTTATGTTATTGGGCTTTTAAAACATGAAAAAAATAAAAAATAAATTAAAAAAAACGTGGTTAGGCTTGGGAGCGGCACTGGAGCGGCGACGGGACTGTGGAAACGCCCGGGTACGGCATGTGTCGTACTCGGCCGTTTCCGCAGTCCCCTCGCCGCTCCCAAGCTGCTCCCGTCGCCACTTCTGCTCCCACAGCCCTGGGGTGCCGTTTCGGCTACTTAGGTTTTTATTATTATACAGTCCACATGAAACATGTCTGGGCCGTTGTGTGCCATTTGGGAGGTCGTTTGTCAAACTGGCTTACTAGTTTTGTATTGAAATTAACTTTGTACCAATCACCATTCAGTTGAACCTGTTTCACAACCCACTGTTTGAAACATAGATTTAGTAAGTTTTACTATTTTGCATACCTTTAATAAGATCACCCATTAGACTATGCAAAGGTCGATCATCTCCGAGGCCACCAGGAGCATTAATAATCTCTTTGCAAACAGCAGATTTTCCACAGCCAGGTATTCCTGAAAGCATAAAGCCTAGGATTAGAAAATGAACCCAGAAAATAATGTCAAGCACAAAGATTTATCCCCTCTGCAATATGATACTGTCATATTGAATAGAGTATTCTCGTCTGTGAGTAGTTTCAGCAAAGTAGATCTATCAAATGAAATTCTACAAAACTAGCGAAAATAATCGTCTTCATAAGTAGGAAATATCTGATATAATTAACATCTCTACAAATCGACGTTGTAATATACAAGTATAAAAGAAAGTATCTCTGTAAAGTAGATCCTTCAAATGAAATTCTCCAGAACTAGCAAAGCAACCATCTTTGTAACTAGGGAAAAAAGCAATGTAATTAGCATCTCTGATGAATGATTTCGTAATAGTGGGAAAAAAAACCATCTCTGTAAAGAAAATTGACTGTATGATTAACAGAGGTCCTTTGACAATTATCAGCGAAGTAGGTTTGTCAAATGATTTTCTACAAAGTTAGCAAAAACAACCAATTTTGTAACTAAGAAAATTATAATGTAATTAACCTCATATTTCCTAAGTTCGTCACTGTAGATTTCTCTAATGAATACCTGATTAGAAAAATCGAGAAATCCCCTTTACAGAAACATCAGAATGAATAATTCAAATTGCACTTTCCATAAATTATTTTGATATCTAGCATTCCAGGTAGTCTAATAACATCTTCAAATGTCTAGAGATCCTCTTAAACTAAGATTCAAATGCAAACTTGTGACTTTTATAGGACACCGTAAAAGTAACAATATAGTTTCTTAAAAACTATTCCTACGAATGCTCAGTCAAACATCTTAAAATACTAGCATCTCCGATCTGATTAACACCGATTCGATGTTTCCAAGGAAAAATTAACACTGCTCTGTTACTCCTTACTATGGTGGTCCTCAAGTTTCAGTTCAAATATTCATTCAAAAAATAATAATAATCTTAATAGCAAATTAAGTTAGAACTACATACTATTTTCTGAGTGTTCTGATAAAAAAAATTGGAAGAAGCATTTGATTTCGCAATGGGATGCAAACTACATATGATGAAATGGGGATAAAGACAATACCTTAATAGATATTGTAGTAGCCTTGTTTTTTCCTATGCCGTATGGCAAAGTTCCAGGTATTGATGGCCTACCATGCAAATTTTACAAAGAACTGTGGAACACAATTGGTGATGATTTCAGCCATTTGGCAATTGAGGAATTTTCTAACAATTCCCTACCTGAGTTCCTCAATCAAGGTCTCATCAAACTCATCCCCAAATCCTCTGCCAGGGATACTATAGGTGGTAGTTGGCCTATTACTCTTTTAAGTGTAGCATATAAAATCTTGGCTACAAATTTGTCTCATAAGAAACATTGTTAGCCGGATTGTTCGTAAAGAGAAAACAGGTTTTGTGCAGGGATGATTTATTCTTGACGCGGTCTTATCTGCCTAGAAAGTAAAGAATTGGGCAAGAGAGACAGGCCAGCAAATTCTCTTTCTCAAAATTGACTTCCATCAACCTTATGATATAGTAGATTGGACTTTCATTATTGAAAGGGTTCAAATCCTTGGCTTTGGGAATAAATTTGGGAGTAAATTTGTTAAAATGGTATACACTTATTTTCCTATGCTTCATCCTTTGTTGCCTTATCTTTATGTCCTCAATGCTGATGCCCCGAGCTATTTGTTGGAAATTGCATCTGCACAAAATAGGGTAAATGGTATTTACTTACCTGAGGCTTCACAGATGTTAACTAATCATTTTGATGATGATTCACTCCTCTCTATTCAAGTAAAACCGAGTTCCATAGCTAGAGAAAGGAAATGTTTGGATACGTGTTGCAATGCATCTGGTGCCATTGTCAGCCATCATAAGACGAAAATTTGGCTTGTTGGGTTGGATACTCGTCCTTTGGGGTTCTCGTCAGAATGGATTTTTGTTCAAGCCAAAGTCATTGTCATGCATTTAGGAATACCTTTTGAGCTAGATCTTTTACTTAATATATGGGATTGGGTGTTGCAGGAATTACAAGCTAAGTTTTTCCTCTAGCAGAATAAAGACCTCTCTTTTGTGGGTAAGTTGACTATTTTGAGCCAAATTCTACAAGCATCACATATTTATTATGTCTCATGTTGGCTTCCTTGTAAAACTCAACTTCCTTCACTTGAAAAGATTTTGCAAACTTTTCTTTGTGCAAAGAATCATGGTGCTATGCATAGCTGGCATACACGGCGAGTACTCGCCAAGTTGGCGAGTACTCTCCAAAAAAATTCCCAAATGAGTACTCTCCTGAAAAACTCGCCACCCAAGTTTTCACTGAGTTTTGGCGAGTATTCCAGAGTATTTTTCAATGCCAATCATCATAAATTCATATTACTTATCAGTTGGCTGTTGTATTCGCATGATGATGTGATTTTGTATTGTATTTGTATTCAAATCTAATAGAAAACACTTCTCCAACATTTTATGGGCTCATTTGATACATTTTGTAGCTGTGTTGCTTGAAATTTATGTTTTTTAAAGAAATTTGCGTATTTTTTAAGTTATAGGGTATTCCCGAGTATTGGCCGATTATTGCCAAGTCAAAAAAAATTTGGTCTGCCAAGTATTTGCTGAGTACGAATATGTGAACTATGGTGCTACGGGCCTCCCTATGGTTCCATGGTCAATTTGCATAATGTCAAATGATCTCGATCAAGGATCTTTTACAATGCTCTCAGGGCTATGTATAAGCTTTCATGGGAGGTACATTTTTGCATACGAAACCCAACGATCCAAGCCTCTAACCTGTTACAGGACCCTTAACCTGGAATAATATTAATTAGGCATAGACTTACTCTTAGCCCATATATCTAGGACTGGTCTAAGGTAACTTTGGATTATTCCTAAGGCAATGTCTCTCTCAAGAAGCATGCCTGGCGATCAACAATGCTACGCACAAAAACAAACTTGTGGATTTCTTGCCAACACTCTGGGAATCTAAGTCCCTCTACTTAACCGGTGCAGCTGCCGAAGTGCATGCGCGAGAAAGTGTGGATTTCTGTGGTGGTCTTTTGACCGGGGATCCAACAGGGGCACTCCACTGACCCTGCGGCAAAGCTAGCAATCTCTTGCTAGGGAAGTCTTCATCTGTAGAGCGGGAAAGGGGAGTGAGAAAAGAGGTAGGAGAACTAATGTTGCAGGTAGAAAATCAGATTCCTGCACACACACTAGTTAGAAACTTCAACACATGCATTTATCGGAAGAAACAACTATGCGAATAGCAACAAGACCAAATAGAATTCACTGATCACCAAGTATCAAGAAACCCCTTAGTCAAAGAAAGCTAGAAACTCCTTCTTGTATTGATTGCTCAAATCAAAGTTGTACATAATGTGGGAATGGAAGAAATTTGAGAGGGGAAGAGAGTAGAAGAAAATGGCTATCTCCTTTGCTTTCTCTAGGTACAATGCACTCTTGAGTCTACAAGATCAATTACCAACCCTTTGAAATGGGAATGGCTTTACAATTTATAGAATAGAATATGACTCTTCATCTTCCTCATGACCTTTCGAATACCTTAATATGACTTAAGACTGTTCATATTCCACTTTAAATATTTAAGTCCCTTTTATAATAGCAAGGCGACTTAATTTACATTATGTTTCTAAAGTCACTTTTAAGTGACTTAAAGGTATATCAAAAAGTGCAAACCCCAACAAAGAATTAGAAAATTTGAAAGTGAGAGAAAGTTGGGGGGAAGAGGAGAGAGAAAGAGAGAGAGAAGAAGAAGAGGATATGTCTCCCGATGAAGTCTGTTGATCCTCGTTGATGGAAAGCTCCAAATGCAGTGAAGTTCTGAATGTCCCATTGTGCAAAACTGCCCTTTGAGTGTGACTTACTATTTTTATTAAATGGTCATTTCCACTATTTTCTGCTCCGGATAATCATTCTAGCCTTTTGGAGATCTTCAGTGCACACTGCTCTTTCCATAGCCACTTTTGATGAAGACTTGCCAAAAATAGCAAGCATGTATAGGAAAACTTACTATTTTTAGAAAGTGTGTTTCCAGTGCTCGATTTGCGATGGAACATACTTTTTTGGACTCTTCTTGTCATTACGATCACACCCTCCGAATTTCACATAGTTTTGCCCACTAGAATGCCTGGAAATAAATTTTGAAATTTTGACCTGGCAGTGGCTTTGGGCACAGAGCTGTCATGGCGGCCATTAATGGAGCTCAAAATTTGCAGGTCTGGTTTTTGTCTCCGTTTGCAATGAAAACAACTCCATTGCGATAGGTTTTTCATTTGGAACTCATGTGCAAGTTTTTAGCTCGTTTCCATTGCCGGAATGATGGGAAATTCGACGAATGTGAGCCGGTGCACGAAGTGAGGGTTTTGTTGGAGCAAATGATTCTGGGCACCATTTGACCTCTTGTTTGTTGGATCTTGATCACCTTGAAAAATGAGGAATTCTGCAAAAGACGGCATCTCGATCCGACTTGTATCTTGCAAGATATGAGGATTTTTCGATCGGGTGACTTCATGGTTATCTGGCAAAAAATCTCCATTTTTCTCTTCGTTCTTCGTCATTTCACTCCATTTTTCTATGAGGCCTGAATATTGTTGTGCATTCATGGTTTGAAGAGTTTATGTGGCCATGGCAGAGCTGGTTCGGAGCAACAATGGTGGACCGGGTGTCTGGACAATCACACACGGAGCCATGGCAAGGTGAGGAGTTCTGAAGGAGAAATGAGAGGAAGAAAATGGCTAAGTGCTGGATTTAAGCTTTCAAAACATGCACATGGATGGGCTGGGCGCACTTTTATGTCCCTGACCTCAGGGACGTGAGGGACATCAACCTCAGGGACATGTGAGGGACATCAATTTCCAACGTGGGTGGTCAAGGCGATGTCCCCCACCCATGTAAGGGACATCCTCGATCCAATGCCCTATCCAAGGGAATGGATGCTCCAAAAATGCACCTGGGGGCTGAAACTCGGTCACGTGGGTGTCCAAATGACTCCCCATAGGGGTTGGGCGCATTTTTCAAGGTATGATGTCCCCCACCTCAGGTACATAAGGGACATCAGTTTCCACGGTGGTCTTGGAGCTGACACGTGGCGCTCGATCCAACGGCAAGGAGTGCATGCTCCAAATAAGCAGATTTTTAAAGGGGCTGAACTGTCAAGTCTATGGAGGTCATATGAGGGTCCCAGAGGTCACATGAGGGCTGGGCGCATTTTCCAAGGGCTGATGTACCTGACCTCAAGGATGTCAGGGACATGAAATCCCGCCAGGCTCCTGGTGCTGACACGTGTCCTCTCGAAAAAAATGACTAAGTCCTGAACTGCCTTTGAGAGGGTAACTTGGAATGAAGATAACTTGAGCTCCCGGTGGAATTTCTTGGTGAAATTTTATATGATCCTGACTAGAAATGGCATTTTGAATCCAATTATGTGGGTCTCATGTCTTAATTCGACCATATGATCCCTGAAAAATCGGATTTTTGATCTGGGTACTCCACTTGTGCCTGAGAAAAACTGCCTGTCAATCATATGCACCAAGGTGTTGTGAAAAATATTATTATACCATCATGTAGGTATTGGAATCCTCTTTCCGATGATGTTTTGTTTTACTTCCAATTCCATCCGGAGCTCCCGAAATCTTCTTTTGAAGCCTAGCAGCTGTTTTAGGCCTGCGTATTGCCTAGGCTTGTGAACCCTGTTTTTTACTCAAACTGCTCCAAGTCTTGAAAAACTTCCCAAAGCCTTCCAAAATAATTTCCATGATGTTCTAATGTCTTCAATTCATGTCCATGTTTAATTTGGCCCTTTTGTTCTGCTCCAGGGGGTTGAATCCAGTCCTGAGGAAGGCCAACGATAGCCCTTTGCAATACTGCCAGAAGACAGCATATTTTCAAAACTCCCTAAAATCACCTAGGGGGAATGAATAAACTTTCCTAAATCACTAGGGGACCAATTTGACATCAAATAAAGGGTGAACAAACTAACGGATTTGGCTTGGGGTACCTGGGAATGATAAAACATGAAAATTTCGACATTTGGGTATAGTTGTCGTGCTCGGAAATTGTCAATTTCCCTGTTGCACATTTTCACGACAACAGGATCTTAACAAGACTCCATGGTTGTTCTAGCACTGTATCTGGAATGTCTTGAAAAAAGTACTGCAGCATTGCTGAACTCTCAATAGGTGGAACTTGAACGGGATTCCACCATTATAGAGAGGAACCCTCTTTCTGTTTATTGAAACTTCAGCACCTCCATTGCTCTTCAAAATATTTGTACTCATTGTGTTTAAAAAAGGAATCTATTGGTAAGCAAGGATTATCATGATCTTGAGTGCGCACCTCCTTGAATTGATGAAGAAGTGGAAGCCACATAAGCTAATTTAGACTTTGCATTATTCCCACTTGCAAATCGGTTAGTTCATCATTTGCTTGAAAGCCGATATTCCTTCTGACACCTGTTGATTTTACCTTTAAACTCTTGGAAGCCAAAAGGTGCCATTTGGAGAAGCTTGCGATGGTTATTTGGTCCTCAGGTTCCGCTAGCAACATGCACACCAGTGCATCTTGAGAGGTGTTTGACTGAAGAACGTCTTTTGGAAAGCAGTCCTAATCCTAGGTGATCTTTCGACATTGAATCCTCATGGATACATATAGATTGCATATTGTTTGGTCAACAAAAGTATCTTATATATTAAGGGTGCTTGCATGGCTTGTAATTTACTAGGGGTTGCCTACAAAATCTCAAATATCAAAAAGTGGTTTTACAAATGGGTTGTGCCCCTATTGTGCTAAATTAGAAACCGTTAAACACCTATTGTGGAATTGTTCATTTGCGAAAGCTTACTGGAGGGAAATTCAGATCAGAATGGCAGTATTTATCTAGGGACATCTTCACTAGAGGGCGGCTTTGCTAGGATACTCCAACATGCTTGCTCAAGGTCCTTTCAAATGTATATGGAATTGTATGCGGATTTCGGCCCATTTTATCCTCTGGAAACTCGGATACAATTATGTTTTCAAAGAAGAACTAGGAAAGTTAAAACATTCTTGGCAGGCTTGACAAAGTGGAGTCAGAATGCAATTACTTGAGAAAGAATATCTTTTTCTGAAAGAAGCTAAACAGTTCCGCTCCCAAAGATTATTCGGATTTGGCTGCTCTTATAATTTGCTTAAGAAAAGTGTTACCTTCGTATGATTTTCCCCTGTACATTTCCTGATTCTTTTTTACAAGCCCTTGTATATATTTTCTGTTGAAACATATATTCAAAACAAATAGGATGTGTGTGTGTGTAGCACGACATAAGATCTAGCATAGAGGATAATCGAAGTGCGTGACTAACCACCCTTGATGGCAATATCTTTTGGTCATGGTTATAGATAGATATATGAGATAGTGGCATATGGAGATATAGCGTGTATACATTATATATATATATATAATCTGTGTGTGTAATTGTTTTGAATTTTAGCCGCCGAGGCTTAGGGCTCAAATGCTAACCTATCTTTATTAAGATTCAATTTTAATTTAAGAATTAATAAAACACCATTACTATGCTGTTAAAATTTGTGAATACTTGCAGTAAATCTCTCTGTGCCAAACAAAAAAATGTACATACAGCTCAAACAACAAAAAGAGGTAATCACTCAACATTATATTTAATACATCATCAGAATGAGCATCTGCACCTATTCCCTCCATGCATATAATGATATTCTGAAAAAGCAATCTCAATTTTTTTCTATCCTCTCCCATCTTCATTCTTTTTTATTGTTTTTCAATCTAGATGGATTTAAGATTGCAATGGCTCCAGAGAAGCAAGCTAGTAATGGAATTCTTTGGAAAGAAATCCTGTTTGGAAATTTGATGAGAAACAAAAACCTAAAACACATCTTTGAGGTCTTTGTGTCGGTGGATTTGCAAATAATTAAATTGATGCTGGGCCCTACAGAGTATGAGGGCCTCCCAGGGGTTAAGAGAACCAACTCAAGCATTACAAATGTTTTTCTCATAAATTTAGCAGGCTCGGTCTACCAATCTTTTCTCAGAAATTTAGCAGTCTCAGTCTACCAATTTTTTCTTTTCAAATTGTTGACAGATAAGTCTTTTTTGAAGAATATCTTCCTGATGATGAGGAACTAGTTGTGTTCTCGAAGGCCTTCAAAGAACAGGGGATTGCAACAATTGTCTCTGGTATTAACATAAGGTGACAGAAGGATGATGGCAGCAATAGGAGGAAAGGAAATAAACTGCTACAAGATTCAGGGGAGCCTACCAAAGGTTGTGCCAGTCAACCTGCATCTGCACTCTCTCAAATCTTGTCTTCAATTGCTAGAGAAACCATATGAAAATACTCATGTTGAAAATGTGTTGTAAACTTCTAATGGTGTACACTACACGATTTACACTTGCATGCAAAATCCGGGATATGTAGAGGTGGTTTTAGCCCATGTTTTATATAGCCCATGGATTTTGTACCCATTGTATCATAAGACCGCTTGGACAATTTCCTATCGATGTACCTACATATAATCACGCATGCATTGGGGTAAAGTAGAAATTTGAAGTACATTATTGTACTGTATATGATTGAGTTAATGCAATGAGGAAGAAAGTTACTACGTTGGGGTTTTCCAAAGTGAAACCTTGTGTATTGTGTGCATGCAATTTCTTTTATTTTGAGTGTTGAATTGGAGGGATAAGACATATATTTGAATTGATTCTAAAATTGTATAAGTTTGATCGTTACACTACTCTTCAACCCCTACCCACTACCTGCATTTTTTTAGATTTGAGCATTCAGAAAGGTGGTTGTTGATAAAGACAGGAGCCAGAGACTAGTAAGCGAGTTGTCCCTCCCTATTTTCCAAACACATCCCTCATCTCCTTTGATTGGTTCAAAGATGCAAAGAGCCAGGAAAAGGGGTCCCTATTCCTCCCCTACTGCATTGGAAGCAAGTTAGTCGAGCACTAACAAATTTTTTGAGAAACTTCAAGGTCCAAGGAAATCTATTGCGGAGCTGGCTGAAATGAGCCTAGCTGATGATATGGCAGAGAAGATGGCCCATGTTCTAGATGTGCATGGAAACAAGAGGAAGAAAGAGTTTCTAGCCATGTTTAGAGGTAAATGAGAAAATTTATTGATCATGCTCACAATGCAGATTAACAGCCATGGTAACAGCGGGCTTGGGCAACGCCCTCAAAAGCAGAGGACATCATGGTCGGTGGCGTGTCCCATTATAGTGCCGGCTTTTTGATTGAACATTCAAAAAATTGGTTGCAGAGGGTCCCACCAATGATAGCATTCATATCCGTCCAACATAACGCCACTTGCTCACATGGTCCATTGGTTGGTTGCTTGTAATGTTGCTTGCTCTTAGCTTGGTTGTTATTTTTCTTATTTTGAATAGATGCTTCATATATTGATAGAAAACAATACTTACAGCAAATATTGTACAAAGGAGTAAAGATTGTACAGCAATATGCACAAAACCAATTTTAGCATAATCAGTAAAGCGATCAGACGGACAGCCATAACAATCCTAATACCTCCAAGTGTTCTAACAGCTTCACCTCCCTATGTAACAAAAACCTTTCCCAAGTGAGTTGCAATCGAATTTCACTTTTACAATAGTGAAAAAAAAAATCTCTGTTACCAGGAAACACCTAGGGGCCCCCAGTTTCCATTTCCGAAACGTTTCGGAAACGGAAACTCCTTCGAAACGTCCTAGTCTCCTAGAGATAAGTATACATGATAATAATATACAATTTCAATGAATACAAAATATTTTGAGTGTTTTATCAGTTATTCTTATCACTTATGGTGTATGGAGTACAATTTTAAAATGAGTACTATGCACATACATACACACATATATATATTATACACACACACAATAATATATTGTACAAACGTTTCCCGTAACGTTTCGTATCCAAGGTTTTTTGAAAATTGCCGTTTCCGCGTTTCATACCCGTTTCCGTTTCCGTTTCTGTTTCCGTTTCCTGAAAACATGTCAGATCTAAAATCATCAAAAGTGCATACCTCAGTGGAAGACATCATTACATCTAAAGCTGCTGCCATATAATAAACAATAATCCGTAAACTAGGTGAGAAATTCCACACTAAGTGTCACTCTACACAAAACTTACTAACCTGTAGATGTCCCCTTTCCGGATTTAACTACAAATAAAGCAAGAATAGCACAAACCCCAATAGATAGTAAACTGAATTTTATAACAGCCAACTGAAGATTATGACAGCAGTGAACAGTCAGTCTGATTTTTTATAACAGCAGCACGGAGAATGCAATAATTCTTCAAAAATGCATCATTCACACCATCCAAAACATGTAGGGACACTTCCCCAAAAATGTTTAGAACCAATATTAACCAAGAAATCAGCCTTCAAACCTCAGCTAGAAATTATTTAATTAAATGAAAGAACAATAGAGAACACCCTTACAAAAGTGGCTGGAAATGAATGATGTCCAAACCCAAAATGAAATCCAAATATAGATTCCGACCTGTATCTCCTGAAACTATGAGGAATGCAATGATGGCTGAGTTGGGAGTCACCGTGCCCTAGAAATCCCTAACTCCTCCACAAGGTGGGTCGCTGCCCTAGGAGGGGCTGAAAATCACTGTAGTTCAAACCCATGAAAATTTGCAAAATAAATCTTCTTGAAACTCTTTGGAAACCCCGGGATGGAGAATCCTCAATAAATTGAAGGGTTTTCATTCATTAATCAAACAAGGAAGGGTTTCGTCCTCCTTATTGGCCACACCAAAAGATTTTCGCCCTTAAGTGGAAGTAGTTGAGCAATGAGCCCAAAAACCATGCAATGTTAATTTGTAGACTCAGATGATGACAATGCACAAATGAGCCAAGTGACCCCTCTTTATACCTTTTTGTGGCGCCAAAACCAATTAGAATGATTCCAAACTAGGACCTGACCTCATAAGGATGCTTCTCTTCTATTTTTCCTTTGGCATTTCATCATCTTTACCCAGCCGACCTAACTTTTTATGGGAAACTACTAAGAAAGAATGCAATGCACTCTCCTTCCAATATGTTATCCAATAATTGTACAAGTTACTGCAGATCCTACTGCCTTTAGTGGAATGGGCTCAAAGTTATTCTCTTCCACATTTGCACAAGGGGAATAAGGGAAGCACCGTCTCACACTTCCTTACACCATTAGGACTGGGAAACTAACAGTAATGAAGTTTGAACAAAGACTCCATCTTGCACAAGTCTTGCAATGGGAATCCAACTCCACAACTCTCTCTTGATCTTTCCAAACAACTTCCTCCTAATTAACAAATTTTAGACGACCTCCTGTGCACTAGGTCCAACCTGTCAATGTAAGGTCGGGCAGCATGAAGAGATAACTCTTGATTTTTCACATTCTGGCCATGTCTTTCCAATTTCAAGGGCTAGAACACTGCGGAAACTCTATAGTGTTTGCGCACAGAGTTTGCTGCAACATGCCAAAAAATGTTCTTTCTTCTAGAGGCAATAACTTTTGTAAATGAACTCAAAATTGAGTGCCCTTTCATGTGTGTATTTTTTCTTATCAAGGAATCCAAATATGTAATGAAAACATATAGGAAACCTTCTAATGTGGTTTTACAAGAAATTGTGTTTAACAAGTGCTTGGTTGGCTGAGAATTACATGAATAGTAAAGCATATTATAGATCCATATTTCAGGATCATATCTCCCCATTTGAGGCTTTTGGTCCCCAAAAGCTTAGAAACTCATATAGTGAACGAATTTTAGATCCCCAGGTTCTTGAACCTCTCTTGCACTTGGAGGTGTATATGTCACTATGAGATCGTAAGTTATCAACCTTGATAAACTTCGTAAGTCCACCTTTTCATGTCCTTTTGTCAAATTTGAAGGCTGATTTCATTCCATTCTTGTGGACAAACTGGTAAGAAGTGCGATCTCATGCTCCTTGTTAGTAGAACATCTACACAAATCTCCTTGCTTATCTTTCAAAAGGAAACTTGAAACTTCACCTAATTTAGCATTAAGCAACTAAAATTACCTTGAGTGGCTTTCTTATGAACAAATGGAGAGATTAGATTTTCCTTCATAGGAGTTCATGGTGTAAGTCTTTCCCATACATTAACGAAAACACTACAGAGTAATAGTTCAATCTCCTCAGGAAAATTGGATCTCTAACATACATATAGGGGCTTGCCAAAAACTATACCTCAAATGTCAACAGGTGCAACATCTGACAACAACTTCATCAGTTTAAATGTTCATTTTAAAGCAAAGGGTTGCACTCAAGCATTGCTTGGAAACCCTTAGTTCTCTACTCCTTGTTTTAAGACAATCCTAGAGCATAAGGATTAGAATGATCATAATTTAGGAGTAACTCAAGTCTATCTACCAGCTCTTTACTAAAGGCAATTTGCTTGAGATCACTTGAATCAAAAAGAGAATCGGACAACTTGTTACCATCTTGTAGATTTGTACAGTCATATGAAAAATCTTAAAAGGTTCACCATTGTCAAAATGGGCTTGATCATTGGTGATTATACCCAAACATACATTTTTTTGAGAGCCTGGTGAAACACTAACTTCTCATCCAAAGTAGCTTATGATACCTCTTACATTGCTTCTCCTTAAAGTGATGGCACGGCCTTCTTTTTATTTTACTAGTTTTTAAACAGGAATAAGAAAATTTTGGATGCAACTTCCAAAGAGTCTCATTGGTATGACCATCAACATCACAGTGCCCACAATGCTTACCAGAATCCCTCGTGGCAATCGGTATAAGTGGCATTGATCACATTGTTATTCTTTAGAATAATGAAAGATTTTGAAGAGTGGTTATTCTTGCAACCTTTTTGTCATCTATCTCAGGATAGTGGACTTGAAAATAGAGCAATCATCTATGTCAACTTTGGCTTGGCAAGTAGAACAGGCCACTTTGCGTGGGAACATGCAGCCTCCTCATGAGGATATCACGAACAAATAAATCTTTTCCTCAAAAATTTGAATCCACCTTTTGAAACCTCACTTGTATAGATCTACACACTTTGTCAAATTCTTTTGGCTAAAAATTAGCCAATCAATATAGGCTTTTCTCTTGATGACAGATGGCTGGACAAGATTGATTCTTGATTGAAGTCTTAACACGAATCGGATGTTAAGAATGTTCTATCCCCAATGTAAGTTGTAGAGTTTTTGAGACCAACTATAGAGAATTCCAGATAACTGTGATTCGCATTTTTTAACTTACATGTTGTAGTCGCTATATAACCAAGAGTTTGTGGAATCACATTCAAAGTTGCAAACCCTTCGAGGGGATGTCGGGGGGGATTTTCAAGGCAATAAGCTGCCAAAGAAATGGGAGAAACTTTGTCAATAAGGAATGATTAGAATGACTAGAGCAAAGAAAGGATGAGGTGAAATGAACTGCACACATTTTTGCATTGTTACTGTTGTCCTTTCACAAATTATGTAAGAGATAGTTATAAAATTGTTGAGGTGGTCAAAACCATACATTAGTTAACACTATAACTATCAATGAATAATAAACAATAAGCCTTAGATTCTAATACCCCCTCTTAAGACTTACACTGACAGAAAGACAACAATAACAAATGAACAAAAGATCAAAGGTAACAAAACCAAACAAGGCCATGCATTTTTCAAAGATCTCTCTTTCAAAACAGTCTTTAACCAAGTAGAGCTTCATCAAGTTGCCTCATAACCCTTGTAAAGGTGTAGTTCTTGAGCTAAATTCACTGAATTCTCAAATTACACCTACCCAAAACTCCAGAATTCTGAACCTTTCGAATTATTGGACAATCATTTGTATCGAGCTACATTCATAGTGCTCCATCAAGTTGTTTCATAACCCTCATAAGGGTCCCGTTACTTCTCATGATCCACAAACTCCAAAACTAATTTGAGCAGCCATCCATGTTGAGCTTTGCTTTACATTAGATCCCTTAGCATTGTCTTCAAATTAGAGGCTGTACTTTGGTCTAAGGACATGATTCTCTATTGCCCAGTGACAACATTTCATCACTTATCAGCATCCGGAGGATTTTGAAATGGCTACATTAACTTCACAGGGTTTATGACCAATGACAGCTTAAAGGCTAGTGTGTTGTCAAGCTAAATGTCTAGCATGCAAAATTGAAAATTTTGGTCATGACAACTAAGCCCCCACTTGAAAATTTCTTTTCCCAGTCATTGTAAACCCTTCCTCTAGCCAGCATATCCTCAATTTCATCCTCATTCTAGCTCAGAGGAACGTGCTAACAAGATTTTCAAGTGTGTTTCATTGTGCAAGGAAATGTATGCCTAACATGATTGAAAAAGTCACTAAGATTCAAGGGGAAAACAACTTCCTCCGAAGGCCTTAAAAGGGCCATTTTTGGCAATTTTGCAACATATGGTAAACACCATCCGGAAGACGTACAGGGAAGATTCAAACCATCTGAGGGTGGTGTCGGAGAACATTGAAGTCATCCAAGGCAGTTTAGGGAAATTTGGTGGAGAAAATTGAAGTGATCAGGAACAACTTGTGCAACATTGGGTAATTCTGGGCACAAGGGAAGCCAAAGGCTCCAACAGATGAAAGCTAACTTGTCTGGATGATTCTGGGAGTTCTGGAAAGGAGTTAGGAGGCTAAACAAATAATCAATAAGAAAGCTCTTGGAATCCGCTACATGATGGACACATATTACTTTGTTCCAAGACTAAAAAATCTTCCATGATCAATCCAAGATTCTACAGTTGCAACTATCCCCTTCTAGTGGAAAATATGTAGGCCCTAAAAATCAAAATGTCAGGACAGAATCGGCTCTTGATAATGGTTGGAATGATCACAACAAGTGTTTTGGAGTGTCAAAATCATATAAGTTTTTCCCTCAAAGCACTCTTCACATGCTCCCAGAGGCAGAAAAATCACTCCCGGTTACACAGTCCCTATTTGTGGATGAATACTTGGCGAGTGACATCAGCACTTCTCAAAATGGCAATGCTCCTGCAGAATTTTGAGCTTAATCAGTTTCGTCCCCTTGGCAATTGTCCCTTATAGGTAGCAAATAGGACAAACGGGACATAAAGCCAAGAGTGCAACCCCCCAATCATTAGACATCTAAGGTTTCGTCACATGAGTGAATTTTTGATAATTTGAAAATGTAAGTGAGCAAATTTCAGGGATTTTGGGCCTTGTTCCCCTCTTGCTTATCCTCACAAACCCTCAGGTCACACTTTGCCACCCTCTATGTTCTTGACTTGTCCCCAAGGTGCAAAATCGGCAAGGGGGACACAAAAGTGTGACCCATTCCATCATGTTCAAGCCTTTCACAACTCCCCTCACCACTTGCACCGGAATGTTGCACAACCCAAGCGAAAAAAAACCTGTCTTCGTTGGCACCTCGGTATGAGTTAACCCAGGTCACACTTGGTGTTCTTACGCATCCCGATTCTCCTTAAGGTGCAAAGGGGATAAGGGGTAATCGATTAAAGTGGACCTCCTTCTTGCATACCAGAAAACCACAATTCAGCCCCCCGACGCTCAGTTCCCAGCCCCCTTGATTACCTCAACTGGCACATGTTGCCACTTGTCACCATTTGGTGCAAAGCACAATTGGGTCCCTTGTGTCCCCTTTGTCCCCTTTGCACAAGTGCAACTCATATGTTCTCTAGAAACCTGATATGGCCTGACTCCAAGTTAAGTTGTCGGGTCAAAGGTTGGTTATGCCGGCCTACGGGAATTAGAGGGAATGTATTTCCCTCGTTCACCTCTCATAATTCCCCGATTTACCACCCGGCCTACAAGGTGCTAAAGGAAATAGATCCCAACCTCGGCATTTTGAACATTCCTTAGTTCCTCAAATTTCTCCAGACATCAACCCTTCGAAAATGACAGACAATGCTGGATGATTTTCACAATAACCGTGCACCCTGATTTTCGGTGAAGAAAAGGAATATGAAGGGTCCTCTCAAACCCAACGCCTTTGGAGCTGTAATACTGATATTTGCATGCCCAAATTGAATGCTATGTAACTCAATTTTAGGAGCATGGAGGGTAACAAATGATAACAAAGTGAAAGGTTGCTTGTGAAGGGAAGATAAAAAGCTCATGATTCTAAATCTATAAATTGTAATGGCCTCTTGATTCCAAAGGATTGGCAAGTTGTCGGTTATTGTAAGTAGTTGGAATGAATCTCCTGAGACCAAATTAACTTTTCCAAAGAAGGAGTGAACTCCTTTTTTAGATGTGGGCAGTGGCAACCTGTCTGAATAGATTTGTACACGCTTTGGATCTATCTTGGTTCCTTCATTTTGAAATAATGTGCCCTAAAAGCTTTCCTCTGATTACGACAAATCCTCAGATTTCTTGGGATACTCCAAACAAGCAAAAATCGTATTAAAAGATGAAAATTGTGAAAACTCCTACCAGATTCGAAATAACTAGTCCTAGATTGGACCTGTTTAAAAATAGAAAGTCTTACAACTGATGCTTCAAAATCACTTGTGATAAAATCAGCATTCCAGGCTATCTCACTAGCTTTTTGACAATGAATAGCAAGCCAATTAATCAGAGCCCGACATGGTTTCTGTAACAAGAAGTGAAATTCCTCGCAAGGATCTGGAAGACTCTGAACAAAATTTTGTCTTGAGGTCAATTCCCTGTGAGTTTCCATCCATGACTTGCAAATCATATAGCATGTCATCATGTTCACGTGATGCGGAGCATGGAAAGCAAAAGTGACCACCTGCACAAGTCTGTTCATGAAGGGGATCCTGAATTAGTCCTATCATTTGCATCAGAAGCTTTGATTAAGGCTGTGTTTGAAAATGATGGTCGAACGCACAACGTTAATTTCGCTTCCTCGTAGTTCTTCACTCACAAGGAACATTTTCAGTGCCAAGATTCGAAATGATGTATGGGACGTACTTGATAATCTTTGCGTCTAAGAACTTTGGATTTCTACAAAGATGGTTCCTGAAAGACTGATTCATGCCGCCGCATTTTCTACTTGAAAGGAATTCTAAGTTCTCAAGTTCATAGCTCAAATGTAGGAAGAAAGCCTTCCAGGCTGATATGTTCAAGAACCATCAGGGATTGATTTTCACCAAGCCTAAATAAGGCATTCATATATTCTTAACTAAGCTCAGTGCAAAGCTTCACGGACTGAAAACACTTACCCAACATTTATTAATGGGCTTCAGTGTCAACCTAGCGGCAAATTTAGTAACCAAGTGGTGGATTGGAGGCAGATCATTCCTGTCCAACAACTTTCAAATCATTTTTCTTAAATTTGATCATGCATTATCAAACATTTCCTCTGGAGGAGATACCAAGCCTTTAGGAATTTTATTTCCCTTTAGCTGGATAATCTCCTGACTTCCTGAGACGTCCGCATCCATTTCTCCCACAGTAGTTTGTCTCGGAGGTGAATTGCTTCCCTCATAGTAGATGGCGATCTTCGAAGTTGTCCTTCTGTTGGAGAAACGCAACAATCATGCTTGTCATCGTTAAAAACTTGCCATTGCTGGACGTTGTCAGGAACCTTTGGGCGGAAGACCATCTCAACTTTGTAATCCCCCTGTCTAAAAATGTGGGAGGCTGATCTGGATTTAACAAGAGCTGCAGTCACTGCAAGTGAATCAAGGCTCTTGAATTTTGTTCTCTCGGAATGTAAGATACCGAGAAAGCTGAAAAATCCAGGATAGCAGAGTAGACTCGATCTCTATAATGCCAAAGTTTGTAGCTCTTTTGACTTGGTAGAGACCTCGTATCTGTTTAACAATCAGCTCAACATCTCCCTTTGCATGTAAGAGCTTGATTCCCATTGTTCTTGCCTGCTCCATGCCTAACAACAATGCTTCATACTCAGTCGTGTTGTTAGTATTTTCTAAACATCAATTTGAAGGAATGTGCATGCACCTTTCCCTTTAGGAGAGATAAGAACAATGCCTGCACTGGATCCAAATGAACAGCAACTGCCATCAAATTCCAGAGACCAAACCTTGTTGTCAAGTTGATGTGGTTCTTGAATCACAGGTTGAATTTCTTCTTTATCCATTTCTAGATAATAGACTCCGTGATCAGATTCTTGAAACAAGATCTGAGATCTAGGATCCTCAAACTTTGATACTGTGTACTTGGATTTCTTCTCAGGTTCTAACTTCTGATTAAGGATCCTTTGATTGGTATGTGTTGCTGGCAAGAAAATTCATCTTGACTTCCCTGCCCAGCTCTTTAGTAGAAATTTCTACTCAACAACATGCCGTAAGACACTAGGATGTCCTACTACAAGGATAATCATTTTCAATATTTTGTCTAGGAAAGAAGCCAATACTGCCTGTGCATCTTTGATTTTCCTCAACAAGAGGTAATTTCAATTTTCCATTGAATAGCATCTTCCGATGGTTTTTGTCAATGTGAGACCCAAGGCATCAACCAAATTTGGCAGGCATGTTCAGATTGTCACAAAGCTCCAGAGTCCAAAATGTAATTACTCCTAATTTGTATCCATTGATAAGCAATGACCCATAGAATGGCTCAATCCTTTCCGATGTCGCAGGAAGAAGTTGAGGGAGAAGAACTTACAGCTATCATTATTTGGAGGAGTAATCTTTGGACTTGACAAGATACCCCGTGAAGTATTATTTGTTGGAAGGTTGGTACCATTACTTTGCACACACTTGACCAATCTATTTAGCTGATTAGGAAATGCCCTCAATACTCAACTTCTGACATTTGGACCTTATGTCTTCTTGATGTGATCTATCACAATGTCAAAAGCTTGACTTGCTTCAGCCATGGATGTGCATTGGCCCTCTGCTGCAAATTGAAGGAGTTTGCATATTTATCTTTGGGAGCTAATGAACAAGGAAGAGGGCTGTCTCTTTTCAAGATAGTAACATCCGGCTCAGGATCATTCTCTTTCTCTTCTTTGAGCCGCTTGTGGATGCTTTGGCATTTTGAACGTGTCTAAGGACCTTGTGAACATCGCAAATCGGTGTGACCATTAGAATCATTCAAAAGATATCATAATAGCCGTCATCAGATTTGTAGTCCACTTAGTAACCAATATTGGATTCACCTGTTGGATCTAAAAAGTCTTCATCATCAAATGATTTGGTTGAATGCCTAGATCTTCTTCATTAGTTTCCAAATTATTCCTTGGAGTAGCTTCAATTGCCAACCACTGTGGTGCAGCAACAAGTCTATGCTCAATTTTGATTTTGACCGTTAAAGGTCCGGTTAGGAGCTTTCCTTGAAGGGGTCGCATTTCCATACTTGAGATATTTGCTTCTTGATTTATAGCATGTCATTAGCCAATATTTGTAGCAACTTGGGATCTGAAGTACTTGAAGAAGATCCATCACCTTTGGTTGGGATGGTTGTTTGATTTTTCCAGCCATGATTAAGTCATATTCAACTTCCATGGCAACATTTTGTGCCTTAGCAAGTAGATTCACAGGTCTTTCCCTTCTCAGCTGATATCCAACTTTGGTCTTTTGATTTTCATCGCTCAATGTGGCAGAAGTGGGGATTTTATATAAAATCCATTGGAACCTTGCGATAAAGTCCCGCATGTTCTCACTTGGCTCAACTTCTTCAACTACGTTCAATTGAGTAATCAACGTGCTAGCGTCCACTACAGGCTTGAATCTTTTCAAAAATTGCTCTCGCATCGTCGCCTAGTTGGTTATGGTGCCAGGAGCTATTCACCATGATAGAACCATTCGCCAGTCAAGTCATGTAGAGTCTCAATGAAGAGTCTGACCAAGACATCTTCATGATGCACTACAAGCACACCACAAGATATGAAGAAGGCTGCCAAATGATCATCCCGGTTTTTTTTTTCCATCGCCAAAGAATTTTGGAAAATTCTTTCTGGATCCTTTAGGCAGATCTGCATAGGTGGAGTTTCAAGTTCAGTGGCCCAAAAGTTGCTCCCCATGGGACAGGTACTATCTGGTTCTGATTTTGATTCTGGTTCTACATGATGAGAAAGGCACGTCTTCTCCTTGTGTACACTTGGTGAATAATTCTAACCTCCAGAATATGCTGAAGATGATCTGGATCTAGATGAGTGTGTACTCTCCTTCCTGGTGAGAGACTAGATCTACGGCTTCTAACTTGAGGAGGATGATTGAAATTGAATTACTCCTACAGTCTAAAGAAATGATTAGTCCTTCCTTACACCTTCACAGATTGGGTGAATGGATGTTGAGCCAGGTTGAGATTTGTATGGAAAACACTTTGATCTTCAAAAGATAAGCTTTGATCTGCAAAGATAGTTGTTCCCCAGCGGAGTCACCAAAAATTGTTGGCTAGATTTTCTGCATAGCTGAAAACCTAGGCAGTCATGAGATAAATCTCCCTCATTTACCGGTGAGGCTCCCGTGTCAGATTTGTCAATAAAAATATGCTAGTATCTATATGGGGGTTTTACTTTAACTATTCAGCTCATGAACCATAGCTGTATAGCTTTGCAGCAAGTAAGCAGCTGTTTAAGAAAGGAAATATTTATAGAAGAAGGAAATAATAAAACACAGGGAAGAAATGGGGAAGATGTGCAACCCAATCAATAGATAACAGAGTTGATTGCATGCACATAGAAGAAACCAATAGATATCAACACACAGAATTATAAGCAAAGGCAACTCTAGATCTAGATCTAAAATAACACAAAGTTTATTAGAAGATCTAAGATAGAAAGCTAGAAACAAAATGCACCGTGACACAAAGTTCTCCGGAAATCTGCTCCTTTATATTCCTTTGCTTCAAGTGGCTATCAGGGGTTTCAGCAGAAAGTCTGGAACACAAGAATGCTGCTTACAAATTCTGATCATTAACCCGAAGGTTCTTCTTCTACTTATAGAATGTAGAAGGGAAAGTACAAATGGGAAACTCAACTGAACTGAAACATAAACAAAAGGTAAATATAACATCTGGCAATCATCCTCCTCTAATTCCTCTTTAAGTGACACAACTGTCACTTAACTAATAGAATTGTTCCACATAACTTAAAGTAATGGTTGCAAAACCAATAACTTTAAAGTTTTACAATTTCATCAGGAACGTGGAAAATAGAAGAAGAAAAAGTAGAAGGAGAAAGACACGCTAGCTGTAACATCTATATCTTCTTTTTGTTCTGATACTGAATATACTTGTCGAACATGTAATTCAGCATCTTCCCATCTGTCTTAGCCACAACTTCCTTCTCTGTCCTAAACTGCAGCAATCCTTCGTTCAACACCCTGATACATGCTTCTACCTCCTCCAAGCTTGGCCCGAACTTCTCAATATCCGACTGCAGTGCCACCAGTCTGCTGATGGAATTCATCGTGAAAGGCTTAACGGCTCCATCAATTCTCCCTTGCACCATCAGAAGAGACCCTTCCAGGGAATTAGGCACTCTGCTAGGAATGATCCGTGTGTATGAAGTAACATTTCTGACCACTTCCTCATGAGTGAAAGCAATGATATTGTCTGGTAAAGACGATGCCATACTCTCAAGTGCCTGCATCCTCTTCAGCATAATTCTGCAGATCTCCAAACGGAAAGATACTGCAAACTCTAGTTGCTTCCCCTTCTCAACTGATCCGTCAGGTACAATCTGTTCCGCAATCAACACTTCTCCACGGCAGCTTATTGATTTCGGCCAAAGTACTCAGGTTACTCTCAGCAACTGTGATTCATATCTACTGTGCTTGTCATCAGTTGCTTTAGCTGATCTGCTGCATCTTTCATAACCTTTAGGTGGGCTGGCACCTCTCTGAGTTGTACAAAAGCTTGACGAATGATTAAAATTTTTCATTCATCGATAGCTTTCACTTGGTTACTTGCATCTTCCATTTGCTGCATCAGATGATCACTCACCTACTTTTGAGTTGAAATTGGCTGAGTGGAAGATTTAGCAACCTTGGCAATGATCTCGCACAACTGAGATACTACTTCTGAAGTTCAACTTTCTCCGCCTTTTCTCTGTCAAGCCTAAGGAATAGAGCATCTATCAATGTCTGCAATATCATACACCTCTTGTATCTTGCTTCAATCCTTTCTGTTGTGGTGGCTTGACCTATAGGTACTCTGGTTACTGTTATGTCTTCTGCCGTGAGCTCATGTACGGAAATGCTGCAGCTTTCTTTTTCGCATGAGGGAAGTCTTTCTTCTAGATCTTTCAATCAATTCATCCGGCTAAATCTATGTCTCTAACTTTGTCTGAATGCAATTCTTTTTTCTCTTTTTATTCTTTAACTGAACAATTCTTTTCCTCTTTATTCAGAATTCTTCACAACCGGTGCAGATCTGGATAATTCTTCAGATTTGGAGGATATATTCAATGTATTGGACATTGATTTAAGCTCCCTTTCCTCTTATAAAGCACCTGTAATGAATTCCTGCAATTAATTCAGACAAAGATGGCAACCGGAACATGAATAATGAATTTTAATCATAAAAATCTACATATATTCAAGCCTGCTTGCCCCAAAATTTGATGTTTTATTTGCATGCAAAGCAAGCATGAATTTTATCAACTTCACCTGAGCACCTGTATCACTAATGCAAACAATTATGCAGACACAAATCAACCTCCTTCAAACCTATGCACCAAATTTGGAAGCTTCCAGCATTAATTACACCTTGCCTGAGCAAAATCTTCTCTTCAAATGGGGCGCACTTTTTGTCTGGGCTGCAACTTCTTTACTTTTGAATTAATTAATTCATCCTTATGGCAGCCCCTGCTTATATAATCTTCATAATTCTATAATTAATTAATGCCTCTCATATTCTTGACAATTAATTAATTATTTAATAAACTCTACTCTTTAAATGGAGCGCCTATTTTGTGCATGCTCATGGCTGCCATTAAATAAATTAAATTTATTTAATTTTAATCCTTCTACTTTCAGTTAACTCAAGCCTCACAGTATGCTTTGACCTTAGCCACTGAAAATAGGAATTAATTAAATCAATTAATACTTAAAAAAGTATTATTCCTCTCCCAAATCGGACGCACTTTTTGTCATGAAGGGGCTGCATTAAATAAATAATATTTATTTAATTTTAGAACTGTCTAATTTTGACTTCCTTTGTCCACTTTCTCTTTGTTGACTTTTCCACAAGCTTGGGCGCCAAAATTGGAGAAAAAATTAATTATTTAATTGCATTTAAAGCTGCCCTTCTTTCCCAAAAGGGGTCGCACATTTTTGACGTGAGGAGATTTCTATTTTTAAAAGTCAATTGACAATGAGATTATTTACCCTACAAGACAGCTCCAAAAATCCCATGATTCACTTAAGCCATTTGACTTTCATAATTGGATTATTTACCCTACAAGGCAGGTAATAAAATCCCATCAATGCCTTAAGTGGTTTTTCTTTTATTCCACAATGAGAATTTATACCCTGTAAGGCAGAGTAAGAAATTCCCATCTACCTGCTGCCTCTAATTTTCCCATTGTGACTTAAGTGGCGTTGCTTCCATGGGAAAGAGTACCCTGCTAGGCAGGTATAAAATTCCCACCTGCCTGCTGCTTCCAAACATCCCATGATTCACTTCAAACCCTCTTTTTCCAAAAATATGGCCAGCCCAGAAGAAACTTTTTGGTGCGCGAATTCGTCTTTTCAGAGAGAACCAGACCTCCGATGGTGAATTCCTTCATGGCACAACATGCATAGGTGATCTCCAGATACTCCAGGCCAAGAATTAGGCCAAACTAGTAAAGGAATTGATCCAGAGAAATTTCACAGAAAACAAAACGGGAAAACACAAACAACACAAAACGTTGCCAGAAGTCACAAATAAACCCCACAATCCATTCTTTGTTAAAACCGTACTGGTACATGGGAAAATTGATATGTACGATCACAATAGGGTTAAACTGGAGCACAATTCCCCTCAAACAGGGCTCAAAATAATTAAATACAAATTTCCCGCATGCAAACCCCAGCGACAGAATAAAACAATTTTGGGTATCTGAGTATTTGTCGAAAAGGGCTCATATGGCTCCTTGGGAATATCTTGACACACTATAGAAACTTTCTGGCAATAAAAACACAAAACAACCCATTATTTTAAAAGTACGAAAAAAATTTAAATAGGGTAGTCCTAGATTTCAGGGAGAAATCTGCAGACACCAGAAGTTCACCATGACTTCTTACCTGGTGTACACCCTTTCCTTCACGAGACCCTCCAGAGGATTGTCCTGTAATATCCTCTTCCCAATCGAAGACCCTTCGCCCGTTTTGTCTCCCTGACGGCTAAGGAATAAATAAAAGGGGAATTTTTGTTATAATAATTTATTATAAAAGTGCAAATACACAAAAAAAGAAAATATAATAAGCACTTATAATAAAGTATTATGAACTTAATAATAAATTAAAAATAGAAAAAGGCAAAAAGGCATTTAACAATAGTTATTTATTCAAGGGAAAATGCAACTTGCCTAGGAGAGAAAAGCAAGTGGGGGAAAGCATTAAATAAGGGGAAAATGTTGATTGGGTCTGAGAGTGGCCATTTCGGCCATATTCTTCTATTTAAGCAAGTCAACTTGCTTGGAAAGACATCACTTGTTTATTCTCCAATTTTTTATTTGTATGTTGAGCATTTTGCTTGCATTTTTACTCTTGAGGACGAAAACCCTCCAAGAGATCTAGATAAGGATGAAACCCCTTCCTCTAGCTGAGAGGATTCTCAACCCTAGAGTTTCCATTGTGGATCATTTGGTTGTAGTAATTTTCAGTATTTTTCCAGCAGTTGAAAGGCAATAAAGTGCAGATTTTTGTCAAGGGTCTGAAGAGAAAAGTTGCTATTACATTCTATGCCTTTTTCCAGGTGTAGCGACCATCTAAGGAGCTGATCTAGGTTGTTTAGGGGATGTTTTGGGACTGTTTTCAGTTGCAGATTATCCTGCTGATTTTTATAAATCAGAATCTCCATTTTCAGAATTTTTAGAGCCAAGGAAGTGCCATTTTACAACTGTGTTTGAGGCAGCCATCTGCAGAACTTTATAAAAAATAATTTCAATATATGTTAGAGCTCAGATCCAGTATTTTCATCATGATTATGTCTTTATAAAATTTGCCGATTTGTTGGGTTGAAAGTTTCACTGGATTTCTATCATTTTTGGTGCATTTTCTTACCTAGCCCTAGTCGCATTTTCCTTATTTAATTCAGATCTGCATAAAATATTTTGCTAGAAATTCTATAAATTGTATTGGGTGTGTGGGATTTGCCTAAAATCCCTTTGGGGGTTAAAAGTGTCCTTTTGGAGACATTACATGTCCACTACTCCCCCAGGTTCCTCATAAAATCACCTGCTTATGAGAAGTATCTGCAGCTCACGGAGAAAAAGCAACTGACACTATGCCACAGTGAATGATGCATTCACCATGTTCATCATCGGGCTCCTTGAGAGCAATCTGGAACGAAGGATCTCTTCCCAAGCAGTTGCATTGATCGAAAAGTACAGGAGTCACTTCATCCAATTCTTTACCTTCACCTACATCAGAGTTTGTAGGCTATGATCTTGCCCCTCGTCAGCTACCTAGGTACCCAAGTGACAAAATCATAATGTTTAAGTTGTGTAGGCAATAGTCTCATGTTCATGCTAGGTTTAAAACAACAAAAATAAAGGTGTGTCATTTCCCATCTCTTTGGGAATCTATTCATGTAAGAATGTCACTAATGCGGAAATCGATCATTGAAGCCTCATTTCGCTAACCTCAATCTCTACTTCCTACATACACAGGCCTGAATTTTCTATCATAGGAAAATCCTAAAACCTTCACCTTTCAGGATTACATCATGTGCCTCAAATTGAGGACTATTAGGTTAACTACACCGATGAGTTTGAAGTCAGAAAAAGAGACTACATGTGGATGACAACAAGGACCAAATGAGAGATTTCAAGTTTGATTGGTTTATGTGGAAAGGGAATGAAAGATGATGGGTCAGAACTTGTTTGATCCTGAATATCAAGCAAAACAATCTTCCCCTCTTCTCCTCACTCCATGGAACATCATGGAATTAAGTGATATAAAAGAGAGGATTGTATAAGTGATCCAGATATCAAGAGAATGGTTCAAGTAAGGAAGAGATATTCTTCATCAAGTCAGGTAGCCTGTTGTCTCCACAAAGAGTACAAGTTTCTCACACTTCCTCCTTCAAGGGCATATGAAAAATCCACAGGTTCCACTCATTCAAAAGAGTCTTCAAAGAGAAAGATGATGGAAGAAGAGCAAAATGCAAAGTTTCCCATCCTAGGAAGCTTCATAAGAAGACTAAGATCATTGAAGATCCCATAGAGCCTCTTGAGCTAAGTGAGATTGATCCATCAGCATTGTCTCAATGTTCTTCATCCATCCAAGTGTTCTTTCTAGTGATGAAACCTTCCCATCATGAAGCAAGATGTGATCCCTCACCAAGCTCCTTAAAAAGTTCCCCTATGCCTAATTTCATATCTACTCTGGATAAGAAACATTCCCATGGATTCAAGATTTTCTTGAAGTGAATCAAGAACAATACAACAAGCTACAGTGCCTAAACTTTGAGCCATCACAAAAATCTTGAGAACCAAGTGAAGAAAGAAAGCACAAGTAACCTCCCATTTCTTCTCTGGAACCTCTGGATCCCTAATATGTGGAGGTTTCCTGACCAAAGTTACAAAACCTGTGGAAGAAATGACTCAAGGGATGACTATGAGTTGACTTCACATCTCCTTGGGTCAAGCCACACATGAAGGTGATGCACACATGTTCAAGGAATTTTCTACCCACATGCTTTCTCAGGAATGAAGAGTACAAACAAACAATGGAACAATTGGAGGAGCATGTGAGAACTCTCACTACCTATGTCAATCATTTCTTAGATCAAAATTACAATACCTCCTCCTCCTGCTAAGAATTCATCTCTCTCCCATCAGTAACTTTGACCCTCAGGTGATCAAGAAGGCCCAAGGTTATACAATGCAAGGGAAGCCAATGAAAAGTGGGTTGAAAATATTCTGAGAAAGGAAAGGAATTGCTACCAGAGGTTCTCATTATTCCTTGTTCAAGTGTATTTTTACCATTGTTTCAAAAGTAAAGATAACAAGGGAAGATATTGAAAAAGAGAAGACTCATTGGGATAGTGTGTTCCCACTTATGTCTAAAATGAGTTTCCTTGATTCCCACACTCTCATGAGTAGGAATGTGTTTGCATCTGTTTCTGAGAACTTGTCCACCATTTGGACCCACACACTGAATGCCAGATATGACATGATAAATGATGTCATCTCTGAACTTGAATCTAGTGGGCAACATGCCTTCGAGATTTTAGATGATGTAAGCAACTATGTTCAGAATCTTGGATCACTTCCACTCACTGAGAATTCATCTTCGGAAGGACTCATTGGTTCTTTCCAAGAGTTGGTCAAGAAAGACGCAAGTGATCCTTTCTCCTTCAATGAGGATACTTTGGAGTCCCTTGTCAGCATCAGAGGATCAATATCTAACATTGTGGGAGATCATAAGGTATGGTTTAATCAATGCAAGACTATTAATGATGTTCCCAAGACATGGATCAAAGTGTTGAGCTATGTTCGTATTCCATAGGTAGAAAAGGTGGCACCTGTGGTATCCCATTTCAGTAAAGAATTCAAAGGAAGGAGCTCATTCCAGGAGTTTTCCCCAAAGGTTCACAAATGACTAGTTCTTCATCGGCAGAGGCTTCATCTTCATCAGATTGATCAACCCTCCCCTCTCTCTCTTCTTTCTTCTCTCTCCATATTCTAATTCTTCATTAAGAATGTACTTTTTCACTATTTTGTCTTATTCACTTAAGTGACCTTTAATTTAACATTGTAAGAGTTTTTTTCATTAATAAGAAAAATACTCACTTTTATTTCCTAGGAATATGAAAGGTCACAAGTGATGAGGAAAGGTGAAAATTCATGTGGGGGGAGATGAAGAGACTTTTTTGCAAGCTATAAATTGGAATGGCTTCTCCATTCCAAAGGGTTGGCAATTGTTGATTGTTGTATGTTGTTGAGCATTTTATCACTACTACATCAAGCAATAAAAGCTACATTTCTTCTATTCTCCATTGTCTATGTTCCTTACTCTCCTCTCTACTTTTCCAACTTTGCAAGCATGGTGATCTTGTAAAACCAAGAAGGAACTTTGTGTCCTTGATTAATGAATCATAGAACTTTGTGTCTCTTGTTTATTAGTCTTGTTAATTGCTTACATGGTGATCTTCTAATTGAATGTGGACCTACTCTAGTTAATGTATGTGAATTTTGTAAGCCTACTCACAACATTAACCCTCCTCTCTTATTTCTCCTCTCCTTTACCTCTTTTTCAAGTAAATTCCTCCCTTATACAACTGTACAAAGCATTTTGCCACAGGTTTAGTGGAGTAATCCTGTGTGATCTTTGGCCTTACGGTCACCCCACAACTTTAGTTAGTTTACATTCAATAATGAGAGCCTCCCCATACCTAAGAAGGAGGGGCTTTGCCCGTGACCGTTGGTGAAAACCAATAATCTTCCCTGCAACAAATTATTTCACCAACAAATACACATTAGCTTGAATCAAGGTCCATGCGGCAAGGTTACCTCTTGTCTTGCAAGCTTAACATTCAACTCAGAATTTGTCTATATTTCATCTTCTAAATAATGTTGAGTATAATCCAATAAGTGTCAGGTTGAGCATCAACCTTTTGTATAACTTTGCCAAGACTATCGTTCGAATTTTTTCATATGAAGAGAAGACAAACAAAGGAAGGACGTTTCCAATTTCTATACTTGATAATGATCCTAACTGAATGAGATAAAAGTAACTTGTTATATTTAGATCAAACAGTTTACACAAATTGAGAAAGTTATTTTATCACAAATCGTAAACCATAGCCTTGTGCTAGATGTTGATAAGAGCCCGCAAATTGTTTATCAGCTAGAGATATGACTGCACATTATCAAACCTTCAATTTAAATAGCGGGTGATTTTAAAATATCGTTTACATGTCGTCTACAATCTCCAAACAACTTATTTTAAGCTAATCCCAAATTACACTTGGCATTTTTCTAGGACAATATCAAGTAACTTAGGAATTGGAGAGATTGAATAGAGTGTAGCACATAATGGGTGCTACATATATTGAAGGATTTCCACATCCAGTAAAGTTGCATTTGTAGATGATTTGCTCTTTCCCATTTAATATCCCTGGACAAATTCGTGTTCATATGGTTGTATTTGTAGACTTAAGGGATTCCTAGGTACAAAAGTTTGATAGTGATGTGTGTGAAATTTGCAATCCAAATTGAATTGTCCATTGGATAATAAATGTCCTCAGAACCATGTACAACACTTGAAAGTCCAAAAAGATAATATCTCGCAGAAACATGAAGCACTAGCGTGTGTAGTGCTAATGTTAGAGGGCTCAATGTTAAATTGATGAAGACTTGGCAAGGAGAAGGGCAAAGGATACAGGTACACAAGGCTTATTGTTTAACTTAATCACAACAAATGAAAACAATATCTTGGAATACCTCTGAAGTTAAGTGGCCACATAAGTTTCATCTAAGGTGCGACAGGGAACTGCAACGAGCCAAATGGGAACTCTGCAAGGATAGATTTGTTCTATTTGCAATGAGCCACCAATGCAAGTGTGTCCGTCAGGAAGTAATTCTAGCAAGAGGATGCAATGTGGAGGTTGGAACACAGAGGCATTCATAACAAGAATCCACAGGTCAAAGCAATGAACCCATAGCCAAGCCATGGTAACCAACCCGCCAGCCCTGATAACACCATGCAATAACCCAAATCAGTCATGTTTTAGCCTTTGGTGGAATTGTAAACAAGACCATTTTCACGCTTTCGAATTTTAAAGCCGTGCATAGGCTGATGTGGAGTCTAGATGCCTAGCCAAAAGGATACCCACAATTGTAGACAGGCAAGATTGTGCAGAGGCAAATTCTAGTCACTCTTTAGGAACTAGAGAGAGACCTACATTAATGATGCTAAAGGCTAAGGGTTTTCTTGTTTGTGAATGACCTAGAGACGTTTTAGCGAGTTCCTGGAATCACAGTTTTCAATAGGCATAACTAAAGGGGGTTAGTTCACACAAGAGACCCTGGATCTGTCTGTGGAAAGCTGAAAATAAAATTTGCATGAGAGCTTACACGCAATGGATCAGTAGTATCAGGCCTTAAGTGAACATTCGAGCACCCTATAACAAGATATTGGTCGGCACAAGTACAACTGCATGCTCGATCCCTAAGACCTACACTAATGCAAGATTGAAAAGATTGTTGCACCTGGCCAATTTTAGGGATTAACTCCCCTTACTATTAGATAGAGGAGTGCTTGTTGGTAAGGAAGTGATAAGCCCCTTATTGTTAGGCATAGTGAATGTAAAAGGCCCTAAAGAGATAATGAGTGCAAAGACATAAAGTAGCAAAAGGGGAAGCAATATTTGTTAGACACCATATATGGAGCTCGATATATATATATATCCTAAGGAGATTAGATTGCGGAGCTGAGCACAAAGAGTCTTGTACAAAGATATAAGGCCTTCAACTTTTATAGATGGAATTTCCTCATTGTAGAATCCTTGCCCATGGACCAACAGCTCTCTATGAGAGCTTCATTGTTAAACACATTGGCCTTGGCAGGCTCCCTCCTGCCAAGCAGCCAGGTGAAGAAGAACTGAACAGTTTTGTACAAGTAGAGTGAAACAGGCTAATGAAAGAAATGGCTTTACTGTTAATATTGGCCTAGAGGAGGTCCCGATGGTTTTCACCTTCTATCTCCCAGGCATGTTCGCAAAAGCACCACAAGATTTCAAGAAGGAGTTTAGGTTGCAAAGTTCTTCAAATAATATTAGTGAAGAATAGAGAATACATGGCACAAATTGAGGTTGCTCATTTTTTATGACCAATGTGGACTTTAGCAAATTCAGTTCATTGAAGGTAGCTCCAAGCCAGCTGAAAGCTGAAGATTGTTTTAATAATCCTCACTGCAATTTGAGAGCTTTCGTCATGCATCTAGATAAATCAATTGAGGAAGACATGTATGCAAGAGTGTTTCATATAATGTGTGTGAAAATCAGAAGTTGACAGACTTACTCCAGAATGTTACCGGTTGATATAGCAGAATGAGAAGATTGTCACTCCTAGACATGGCCAGAAACTGTGCAAGCTATGCAACCTCATTGGTACCAGGGGCAGTTCCTGATCAATGGGAATTTAAAGACCGAAGATTTTGGCTATACAAGTAAAGCAGCCAAAAACAAGAGACCCAACCTATTGTACAACTGTGTACGCACAAATAGCAGATCTTGACAATTAGACCCAAAGAAGATTTAGCATAGGAAAAATTACCCCATAGATAAAGTACTCTAAATAGCCCATCTTATTCATAAATTCAACCCACTTTCCCAAAGGTTTTATGATGCGTGACTCAAATCGACTTTGTCATGAACAAGGAAGTAGAAAGATCATAAATTTTGAGTGACAAATGGCCTAAAATTCATCACCGATTGTCTATGCCTCTGAATCAGCTCACTCATTCTAGACCGCCTCAAAATTGTCCTAACGGTTCAAACAGATCAACAACCAAGTATCTTAATCTGTCATGAAATTTATGTTTAGAGATGAAGACAAGAGATGTACACATGGGAGTTGCGATTTTTGAATCAAGTGCAAAGGCAGCTGGGTGCCCAAAAAATGACATTTGTCTCCTAGTATAAAACTCAGGATTGCTGAACTTTTCTATGGAATTTGTAGGGTGCCAATTTACCATCGAAGAGGGTCCATGGAATACTATCAATTCCCCAAAACCTTGTGCTTCTATTCATTGACATCACTAAACAGAGCTACAAAATCTTGTTCACCTAGAGCATAGGAAGGTCTACATGAGATTGCTTAAGGATTGACTTTTGTTTGACTACTGCTAACAAGCATTAGAAACTCCATATACGGTTGATCCTTTATCAAGTGTCGTATGTTGTTTATTGCTTGTAACCAAATTAGGATAATATATGAGAGCTTGCTTCCAATATCGTAGTCCTATGAAGTTGATGTGCCTTCTACATTAGGCCCTAATCTGTCATGGTCCTTAGGAAAAAACTCACTGAAGCTGTTGTAGCTAATATTTCCTTATGTTGATGCCCATCGCAGGTAGTGAAACCACTAAACACTCCTTGGATACTAATCTTCACATTCATTTTAAGTTAATGGATCTAGTCTGCATGTGCACGACTACTTCCTCTATGGTACTACTTATTATAAGAGTCTCAACCCGGTGCATTCTCATCTATGCTTCAGGTGAAATCCAATGGCCCTCATTCATAGAGGATGGAAAAACCCAACCTTGCGATGTTATCTATTTGTCGCACACCAATGGGCCTGAGTTTGGCATTCTTTCTACTACAAGAAGACCTCTTTCTCAATAGAGTTTAGGAGGATTGCTAATGCATAGACGTTCTTGAGTGGGTGCCTCCACAACCACACATCCATGCCCCCTTATTCCTAGCAATTGGGGTGTCCCATTGGACTATGGTCATGTACATCTTGATTCTCTCATTCTGAAGAGGTTCGCTATTATGTCAAGTTACGGTCTTTTATCCATGGCCTTCATTCGGCTGTAACTTCATATGTTATACCCATTATGTTCTATCTGCATGGATAATTGGAATCTTTGTAATACACTGGCATGCATTGCTTTTAAATGTTTAGGGCTTTGGTCAATCTTCCACTCCTTTGTTAGCAAGTGTCTTTCATTTATTCTATGGCTTCTCACATCTCCATGTTATTTATGCACCTTGTATGACCTTGGGTTTCCCCAAGGTCAACACTAGTTCACCCATGGGCAATCACCTCGGGTAAGCAAAATAACCCCTCTTAGCATTGTTCAATTACTACATCATCATCCCAAGAGCCCCTTCAGTTGCTTGAATTTTTTTAAATTTATATATTGTAATGAACCATTACACCAAAACCTCGAGGCATTAGTGAAATCCGCACATGAGGATCATAACATCCCACCACGCTTCCGTAGCCCAGGACCCCGGGCTAGATTTGCGCCCGTATGGTGGGACCATGCCTCTGCCCTATAAAAGCCCTGGGCGAACACTGCAATGCCGACGTAGCTACCCGTGTCGGGACTCGAACCTGGGTGGTCGCTCTAATACCAAATGTAACGAACCATTACACCAAAACCTCAAGGCATTAGTGAAATCCGCACATGAGGATCATAACATATATTTAAAAAGCCCCTCATTTTTTCATGGCTATTTTAGTAGTTGACCTCCTATTGCGTTTTTGGATCTCCCTCACTCTAATTGAACAACCCATCATATGGCCCCAATTAAAACATACATCACAATCTAGATGCTTCCTCCAACAACTTGGAAGGCCTCTTAATGTCACTATTGACAATAACACTTAAAATAAACTCAAATCAAGCTTCTCATCATGAGTCTTAGGTTTCAGCATGATCCATTTACTACAATCAACATTATTATCTTTAGTGTCTGCAATACAACTGTGTCATTATTCTTTACTTCATTAAACTTATAATATCCTAGCCATAGGAAATCAAAATAACCCCACTTGATTTCCTAGAATCCATCAAACTTGAACACCAAAGCACCTAGCTTAAAAGCCATTCTTTGTAAGTTTCCATCATGCTCAAGCTTCCTTCATCATTTTGAGACTTCATTTTACCATCAAGCAATTATTGTCTTCCAATCCAACTTGCTAAGTTTTTTCAATGGTACCTATAAACTTCATGATCACCAAATTAAGCCTTTGTACCTATCCATATACTAGGCACCACACAATCCATCACTACTACTACCTCTTGGCCATAGATCAACCGGAAGGGACTATGCCCAATCATCACCTTGTACATTGTTCTATGCCCATCATTATACCTTGGAAGTTTGTACCTTGGTTGTAGAGGGTTGTACAAATCAAACACGGTCAATCATTTAATAGGTCAAACAATTGTCAATGTCAAGTACTTGGATTTTAGATCACAAGCTCAAATGCCATTAGAGGTCGAATGGTAGAGATACTACAACTGAAGTTCGAACAAAAAGGATGTATGCACGATGAGGTTGTCTGTGTAGGGGTCATACACACAAGTAGGGAGGTCGATTTGAGAGAGGTTGATGTGAGGGAGGTCAAATAGGAGATCTAATACATGGAGGTCAAATAATTATGTGTTGTGGGTGGGTTGTACAATATTTTAACTGCCTTCACTTTTGATTATTTTAATGTTTGATCCTAACTTTCATGATAATTGACTTAATATCTTTATCGTTGATTTATAATTTATCATCTAAATGGTTTTAGTTCTTTCTCAATAAATTTTTGATTTCAAGCCATTTTCAATGTCCTTAACCGGCTTCCCATTCAAACATTTCAATTGGACTGATCGATTATCAAAAATTTCCACCAGTCATAACACTTCAAACGTACTTGGCTTAATTTTTCCCGATTATATCTCAATACTAGAGCTCCATCTTCAAAGTTCATCCATTGAAAGTGTTTATTGCGCCAATACTTCCTTTTCTGCATGATATTAGTTGTGTGATGTGTCATCCCCCAAAATTCATCTCATTTGAGCATATCCTTTGTATTCGATCATACTTCAAGAATAGGCCAAACTTTAGGCAGGCATACAACTCCTCCTATTAAAAAATTTCCTTGGAATTCTTGTTCATTGTTATTGAAGTCGGCTCTTTAAAATGCATGTGGATTACCTATTTGAATTGGTGGGCCAGCTTGCCATTGAATGTTGCATCCCTAATGACGTATTCGTTGAACTCTAGTGGATAAGCCGACTGTGACGATTCAAAGGACTTGACATTGCCAGAATTTGCTTCATCTCACCCCAAGCCTTGGCCTTAATCAATCTCCATAATGTAAACACTTTTGCAATCAGGTTAGAACACTTTATAGTTTTTCATTTGTCAGTGGAACAAACTGTTGAGGAAGCATGTCACGTTGGAACACGATTGTAACTCCCCAAGACTCCATCATCCATCTCCATTATACTTTCTTTGTTCCTGTCAATGGAACAATCTTCTTTGGAGTCCAAATCTAGTGAGTTTGATGAGGTTGCTTCCTCACTAACTACCTGGTTCTTCAAATCTATAACATACTCCTATACTTTTTACAATGAAAATCAAATTCCTTTGCCAAATGTGATCGTCTTTGGCTGCTAGCAACCATCCTCAACCCAATAGTGAATCTTAGGCTTTATTTTGCAATGAGATGACCAAAAAATTGAACAAAAGGGTATGGTTCCTAAGATTACCTTTTGTCCCATCAATACACCCAATACCTTAATGCCCTGTTCATTTGCTCCTCCCAATTGGAATGTCGGAGACCGCATAATTGGCTTACCAAGACTCTTCCAAGTCTCTCCTAGAAGAACACTCAAACCAAATCCATTGTCAAGGATAGTGTTTGTCAAATTCCACCCTAGAATTTCCATATGTATGAGTGTCGGTTGTCGGACTAGGTTCCTCATCACGAGCATAGGATTAATCGCTTAGTTTCCTAACAAGGAGGGCTTGACTATGAGTTCATTGTGTTGCTTGTTATTCTTTCAATCATCTGACATTAGGTGCACCATGTATGCTCCATGTTCAGGATAATGTCTAGTATGGTAGCATTGAAAGGATTCTTGAGCTCTGGAATACTTGAAATAAGTCATCTTCACAAATATAGTGGTTTTCCGAACCTATCATGCAATAGCCTTGTCAAACTCCAATCTGCTAGTCATTGTGCTTATATGTTCATTGGAATGACGCAGTTATTTGACCATGGCCCTCTCAACTTCCACCCATTCTTCAACCAAGCTTTCCTTCCTAGTACACGGGTCAGTGTAATTGGTTTTCTGCACTTGTGCTCTAATTATTGCCATAACTTTCTTGCCCTCAATACATCGATCATATTGACATTAGCATGTTTTGGACAATTTCAATAATTATCCTTCCCCAACCCACGCCATCAACAAAGAAGTCTAGTGTCATCTTGCTAAGGGAAATAACTTGTGAAATGCCCCAAACTAGATGCACACCCAACTCTATATAATTGGTTGTCCTTCAATTTCGTACAAAAATATGATTCCTACCACCACTATTATTTTGTCTTTTGTAGTTCATTGGTGGCATGGTGGGTGGTGTTGATGGCTCTCAATTTTGTGTGAACAGTACTTGACCACTCTTATTTCACAAATTGTACAAACATTCCTTGACTGAATGCCCTGTAACTTTACAAATCATGTACAAAAGATCCTCATCTTCGTGCATGTTGTCTCCCTTCAATTCCTTCATCATTCAAAGTATCTATTTGTAATGTCCCTATTTTTGAAGACCCTCAGCCTATCTTTCATTATGGGCTTTGGGATGTTGAAAGGGAAAAATTATATTAAATAATTAAATATTATTGCCTGGAGAGTGATTTTTATCATTTGACATTATAAAGCAATAATTATTTAATATGTTATTATGTAATTTATTTAATTTAATTCCCACAATGCAAAATTTAAAAGGGGAATTAATTAAATAACTTTTGGGTGGCTTTTAATATTAAAATCACCCTTAGAAAGGGGACGCCACACCTAGGGAGAATAAACTATTTTTATTTAATGATTTCCCTCTCCTAGGGATTTCGAATTTTGTGCCTCCTTGTTTATAAAAGGAGAGTTTGGGATCATTGTGAGACTTATGTTGGATTGATCATTTGATTTTCACTCCATGCTTGGAGTAATGGGATGTATGCCCTAGTTCTTGCATTGTCTCTCTCTCATTTAGATCCATTATTGAAGAATATTGAAGACTCATTGTCTGACCATTGTGTTCTCTTGAATTGAATGGTTTTGTGCATTATTTCTCCTTAGAAGATTGGCGCATTTATTTAGAGTGAAACATGCATGTTGTGATGAATGTTGAAGAGTTTTAGAGTGTTCTATGATTGATTTTTAATGCTGCAATTAATTCAGTTTGGCGACTTGTTTGAGTCATGTTTTGGCATGTTTTAAGGGTGAATAAGTTATAAATGTAATCTGATCTGATGTTGGCATATTTTTCTAAGTGTAGGACTATTATTTTGGAGGTTTTTGAAGCATTCTAAGAGCTAATAATAATTTATGCCATGTCTTATCTAACCCTAGCGACTTGGTTTGGGGATTTTAGGGGCTGTTTTGAAGAGTTTTCAGTGGTCTAAAAATTCAGATTTTAGCTCTTTGGAAAGCTCGTTAATTTATAGATTAGTCTGAACTTTATTTCACGTGAAGAAAGATTGAAGTTTTGAGCAAGTTATGAATTTTAGAAGATTTCAGCTGTCTGCAAGTTTTCTGGTTATTACAAATTAATATTTATTTCAGATCTGTTGTTTGGGGGTCAATTTAATAGTGGATTTGATTGTAGAAATTAGGAGAAATAAGGAGAAAATGATTTTATAATTTTTGGAGTTATTTAGATGCCCTAAATGTGTTGGGCGTCCTAAGTTTTAGGGCAAAATTAGGGTTTCATGTTGGTTGTGCAAAAACTGGTTTTGGGATTGTTCTTCATATTTTGGTGGCCCAAAAATCCAAAGTTTGAAGAATTTTTATTGGACGGTTAAGCGGGAATTAATTTTGGAAAATAGCAGTAGTTGGGGTTTGAATTTTTAATTCATTATCTGTTAAAAAAGAAATCTGAGTAATATTAGCATTCTAATTAGTTTTCCCATCTAACCCACCACCTTGGCATACTCCAACCCCACTTTGGGTTGTATTATTGCCAACATTGGGTTATTTGAGGTCAAACTAAGAAGATCTAATCTTCCTAGGGTGATCCAAATAATTAATTTTTGCAGATTTAAATAATATCCTAAAAAGGGATATTACACTCATTTAATCTGAACCTATTCAACTGATCTAGGTTCACTTCATCACCGGAGTTAGGTTCAGGGTCTATGCTTCGCATTTTATTTGATCTAATGTCACTATGGTTTCCCAATTTCAATGCCCATGGCTCGATTCTATGCATCTTCATACAATGAGGGTGTGTAATGTACCCCTTTTCCAAGCAATAATTAATGACTGCAAGTCAAATAGCCTTTAATCTACTCCCCTTGGATTAAAGGTAATTTTATTTGGGGAAATCGACTCTCTTCTACATTTAAAAATTAATTTTAATTATCTTGGGCAAGTCACATTTTTGGCGAAGCAAAGGAAATTGCTAATTAAGGCAGAGTCGAATTCCTATAATGGCACCAAACCATTATTATTTATTCTCTCTTGTATTTAATGTGAAAATGATTTGGAGGGGATTAACCAATTTTAATCTCCTGTTGAGTTTGCTCTACTTTCAGGCCATTGAAGACTCTTTTAAATTCAAATCTCTCCCATCTAGATAAGATAAGATAAGATAATTATATTAAATGTCCAACAATTGACCACAAAGATAGGTCAATGGGACTGCACCATACAAAGCAAAGCAAAACAAGGGAAAACCCAAGAGGGTCTCCGAAAACAACAAAAGAAGAAGAAAGAGCCAGGAAACAACAAGGGATGAGAGGGAGGTGGAGGGAAAGGCCTCAACACCAACCCTCACGACTGTCGCCCCAAGGTCAGCTGAAAAGAAATTGGTGATGTGCTAAATTGTCTGGTGTCAGGGACTGGAAAGCCTGTTGGAGACGCCCATGTTCTATGGAATGTTGAGCTCTCTGGATGGACCTAGTGGTTTGTCATCTAAAAGAGGGGCCTCTTGGCTGTGCATGAAACCGGAAATCTCTGGTCAAGGAAGAAGCTCCTCTAATCCATGACAGATCTAGCTAAGAATATCTCCACTAGGATCATGCCCCCGCTTAGTGCCCATTCACACTCGTTTTTGGAGCAAATCAAAGAAAGATGTGCTCTGTCGAGTAGTAGCTCTCCCTGGAAGGAGGAATGGAGGGCCCTGTCACGGAGCTTAATAGCTTCCTGTAAATAGAGAGCGAGACACCTCTGATCATAATACCTGAAGAAGGTCGTGAACGTTAGGATGTTCACAGAAGAGACAATGAAACCTCCCTCTGATCTAACATAGCGATAGATGGAGGTTCGGAAGATGAAGTGTTCCTCTTCTCAACCTCCTGGAGGGACAAAGCTGGCAGATCCTCTTAGAACGAACCAAGTTTTTGATCATCTGACCCGAAGCCTTATGGGATTTAAATAGTGAACTGACCCAAAGATATGCAAAGAGCATTTATCCAATGACGGGAGACTTATAGGTGGGTCAAATGATGAGTCCATTGAAACTTCCAGGAAGTGATTGGCGTAGAAGGCCAATTTTCAGGCGTATGAGCTCCTATCGGGAAGTTGGTCCATGTAAGGATTGTGTGAATAGTTTTATTGTCATCTCTGAATAATTCATGCAAGTCCTCCTATCGTGCTCGGAAGGAGGTGAGAAGGAGCATCCATGGAGTACCTAAAAGGGGGGAAACGGTCCATGTTGATCTACGAAGAAATCCAAGAAGACGAGAGGTCTGGCATACCAGCATGCGAACACGACCACTACAATCGAATAGAGTAATGGCCTCAGAAGAACAATGCAAGGTAGATGTATCTATCCCTGCCAGTGGAGGAGTCCAAAAGTCCCTGGATGCAACAAGGTGCAAGAGTGAGATGAGACCAAAGATGACCTCTAGTCTGAAAGGGCAAGCCCCAAACTCGGCAAGGATGATATGATGAGAAACAGTCTCTTTGCATATGATGATCCGTCTGAGCAAAAGGATCTGCTGACCCGCTCAATAATAGGCCCAATCCGACTCCAGCAGGGAGGGGCACCAAGTGGAGCAACCTCAGAACCATAAAGAACTTGGGTCTCACAAGAGAGTCTGAGAGAGACATCTTGGACAACGTGTCTTGAAAATTGATGGCGGACAAGCACTGTCTCTCCAAGATCGCGAGGGAACCATACCCCTTGTTGATGCGGGGTTGAATGTGGTTCCCTGCTATGGACGTAAACTGAACCGAGGTCTAGAGAAGAGAACCCCCAAATAGGTGTAGGAGTTGGTGATCTCCAACTCCTCCCCCCTATAGAAGAAATGGAAATCAGAGGTCTTCAACACATTGAAGACCATAACCTTGGTTTTACCCATGTTGACTAGTAAGCTGCCTATGATAAGGCAGAAGAGGGCTAAAGCATCAAGTTGTCTCTGTAACCCCTTGGGCCGAAGAACCCAAAAGGACCACATCATCTGCGAAGAGAAGAATGTAGATCAAACATGGTGGAGAAGACATTATCCCCGTCCTGTATGTGGTCTCTAAGAAAATCCTCCAGCTCATCAATATAGATACTAAACAAAGTAGGAGAGAGAGGGCAGCCTTGTTTGATCGATGGTGCTCCTAGATGAAATCAGAAATCCCAACAGCAGTGATGAAGGCGACCCAAAACCAAGCCTCTCATACAGCCGGGTAATGGCAACAAGAAGGGTTTCGGAAATACCAATGTCTCTAAGTCTGCAGAAAAGGGCTTCCCGCGGAACAGAGTCAAAGGCTTTCCGAAAGTCCACAAAACAACAGAAGACCCTGCACAAAATGTGATTTATCTCAATGCTTCCTTGGATGATAGCATGGAGGGTAAGAATGTGATCAGTAGTCTTTGTTTCTATTTTTCTTGAAGTCACCTTTATCCTATTGTTTGTTCTATCACCAAAATCTCTTTCCTTCAATTAATTGTTGATCTCTTGAATAATTTTATTGTTGGCTAGATTTTCTACATAGCTGAAAACCTAGGCAGTCATGAGATAAATCTCCCTCATTTACCGGTGAGGCTCCCGTGTAAGATTTGTCAATTAAAATATGCTAGTATCTATATGGGGTTTTACTTTAACCATGCAGCTCATGAACCATAGCTGTATAGTTTTGCAGCAAGTAAGCAGTTGTTAAAGAAAGGAAATATTTAAAGAAGAAGGAAATAATAAAACACAGGGAAGAAATAGGGAAGATGTGCAACCCAATCAATAGATAACAGAGTTGATTGCATGCACATAGACGAAACCAATAGATATCAACACACAGAATTATAAGCAAAGGAAACTTCAGATCTAGATCTAAAATAACCCAAAGTTTATAAGTAGATCTGAGATAAAAAGTTAGAAACAAAATGCACCGTGACACAAAGTTCTCCGGAAATCTGCTCCTTTCTATTCCTTTGCTTCAAATAGCTATCAGGGGATTTCAGCACAAAGTCTGGAATACAAGAATGCTGCTTACAAATTCTGATCATTAACCCGAAGGTTCTTCTTCTACTTATAGAATGTAGAAGGGAAAATACAAATGGGAAACTCAACTGAACTGGAACATAAACAAAAAGTAAAGATAACATCTGGCAATCATCCCCCTCTAATTCCTCTTCAAGTGACATGCATCCGGGTCCATATTCAAACTTATACACATCTGTCACTTAACTAATAGAATCATTCCACATAACTTAAAGTAATGGTTTCAAAACCAATAACTTTAAAGTTTTACAATTACATCCGGGAACGTGGAAAATAGAAGAAGAAAAGTAGAAGAAGAAAGACATCGCCACTGTAACATCTACATCTTCTTTTTGTTTTGATACTGAATATACTTGTCGAACATGTAATTCAGCATCTTCCCATCTGTCTTAGCCACAACTTCCTTTTCTGTCCTGAATTGCAGCAAGCCTTCGTTCAATACCCTGATACACGCTTCCACATCCTCCAAGCTAGGCCCAAACTTCTCAATATCTGACTGCAGTGCCACCAGTTTGCTGATGGAATTCATCGTGAAAGGCCTAACAGCTCCATCAATTCTCCCTTGCACCATCAGAAGAGATCCTTCCAGGGAATTAGGCACTTTGCTAGGAATGGTCCTTGTGTATGAAGTAACGTTCCCGACCACTTCCTCATTAGTGAAAGCAATGACATTGTCTGGTAAAGATGATGCCATACTCTCAAGTGCCTGCATCCTTTTCAACATAATTCTGCAGATCTCCAAACGGAAAGATACTGCAAACTCAAGTTGCTTCCCCTTCTCAACTGATCCGTCGGGCACAATCTGTTCCGCAATCAACACCTCTCTCGGCAGCTTATTTATTTCGGCCAAAGTACTCAGGTTACTCTCAGCAACTGTGTTCATATCTATCGTGCTTGTCACCAGTTGCTTCAGCTGATCTGATGCATCTTTCATAACCTTTAGGCGGGCTGGCACCTCTCCGAGTTGTACAGAAGCTTGACGAATGATCAGACTTTTCCATTCGTTGATAGCTTTAACCTGGTTACTTGCATCTTCCACTTCCTGCATCAGATGATCACTCACCTGCTTTTGTGCTGAAATTGGCTGAGTGGAAGATTTAGCAACCTTGGCAATGATCTCGCACAACTGAGATACCTGCTTCTGAAGTTCAACTTTCTCCGCCTTTTCTTTGTCAAGCCTAAGGAATAGAGCATCTATCAATGTCTGTGTGTCCTGCTTCAATCCTTCTGTGGTGGCTTGACCTATGGGTACTCTGGTTACTGTTATATCTTCTGTCGTGAGCTCATCCTCCTTCCCTTCTGCCGGAACTGACATCTCAGCGAACTTCTGCCCCGACTCCTCAATGATCAACCTTGAAGTTACCTTAGCAACTTTAGGTTTTCTGTCTTTTCCGCCTAGATTCAGGAGCAGCTGCAAGTCGTGTTCCTCCAAGTTGATTTCCTCTCTAGCCTCTGGAACCAACTGCGAAGCCAACCATTCTGAGAAATTACTTCTCGGAGAATGAGAAGTTGCCGAGTGTACCACTATCTCGTGCTCTGATTCCTCTCCATCTGAAACCGCTACAGTGTTGTGGCTGCCATCCTCTGAATCATCCAAAGACAAAGCTCTTTCAAATTCTGCCATCTGCAGCTTCAACGTTTCTTCAGGAAGAGGTGCTGAACGGAGTGGCTGAGGAGAAAAGATGAATGTTGCCGGATTCAACGGAGGAATGGCAGTATCCTGCTGAGGTGCAACAGTCGGTGAAGTACTTGATGCTGGAGAAGTCGGAACTAACACCATAGCAGTAGAAGTGATCTTCTCCTTCGAATGAGACCTTCTGTGCACTTTAATCTTTTCAGGCCTTCTGCTGCTTTCTCCTTCGTGCTTCCTCTTGAGGGAATCTCCTGTGCCGAAGTTGCCCATGATTTGATTCATCAATGCTTCATCAAGGCAATATCCCTTCGTCAGCAACCAGTTTGAAGTATTGACCAGAACGGCGGCAGACCTTTCCTCGATCGTATGGCAGCCACCTACGCTTCTCCTGAAGTACAGCTCTATCTCCTCCCATCCGATGGTATGTGTCAAGTAACACAGGCCCATCATCTTTAAGATCCGCAGGTATCCGTGCTAATCCAAAGTCAAACACTTGCCGCGCTGATAACCTGCTGAAATCTTTCTTTCTAACCTCGTACTCGCTTCTGCACTTCATCCAGAAATCTTCCAATGAAGGCACATGCGCGTACTCCTGGGAGATTGTCTTCCTTGCCACTCCAAATGGATCGAAGTTCAGCCGTGCTGGGAAGAACTCTTGCTCGTACTCAGAGAACATCTCCGCTTCAATTCCTCGGGCCTTATGAATGCTCTGGCAGCTATAATGGCCCACAGTGATCGGGAAGAAGCCTGTAGACTTGTGCCGTTTCGACTGTAGGTCATGCATCTCCACGAGTTGTCTGCTCAGCTCCATGATGACCAATCTATCACTCGGGTATCTGGGCAACTTAACTGGTTCTCCTGAAAAGCTGGTGACCCTGAGGTATGTAAAATCCGCAAACTGGATGAAGATACTGCCAATCCTGGACACAGCTTCCCACGCTTCCTTGCTCACCCTGTTGGCCTTTAGATCGCCGTCCAGCCTGCAAATGAATCCGTAGAAGAATCCATCGTTAATCACCTTGTAATCTTTATTGCATGCAGGTACAGTAAGCTGTGGGTAGCACTCGAAAATAGGGTCCTTGGAAAGAACACCACATCTATCCAGCTTGGAGAAGACACCCTGTGAAGCTGCTGCATAAACCAAATACGAAGTCATTTTGAAGCTGTAAGTACGCCTCACATTCCGGAGCTGCTCACCAATGTTGTCACTAATGATTTCTGACCAATTGATTATTGAATCTGCTTTGTTGATTTCAATGGTCCTGATGAAAGCATACATCCATGTGCGGAAGTTGTGAGCGTTCGCTTCGCCATTTATCTTGCATAACAATTTGGCAATATCATCCACCTCTTGTACCAGATTGGATCGTGGAAGAGTTCTCGGGAACTTGGAAGGAGATCTGGGCTTCTTCATGTATCTGCTGTTCATTATGCCCACGCAGTCAACTTTATGCTTTTCCCATCTGTTGCCGGCATCCTGTATGCTAATAGTAGTCACCACCTTTCGTGCTGGAATCTTCAAACAATAATTGATGAACTGTGCGTCCAACCGGATTATTGTTTTCCCCGCAGCATCTCGGACTGATCTGGATAATGGATGGTAAGACCTAGCACACTCCATGACGAATTCTGGCAACTGGGCTGTGAATGGAAATGCTGCAGCTCGAATGATTCCACTGCTTTTGACTGCACGCATGAGGGAAGTCTTTCCAGCTCTGGATCTGTCAATCAATTCGGAAAGAGGTTCTGGACCTAGATCTGTATCTCCAATGTCAGCAAACTTAGAAGTGATGCATGACTCTGTTGTGCTTTCTTTTTCATCCTCTTTGCCATGGCCGAATCTGTCTTTGTCTGAGCAATTCTTTTTCTCTTTATTTGGCCGGAATTCTTTACAACCGGTGCAGATCTGGATATTTCTTCAGATTCGGAGGATATGTTCAATGTATTGGACATTGATTTAAGCTCCCTTTCTCTTATAAAAGCACCTGTAATGAATTCCTGCAATTAATTCAGACAAAGATGGCAACCGGAACATGAACACTTGATTTTAATTATAAAAATCTGCATATATCAAGCCTGCTGCCCCAAAATTTAATGTTTTGTTTGCATGCAAAGCAAGCATGAATTTTATCAACTTCACCTGAGCACCTGTACCACTATGCAGACAATTAATCAGACACAAATCAAGCTCCTTCAAACCTAGGCGCCAAATTTTGAAGCTTCCAGCAGTAAATACACTTCTTCTGAGCAAAATTCCTCTTCAAATGGGGCGCCAAAATTGCCTGGGCTGCACTTCCTTGCTAAAGAATTAATTAATTCATCCTTATGGCAGCCCATGCTTATATAACCCTCATCATTCTATAATTAATTATTGCCCCTCCTATTCCTGGCAATTAATTAATTAATTAACATGCTTTTCTCTTCAAATGGGGCGCCTATTTTGTGCATGCTCATGGCTGCCATTAAATAAATTAAATTTATTTAATTTTAGCTCTCTACTTCCAGTTCACTTAAGCTTCACAGTGTGCTTTGACCTCATCCACTAAAAATAGGAATTAATTACATCAATTAATACTTTAAAAAGTATTATTCCTCTTCAATATGGGTCGCACTTTTTGACATGAAGGGGCTGCATTAAATAAATTATATTTATTTAATTTTAGAATTCTAATTCTAATTTCCTTTATCCTCTTTACCCTTGTTGACTTTTCCTCATGCTTGGGCGCCAAATTTGGAGAAATAATTAATTAATTAATACATTTAAAGTTGCCCTTCTATCCCAAAAGGGGTCGCACTTTTTGACATAAGCCATTTCTATTTTTAAAAGCCAATTTTCAATGGGATTATTCACCCTGCACCGCAGCTCCAAAAATCCCATGATCCACTTAAGCTGTTTGACTTTCATAATGGGATTATTTACCCTGCAAGGCAGGTAAGAAAATCCCATCAATGCCTTAAGTGATTTTCTTTTATTTCACAATGGGAATTTTCACCCTGCAAGGCAGGTAAGAAATTCCCGCCTGCCTGCTGCCTCTAATTTTCCCATTGTGACTTAAGTGGCGTTGCTTCCATGGGAAAAAGTACCCTGCTAGGCAGGTACAAAATTCCCACCTGCCTGCTGCTACCAAAAATCCCATTGTAGCTTAAAACCTTCTTTTCCCAAAAATGTGACCTGCCCAGAAGAAGTTTTTTCGTGCATGACTTCGTCTTTTCAGAGAGAACCAGACCTCCTGTGACAAATTCCTTCTGGCATAACGTCCATAGGTGATCTCCAGATACTCCAGGCAAGAAATCAGATTAAACCGGCAAAGGAATTGACCTAGAGAAATTTCACAGAAAACAAAATGGGAAAACACCAAAAACGCAAAACGTTGCCAGAAGTCACAGATAAAGCCCAGGATTCATTCCTGGTTAAAACCCTACTGGTATATGGGAATATTGACATGTAAGACCACAACAGGGTTAAACCGGAGCACAATTTGCCTCAAACGGGGCTCAGAATAATTAAATACAAATTTCCCGCAGGCAAACCCCAGCGACAGAATATAACGATTTTGGGCATCTGGGTATTTGGCGAAATTGGCTAATATGACTCTTTGGGAATATCTTGACACAATACAAACACTTTCTGGCAATAAAAACACAAAACGACCCATTATTTTAAAAGTACAATTTTTTTTTACATAGGGTAGTCTCAGATTTCAGGGTGAAATCTGCATAAGAGGGATCTATGCCCACATTGTGATCCAAAAATAAAAGGTCATTTTTCAATGACCACCATTGTGTGAAGTGTGTCATGACCTTTCATGTCTTTGAATTGATGAGTGTCTCCGCATAATATTATTAATTTATATAAGGCACCTTGTTTGGGAGTATCAAGAATAATGCATAATGCTTTGCAGAGATTTAATGAAGGATTTATGGTTATTATATGTTGATTGGTTTATTTTGGTGCAAACTGACTTGTTTTGGGCGTGTGTTTTGGATATTTTGAAGGTGTTTTAAGTGCTTGAAGGTCTGCTTGACTATTTCCATATTTTTATCAATGCCCAAATCGACTTGTTAAAGTACATTTTGGTATTAATTCATGGTGATTTGATAAGGGTTTAAATCTGATTAATTTCTGCATGATATTTCAAGTACTAGGTGTGCTTATTTTGAAGATATTTTGGGTCATATTAGAACTGTTGGAATTATCTAATGTCAAATCGACTTGCCTGAGGATAAATAAATATTATTTTAATGACAGTGATTTTTGGCAAGTTTACAAGCTGGTGTGTTCAGATATTTACTATACCATCTGTGGGTCACTTTTGAAGGGTTTTGCTAAGCATCTACAAGGCTGGAAATCAATGGTTATTTAATTTTCCTAACCCTAGGCGACTTGTGTTCAGACTTTCACGGTAGATTTGAAGTGGTTTTTATTATATAGAAAAATCAATTTGATAGTTGGATATATATACCAAACTAAGATTATATTTTTAGCTTTCATTTGCACTCTCTCTTTCATAAGAAAATATTGAGTTGGGAACTCAACTTATTAATTTTCAAAGTTCAGCAGGTTTTTCTTGTGAAATTTTATTATTTCCAGACAACTGCTATCATTAAATCTGGTTTAGTAAAATTTAAATTCCAACTAGCTATCCCATCTAACCCATGGTACCTTAGCTCACTCCAACCCCATTTGGGTTCAATTGAACCTAACACTAGGTTATTTGAGATGAATCTAGAAGGGTTTGCATCTTTTACAGTTCATCTAGTGAAAAGCAATTTATTTGCAAATTTAATTAAATATCCCACAAGGGCATATTATAGGGTAGGACCACCTTCATCGCCCTCTACAATGAGGGTACAAACGTGTCATTGAACCATCACTTACTTCAAGTTGTCAGTGGGTTCTTTCTCAAATTTTCCCAACAGTTCTTTGAGTCTTCTATTATAGGCACGAACATTCTCATCTTTACCTTACCGGATAATATAGATTTTAGCAATAGCATCACGTTGTCATCCCTCAAGAATTTGAATTGTTTCTCAAAGGCGTTATAGTTACCTATGACAGAATGACAAGAAAAATGGCCATACCTGGTTATGAATTGTGTTGTATTTACACTCATACAGTCATTTCAAAGTGTCATTAATAGTTTACAGCTCTGATAAATATTAATTTTCAAAGTTCAAACATAAGGATTTTGTATATGTGCATGATGATTATATATTAGCCACAACTATACAAATTACATCTAGGATACACTTTCAAAAATTTAAATTCCAGGCTAGGTAGCCAAATGAGTAAACACCATCATTAGAATCAAATTCTCGTAACCCCATTTATAGTTTAAGACCTAATCACTAGGTTATTGTAAGATGAATCTAGGCCTGAAGGGTTTGTCTCACAAAGAATGGTTAAGTCACCAAAAGTCCCAATTTCTTTTGAAAATTTAATTAAATGTCCCATGAACTTGGACTATTCCTAGGGTAGTGAGTACCTTCATATACTCTTAACCTAAGAATCAGTATACCAAGAATGAAAGGCTATCGTGAAGTTTCAATTAGAACCATCACTTGATGGTCAAGATTGAGTAATTTCTCAAATTTTCCCAAGAGTTCTTAGAGTCTACTATGTAGTTAGGCACGAAAATTCTGATCTATACCTTACCGGATAACTGTTTTTTTTCAGCAATATTTACGTAATACAATGACCACTCAAGACCTTTGAAGTCTATCTCAAAGGCTTTCTTGTGTGATAATTAACTATTGCATTTCTCTTAGCTAGGTGCATTTGAGAATCACTCAATAGTCGTTCCAAAAGGATGGGTACGAAACATCCCAATGACAGTGTTACATTTGATTTGTCAATTGCACATTGGATATCCACATGTTTTTCCTACTGTATCTGGCAATGTCATTCATATGTATCCTTCAATTGGATTCATAGGACAACCATTGGGAGCTTTTGCACTCTAACATTTATGGAAAAAAAAATAGTATTAGGGTAACTCATGGCTTCAATAATAATTCAATATGAATAGAATTAGCACTTCATAAAGCATTTATAGGATCGTACATTACTTACTAATACATGTAACACACTAAATAAAATATTGGTTAAACATATCGACTTGTTCTTCCGGGATTGGATCCATTGACAATATCTTGACCCACTAGTAGACTCCCAAAACATGTGAATCCCATCCAACTATTCGGACAAGTTGCCCCGAATAGGTTATATATGTGATTTTTTAAATAGAATTTTTACTCCATTCCACATAACTAGTTAACAGGGTCCACACTTCCTTTGGAAGGGGCTATGGTAATAACTAAGGACCCCTATACTGCAAGTATCGTATGATCAAGGGATATACCCACAAGTGCTTTACATCTAGATTTTAGGATCCAATTTAACCTGAGTTCTTCATGATAACGGTACTTGCTTGAAGAAAATATTGAGAATTGGTTTCAAGTATTTGGGTAAACTTTACCAATGTCAAAAATATTAAATCCACTATGATACATAGTAGACCAAAAAATCGATATATGGTCCCCTAATCCTTACTACATTTGTCTTTCCAAAAAGCTATTGTAAAAAAAATAAAAAAACCTAAATTTATGTGCTCTATGCATCTGTCATAAATTGTCTACGTGAATTCAATGTCATCGAGTGAATCAAAATGTTTAAACGTTAAGATGTTGTTTCACCATTAGGGTAAGTACGTAGACCTTGAGATGTTAATAGGGTTCCTATGTGCATAAAGTACTTTGAATCGATGTTTGTACTTGACCCGACGTTCTTTAAGGCAATGAGACCATAATGTAGTCATGAAAATATATGTTGAGTGAGTAAGTAGACTACTAGTAACTGCGTACACAAAATACTAATTGGATAACATACCATGGTAGAGGAAAACATCCAAACAATAGCAGTTTGTATTCATAAAATATAAAGTTTCAATATATTTGCACAATACAAGGAGTCCATATAAGCACCCTTTCCCCGATGTATAGCCTTCTATTTAAGATGAGTTATGCATTTACTATCTTCCATTGAACAATATAATGGTGAAAAATCAGTATCCATGGCTGCACAATGACAACCTGTTGGACCAACTCCAACGTGCACAATACTTCAACAAGATTGGTTTGAAATCAAGTTACCACCAAGTTCCAATCCGTCCTAAAGATGTTTGGAAGATAGCATTCAAAACCAAGAAGGGATAGTATGAATGCTTGGTTATGCCTTTCTATTTAACCAATGCACCAGTAGCACTCATGTGTCTGATAACGACATACTCTGGACCTTCGCCACTCCATCGTCTACTTGGATGACATCCTCATTTCTGCAAGACTTGGGAGGACTATGTGGAGTGCATCACGTGCATCCTAGACACATTTTTCCAACACAAGTTGCTAGCCAACTTACACAAGTGTAAATTCAACATCATGCAAATCTAGTACCTAGGCTATATGCGTCCATGTAGATCCATAGAAGATCAAAGTAATTCGAGATTGGCGACCTGCATGTAATCTCACAAAAATCACGATTTTTTTTGGACTTGCTAACTTCTACCGAAAATCCACCCTTGGATTCTTGCACATATCTTGGCCACTCAACCAATTCATGTACGCCAAACCTGCATTTCAATGGACATCCACACAATAACGTGCATTCAAGAAACTCAAGTAATGCATGTGTGTCATGCCCGTCTTGGAAATTCCTAACATTGTCCAGTCCATGACTCAAGACCGATGCATCTAAAAATGCATTTAGCACAGTATTTGCCTAACATAGACATTCAGCTGCCTATCACTCGAAGACATTCAATGAAATTGTTTAGAGATACTCCACCCATGAAAAAGAATTGTACGCCATCACTCAGACAGTCAAACAATGCTGCCAATAGATATTGGGTAAGGAGACCATATTTCACTCAAATCGCAAGTCGCTTCAATTCCTACATCCACAGAACAAGGTGGAGAACACACACAATAAGAATTGGATGCTATATGTGCAACACTTCCATCTCATGATCAAACACAAGAAGGGGAAAGACAACAAGGCATCAGATTTCCTTAGCTACTCTACTATCCAAGCATTCATCGCGATGCTTAACACTCGTGCCCACAACTTCTCTAGCTGGTATCTCTCTGCTTTAAAACCAAGGCTTCACACCACCCTTGCAATGGATGAACAGTTTGCTGATTTCTACTTGTCAAACCAGCTTCTCTACAAGCTTGGGCACCTTTTTTTTCTGCAAACGCACCTCACCGAATGCTCATCTAGGAGGTGCACCACTCCAAAACAGCAAGACACTTCAATGTTATAAAGACTCTAGCAGAATTTCAGCCACGCTTCCATGCATATAAACAGAGTGCCACATCAAGTCCTCAATTCCATGTTGCATCGCCAAACCAACAAACAGGAAGCTTGGGCTACACAAACCTTTGTCAGTTCCATTCAAGCCTTGGGAATCTATCAACAAAGATTTTTTATACAGACTATTCATGATGAAGCACCAAAATAATTGTGTTCATTGTAGTGCATAGGTTTTCAAAGATGGCTATCATGGTTGCATGTAAGAAGAGCACCACAAGATGAAGCACCAAAATAATTGTGTTCATTGTAGTGTATAGGTTTTCAAAGATGGCTATCAATGGTTGCATGTAAGAAGAGCACCACAACATAAGGCCACTGCATGATGCTTCCTCAACCATGTTTGGGATCATTTTGGACTACCTCCACCCATCATGTTAGATCGCAACCCAAGGTTTATCATCCATTTTTGGCATGCCTTATAGGATATGTTAGTTATAAAGTTGGGCCAGTATATTGTATTCCATCCTCAAATAGATGGAAAACCAAACTTATCAACCGCACACTTATCAATTTGCCAGCATGTACAACAATTCACATTAGCATACCCAGGATACTAATCTTCTCTTCATTCAACATGCCTATGAAATATCCCTTGTGGAATATCACTTGAAATTCACAAAATATATAAAAATAACAACGAACTGAAATTTTAATTTTTAGGACAGCAATATGTAGACACAAAGAAAAATTTGTATTTTCTAGAATAATAATTTCTAACACTACCCAGAAGCTTCAAATAACTAAGAAAAATATGCAGAACAGTAAACAAGAGAGAAATCATTTGTATCTCTCACATCTGATTTTATTTATTTATTTTAAGTGCTGAAACTGCATAACAATTCCAATAATTCACAAGGAGCTGAAATGATCTTTATAAATTCTGAAATTCAGACAGCAATGTATTTAAATTATTACGAATCAAATCCAACCTGAGAAACTGAAAAACTCCATCCAGAAACCCTAGAAAAAACTGTTGTAAAACCCTAAGTAAGTAGATCTGAAAATAAATAAAGCCCAAACTAAATGAAACTCTTGAGAATTCGTCAAACTTGCCTTAAACACTGGAAATAATATGATCCGTAGATGGCTGAAGTATGGAGCAAATGATCTCTCTCCGGCGCTGAGCAAACCCTTGAAATTCTCTACAAACGCTGATTTGAATGAAGCTCCAAATTAGCAAACTAGGGATGAATCTTTCACCACCGAAGAGTGCTCTGCTAGCTAGGAGTGGATCCCTCACCACTGAAGCTAGGGTTCCTATGGAATCTTACTCCACAAGGAAAAAGTGTGCAACCAGTAATGGCTCCAATATCTGAAAATGTGTGTATATATGAATGTTTTTTTCTTCCCCAAGCACTTCCTTTTATAACTTTTCATTGCAACAAAGGGCCCAAAAGAACCCTAATCGACCTCCTTGGGGTAAAAACCACATAATAATAAAATAACTTAAGTTACTTTATCACCACTAAGCCAAAAGTACACTTAAGTTATCCCAACGCAAAATTAAAACATAAAGTACCATTGGGGAGCATCACACAATCTTATTTCACTTAAGTCACCTCAAAGTACGTGTCCAACATCAAAACATAACCTATAAGTGAAATGAAGGTGCAAACTATACCCAATAATCATCAACATCACTAGTCCCTTGGGCATGATCAAGGCTAAGATGGATGAAAAACCTCCTAGGCCATCTGCTCGGAATTGGGGACATTACAACCTACAATAGAGCTCTTCATAATTTTACAAGAAATAGTCCATTTCAGACATGTCTTGGGTTCCAGCAAGTTACACCACTTGACATTTCCTACTGTGCATCATCTGGCATTGAGCCACACTCACATGAAAAGGAAGTGGAGAAGGCACGGAATTTTTGCTATGCATCAAACACGTTCACTAACAGGTTCAATGGATACTCTTGCCTCGACAATATACATATAAAAAGCACCACAATACACATCAAGCACCTCATGACGTCAAGGTGGGTGTCAAAGTCTGGTTGTATCTTCAGGAATAACATGTCAACGGTCCACATAGGCTTTATGGTCCTGACACCATACTGCATTCAGCTGGAGAGAACGCATTCGACCTTGATCTATCACAATACTCGAGGTGGATCTCCTTAAGCCCTACTTTCTCCCTTTGCTTGAGCCAATAGCAACTTAACATCCTTCAGATTTGGCTCATTAAAACTTGCAGTCAGTTCCTAAAGATTAGATTGTTAAAATCACAACAATGCACACTCACCAAAACAAGTGACTAAGGCAGGACATGTGTTGATCAATCTAAAAGGTGCAACCTTCAGCAACATCATGTTCAAAGACACAATGGAAGCCATCACTCTGCATCGACAACAGCTCAACTTCCAAATGTGCGAGATGCTGACAGGTGCTTGGACATGGCATGAACTCTTAAAGTGATTCCTCACATGACGCAGAGTCTCCATGTGGCCGATGACTGTCGCATACAGATATTGATATTAGGATACACAACTGTCGGATTCTGGGTTGCCATGGGACAACATGGACTCTGCACGAAATTGAGAAATGCCTAAGACTCAAAGTGAGAGTGCAGACTAGCGCATCTGCACTCACCCTTTCACGAGGAGTGATGGCCTCCATCGTGTCTACAGTTATCTGCGGAAACTGAATATGTGGATCTCCTTAAGCCCTACTTTTCCCTTCGCTTGAACCAGCAACAACTCAACATCCTTCAAATTTGGATCAAGAATGCTTGCAGTCAGTGCCAAAAGATCAGACTGTTACAATCACAACTTCATGCACTCACCAAGGCGAGTGGCTAAGGCGTGATAATCAGTTGCCCAAGCTAAGTGGTACAACCTTCAGCAACTTCATGTTCGATTTCCGCATCTAACCAAAGACACGATGGAGGCCATCACTCCTCATTGGCAGTTCAACTTCCAAATATGTGGGATGCTGACAAGTGCATTGACATTGTGTGAACTCAGAAAGTGATGCCTGGCATGGCACAGAGTTTCCATGTGGTCAATGACTGTCAAGTACAAATATCGATGTTGAGTTGATCAAATGTTGCGTTGTGCGGATGCCGCATGACAATGTGGAATGTGTGGGGCAATGAGGAATGTCTTAAGACTCAAAGTGAGAGGGTGGACCAGCCCAAGTACAATCGCCCTTTCATGACGAGTGATGGCCTCCATCATGTCTTTGGTTAGCTGTGGAAACTTAACATTCCTCATTGTCCTGCACATTCCGTGTTGTCATGTGGAATCCCACGCAGCTCAGCATCTGCACAACCCAAAATTTGCTCAGGTCAGCATCAATATTTATACTTGATAGTCATTGGCCATGTGGAGACTCCACGCCATGCCAGGTATCACTTTTAGAGTTCACACCATCTCAGCAACCCATGCATTTAAAATTTGAACCATCGCACCTAATAGAAGGTTAACCATCATCTGTTGCAAAAATTGAACTGTTCTATGATTGTTTTCTTTTATAACTGCTTTCTTCTAAAGATATATTGTATCCATTCAACCTGACGAGAGACAATAAACGAATAGACATTTGATCACACATTCTAATCTAGGAAAATCAGTTAGGAAGTGTCTCCTCCTTTTTTGACACAAGAATCCTCATTCTCATCCTTGTTGCACATTTTACACATATGTACCATACCTATTCATTTCTCATTGAATAGAACATTATTCTGCCATCTCTTTGTATTCGAAAGTGCAATAGTTTACCATTGTTCTATTTACTATTGCATGTTCCATTCCTCGATAGTTTACTAGCTAAATTATTGGGTTGTCCTCCATGCCACCAACCTGGATCCCACGGTGCATATCACATAATTGCTCGCCAAGATCCTCTCTTCTTGCTTTATTGTATTTTCTGATTGTAATATGCATATGCCCGACTTCTTTTACTGTTCAGATTTTACATTTTCTTTGTAAGCTCTTTTGTTATTTCTCTCCAATGGGAGATGCTTTAGGCACTTGTTTAATTTCTACAAATACCATTTTTGCTTTTGAGCCCAGTCAGCCTACTTTGGTCATCTCTAACAAAGCTTTTCTTTCTTTCTCCATGCTGCAATCTTGCATGCTAGTGATTTTTCTCTCAAAATACTTTTATGGCGTTCCCTCTACTTTTTATGAAAGTATTTCGGTAGAAAGCAATAGTTTATGATCATGTTGAATATGCATGTCACTTGATGTTTTCATGTAAATCAAACACCACTATTTTCAAGGCAACATGCGTGCTTCATTTACCTTCAGGAAAACCTGATATAATTCATGATTTACACCAGCACCTATGTTCAAACTCTGAAACAGTCTGTTATTGATGGTCAAGTCTTTGGATCAAGCTCTTAAACAGCAACAAGCCTCTGCTGATTTTGTAAACCTTTCTATTTATTAATGCAATTTTCACTTTTGATGATCAACAAATAATTTACACAACCAGCTTCGCTGTTTGCGGTGATTGCCATGTTGGCCAAAATCATGAGTGTAAATAATAAATACTATCTAGAACAGAAGATACATGAACAATGACAGAGGCAAAATCTTACCAGGAAAGAAGACTAGCATCCCCTGAGCTTTAGAGACTTTATCGGCAGCAGGAGGTGGCGTCATAGCTAACTTCTCATCTCCATGGACAAAGTCATCTTCTGCATCCAGGCAATCCTCACCAGCAACCAAAAAATCTTCAGTTTTAATCAAATTTCCTGCAGACCCAATTAATGCCTGGTTTTGAGGACTCTGGCGAGCATATTGCTCAAGGAAAGGTTCAGCTTCTGACAGGTATGTGGAAGAAGGAATCTGTCTGTTTCCACGTTTTCTTCGTATGTAAACAGCCCTTTAAAAAGAGAAAAATCAGACACAAAATATAGCTTAAAACATCACTAGTCTGCAAGAGAGAAAAAACAGTACTTCCAAAGAAAATACAAGTAAATATAATATAATATCCTCCGGTGCTGAGAAAGTACCAAAGTGTGGAAATCTATATGAATGGTAAGCAAAAACAAAATCCCAAGCTTCAGATCCAGACTTACCATTCATCCAACATCTTACTCATTTCTTTTTGCTTTGCATGTGATGTGCCCCAGATCTTCATTTGCCTGTCAAAGAAAGCAATATAATTTCATATACAAGTTACTCAAAAAGATAGAGGCTACTCAAAAAGAGCGTGAATCACACAAGGCAGAAAAATAAAATTGGAAAAAAGATTCAAGAGCATGTGATTGATGAACATTATAAAACAACAGCATTACTTCCAACTATTTCTAAATCACAAATCACCATGTCCTTCACAGCGAAATCAATCAAATTTCAAAAGGTGACAGTGCAGGTTTTTCCTCGCCGCAGGTTGTGCAATTTAATTGGTACTTTTTCTCATCTATTGATAATATAAGGTGCCAAATAATATACACTACATCCAAAATGTTCATTTCTACAATCACAAAATATCTTCAATGAACCAACAAACAATTCCATTGAACAGTCCACACTAACCAAAAATAACCGTTGCCATGTGTATAACTATTACACAGCCAAAATCCCATGGACACTAAATTAAAAATTGGTTATCCTGTATATTTTTATATAAAGACCAGTGAGTTGGGAAAGGATCGCATTCAAAAGTTGCAAACTGGTCCATTATCATACCAAAATTGCTATTACAGGATAAGCATCTGGCAAAAAGAAATATATCTCTTTAATTTCCTTGATAAATGTTCTTATATTCTTATTCAACTTTTATAGCTTATAGAAATCAAGGACTCCATAAAATATTTGGAGAACTTGTCAATCACTTTGATAAAGAATTGAAGTTTAATTTATAGCTGAAAAGGCCAATGTTTATGGTAAGATGCATGGGCAATAATGTACCGCAGTGCAAATTTATTCCCAAAATAAACACAAAAAATTTATTGTAATGTCCCCCAGCATCTGGAAACATAAATACTCTGCAGGCAAAGCCATGGACCATGCTACGAATTATACACCCCAATAACCTTAACTCAAACCACAATCAACCAGTTGAAGCTGTCCTTGCCATCCCATCCTAATACCTGAGATTAAAAGAGCGTAGCACGATAGCACTGTTTATCATGTATAAATTATGAGATACAGATACACTCAGTCCAGATATGCATTCACAATCAACTGCATTAGATCATATTTGCTTAAAGTTGAATCAGGAAGAATGGTGCATTCTCTTGTTTTGGCCAAATTCAATATTTGATCCAAGTCTACTGCAGTTAAAACCACAACAGTCGACGGGGCTACGAATATCCACTTAACAGGCACAACATCAGTCAAAACACATGAAAAAAATGTTTTCATGCAATCTTAAAGTCAACTTATTATATACTTCATGAACATGGCAACTCACTCAGATGGAAACAAGACCACTTTTGTATAAATAAGAAAGAGAAAGGGTGGGGGACTAATTGCATTGTGCTTTCTGTTCTATGGTTACAGTCTCCTTTTGTCTCCAAACAGGTTGTGTCTCAGGGATGGAACCAAGGCCTGGGGACAGTGGGGACCTGGGCCTGGAACCAAGAGAATGGCCCAGGGGTGTTATGTACACATCCCCGCATGCCTAAAACAGCAGAAATGGCAGAAAGCCTCTAAACACAGGGATACATCCACATGTTTACCTGGTTTTAAGCATTGATATATACAAGAAAACTTGTGAATTTATCTGAACGTGCCATCAAGAAAAAAGCTAAAAAACACAAACTTTATGAGCCAACTTGAATTGTCTACAAATAAATCAGGCGTAACTCACCACTATTGCAAACTACCTGCTTCAACTCACGCAATTGTTCAACACAATGAATCTATGCCAAAGCTTACAGAAACTCAGCTAGAAGAACATAAACTTCGATATATATATATGAAAACAAAAATGAAAAAATCGTTAGAAAGATACTACAGTTACACGGTTTCAAAGAATTTATTCAAAACCTCTTGATATCCTGTCCATATGTTTAGAAGCTACGGTAATCAAGTCCCATCTCAAAAATAAATCATTTGGTGTTTGCAATGGCTAGTATAAATGGCAGCTGCTACTCATTATTTGCATGACGCCAATTTTGAACATTGTACATACAAGATCTTTACAAGGCTGGAGATTTGCAGCAATTGCATTGCATAATAATTTTGCCTGGAGAGAATCAAACCACCATTGCCAGTCAGATGAGGCATAAACAAGTAAGTTTTGCATTGGACTAATGAGGAATGCACGTTGCAAAGACCAAGAAAACAATCCAATGGCACAAATATAGTTAAAAACTATATAAAAATGTGAACGGGGAAGAAGATCGCAGTGTAACTTGAACAAAATATTTATACATTCCGACAAGCACCACCACAAAAGACTTTAAATTCTAACATCCTTGATATGGAAGCATAGGTTATTGCTTAGACTATAGTTTGATATTATATGTATGTGTAACTTTAATAAGTGGAAAGGTAAGGTTACGGATAAGATAGCTCACCCTATTTCTAGGGATGTAGTTTGACTTTGACTTATTAGTTAGGGATGTCTATCTCTTCTTTTCTTTTATGTAGCTTCATCCTATTGTTTGGGAATGGGTTACTAGTTGCTAGACATATACTTAGGGATCAGGATTGGTTTGTTGCCCTTGATTGTAGGACATTGGACATGCTATAAAAAGGCTTGTAATTCTTCTTTCCAAATTAATAAAGTTTGGATTGTGATGTTGTAGAGGAGAATTTGTGGCACCATTTCTATGCAGACCTTCTTTGCTGCTTCCTTTGCTGAGTGGTTCCCCTACATGCCACATTATTAGCATCAGAGCCCCCTCTGATCCAGCTGGTAGTAATAATTTTAAGGCTTGATGTTGAAGCTCTAAAAGAAGGTTGATTTTTGCATCTTTTAATGGAAGCATGCTGGGAAAAAAAGGGACAAAACCAATGCATTCAGAGCGTTCAAATTAGTAGGGATGTGTGTTTGATTTGCCCAAAAAGGATACACAAGGCCCAAGATATAGCCTTCCAAAGTTTCCATGCATCACTAGCATTTGTGAGGTACATATTTTATAAAATTCAGAATTTTTCAATTCAAAAATTGAAAAACTTTTAGATTTCAAAAAAGAAAAAAGAAAAACTAAAGAAAGGAAAATGAAACGCAGAATAGAGAAAAAGAAATAAACAGATTGAATATATATATATATATATATATATATATATATATATTGGCAACCCACGTCTATCTACTTTCTATCACCATGTCTCATCCACCATGTGTTCAGTACCACAAGCTCGTAATTTGTGTACACAGTCAACAAACATTCCACAATCCGATAAAGGTCTCTTCCCATGTGCATCTTGTCCAATGGGCAATGGGTAACATCCAAAATGTTGTGTAAACGTGCGGCAGATATTAGTAATGCTAATTATTTATTGTTCTAACTTTGTTTTATCAAAGTAGTAAACCAATTTCAAAAACTTTATAATCAAAAAAATCAATTTAAAAATTTCGTATAAATATTTTATAGTTATTATAATTTCTTATTCTAATAACAATTATTATAAAGAAGAGAATTTTTATTATAATGTTCATAGTTATAATGATTACAAAGAGGGGCTTCTACCTTGCCAATCCGAAGCCCTACAGGATAGACCTGTTACCATATTTTTCATGCAAAGGATTGGCTATTTTTGGAAGATTGGCTATTTTTAGCGTGGCTAAAAATAGAAGTTTGCTAAAAAAGGGCAATTGAAGTGGAAGTGTGGCTGAAAATAGCGCTTGGCTATTTTGCCAAGAAGATTTGCTAAGGATGGAGTGTGCTAAAACTAAGAAGAGCTAAAAATAGAAGTCCATGTTCTATTTTTTAGGAATGCATGAGAATTGTGGATGGAAAATCATTATAAAAAAGAGGACTGTTGTTTTAAAATTGGCGCCAAAAGATGCAGAGAAAGAAATAAAATAAAAATAGAAGATTCTGCTGTTGTTCCAGTTCTACATTGCCATGTGCCAAGAGAGGAAGAAATAATTAAAATAAGGCAAACTTGGCGTCCAAAATAGCATGTGGACCAAAATAGACAATAAATATAAATAAAAGAACTTGTTTATAGTCTGCATCCATGCAAGGAAGAAGAAGATATGACAAAAATTAAGGAAAAAAGCATGCATGCAGTCCAAAGGTTTGTGCAACATTTTAAAACATGTAGAACAAAATAAAAGGAAAACAGCAGGTAAACAGTTACAAGGCAACAGCATGCAGGGTTTGAAGGAAACAATAAATTAATTAATTAAATAATATACAGCAGTCTACAGTCCCATGCGCAGCAATAGGAGAAGAAGAATTTAAAAGATAGACAAAATTACATGCAGACGGCTGGTTTTAGGACACAACAGTCCATATATACAGATATTTGTAAAAAAGAACAGATATACTTGAGCGCTGATTTGCTCTGGCATCTTAGCCTTTGTACTTGCACCTCTGAATAAAATAAAGCTTCATTTTTGCCCTCTCATATCGTTGTTTTCTGATTGTTCATTGTGTTTGATAGGATATTGTGTTGCTTTAGTGTGGAATTTAATCCCTCTACTATTGTCATTTTCCTAAACCCTTGAATTAATTTTGCAAAATAGCTTAGAGTTGTGCAGGTGTGTGAATCTTTAATTTCTCTGTGTGTAGAGTTACATGCAAGTATCAAACTTATTGGTGTATCACCCTCCTATTTCCCATTTCTTCCGCATTTCTTCCCTTTTCCTTGTCAAAGTTTTCATTTGTTTAGGTGATTCACAAGGGAACCAACCCTCTCTGGAGGTTCACCTCAAACATAGGTTACCCACAACCTTGAGGTGTTCCAATTTTGTCAACAGGAGAGAGAGTACACACACCATTCTCTATCAAGGTGCAACTTGTGGGTGACAACAGTTTCTGGCACGCCTAGTGGGACAGTACAAAAATTATCTAAAGAAGTTGATGTTATTCTTAGCAAATATCAGTGTTTCAAACACAAATATTCAGCATCTGGCGACTCCATTGGCCCAAAGATCCATTTTTCTCAATCAACAGACCATTTCCTCCATCCTTCCATCTTTTTATGAGGTTGTGTTATCATGACTTCAATTCCTCATTGGAATTCCAAGTTTCAAGAGAATTACTACAACCCTCCACCTTTTTTTTCCCAAAATTCTCCTCCAAATCAGTATTATAAGCCCTATCATAATGAATATGCCCATGATCCAAACAATTTGTATGGTTATCCTAATAATCATGGTGTTTTCAAGAACGGGAATATTTAGATTATGGAAACAATTCCATGCCTAATGATGATTTTCAAATGCAGGTACAACACTTGGAGATAAAAATGGTACAAATGAGGGCAACAAATTCCATCAAGGCAGCCAAGCTTGGATTCAGGGTACCCTACCCATGGGCCGGTCCTATGCCAAATTGGTATATAGCCCTCAAGAGAAGATAGATTTTGTGTCTGAATTGATACCAAAAATATCAGACTGGAATGAAGAGATGGAAACTTACCAATATAGCGTTGAGAAACCCTGTCAATGGGGTAATTCTTCACTATCATTATGCAGCCGACACTTCCTACTTTACCAACCACTTCAACCGGAGCCCAAGTCCCAAATTCCTAGCTTTCTTAAAGCTTCTCCACAAGATCTTACACCTCTCCAATCATCTCAACCATTGCAAAATCAATTAGTAACCCAACCCACCCCTCCCCTCCCCTCATATTCCCAAGTCCATTCTAGAATGAACCTAATCAGCAAAAGAGTTTGGAAAAGCAGCCAAATAAAGAGCCAAGTGAAGAAGTTCTCAGGAAAAATCTAACAAAATGGAGCTTATAGTTTGAGGACAAACAAATTCCACAGTTGGTTAAGCCTACAATAGAGGAGTGCACGAAAGTGGTTGAAATTACAGAGCAGCAGATGGAATATGACCAACAAGCAAAGGTTAGACAAAGTTTTCTCAAATCTCTTGAGATACAACATAAAGATAATATAGTTTTGAAGGAGCATATGAGCATGTTTCTAAGGATCAGATCAGCAATCTTGAGCCTATATCACCTTCAGATCAGCATGCAAACAGTCATACAGAGGAGGAAATCAATGAAGAAATTCAAATTCAAAAGGAGTTTTCCTCAAGCATGAACAATAAAGAGGATAAGGTTTTATCAAACTTAGAAGATTCTGATGATGAGGAAGAGCCAATTGAAATTGTAAGTATTCCATATCCATCATCTATCTTCATTCTCTTGTTATAAAAAGTTTGAAAAAATTATTATATTTTGATTTTGATTACTATTGACTATAGACATGGATGTTATTGTATCATTTTGGTTTAGCATGATGTTAGATGATAGAGATATTCTGATTATTGATGGATTGTGATTCATAGTATGATTTGTGTGGATTCTTAGATACATAGAGAGACATTTTATATTGATGATGATGATGATGTGTTGTTAGCATATATATATTACTGACATTTGGAATTCTCGTCATGTTGAGTAGGATTTAGCATTTGAACTAATCTTGTGATCTTGTTGATATTGATAAAAAGATAGAATTGAGATGTTGTTGAAATTTTAGACAAATGATAACATTGTTTAGTTGAGATGATGATTTAGCTATATGAGGATGGTTATTGATTTATGTGTGTATATTTTATCTTTGATGTTTTGATGCGGCCATGAGGCCGAAGGAGGTATTGTGTGATTTTTTAGGTAATTATATCACAACAATCAAAAGGGGGATTGGAGACCAACCACAACGGAATACTAGATGGATACAATGAAGGTCACCATGACAACTTGTGTAATGTTGTTGTTTTGTTTTAATTTTGTTAGGGGGTCCCCATGGGGGGATGACCTCCAATTGTGACCATGGGCAATGTGTGTAATTCTTTCCCTTTTATTTTATTTATTGTAGAGTATGTGATTTATGTGGTGATGTAATTTATTTAATCATTGTTGATTAATGTGCATTTACTAAGTAATTTAATCATGTTATTAAGTTATTTGGTGATGTGACAACGGGGTCATTTATTGGAGTAGTTGGTCTTTTGGACTTTGTGATTTTGATTGAGTGTAAGTGACTTTGAGTGTTGTACACTCTACCTTACCTTGGAATTTGGATTTGGGCTTAAGGGCCATTTTTGTAGGCTTGTGGGATAAACTAAGCTTGTCCCACACCTCTTAATTTCTTATAACAAACCTACCTATGGATTGGGGGGTCAAAAATAGACCCCATTATGTGTTTTGTAAGATAAAAAGTGACATTAAATGTACTTTTCTTACATGGGTTTTTTTTTGTCCTTAGAGGGTGTGGTTTTGGATTGTGTGTGAAAGAGGCTTGTCATTCCTCTCAACCACCAATTTATTGTGCATTTGGATTGAGGTTTGACTTGTGATGTGGAGTTGAGTATAAGTGATATGGCATCCTACATGGAGCCACCTCACCCTCCTCTCTCATTTTTCTATATATGCAAGTTTAGTTGTTTGTTTAGGGGTTACTTCATTTCATTTGTGCTCTTGTATTTTTTGGAGTGCTTGTTGAAGTTTTGGAGCTTGTTGGAGTTGGATTGAGCTTGAAGGAGCTTGGAGGGTAATTCATTGATCAAGTTCTTACCATGGAAAGGTAGGAGCTACACCCTTTTTTAATTGTTTTTTTTTATATGTGTATATTTGTATGTTATGTGAATGTTTTGTATGCTTGTTGGGTTCTTGGGTAGAATGCCTAAGTATGGTGTAGGAGAAGGCTATGGGGATTTTATATGTAGGGAGGCATAAGAGTTTATTTCATGTTTTGGGAGGGAGTTGGGTTGGGTGCCCCACCTTGGATAAGAAAATGCTTGCATTTCTTACTTGGTTCTTTTGAGGGATACATAAGAGATTGTATGGAGGCATAAGAGAATGTGGGAGGCATAAGAGGATCTTGAATGAGGCATAAGAGTTGCATAGGGGTTTTGAGATGTATATTGGAGGGTTTTAAGGTGGGAACCTAATCCCATTGGGAGGCATAAGTGATCTCCCCATAGATCCTTGCTCCATTGGCTTTGCATTTTCAAGCCTTGTGTATTTTTAAAGTTTCATTCTTGTGATTGTTTTCTTGTGTTGAATGTGTGTTAAATGGTTGTGAATTTTGTATTGTGATGTGGAAGCATTTTGTAGTTTCCATGAGTTGGATCCATCCTTTATTGCATTTTGGTTGGGGCTCGGGGGCCAATGAGGAGGATAGCTTCTTCTCCTCATTGGATTATTGGTTGGGTGGAGAGTGTTGCCTCTCCCCCATTTTTGTTGTTGTGATTAAAGTGAAGAAATGGTGGAGCTCTTGTTGAAGAATTGGGACTTGGAGCATTTTTGAAGTCAAAAGAAATCCTTCTTTGTGAGAAAACCTTTCTTGTAATTCCCACTTAAGGTGGAAGACTAGTAGTATTGTATTTGAAAGAAAAGTTGCATTGTATATTTTGTTTATTAAGTTGTAATGTATTGTGGAAAAGAAATCTCTTTGCATTGTAAGGAAATGAGCTATGCTCAAAGAAAAAGAAAGTTCATTATTATTTGTTGAAGTTGTATTTATTGTAAGAATGAAGGAAAACTTAGAAGTTGTAAATCATTGAAATGTGTATTCTTAGTAAATCTTAAATGTATAATAGTTGTTTGTGTTTTCCTTGAGTAAATGGTTGTAGTTGAAATGGAAAGATGCAATAAATTATAATGAGTTATTTTGTTGGAAAAATTGCATTTTGTTGTGGAAAGGAAAACAATAATACTAGGAATAGATTAAGCTTCATTCCTACTTTTGAACTTGAAAGAAATTTTGTTGGAAGAAAATAAAAATGATCTTGTAGTTGTTTTCTTGTTACTATTGAAATAGAAAATCTTTAAATTTAGTAATTTTAGGCATGGAATGAATAAATGGTTAAACCCTTCAACTAGAGACTTTAGGAACATAAATTCAAGCTAAGGATAAACTGTAAAACACTCCAATAAATTTTGTTATTGGGAGAATTGCGGGATTGATGGTTCTATTTTCAAAGAACAGGACTGCCACCCTGTGCAAAGTGATGGTCTTTAAACTGCCAGTCAAATCAAGGTGGCAGTTTGTGAATCGTCACCTAGGTAGGGTGTTGGTCCTTGGACCACTGGCCTGCTTTGGGTGGTGGTTTCATCACTTTGATAGAAAAATAAAATTTGCGACTGGAAATTTTAAACTTGTTTAATTAAAAATTTAAGCCTATAATTTGAAGTGGAAATCACCAACAAGTCATAAGGGCATTAATTCATTCTTCTAAACTTGTAAATCTTGAAATGGCCATTTAAATGTATTCAATCTCTTGGATTAAATGGAAGTAGGGTTTTTACCCAAATAGAAGAAACTCAAAAATGGAAATAACTAATAAACTCTAGATTTGGAGTGGAAACCTCTACAATCTTCAAATGAAAGACATTACACCAATAAATCCATAAAGTAAACTAAACTAGCTTGAGTTTGTGAATTCCTTCATGGTTCTTCCTTCCTTGCTCCCATGGCTTCCATTTCTCCAACCTGCAAATTAAACAAAAGAAAAGAGACCAAATGAGGAGGCTAGGGAAAAGAAAAAGGTTTAATAAAATTTCATAAGGATAGTTAGGGTTAGTATGGAACCCTAAGATCTAGTGGCCACAATTGATTTGATCCAAGGGTTAGGAATCAACCCTACAATTGTTAGGTAAGAATAAATATTATGGGTTTTTAGATAATTTAAAGGTATGTGTAAATGGGTGAATGGGGCCATTTAATACCCTTGTATGTTAAGTTAATTATTTAGTTCCTAGTATGTTTTAGTAATTATTTAAATGGACATTAAAGAAAATAATTTAAGAGAACTAAGTAACTAAGGGATAAGGGTTTATTAAATATGGGTTTGAATGTTAATTCCTAGAAGGGAAACTATTTAACCAAGTAAAATAATTTATGGACACTTATCTAGTGATGTAATTAAATTGACCTTAGAAATGGATTAAGAATAGTAATTAATAATCTAGACCTGATCTATCCTTTGTAATGTAGCAATTGCTGGTAGGAATTAATTAAACGTATATTAGGGTTTGACACCTTTGTAACTTAAAACAAAAAAAAATTGCCACAACTTTCTAGATAATTATTTAAGATTTAATGTGGTTTTAGAACTTTGGCTTTTGAAAAACGGATACAGACTACTTCCAATTGTTTTGCCATTGGTAATCCTAGCCTTGTGTTTGCATCTCTGAATAATAAAGCTCCATTTTGACCTCTCCTATTGCTGTTTTTTCTGAGTTTTCATCGTGTTTAGATAGAAATATTGTATTGCTCTGGTGTGGAAATTACTTCTCTCTATTGTTGTCCTTTAACTCCTAAACCTTTGAATTAATTTTGCAAGATCAGCTTAGAGTTGTGCAGGTGTGTGGATCTTTGTATTTTCTGCATCCTTGTATTTTCTGCATCCAGTCATACATATGCATGTGTTAAAGCATTGGTATATCACCCTTATTTTTTCATTTCCCGCATTCCTTCTCCCTTTTCCTTGTCAAAGTTTGTTAGTTTTGGGGTGATTCACAAGGGAACCAGCCCTCTCTAGAGGTTCACCTCAAACATAAGTTACCCATAGCCTTGAGGTGTTCCAATTTTGTCAACAGGAGAGAGAGTACACACACCATTCTCTATCAGGGTGCAACTTCTAGGTGACACATCAATAACACTTACATTATCACTTGGGCCCATAACAACAACACAATACCTGAACCAAAACACAACATGCGTCACTTCGCATGTATCTCCAAAACAAGGAGATGATGATGCCAACTAAACATTAGAAAGGTAAAAGTTATAATACTGCCAAGCCATAAAATGTTTTGTCAAGGGGAAATGGTGCCAATACTTCCACTTATCCCTCCACTAAGGAAGGGAGACTAGCCTTTGGTTCCTCCAAAGAAGTCATGCAACCACGCATGAAAACACACTTATCCCTCCACTAAGACTAGTCTCACCAACCTTTGTTTCCTCCCAAAATAAATAAGAAACCCCATACACCATAATAACACTTATCCCTCCACCTTTGGCAATGCAAGTCCCCAACATACACACATACATAGCATACTCATGCATACAATAAAAAAATCATCAATCAAATGCACACACATTCCAATGAGAAACCAATTAAGTCCACAATAGATTAGAATTAAGAGAGTGTGAAAATAACATTTCATCATATATGTATCACCATATCAAGCCTTCATATGAGGCTTGAAAGAGAGAGGATTAGAAACATTCACAAACATTAGTACGCACTACCAAGCCTATAATGGCTTGTAAGGGGAACTAGGGACATTCCAAACCACTTATCGCTCCACTAAGGTATGGGGCGTAAGTTCTTGGTTCCTCCAATAAAATAAAATGCATGCCACTTATCCCTCCACCTGGTTTATTCAAAACCCACTTATCGCTCCACTAGAACAAATCCCACATACCTTTGGTTCCTCCTTAAGTTCACACAAGGTTTACTTCAGTTTTACCATTACTTATCCCTCCATAATGACCCTACCTTCCCCCATACACACAAAACACTTGTTAGTCCCACAATGAGTACTAAACAAGTACACGACATATAAGAAAAACCACATACTACTCAAATGAGAAATAAAACATGTACATCCCATCAAATGATGGCAAGATAAAACAAGAACTTACAAGAACAAGGAAGGAGAGTGAGGTCTTTGACCATCACTATGCATATCTCATGGTTTGCACTATATTCAATTAAATCCTTTGTATTAAACATGGGTTAAGGGAAATAGTATTCATTCAAATGCACAATCAAGGAATAAGATAACAATAACTAACACCACATTTTCTCAAATGAGCATAACACCATACAAAAAGAGACCACAAGAGGAAATTAAGAAGAGAGGGATTTTCCCACAAGGTACATAGATAAATTAATTCACATTTCCCTTTAGATAAATTTAATCATTTAACATCATTGTTTAAACCACGGTTATGAGTATGAAATAGCTGCTCATTCCTTAATATTGCAAGTTTCCCATTTATTAACATACTTGATCACCAATGGTGCATTCCATTATTATCATATATTTTAAGATTATGTTAGGCATTTTAGCCATTGGCATCATTCAATATGTATACAATTTTTATAACAATCATTCTCAACATTCAACTCATTTACTCTTGTTCTTATTACCCTTACGTTATTACTTGATCTCATATTGGCATCGTTTTAGAGCAATTATGGTTCATATCAAACTTGCTTTTTTTAGCTTAGGGATTTAAGAATCCAAGAGGTGTTATCTCACACAAAACAATCATTTTATTGTTCATAGGCATCTCAAGTATTGAACACATTTTACAAGTGAGACATTCAATATAATATTATGAAATTCAAATGCCTTTTACAACATTATTTCAGCCATTGGACAAGCCTACAACAAGGTCTTTTACCAATAATCCTCATAGGAGTTACAAGACTTATTGATATCATTGACACTCAAAGGGGTCTACACTCTACCACGAGGCAAAACTTATGGTAAACAAATATCCTTATGCCTCATAAACCTTCGTACAATCCAAGGTACTTTTGATACTTCTTGCCAAGGTAACACTTTTATTTGAGAGGAGTAAAAGAGTTCAAAAGCAAGAGTTTATTGTGTAATTAAACAATGACACTTAGACTTCCACTCACATAATTAGATCTCTCAACAAGATCATTCATTGGTGAAAATCACCCCATACTATCCTCACAAGAACTGGTTACCCACTAGGGTGCCAAGGACAATCACACTCCTAAGGAAACAACTTATCATGAAATGATTGGACCTATGACACCTAGAAATGATGATCGTACTCACACCAAATGTGATAGGGTACACATTGTGTAGCCATTTCCTCACACAAAGGTACTTAATTAAGGTAATGGTCTTGCAAGGACTTGTCCTTAGTACAAAACAAGAAAACAACTTATAATAGGTTTAATTCTTTCTTATCATGATAAGGTTTTACGGACTTGACATGACTCGAATAAGAGTGAAGGTATAACAAAGGGGTTAAATACTCATTTCATTTAGATAGCTAAGGAAGGATAAGTTTCAACCAAACATTATGAGTGTTAAGAAGGAAATACAACAATTAACATGGTAAATGATTGTTTTAATACCTCTAAATCACCAGTACAACATTCAAATACAACTACATATCCATTTCAATGCACACTGATATAACCAAATATTATTTTATTTTCATTCTTCTCCTTTTAAAGGGTAAATAAATACAATTATTCAAAAATACAATACATCTCATCATTTTGGAAATAATAACCATATTACAAGATAAGTAAAATTTTAGAGTCCAAATCTCCTCATTATTTCTATTTGTTGCGCTACCTGCAACCTGTCAAAATTTTGTAAGCATGGTCAACAAAAAATGTTGGCATGGAATTCTCCTATGATCTAGCACAATTCACGATTACTAATTTTCCATTTACAATGAAATAAAACACTTTGCACATACAAGAGAGGTAAGAAATGCATTTTAATTTCATTTCATTTTCAAAACTAGAGAGGTAGAGAGAGGAGAGAGAAATAACATCATTTTTCCCACAATCAATTTTCTCAAAACAAGCAACCAAATGGAGATCCATACAATCATATGTTAGTGTCTACAATTTTTCCGCCAGTTATTTGACTTGATAAGGGTCCATGAAAGTGTTTTCTCATTTTGCTACCAGTTTGCGAAAAATGTCCAAATTAGCCCAAGTGGATATAAAACTACATTTGAAAGCTGATTTTTGATGGTCAAACACACCATGTGACAAATCATATACACTCTCCTATATGGAGGGAACCCATTAGAGTTGACGGAACTCAAATTTGGTAAACAAGGTTTGAATGACACTACCTTTCTGGAGCAACCAATCGTAAATGCGCTAGTTTGACCTTGTTGTCCAACAACCAGGCCTACAAAACCCCCTTGTAAAACTAGCTTGAAAAGTGATTTTCTCATAACTAATTATTAGTAGTGATTTTCATGGATAAATACTAGAGGTATGTGGAGGTCGAATTCCATTTCTCCACCCCGGGCCAAATCTGCAAGCCCAAACCGAAATGAACTTTTAACTTTCAGCAGTGATCTAAAGCTGCAAAAAGGTCAACAGGGCTCCTAGAGGGGTGATAAAAAATGCATGAATGAACATGCGAGGTCATTCTAAGGTTCGATATAACACTCCACATGACAGGGAACACAGTCAAAACTTGACTTTCCCATTTCGGGGTTTGGAGAGGTGTTTTAGACGTCGTTGAAAATCGTGTTTATTAACTTTTGCAAGGTAAACAAAAAGGTAGTTTTAAACTAGAAATCAAGTTCATCTCGTCATTCGAGTGGTTTCCGTGATCCAGTATGGTTATCCAAGCTATCCGAACATCCAAGGAGGTGGTTTGGAGTTGGGTTTGATACTAAAAACATTTCTTCAGATTGCATAGAAAGAAGGAAATTTTCGTTGTTTTGTGCTACGAATTTTGTTTTAATTACCCAAAATAATTTTATTCATTTTATTTTATTTTCAATATCATTGCAAAAGGGAAAGCTAGCAATACAAAAATTATGCAAGACAGAGATGAGACCACCAAACCCCAGTTCATCACCCAATTTGTTGCAAGTAAAATTTTGTGAGAGATGCAATAGATTTTGTCTTGGCATAAACTTGAGGATGCTAACAAAGGTTGTGGGGCTTGGTTTTTAAATCTATCAATGACATTGAGTTAAATGCCTCCACATTTTGCATACAGATCTGGCAAAACCCTCTTTCTTCCTAAAATCCCAGCTGCTTGCCAATTTTTCTTCCTTTAATTAACAATAAATTCCTCCCAAAAGAATCTACTATTACCAGCTGCTCTAAAGAAAAAAAATAGGAATGAAGCTTTCATGGTCTGGTGCACCTTAGGGCCTCATTTTTTTTGTATTTTATCACACAGTCCATGCACCCACATCTCTCATATCTACCTACCAGGGCCGTTGAGACCACACAAACTGCCAAAAGAAACATTTTTTTAATTCTTTGATGGATATACATACCCTATCCTAAATTTCCCATTGTGGCGCAGGTTGGGAGACACTGGTAGAGATTGTGGAAATCTGGCTTTAAACTTGCCAAAAGCATTTGCTTAGATGCTTATGAGGCCTTTTCAACAAGCTCATTTTGTGCATAATTTGCAATCCTTGCAGGCCATGCGACTACATACCCCTGAGGCATTTTACAAACAGCTCGCATGCCAAGAGCATGATTCCACCTCGCATACATATCTACCAGCGCATTTGCAACTCCAACATCTGACAAAAAAAAACTCTTTATGCAATGATGGATGCCCATACCCTGTTTCGAAGTTCCCTATTTGACACGGCTTGGGAGGACGCTGTCAAAGGTTGTGGAGTCAAGCTTTACACCTGTCAATTGCATTGTGTGAAGGCTTCAAACACCTTTTGTCAAACAGTTCAGCGCCCTTTTGTTTTGCATACCATTTAATGCTAATGGAAATCCACGCCAAACTCAGTCTCACACCAATAAAATTAATGGTCCTTCATTCCTTACATGCCAGGGAAGAAAGAGATCCCTCTACCCACCAACCACCTCACAAAGGCATTAAAACCCATTTTCTTTTAGTTATTTGCTTATTTTATTCTTATTATATATATATATATATATATATATATATATATATATATATATATGATGATAATAAACATAAGAATATTAATATAACACAATTCATGTCTTGGAAATGTTCCTACAGATCAACAAAGGAACTTTTATTGAATTAAACTCTCAGGCGTGAATTATTATTAATATTTATTAATCCAATGATGGCCTCATGACATGGTGCAACACCAAAAGACTAACATGAGGCTCGAGCCACCAAAAAAAAACTCCGTGCAACCCAAGCAAATTGCACCCACAAGTCGAATATGAGAAGAAACCCTCTCCAAACAGTGTAGGGCACTACAAGTAACATCGTCGAGCGTAATAAAGTTCTCTTTGCCAAGCTGAAATTGTCAAGTGTTGCCAAGCTCCTGATCACAAACTGACAGGTCAATCAGAATCACAAAAACCACTTGGGATCAGTTGACAACAGCCTTGAGGAAGGCTTTCTACTTTTTATGAGGACAAGGTCATTAAGTGGCTCAGATTACGGAAAGGTTCCTATATGACCATACATAACTACATTTATCAGTTCAATCGCCTGTGCATCATGCTCAGAATATGCAAAGATTCTGACACCCCAAATACTCGAATTCAAAAGTGGGCTTTTGGCTCATGTATTCAGAAAGCTCAAATCCACTCCGATGGAGAGTTTGAATGTAGCATTCAACCAGGCAAACTTACCATGGAGAAGCATGTTGCCCAAGACAGATCTACACAATCTCCTTCCTCAAATTCATCTGAGACCAGACCAACCAATTCATTATCACCACACCAACGTCCGAATCCTTCTTCCAAGTATAGCAAATCTTTTTCTCTCCTACGAATTCTTCTTCTTCTTCCCCTCTTCCTTCTAGCTTTTCTCATTCTCATTCAGAACATAAAAACATGACAAGTATTGTCCATTTTTAAGTGAAGGGGGCATGACAGATCTAAATTTTTTCAGTCCAAGCAGAAGACTCTAATTATAAAATCTGATAATCAGGAAACGCATTTCATTCCCTTTGATGGGAAAGGACACAACACATGATGAATTGTCGACTGAATAAAATCACCTCAATGCAACACTATATTGCATAAGGGAGTCCTGACAGCTGGTCACAAGAGCTCGCCTCACACATCACTTTTCGATTGATTGTATTATCGACAGTGGCTCGCAGAAGAACTTGATTGTGAAGAGCTTTGTCAACAAACTGCACTTACCAATGGACTTGCATCCTCATCCATATTCACTTGGGTGGAAGGATAGTGGTTCAGCCTAATAAATCACACATGGACAATGTCATTTGCGCTTGGTCCAAAATTTGTGGATAAGGTCACTTGTAATGTGAGCTCTGTGGATTGTTGTGGTTTATTGCTTGGGAAACCCTATCAATATGATAAAAAAACACACTATGATGCATTCAGTATAGACACACTAAGAAAAGATGATAAAAATGTACTTAATCAGATGTAGTATACAAACAAAGAATGCACATCTTAATCTTGTACTCAATTGCAGACAAGCAAGAAAAGCAGTACAATCAAAATCTGAATTCGCAAATCCACAACCTAATATACCAATAAGAAAGAAAACCCATAAACTGAGAAGCTGAACTGGAAAAACCACAACCTAATGTACAAGCAACAAAAGGTGTGAGTTTCTTCCAAACATGATAGTATTGATCAAGTGATGCAATCACCAGCAGCTTTAAGGAGCCCAAAAAACTTCCTGTAGACAAGCCAATCAATCATATGATTGACAGTATTCTTAATGTGCCTCTTGCACTTGGCACAGTATTACAGCAGCAGGCCCATCCAGTAGCAAATCATTCAGAATATTTCTCTGCTGTAAATTATTACGAGTCATATGCTTTAGTACAGTCCAACTATTTGCAACAATATCTTCTAGGGAAGGCAACAGTTGTTCACAAGGATCTTTTGTCTTTGCACTTTATTCAATTCCAGAGCAACAGTGAAGAAGCTAGGCATATGAAGTGGGCATTATAAATACAACAATTTTGCTTGGTGATTCGGTATCAACAGGGGATAACCAACACAGTAGCAGATTGTTTCAGTCGCCCTCCTCCAGCTTCCACATTGGTTGTAGACACAACTCCGCATCTGGGATTTCGGACATGGTCTTCTCTGTATGTCACTGATCTGAGCTTTGGGAAGATTTTCATAAGTCTTCATCATCTAGCCACTTCCACTTTGGTTCCCTTTTAGGAATTTTTCATTCATGGAGGGGGTTGTGGTTTAGGTTTTCTCAATTTTGTGTGCCTCATGATCAACGTCACTTTCTTCTAATGTTGGCACACTCTACATTTTCCAGTGGTCACTTTGAGAAGCATGAAACATTCCATCGGTTGCAGCGGTTCTTATACTGGCCTCGTATACAACGAGATGATTTTCTCTTTTTGAGTCTGTGAAATCTATTGCCACTCCAAACCTGCCGACCAAGAACTTGGCTTGAGTGTTCCTCTACGTATTTATGCTAAGTGGTATTTGAGCCTAACCCACCTAGATCATGCTTACAGCCGAGCAGTCCAATTTTCGATAGCATATTCTCCATTTGAAGTCTGTCTTGGTTTTTAGCCTTTGGCTCTCTGTGAGTTAACTCTATAATTTCCTATTTCTAGAGCAAAACACATTGAGAGAGAGCAAGATAAGGTTAACTCCTTCATCTGGCACTTGCAACCTTTCTAGTCCAAAGTTTTTCAGATGCTTCAGAAGACTCAAGAGAAGCAGAAACAATAATTGGATTGTTGTCATCCCAGATTCCACAGACATTGTTCCAAATTCTCAGCTTCTGCCGGATGTTGATCAAGTTTTTGATGAAAAATACAAGCCAGAGCCATTAGGGGTCAACTACTTCATACCTTGTTGGCAAACAAGGTCAGCTTCCACATTAGGCCAGATGGTTTTCACAGCGCCAGATGTCTGAAGTGTTTCCTTCTTCATTGAAAGCATTGGAGGCCCAATGCTTCTATGGGTGGGAAGAATAATGAGGAAGCATAGGTTTTAGTTTAGACTATAGTTCGATAGTTCATGTCTGTGTAATTGTAATAAGTGGAAAGGTTATTTCCTATGTTGGTTTAAGAAAAGATAGGCCACCCTATTTCTAAATATGTACTTTAAAGTTTGACCTATTAGTTAGGGATGTTTATCTCTTATTTTCTACTACATAGCTTCATCCTATTGTTTGGGAATGAGATACTAGTTGCTAGGCATATGCTTCTTAGTGATATGGATTGATTTGCGCCCCTTGATTGCAGGATAGTGGGAGTCCTACAAAAAGGCTTGTAATTCTTCTTTTTCAAATTAGTGAAGTTTGGAAAGTGATGCATTGGAGGAGAATATGTGACACCATTTCTGCGTAGACCCTCTCTGCCACTTCCTAGTTTATTCATTGAGTGGTTCTCCTGGGGGATCCACATCAAAATCCTAAGCCACGAAAGACTTAAAGAAAATGCTCTTGTAGGACCAATTGCTAGAAACCAAAAATAGAATAAGGAAAGCTAATCTCATAGCATTTGTAACTTGCAGTATCATTGTAATACTTTCTGGTAAGCTCTACTTCAAAGTGATTATTGTATGACACCATGTCTGTGTAGACCTTGCTTTCCAAGCAAGGTTAAATATAGGATGTGCTATTGGCTAAAAATTGCAGTGGCTGTCATTGTGAGAGGATCCACGATTAATCCCAAGACTTGATTGTCAAGAGGCCTAAAAGAAAATGTATGTTGGTTATTGACCCTTGGAGTTGAAACCAAGATAATACAATGAAGCGAAGTTATCTCATAGCATCTTTTACCCGAAAGGGTATTTTCCAATACTGTCTCCTAATATTCTTGAGTATAATTTAAATTATTTAAAATGCTAGCATAGAATAATTTCTACTTATTCATGAGTTTAGTTTATTGCTTGCAAAATGTGATTAAAAACCCAACATCTTAAAGGTATCAGAGCCAAGAAATTGCAAACTTGATGGAAATCTAACATGCTGATCCTGTTGCGTAAGTAGAACATGTTTCTGTACATAGTTGTGAGGTTTGATTATAAATATAGTAGTCATATAATCTAATACGGCTAGCTAAGTAGCACAAGAGTCTTCTTCCAGATGTGAATATGGTCTATGATTAGAAACACAATCAGTCACGTGAAACTCAAGATGGAAGATCTTTTGACAAAGAGGGATTAGTGGATTGACTGTGAGCTACATACAGGCTCCTAGCAAATTCGACACAGAAAGCAGTGGGAGCACAGGTTCTTAGCTTTTATTTTCATCAAAATACTATCCTAGGTTATGTGTTCTGCAATAATCTTAGTGTTATTAAATGTTTTCCAGCAATCTAAAATTGCATGAAAAATTGTGGGATAAACTGTGGAGACATTAGTCTTAGGCCAAATCTTTGGTGAACAAGCTTTTTCTAAGGAAGAAGTTGTATTCTTTGTGGATGAATGATGGTGACTTCAGATTGCAAAGCACCAAAACTTAATTTTAATTCTATACAGAATAAGTTATACAGTTTATTGTTCATTGACGTGACCGATGGATGATGAGGATGAGTGTGTATTACCTACTCTGTCCTTTGCTATGACTGTTTGGCAATAAATTTGGCAAATGGCTATTACTAGTACCACTATCCAAAACTGAAGCTTGAGGAAATCAGTAGCGGCTTTTGTTGTTTCGAAGAGATGAGCGCTGATCAGGTTCTGCATTTGATACAATCACTGGAATAGGATAGTATGTCATCAATTCGTAGGAGAGAGATTAGTAGAGCGGTCAATGATAGATCAATTGTGATGGGGATTCTCAATAAGGTCCAAATCTAAAAGATAGTTTCCTTAGACTCCAGATGCGCACACCTCAGAAAAAGTAGTTGGAATCTGTGTATAAGCAGCAAGGGATTCCTTGATGAAGGATTGATAGGCCGATTCCGGATCAAGAAGGCCCAAAAATAATGTGTGTTCTACAAGATGGAGGAGGCACAATGATGGTGATGCTTACCTTGTAAGAAAATGAGCACATTCATGCATGTCAATAGTGTATAGATCTATTGATCTGGAGCCTGCATCGTTTCACATGACTCAAATGCAAAAGGATTTAGTCAGAATATGAGATATCATGATGGCAGCTGCAAGTGTTTCAGTCGGAGATAAGTTTAGACCTTCAAGATAGTGGGGAGAAGCAAATTCGTGAAGTTGAAGTTCCTATAATGCATTAACAAAGGTAAACCATAGACTCTCCTTGGTGTTCAAGCACATACTGCGCCTATGGTCTAGAAATCTAGAATCAATGAAGCTCAAATGCAATTGATGTTGGTGTACGAGTCTCATTCAATAAAAATGCATTTGTCAAAAATGGTGCGTGGAGATCTCAGTTTTGAAAGAAACACTATGCTAGTTGCGCACAGGAGCATTGTTTAAACTTGACATGAGCACGGTAATTGGTGCAAGCAGCAAATTGAGATTGTATTAGAGGCTAGACAGAGACCATTTGCAACAACATCCTAGTACTGGATCGGCGAGGAAAACCGGAGCAAAAATTGTTGCTGCAACAAGGATCAAAGAAGAAAACCTAGTCCATGAAATGGGGATGAGATTTCTCTTTGGAGACACCTTGATGAGATATCTCCTCGGAAACACCTTGATGAGATGTTGCTTTGGACATCACCTTGATGAGATGCCTCCTCAAAGACTATCTTGGAAAAGTTGGGAGGCAAACAGGGCCAGAAGATGTCACCCCATTATACCTAAACTTGCAGATAGTTGGTAGGCACATTGCTCTTGAGATGTCACCCCAAAGGATGATCTCGTATGGGGTTCGGGGGGACCAGCAATCAAAAATTAGAGATGTCACCCTAGAGACATCTCATAGAGTTTAGGGATGATAACAGTCAGTTGAGGACTGTCGCTGACAAAGACATCTCATGGGATCTGGGAAGCAAACATATTTAAGATGTCTCCTCAAAGACATCTCATTAGATCCTAGGGGGCAAAAGGCAAATGAGATACCTCCACAGAGACATGCTTGTAGGGACCTCGAAGGTGGGAACCATGAAGAGTACTCGCCTACAGTGAGGATCTGAAAGGCAGTGCACAAGAGAGCATACAGGGGAGTTCTCGCCCCCACGACAACTGGAGAGAAAATCATATGTAAAGCTCAAGGATCCTAATGAAACTTATTGCCATAGTTCGAATTCTAGCTCTGGGACATACGAAGTTTTCACAAGGGAAATATCACGACAATGAGCTCTATTCGGCAAAAAAGAAAGAATTGCTTCCAGGGGAAAAACCAATGGTTTGGCACTGAAATGGTTGGGCCATATTGGTGTATAAAAGGGTTGCACATCTTACAATGTACAAAAGGCAATGGTACAAGGATATTTCGGATTCACACCTTCAAAGAATGCATTGATCTTTTATTAACATTGTGTGTACCTTGACGAAGCAGCAATAGAGAAAAGTTTCACCAGTTTATTAGTTCAATTGGACATTTTACAAAGAGCTGCTGAGATACAGTATAAGAAGCAACAAGTTGAGAAAGAAGCTATATAGTATATAGAGATAAGATAGGACAACCAAAGCCCCATTGATGGCTAAACCTAAGAAATTGGAGGAAGAAGTAAAAGGGAAGTCTATAAAATTGAGAATAGCTAGAGATAAGATAGGACAACTAAAGCCCCATTGATGGCTACACCTAAGAAATTGGAGGAAGAGGTAAAAGGGAAATCTATAAAATTGAGAATAGCTAGAGAAAAGATAGGACAACCAAAGCCCCATTGATGGCTAAACCTAAGAAATTGGAGGTAGAAGTAAATGGGAAATCTATAAAAATTGAGAATAGCTAAAGATGATACCACTATTGTCAGGACGTTTCATTTTTCAAATATTCTTGTTTGGGTTGCCACAAACACTCCTAGCTTGATGCATGCACTAGAAGAGGACGTGTCAACTTGTATGATTTGTATATTAACCCTACAGATATTACTAAGAGTTAGTATGTAAATGAAGTAATGCAACTCTTGGTTTAAATATTGGATTGTATGATTGGATGACGATCACCACAAAATGAACTCAGAATCTGCGGTTCTCAATCATGACCTCTTATGTTAACCACAAGGCTTTCAATAACATCCTTTTACTATTTACTTCTCAAGGAACTTCCATTTCAGGTTCAATATCAGTGCCAACATCTACAATGGTTCCAACCTAAGCTTTAAATGAACATAAACAAAGACAGCTCCTACCTAAAATATAAACCAACATCAACTTCTAAGCATGGTTGAAAGTATACATGCTAAATAAAAAAGAATGAACAAATGTCAACATCCATCTTGATGACCACATGATTGGATTCCGATCACCAGAAAATAAATCTGCACAGCTGAAAACCTAGGCAGTCATGAGATAAATCTCCCTCATTTACCAATGAGGCTCCCGTGTAAGATTTTGTCAGTTATATGTCCTAATATATATTTGTTGGTATTACTTTAACTATTTAGCTCATGAACCATAGCTAGACAGTTTTGCAGCAAGTAAGCAGCTGTAAAAGAAAGGAAATATCTGCAGAAGAGGAAAATAATAGGAAACAGGAAGAAAGGAGAGAAGATGTGCAACCCAATCAATAGTTTACAGAGTTGATCGCATGCACATAGATTAAAACAAATAGATCATAAAATATAGAATTCAAAGCAAAGGAAACTTTCAGATCTAGATCTAGAATAACACTAAGTTTATGAATAAATCTAGAAAGAAATAAGAAACAAAATGCACCGTTGACACAAAGTTCTCCGGAAATCTCTTCTCTATTCCTCTGCTTGCAGAAAGCTATCAAGGGTTTCAGCTCAAAGTCTGGAACACAAGAATGTTGATTACAAATTCTGATCCTTTAACCCGTAGGTTCTTCCTCTATTTATAGTGTATAAAGGGCAATTACAAATAGGAAGCTTTAAATGAATTCCCGCATGTGGAAGCTATGAAAAGGGAAACAACTGGCAATCTTCCTCCTGGAATTCCTCTTTGCATGACATGCATGATTTATAACTGAAAAATAGAACCTTCTATTTTGCATGTCTGCCACCTATTTCCAAGTAATTGACTTCTTCAAGTAACGGCTTTTAAACCAATCACTTAAGTTTTATAATTTAATTGATTGCTCAATTACTTTGTCGGAGAAAATAAAAGAAAGAGGAAAAGAAATAAGAAGAAAGTTGCAACCCTCCCAGTCTTGTTCTTCTTCCATATTCTGCATGCTGGTCCACTCTTTTGTACTTTGCTTTGATTTTCTGATCATGCGTGGATCTGAGACTCATATTTGTGAATTCTTTCCTTTGATTCTCACCAAACTGGATCTAGAAGCAGCTGACTGTGATTTGCTTGCGGGTATTGCCTTTAACCTTTCTTCCCCTTCTATCCTTGAAGCTTTTGCAATTCTTCTTCAGTACATGCACCAGTGCAATGTTTGCCGTAAATAATTCAGACAAAACTCATCATCTTTTATTTAAAATTGCATATGAGCAATTTTAAATTCTGGAAAGCACTCTGGGTGAATGCAAACACAAGTAAATTCAATGAAGGCTTCAACTGGAAGATTGGGAGCACATGCACAAGCTTCTGAAAGGAATTCTCCATGCAATGACTTCTACACGGGCTGCGTTAGAAACAAGAGGATGAATTTTTGCCGGAAGCCTTTGCAATTATGAGATCTGGATCTGTCAATTAAATCGGTGATAGGTTCAGGGCCTATGTCTGTATCATTGACTTCAGCAAATCTGGAAGCTATGCATGATTCTGCTGATCTTTTCTTTCATCATGCTTCATCATGGCTGGAACAATCTTTGTCTGAGCTCTTTTTCTTTTAATTCTGTCGGAATCCCTTGTAATTGGATCAATTTGTGCAGATCTGACAATTTCTTCAGATTTGGAAGATATATTCAATGTACCTGACATTGATTTGAGCACCTGTGATGAATACCTGCAATTTATTCAGACAAAGATGGAGTCCATGGCATGAATACTTGATTTTTATCACCAAAATCTGCATATAAAGTCTGCTGCCCTAAAATTTGAGGTTTTGCTTGCATGCAAAGCAAGCAAAAATATTATTTAATTCACCAGAGCACTTATACAAACATACAAATGCTCATAATGACCAAAATTAGGCTATTCCAACCCTAGGCGCCAAAACTAGAAGCTTCCCGGCAGTGGAAAATAAACTTTAATGCAAAATCCTCCTTTGGCGTCAAAACCTGTCCGGGCTGCAATCCTTTGCAAAAAGAATTAATTGCTTCTTTATTATGGCAGCCCATGCTTATATAACCCTCAACATTCTATTTTTAATAATTGCCCTTCCTATTTCTGGCAATTTAATTAATAAACAATCATGTTTATTCACCCAAATTGGGCGCCCAATTATGCATGTTGCTGGTTGCTTTTAAATAAATTTATTTTATTTATTTTTAGCATGCATCCTTGACTTCTCCTTAGCTCTTCCACTTGCATTGACTTTCCTTCTATTTATGGCGCCAAAATTGGGTGAATAAACCATTAATAAATATTATTAAATGCATTGTTATTCACCCAAGGTGGGTCGCACTTTTTGGCAAGGGAATTTCTAAAAATAAGAAGTCAACTTTGATGGGAATTTCCACCCTGCACTGCAGCTCCAAAAATCCCCTCTTCCACTTAAGTGATTTGACTTTCATCATGGTAATTTTTACCCTGCAAGGCAGGTAAGAAATTTCCTTTAAGTGATTTTTCGAATTTTTACCCTGCAAGGTAAGCTGCCTGCCACCTCTAATATTCCCATTGCAGCTTATTTTTCATGGGAAAAATTTTAAGAAATTCCCGCCTTCCTGCCACTATTCCCACTGGCAGCTTAAAGTCTTCCTTCCAAAAAGTGTGACTTGCATTTTACCTCCTTTGATAAAGTGCAACTTGCATGGGCCACCTCTAAATAAAGTGACTTTGACTTCATGGGAAATTTACCCTGCAAGGCAGGTAAGAAAATCCCGCCTGCCTGCCGCCTCTAATTTTCCCATTGCAGCTTAAGTGACTTTGACTTCATGGGAAAAAGTACCCTGCAAGGCAGGTAAGAAATTCCCGCCTGCCTGCCGCCTCTAATTTTCCCATCGCAGCTTAAGTGACTTTGACTTCATGGGAAAAAGTACCCTGCAAGGCAGGTAAGAAATTCCCGCCTGCCTGCCACTACTAAAAATCCCATTGCAGCTTACACTCATTAATTCCAAAAAATGCGACTTGCCTGGGAGAGGCTTTTTGTGCATGACTTCATCTTTTTTGGTCAGAAGCTTGCATTTTGAGGCTGATTCCTTCTGGTGTTGCGTCAGTAGATGATCTCCAGATGCTTCAGGCAATTAAACAGACTATACTAGACAAGGAATAGACCTAGGGGAATTTCACAGAGAAACTGCGGAGAAAACCGGAGAAAAACGTAAAAGAAATAAATAAAAGTGAAAAACGTTGCCAGAAGTTGCAGACAATGCCCTGAATTCATTCCTGGTGAAAACCCTATTGAGATGAGTGAATACTGGCATGCAAAACTTCAACAGGATTCAACCGGAGCACAATTTACTTCAAACGGGGCATTATTTATTCAATAAATAATTAAATAAAAATTTCCCGCAGACAAAACTTGGCGGAGGGATAAAATGAGTTTGGGCATCTGGGTATTTGTCGAAATTGGCTCATATGATTCACTGGGAATATCCTAACATAATACAGACATCTTCTGGCAATAAAAACACAAAAAGACCCGTTATTTTAAAATCTTAACTTCTGTAAATACAAGGCTAGAGAAATGTAATCCTCCATAATTGATGCTCATATTTTGACATTGGGGATCAAAGTTATCTTATGAATAATGTTAAGTATATCCACTTAAACCACAAAACAAGTGGCTCTTGTAGCAATCCCCTTGGATTAACCCTAACTTGATAAAACTTGGAGTTTTCCTTTCAGAGGAATCCACCATAAATGGACTTATTTTTTGAGCAATACTTCAACCGAAGACAAAATCAAAGGAGTTTCACAGGCAGTGCTAAAGAACCAAGAGGGGAGCATAAAGTAGCATCATCTAAGTGCACTTCATTGTACGTCACTTGGATTTCTGATAAAATATAAATCTTAGAAAAAAATCTCTAAAATTCCACCTCTCTCAAAGCGATTTTATCTTCATTTATTAGTTTGGTGTAATTTACAAAATGACCCCCTCTATATGATACAATGACCGGATCCATTAATTTGATTGGACCAACTTCTAGTAGAGATGCACCATGCAACCAAATTGCAAGCCAAAATCGATACCATCCATCAACTAACATTTAAAGGGATACTAGTGTCAACCCTAAAAACACACACTATAATGTCAAACTGGCCATTTTAGTAATTCAAAAAATAGCACAAGATCTTGGACTAGGTAACACCACGTGGCCCAATTTATTGGATTTTCCTTAATTTCTTCACTCTTGATGCTCCCACTAATCTCCTGTTGACTATACATAGCAAAGTATATTTCCAATTGCACAGGTCATCCATAAACATGGTATCAATTGCCTATTTCAATTTCTTGTAAAGGAAGCCATATGTCGAACCAATGATATAATAAAAGCTCATGTCAAAGACAAAATCCCTTGTTGAAATCCAATTGGTTTTATTCGTAAAACTTGCATTGATTAAGGATTGTCAAGGGAGCAAAACCAAGTTATTGTAAATTGTTTTACATATTGAATCACATAAAATTCGAGCTGAACTTCACTGTATACAACAAAAGATTGACAAATGAATTCTTCACAAGTTGTTTTATAAGCGTCTTGAAAGAATTTGTATAGAGCCAATTGCAAAAATAAATCAAGGGGTATGTGGCAGCATTGAATGACCAAGTCCTGGCAGAAAACAAGTTCATAGCTCAATTTTGCAGGTGCAAACCTCCCCTTTTTCCGCGATCAACTTCCAACACAAGAAATTGAATTTCAAAACCAATGATAATGCCTCACTCCGATTTTAGATGCAATCCCGTCAAGAACCATTAAAGATTATCCTTACAAATGTGATGACCAATTTCACACTAGGTGACCGCTATGTGGAACAAAAATTGTACATGTTAGCTTGTAGAGTATATTTCCCAACCTGATGAATAGGAAGATACGCAAGTTCAGGAACAAAATCCTCCAAGAAGAACATGACATAGGAAAGCAATGAGTGCAGAAAACTTTCTATGCTATGCATTGGCCAGCAATTCTCATTAGCCAAAAAGGATGAAGTCCCAAACTAATGCCAAAAAATACTTCACTTGGGGTTTCTTCTCAAAGCTTGACCTAAGGTCAAGAAATCATCAGTTCCGCATCAAAAGGAAAGACACTCCAAAAGAAGCCTGGTTGACTCTCAACTCCTATAAATTTCTAGTCATGCTCATTCTTCCTTCACCGATGTGCGTATCCACTCAATGCTTTTACGAACAATCTCTGTCACCATTTCTCAAACTTCAATCTTAGTCTTCTTTGCCTCATGGAATCTTTCAATTTATAGCCAGACATAATAGGAAACATCTAATAACTTGGAAGTTGGAACAAACTTAGCCAAATCCTTGAAGAAAACCACTATGTGCTCAAACGGTCAAAATGCTCTTTTGTCAACAAACAGAAATTGAGGAGTATCTAGGATTCATGTCCTATGAAAATGGAGTCAAGGAGGTCCAAAAAAATGAGGACTTTAGCTTGACATTAAATTCTGGCCCAAACCCAAAATGCTCAAAATCCTTTGCAGACTAATATATGGGCCTTATAGTTCAAGATATTTCATCCTAAACTTTAAACAAGTTAACATGGGAAAACTGTAGCCTGTTGGGAAAATGAACAGCTTAGTAAGATTTGATAAAAAGGATTGAAAAAAAATGGATGAATTTCATTACTAATTCTTCAAACACTGAATAACAAGGGAAATAAACATAAATATGAAAGTCATTTACAAGAATCTCACATATGATTACAGATCTTTGACTACTGATGGAGAAAGGAACAGGGATGGTAGAGATCCAACATCTTTTGCCTTAATCAGAACGCATGTGGGCCAAGGGTTCAATAGAAGCTAACAAATATCCCCATTAGTTTAAAGCATCTTGGCACCATCTAACAAAATGTGATCCATGTCTATTGGTCACAAAAATTAGGACTTAGATACTTTACCAAACTGATACAATATGATGGGGTTGCATAACAGACGAGAATTCTGAAATGGAGAAAATCATTTGGCAAAGCTTTAAAATCTTGCAAGTTCCTCTCTGTACAATCATGGATATTAGCAACGATTCAAAATAACATTGCTTATTTCTAGACAACTCTAGACGGTGATTGTCAGTTCCAATTTCTCTTATGACCCTTTGTCTTTGTAATTTCAATGGAAACAAAAATTCCATTTTTGAGGCTAATACATATCTTACAAGATGTATTTACCCAAATCCTGAAAGGCGGGAATATAGCTACATTTAGGAGATCCCTATTTCTGAGGATAAGATACTGAGACACTGCGAAGGGTGAAAGGATTTCAGTGACAGTGGAGATGAGGAAGATAATATTGATAATGGCGAAGATACGGCTCACTGCACAAACTGATAGCCTATCAGAGCCTTCTCTCACCTCTCAAGTTTGCATGCCCCTTTCATCTCAAACATGAGAATGTGCAGTTTCTTCTAAGTATTTATTCAGTTCAACCCTGTTGTCCCTACCACATTTTTTGTGGATTCCATTTCATTCCCAATTGAAGGACAAAGTGCCACAAATATAAGATTGGATGAACAAGTTGGGAGACCATTTAATCTGGCTTTTTATGTGCCACTACCTCAGCTCCTCAATAGAGTCCTTTGGGCACATACCCAACGTAAATAAGCCATAAGTGCACTGATGAAAAGTAACTTAAAAATTCATATTAAAATGAACACCTTCCAGAACCTTGTGTGATCCCTTTGGTTGCAAGTCCTCAAACATGACCAACTGACTACTTAGAAACCCCTGACAACAATGTGATTACTGCAATATGTCGCTTGTCCAAACAAAATCAATTATATGAATTCCATTGTCTCAATTTCTGCAGATGAAATGGGGTGCATGTGCATCAGCTTAAATTTGACCTCAATCCAACATGGTCAAGTATTTAGATTTCACTGTCTGGAGATCCCATCTTCCATTGATTTCATTAACAAGGCAGCCATGCATTTGGAAATTTGTGGAAGAAGATTGTCCCATGGATTTTGTTTGCATTTTTGTGAATCAAGGTTGCCTGAGGGTAAAACTTCATAGATGCCTTGAAGAATGGAATTCACCTACTAGGATTCATCCCATTGCTTGCATGCTAATTGTTCACAATGTGTTTGAGTAATTAGACATTCTATTGAACCCAATTCAGATACCAATAGTACATTGATACATAATTTCGAACTATGTCAAGCAACACCAACTTGTTAAAGATCTAGGCTAAAACCACCTTGACAATGCAAAATGTGAAGTAATCTGGAGCAGCATGCAAGATTCCAAGAACAGCTTTCTTGCAAACCCAACATTTGCACATGCACAAGCCAAAGAAGATTGATAGATATGATCAAGAACTAACACGGGGTGAAAGCTCAAATGGCTGAACTTGACCTAGTCTTTCAGTTTCTTCAAGATCAATTGATATTACACTAAGACCACTGTGAGAAACCAATCACAATTATGTTAACTAGGAGCAGAAATTTAACAGATTCTTTTTGAAACAATGCACTGAGGGGCTTGTTGGACATTTGTATGATTAGCTAAGTTTTGGTCAATATGATTAGCCTCGATGCGTCAATGTGATTATCCTCTCCCTCTTCTCAATAATATGGACTAGGATTGCTGCATGTGACATTTAGAATCGTTGTGGCTGTGCGAGCAGTGTTGATGACAAATACTTGTAACTACATCTTCTTCTTGCCTTTTTTGACATTGGAAGGTGTAAAGCCTTCTGATTCTTGGGCAGCCTTCTTTGGCTGCTTACTTATGCAAAAAGTGTTTTGTTTGTTTTGTACAGGGGTTTGAGATGGTTCGTTGTGTATGGGATGACTCTTGCAGCACAATGTTGGATGAAGATGCGAAATGTTGCTTCAATCTTGGCCTTGGTTTCAATCTTTGCGGTGTTGCGGTGTAGCTTCACCCAAAGAGTCAAAAGTCTAGAATTCCATCTTGGCGCATAGATAAATTTACAGTTTGTTGATGTACTTCAACACCTTATGTTGCTCCGTGAGGTCCTCGTGTAACTACGAAACGTAGATGTGTAATGTCCCCTTTTAGAAAAGTTAGGAAATAAAGAAATACTTGTCAAAATCAAGCAAAGAATGGATAAACCCTTCTGCATCAACCTAAAATATCCCAATGTCAGCTATTTTGAACCCAAATGGGGTTGGAATGAGCCAAGGTGGTGGGATAGATTGGAAGAAAACAATTGTAATTTAAACACATTCAAATCACATTTTTAACAGCTGAAAAATAATTAATAATTACACCCCAACTGCTGCAATCTTCCAAAATTATTTCCGGCTTAACCATCCAAGCAAAAATCTTCAGACTTTGGATTTTGGGCCACAAAAATATGAAGAATAATATCCCAAAATCAGTATTTGCACAGCCAACATAAAACCCTATTTTCACCCTAAAAATTAGGTCGCCCAGCACATTTAGGGCATCAAATTAGCTCCAAAAATTATGAAGTTAGTTTCTCCTTAATCCTCCTAATTTCTACAATCAAAACCAATGCTAAATTGATCCCATTCGAACCTTTTTCAGATCTGATTTTTTATAACAGCAAATAATAAATAAAATTGCACTCAGAACAGCTAAAACTTCGAAAATTAATAACTTCTTCAATACTTGGTATTTTTACATGAAATAAAATGCAAAATAAAGTAGAAATGAAGGAATTTCCAATGAACTACAAAACTGAATTTTTTGATCACCAAAACCCACTCAAAATTAGTCATTGTTTCAGTGGAATGTCATAAATGAATGCACTAACAGGCTTCATAAATCTGCCTCCAAGTCGCTAGGGTTAGAATAAATGCTATAAATTAGTTCCAGCTCACATAACTCTTCCAAAACACTCAAACAATCAGCCCTTGATCTGAAATAATTGATTAGACACAGCATGGTGTCCTCAAGATTTCACCCTGAAATCTGGGACTCCCCCCCTTTTTAAAATTTTCGTTCTTTTCAAAGTAAGGGGTTGTTTTGTGTTTTTATTGCTTGCAGTTGTCTCCATTGCCTTAAGGTGTTCCTGAAGAATCATATAAGCCAATTTTGACAAATACCCACGTGCTAAAATTCATTTTATCTCTTCGCCAGGTTTTGTCTGAGAGAATTTTATTTTATTTATTTAATAAATAAATCGTGCCGCAATTGAACCCTGTTGAAGATTTGCACGCCAGTATTTGTGCCTCTCAGTAGAGTATTCACCAGGGATGAGTTTTTACTAACCAGTTATTCGACAGAGCAATTGTATGCAACTTCTGGCAGCGTTTTTTGTTTTTATTTATTTCTTTTGTGTTTGTTTTCAGTTTTTTTTTTCCGTAGTTTGTCTGTTAATTCCCCTTGATCCGTTCGTTCGTTCTGTTTAGCTTGTTTAATTGCCTGGAATTACTGGAAGTCATCCATGGCCTCAGACAAAGAAAGAAATTAATCATGGAGTGCTAATTTCTGACAAAGAAGCATACAAGTCGCACTTTTATGAAATAAGCTTCTAGGATGCAAATCGCACTTTTTGGAAGGAGAGTTTTTAAGTGCCAATGGGAATTTTGGTGGTGGAAGGAAGATGGGAATTTAGAGCCTTCCTGGAAGGTTGTTTTTTCCCATCATTAAAGTTAAATCACTTAAGTGCCAATGGGAATTTTGGTAGTGCCTGGAAGGAAGGTGGGAATTTGGAGCCTTCCTAGAAGTTGTTATTTTTTTCCCATTATTAAAGATAAATTACTTAAAGTACACATGGGAATTTTGGGGCTGCCAGGAAGGGTAAGAATTCCCATCAAAGAAGTTTTATTCACCCGTGCAAGTCGCACTTTTATGAAATAAGCTTCTAGGATGCAAGTCACACTTTTGGAAGGAGAGTTTTTAAAGTGCCAATGGGAATTTTGGTGGTGGAAGGAAGATGGGAATTTAGATCCTTCCTAGAAGGTTGTTTTTTTCCCATCATTAAAGTTAAATCACTTAAGTGCTGATGGGAATTTTGGAGCTTCCTGGAAGGGTAAAAATTCCCACTTCCTTGCCTTCTTATTTTTAACACAACATCTAGTCAAAAAGTATGACCCACCTTTGTAAAGCTGCATGCATTTAATGATATTTATTTTTATTATTCCTAGCTAAAGTTGACGCCAAAAATAGGTGAAAAGTCAAAGCAAATTGGTGGGCCAAAGAGAAGACAAAGAAGCATGCTAAAAATAAAGGAAATAATTGCAAGGAAAAGCAAGCTAAATCAGGCAAACTTGGGCGCCCAAATTGAGAGAAAAAACATAACTTATTATTAATAATTGCCAAAAATAAGAAGAGGCAATTATTAAATTTAGCATGCAGTTGCCTATATAAGCATGAGACGCCATAAGGAGAAGACAATTAATTCTTTTAGGTGGAGCATGCTGCCTTGAGAGAAGTCTTGGCGCCAAAGGAAGGAATGATTAGCATTTAAAAACATTTTTTATTACCGGGAAGCATCCAATTTTGGCGCCTAGGGTTGGAGAATATTTCTTTTTATTATTCAGTAAGCATCTGCATGTTGGTATTAAGCACAGTTCATTTGGTGAAAAGAAGGAAAATTATTCAGATACATTGAATATTGTTGAATGGAATTGCAGGCTGCACAAAGTCTTATTGCAATCTTCTTAAAAGAAAAAGAGCTTAGACAAAGATTGTTTCAGGCAGATTTTGATTGATGAAAGAGAAAGGTCAGGCAGAATGTGCCTTGTTTCCATTATTGCCTCAATGATTAGACATAGGCCCTAAACCTATCATTGGTAATTGACAAATTCAAAACCACTGGGAGGATGCTCTTATGCATGTAATAAGGAGTGGTGGGATTAAAGCTGAAGTGCTGGTCAAACCCAGTTGTGAGTTTTTTATACATGTGAATATCACCCTCTTTATAGACAATCATGCTGAGGAATACAATGCAGTTGGATGCACAGTTCATTAAATTGCCTCAAGCTTCTAGAGCCTATGCTGATTGTAATTCCATATTAGTGCAATGGGAAAAGCATCTTGTGGGTATAATGAATAAGATATATGAAGATCCCAGAGCACCATCAAAATTACCAAGGATTGATCCAATCTTTACAGGATATCACCAAATTACATAGGATAATGGGGAAGCTAATACCAATAACTTCCGCTCATAGATATATGCCTTTGTGAGGACCATTGAGATCAACAAGTTGATTCGATAATTAATTGGGTGGAAATCATCAGTGACAAATCCAAAGTGTGAAGTGGACATTCAACTTCAAAATGACTTCATACCTGGTATATGCAGTAGCTTCTCAGGGGATATTTTCCAAACTGGATAAACGAGGCATATTGTCAAAAGATCCTATTTATGAGTGTTTCCTGCAGTTGAAAATTCTTGAATGCTACAAGGATTACAGGATTTCAACGATGGATTCTTCTATGGATTCATTTGTAAATTAAATAGTGATTTGAGGACCAATGGAGTGAACAAAGAAGCCTGACAAGCTGTCTCCCACATGGTTGTATCTTCATCTATTGCAGACTTCACATCTCAGGGTTAGTGGTTTCTCAGGAGAACCAGTTAAGTTTCCAAAGTACCCGAGTGATAAGTGGGTCATCATGGAGTTGTACAGGCAGCTCGTAGAGTTGCATGACTTACAGTCAAAAAGGCACAAGTCTACAAGTAGCTTTCCAGTCACAGTGGGCCATTATACTTTCCAGAGCATTCACCGAGCCAAAGGAATTGAAGCAAAAATGTTTTCTAGGTATGAGCATGAGTTCTTCCTAGCACGAATGAACTTTGACCCATATGGGATAGCAAAGAGGACAATCTCCCAAGAATACTCACATGTTCCTTCACTTGAAGACTTTTGGATGAAGTGCAGGAGCGAATACGAAGTCAGAAAGGGAGATTTCAGCAGGTTATCAGTGCAGCAAGTTTCTGACTATGGTTTAACATGGATACCTGCAAATATCTCAGATGATGGGCATGTGGTACTTGACACATATCATCAAATGGGAGGAGATAGAGTTGCTCTTCAGGAGAGTGTGGGTGGTTGTCACATGATTGAGGAGAGGTCTTCCGCAGTCTTGGTTAACACCTCAAATTGGTTGTTAACAAAGGGGTATTATTTGGAAGAGGCTTTGATGAACCAGATCGCAGGGAATTTTAGTGCAGGGGATCCCAACAAGAGAAAACATGAAGGTGAGAGTAGCAAAAGACTAGAGAAGCTCAAAGTGCACAAGAAGTCTCAGGTACTGGAAAAAGGCAAGTCTACATCCATTATACCAGTGCCACTTTCAGACGAAGCTTCTCCAACGTCAACTCACAACACTTCGGCAGCTCTAGGACCTCAGACAGATGTTATCATTCCACCGTTGAATCCAACATCATTCGTATTTGTTCCTCAGCCACCCAGATCTTCACCTCTCCCTATGGAGAAGTTGAAAGCACAAATGACAGAGTTTGAAAGAGCATTGTCTTTGGACAATTCAGAAGAGGGAAACCATAACACTGTGGTGAATTCGGATGCAGCAGAGTCAGAGCATGAGATGGTGGTACATTCAATGACTTCTCATTCCCCGAAGAGAAATTTCTCATCCTGGTTGGCTTTGCAAATAGTCCCAGAAGCTAGAGAAGAGATCAACTTGGAAGAACAGGACTTGTAGATGCTCATGAGTATAGGTGGAAAATATAGAAGATCTAAAGTTGCCAAGGTAACTTCTAGGTTGATTATTGAAGAATCGGGGCAGAAGTTTGTTGAGTTTTCAGTTCCATTTGAAGGGAAACAAAAGGGAGAGCTAACTGTTTGCAGACATATCGGTGACCAAAGTACCATTGGGGAGAATCACCACGGAAGGATTAAAGGCAAGATACACAGACACTGATAGACACTTTATTCCTTAAACTTGACAAGGAGATCCCAGAAAAAGCAGGCTTCAGACAGATCTCTCAGTTATGTGAGATCATCACTAAGGTTTGCCAAACCTTCTTCTCAGCCCATATTAACAGTAGGAACATGTACTCCCAAAATACTTTGCTCAAATCACTTGAATTTTAATTGGAGATGCTAAGAATAACAAGTTAGAAGCTATTTTTGGATGGATTTTTCGAATAACAGAATGCTGCCAGAAAAATTTACAGCGTGCCCTAATACCAGCTGAAAAACTTCTAAAATATACATAGGGCATTATCTGCAAGTCCAAATGAGGAAACTTTAATGACCACAAAAATATGAAGAATAATATGCCAAAAATCAGTATTTCGCACAACCAACATGAAACCTAATTTTGCCCTAAAAAGCAGGTCGCCCAGCACATTTAGGGCACCAAATCTACTCCAAAAATTATAGAATCACCTTGACAGATTTCTCCTATTGCTACAATCACATTCAATATTAGAAATTGATCCCAAAAGATCTGAAATTAACATTTAATTGTTAGCAACCAAATCCTGAAAATATTTGCAAACAGCTGAAATCTTCTGGAAAAAATTCATAACTCCTCACAATATTTCATATTTTCCCTCAAATAAAATGCAGATAATTTTATGAAATTAAGATCTTATCCAAAGAAGAAAAGATCTGAATTTTATGCCTGAAACCCCTCCAAAACAATTATCCCCAAGACAGCAGTTATTCATGAAGGGTTCAGAATAAATTGCATAAGTAATTTCCAACACTTAATAACCCCTCAATACACCAAAATGGCTGCCCAAACTTAGCAAAATGAAGCCAACACATATCAGTTTCATCTTGAAGGCAAGATGATTTACACCTTAAAACATACCAATGTTTGATAAGACCCATATCAAGTTGCCATGGTTGGAATAATTAAGCATTAAAGTCAGATGATAAAGACATCAAAAGTCGCCACTAATCATTCAAATTTCCTCTTCAAACAATTACATCCCAAAGCAATCGCCAAAGTTTAAAGTATGTAATAGCTCTTGCATAGAAGGGTGAGCTACTTCAACACAAGGAAGGTCAACAAATGGAACAAGAGAGATACTTCAGGTGATCAAAACCAGCTATGTGTATGTAACTTCCCATGCAAGAGAGAGAGAGAGAGAAAGCATTAATGGGCATGCATCCCAACTCCAAGAAAGGATATCTAAAATGATCCTAGCAGTTTCCTAATTAACCAATGATCCTTCCTATAAGCAAGGACGCACAAAATTCTAAATTCTAATGAAATTATTAAATAAAGCAGTTTATTTTTCCTAGGTTTGGTGTCCCCTTTTCAAAGATGTCAGATTTTAATATTTCAAAGCCATCTAAATATTATTTAATTAATTCCTCTTTTTCTTTGCATTTTGCGAATTTAGTATTAAATACAATGCATTGCTCCATAAAGCAATTAAATAATTAAACGAGAAATATTGTTTGATAAGTCAAATGATTAAAATCACTCTCCAACAATGTATCTAATTATTTAATAAATTTTCCCCTTGCAACATTAAAGATTAACGGGGAATGATAGAGATAGCAGGGTCTTCAAAAAATGGGGACATCACCAGCTTAGTTGATATAGTCTGTCAACACAAGATATAGAATCGAGAGAAGCTACCTGAGAGGTGTGTAGACTTTTTATTCAAAAGCCATCTGACGATCCAACTTCACTTAAGAAAAAACTGGTTGCACAAAAGATTGCGGAATGTGAAGCTTGATGCAAGAGTCAATGTCGAAGGAGCCAACTGGCAGAGTAAGTATCGTGGACCACGACAATGCAATAAAGGATTGGGAAAGTCATGAGTTATGAACAAAACCAACATTGACCCATTTTGAAAAAACGGCTTAGAAGATCCTTTTGAGCTCAGAAAGATGCTCTTCCAAGGCAAGGGAATTGCAACTCTTGAAGTTCATCCAAGTATATTCGTGAAGAACATAAAAAGTGCATAAAGCCTAAGTCGCAACAAGCATGGCAGTGATTACAGATCTGATGGTCCTAGTCCAGGTTGATATTCTTATTTGAAGTAGACATTAGGTAAAGCTGTAAAATTTGCAAAGCTTTACCGATAGAAAAGCCATGGAAAGTTATGTTGACAACTTATACCTCAAATTCAAATCAAGCATCAAATGGCACATACTAGTCTTCAGAGCATGACAAATAAACCCTTCCTAAGAGGGGTGAACAAGTCCCAAGTTGCAAAGAATGTTAAACCGCGAGAATTAAGCATGCTTGCCTGGCACATAAATTTCAAAGTTTTTTATATTGAGGGAAGAATTGTCATACTGCTTCATCCTTGCATTCTAATTTCAGGGTTGAGTTGACCAGAAATTTTCCTAATCTGCTTTCCATTCTTTTTGTGAAAGCCTAATGTGCACAATATAGGCCATTTAGCACAAGTTAAATGTCCATAGGTGCATTTGTTGTCAATTTTTTTTTGGTCTTTAGATAAACTTTGTGGGAGGGATCTGTGGATTTACCCAAAGAAGGCTTCGAGATTTTTAGTAATGCTGTTTTGAGATCTATGAAGGTTTTCAAGGTAGATGTGCATGAGACCAACCAGAAGTAGTGTGAACTATTGGAATAATTGCATATCTTCACATTTTCCTTCATCCAACCCAAAAGTTTTCTAATTTCACTATTCCCCCTTCTGCAAATATTTCTTGATCAACTGCTTACCTAATTTCTTAGCTATGGTTCATGAGTTCACAGTTAAATGGTCAACTGTATAATAGTTATTAGAATATTGGTCCCTTAAAATCATTACATGGGAGCCTCATCAATAAATGAGGGAGATTCCATATCTCAAAAATGTATATATTGCCAAGTAAAAGGTTTTAGCTATGCATTCAAAATCTATGCCAAAGACTCATCAAATGAATTTAAATATTTTTAATTATTGAACAATGAAAAGTGATTTCAACTTTTAGATAAAATTGCAGCAATAATTAAATTTCCTTCCCAGCCTCCAACATACACCAAAATATTAGCCCTTTGCTCTGAAATAATCAATCCATGGCAGATTGCAGATCTATCCATTTTTATGGCAATCAAAACACAATCAAATCATCACCATACCCAAGTCATTATGGTAAGAATATTAGCAACAATAATAAATGATTCAAAGGAGCAATATGAAATGATTTTCACACAACTTTCTAAACTTGGTGCCAAAGTTGCAATAACTCGAAGTCAATTCTTCAATGGAAAATTGGCAAGCTTGGAGTTCAATAAAATGGAGCAAGAGAAAATACTTCAAGACACGGGTAGAATCGAGGAATTGCATTTGAATTTCCAATGACCTATTTAACAGACTTTTGAGAAAGGAAAACAATAGATCAAAAAGTTTATCAAGAGCTAATGCACTTTTTTTATTTTGAATTCATCACTTGGAGGATAGAGAAAGAGAGCATTAATGGGCATACAAATCCCAACTCCAAACATGATAGCATAGGCCATAAATTCATGCATGAGTATTAACAATGATCCTAGCACTCCTTTTTAAGCAATGAGGCACAAAATTGAAATCTTACCTATACAGTATAGGGAAAATAGTATTGCTATAAAGTAAAGTTTATTTCCCCTAGGTGTAAGCGTCCCCTTTTAAAAAGAGTGATTTTAAATATTTAAAAGCCACTACTAATTATTATATTAGTTAATTCCCTTTGGTAATTTGCAAAAATGGGATTTTATGAAATAATTAAATGCATTACTTGCTCCATCAATATTAAATAATTGAGTCATAAATATTGCTTTGAGTAATTGCAATGAAGCCACTCTGATGAAAGTTATGAAATGTCCACTTTCTACTGCAGTAACATCCCTTCAACGGGGAATGACCCTAAGGGTCCAAAAATGGGGATTAATTTTCCTGTTACTCTCATCATTAAATCCTAAACTAAGGAAAGAAATGCCAAACTCAAGGAAAAAAAATGATAGGCATGGAGTTTCAACAAACAAGTTACTAGAAGCTAAATATAATTTACAAAATAAAAATAATGTTAGTTACCTAGAACTTTATTTTATAATGAGAGTTTATGTTTTATCTTCAAAAGGGAAAAGGTTTTCATTGAATATTGCACCCCTTAATCTATAAAAAGGTCGCATTTATTTAAGAGGGTTATGTTAGATTGATCACTGATTTTCACTCCATGCTTGGAGTAAGCTCCAATGTATGCCTTCTTGCTCATTTTTCTTTCATGGTAAGAAGAATTTGGAAGCCATTATTGAAGATAACTTGAAGACTCAACCTTGTTCTATTCATTGTGAAAATTCATAGTTAATGTGTTTTCTTTTGCATTATTCCTCCATTAGCAGGATCACTGGGTGGATTTATTTAAAGTGGAAATATGCATGTTGTTGATAAATGCAAGAGTTTTAAGAGGTTCTATGATCTTGGGATTTTTACTCCCTTGGATTAATTCCAGCCATACCTTTTAAGAACAAGTGGTATAAGAGGAGTCATATAGGCTCATTTTGAGGCATCATATTGGGCATATATTTTACTATTTTCTTGGCATAAAGCTCCAATTGTAATCAAAATTTGGAGGGTTTTTGGGCAAAAAAAGATGATATTAAGTTGGCATGCCAAGGACTCACGAACCCTAGCGACTAGTTTGTGGATTTTGGAGGGTTTTTCATGGTCTAAAACTTCAGATCTTTAGTTCTTTGAAAAACTATTGATTTATATAGATCATCTTGCAATTTTCAATTTGGTGAATAAATATACCCTTGAGTTTTGTGTGAGATATGCGAGATTTTACTAGATTTCAGCTGTTTGCAAGCTTTCTGGTCATTACAAATTAATATTTATTTCAGATTTTCTGCTGTTTTGGGGGTCATCGTGGATTTGATCGTAGAAATTAGGAGAACTAAGGAGAAATCTCATTTTATAATTTTTGGACTGTTAATTCTCTTGTCCTAAAAAATGTGTTGGGTGACCTAATTTAGATTAAGGCAAAGTTAGGGTTTTATGTTGGTTAGATTGCAAAAATTTGGTTTTGGGATATTGTTCTTCATATTTTTGTGACCCAAGTTACATACGGGGGGACGGCGGGACGGGGTTTCCGGGACGGCAAAAAATTTCTAAATTTTGGGGACGGCGGAGGGACGGCTGATTAAAAAATATATAAATATTTAAAATAAAAAGATATAGTGACTAAATTATATAAATAAGCTGAAATAAAACCATTTGAGATTTAAATAATGTGAAACTTGAACTCATAAATCAAATACATTCCTTAATCATAATACAATATTCAATGTCTACATAATACATATTTAATAGACAAGAAATTTGAAATTTCAAATATATTATAAAATAGAAAAGTAAAACCATTCTAAATTACGATTGATCAAGTGACAATAGCTGATATTCATATCATTAATCTCATAGCCAAATACACCAACAATTGTCTATTGTCAATATTACAAAAAAAGAGGACAACTACAAGTATCAAACTAAAAATCAGAATCAGCATCTGAAGCAATATCCATGAACTCTCCTCGCTGGTACTAGCATCCTCGTCCTCAAAGGTAAGCCCAATCAATCCCCGCTGCACAGTATTGTCCTCTTCAACCTGCCTCGGCTCCTCGGGATCTACATCCCACCGTAATGCTGGAGTCTGTTTGTACTCAGGTGTCTTGCGATCTATAAGACGCAAAGCACTGTGTACAACTACAAGCTTCTCCGCTCTCGCAGAGGTAAGCCTATTCCTCTTAACAGAGTGTATCCAACCATACGTAGACCAGTTCCTCTCAGAGGCAGAGGAGCTAGAAACCTGGGAAAGGAGGCGAATGACAAGTGGTCGCAGCAGTCCTGGAAGCCCATACAGTCGCCACCAACTCACTGGCTTCTCCTGTGCTATTGTTACCCTGTCTGCCTTTGCTGATGTTTTGTACCCATCAAGTTCAGTGAAGTCGAGCCACTCCATTCTGATCTTTGAAGCCTCTTGTGGAGTGTACATTTTTTTAAAGGCCTTCATAAAGCCCTTCTTCACCTCATTATCATCCAATGGGATAACTCTGCCTGGCCTCTCCACATACCATTTGGGATTCAGTGCATACGCAGCCATATGAAGAGGAGTGTTCAACTTCTCCCATCTCCATTGAATAATGGGCTGTATATGTTCATTATAGAACTCCAAAGTGGGGTCCCTCACCCGAATAGCTGCCTTCATTTGCCCAAGCATGTTGTCAATGCACTCGTAGATCTCACCAAGATTGGGGCTGTTAGAATCCCCATATTTGATGACACTAAAAACTGGAGCTATGATTGATATGATGTATTTCATATCAACCCAAAATGTTTCCCGCAACACCACTTCCTTCACTCTTTTCCCTTGATCTGTCTTGGACTCACGCCACCTAGTCCAATCCTGTGTCATAATCATAATTTGCAGGGGCTCCTGCAACTCAGACATCCTCTCCAACAAAATAAAATAGGATGCAAAGCGAGTGTCAACTGGTTTCAAAAATTCCTTCTTCGAAAAATTTCGAAAAAGTGCCAATGATGTGTGGTGATTACATATGAACTTCTGCACATCTCTGGCCTCAGTCACTATCTGGTTAACCCACTGAATCTTCCCTATGTCTTTCAGTGCATTGTTCATGGCATGCACACAACATGGAGTCCAATAAATATGCCTATATTCCCGCTCCACTAGCTTGCCTGCTGCTCTGCACACATAAGCTGCATCTGTGACAACCTGTACAACGTTTGAAGGTCCAACCTCCTCAATGGCATCCTTCAAAATCTGATACTGAAACTCAACATCTTTCCGCTTCCCAGAACAATCAATTGCTCTCAAGAAGTACGGTCCATCTTTGCAAGAGACAATGATATTGATGAGAGGACGGTGTCTAATATCCGTCCACCCATCCATGATAATGCTACATCCATGTGACACCCATGTCACCTTCATCTCCTCCATCAATAGATTAACCTTGGAATAATTTCTATCCAAGATTGTTGTCCTGAGTTTTGTGTCTCCAGGAGGCACATAACTTGTACCTGCTTTTGCAACCTTAGCCATAGCCTCCTTGTAATAAGGAGAGCGAGCGACATTAAATGGAATCCCAGCAGCATAGAAAAATTTCCCAATAGCATCATCTGCCTCTTCCCTTGCCTTTGAATCAAACATGTCAACAACTGAATTTGGGGCTGCCCCCACGGCCTTTCTCTTCCCTCTGCTTTCCACTTCTGACACTCCAAAACTAGAACCAGCCAGAGTATTACCATGTTTGCCAGTCCTATGAGTGCTCAATGGAGTATTAGCCGTAGAACCACGAACTTCTGGCACTTTGTCTGTGGTATTTCCATTGAAGATTCTCACCATCTCAGCTCTCTGCTCTAGTGAAAGGCCCTTACAAGTGCCAACCCCCCTTCCTGTAAGATGCAACAAGTGTGCATTGGTCCTAGTGATACTGCCATGCCAAGTCAGTGCACATATGTTGCACTTCCATACTTTGCTCCCCCCTCCAGACTTGGGGTTATCAATTATTTGGGCAAATTGTTGCAATGGCTTCTTCTTATCAAATGGTCCAATGGCTAATTTGGACAACATTTGAGAGGGGCAATTGGTAACACTACCAACTGAACTACCAGTTGCCGTTGCCACTACATTTTGTGTCCCTTCTTCACTCTCCCCCATTGTGGCATCACCAACTCTTCCATGGCCACCTATCTCAACTTCCCGTTCAACCCTCTCCTGCTCTGATTCATACTCATACTCAGAAGAATAACTCATGGTGATGATTGCTGCAATGAATTAAAAACAACCATAACTATATGATTGATTGATTATGTAATGAATTAATTTTTAAAAAAATGTAGCCAATATGCATTTTTTAAATCGTACAAACTATATGCGTGATTATATTGTGAATGTACATGCAAATGTTAAAAAAGTAAAACCCCTAAAAAATGCAAAATATACTATAAATTTTAAACTAGAAATAAAATGTAATTAAAAAAAAACGTAACCATTTAAATTTTAAATTTTACAACCAAACCCTATGCAAGATGCATTTTTTTAAATCCCACAAACTATATGCATGATTGCATTATGAATGTAGATGCAAATGCTAAAAAACAACCCCTAAAAAATGCAAATATAATATAAATTTTAAACTAGAAATAAAAATGTAATTAAAAAAAAATATAACCATTTACATTGTAGTTTGTACAACCAAACCCTATGCAATATGCATTTTTTTAAATCCTACAAACTATATGCATGATTACATTGTGAATGTAGATGCAAATGCTAAAAAACAGCCCCTAACAAATGCAAATATAATCTAAATTAAAAAAAAAAAAAACTTTAACAAGTATTGTAAGCAAATAAAATTATAAATACCTCTTGCTCCCTCTTGTTCTTGCTCTTGCTCTTGCTCTCCCTCTTGCTCTTGCTCTTGCTCTCACTCTTGCTCTCTCACTCTTGCTCTTGCTCTTGCTCTCACTCTTGCTCTTGCTCTTGCTTGGTGTGAATATGAAATGAGCCCATAATGTAAATTTATAACATAAAATAGCACTTTTAGGGTTAGGGTTAGGTTAGGAATGTTACTTTTATGCTATAAGTGTTTTGCAATTAAAAAAAATTGTTTTTGAGTCTAAAAAGTATGCTTTTTTAATTTAAAAAAACGTAAACGTGCGTGGGGGACGGTGGGGACGTCTGGACGTCCCTGGGAAGTTCCTGGGGACGTCTGGATGTCCCCGCCGTCCCCCCACAACGTCCCCGGGACGTTTCCCCCTGCCTCCAGCCGTCCCCAAGATGTTTCCGTTGCCACTTATGCACAGTAGGAAATGTGGGGGAAACGTTTCCCCCACGTCCCCAGGATGTTCGGGACGTCCCAGACGTGTCAAATATGGGGGGATTGTACTTTTCTATTTTTACCAACACCTCTTGAATGGGATCTATATTTTCTTCCCACTATAATAACTTTGCTTGAATAAACATTGTTATGAATTCCTTCTCTATCTGATCCACAAGCTGGCGAGAATACTGTCTTTCTTATCCTAAAAAACAACCGTTGAATCTTGTTGCCGTACAAGCTGGTGAGAATATTGTCTATCTTTTCCTCAAAAACATCCGTTGGTATCTAACTTTTAAAGCTTTCTTTTTCTCCCTTTGTTGGTATCTAACTTCTTTGTCACTACTTTGCATGAAGCTCAAAGCTGCAATTTTTTTTAATCCCTTTCAAAAGCCGGGAGGAAATTCGCTCTGATACCATTGTAATATCCCTGAAAAATCTTGTAACAAACTTGGATATTTTTGTCAATCCCTAGGGCAGTAGTACAAAAAACCAACTTTTATAACAACGATAATATGATTTTTAGTACAAAAAACATCAAACCATAAAGTGTCAAAACAATCCTTTTTTTATTGATTATGAACCAACTATAATAAACAATACTAGAGTCTGAATACAATTGTTTTGGAGCTAAACTGACGGAACACTTGTGCCCTGGTTGTCCTTACAACCCCATAATGGGATTACCCAGCCGAGATGTGAGGGATTCCATCCTCAAATATGTGTGTAAAAGAGGGTTTTCATCCTCTGGTGTGGATGCAAAAGTAGAAGCTACTTGTAGATCTTTTGTGAATACGTAGTCCACTCAATTTTCCAAGATATTGTAATAATAAACTCCAAATCTGCCTTTATAACCTCCCATCCTCTTCCAAAGTGGGTGCTCCCTTTTTGGTGAATACATGCATGCCCACATAAACCAATAAAATAATACTTCATTCCCCTCAAGTTAGCGCCCCATCTCTTCTAAAATTAGGACCTATATGCAATATTAAAAAGCTCAATCTCCACTTTATCCTAAAAATATGATCTAATTTTCTCATGGCAACCCCTTTCTATTCTTGGCGCCCCCATTATAGAATCTTTTATTTAATTAACATCCAACTTGGCACCTAATATGTAGAATTTCATTCCATTCTATTATTATTATTTTATTCTATTCTACTTTTTGGAATTAAAGCATATACTTTAAGTGTCATTTCTCCCATTAAAATATAGAAATATCTTGGACCACTTATATTAATTTATTTTCCTCTTAGCTTACTTAAAATAATAAAAATAGGCTTTAGGTCCACTTCAAAATTAATTAATTTTGAAAAAGAGACATTACACCATCCTTCACAATGGTGTAGGTATTGGCCCTACCATCACATATGGCCTCTCTATCAAATTGCCAAGGGCTTTCCAACAATACATGAAAAACATCCATGAGTATCATGTCCTACAAAATCTTATCTGTATATGAACCAATCTGAAAATTCACCAAGCATTGTTCACTTACCAAGATTTGATGTCCCTTTAGAAACCAAGAAATCTTGGAGACCGTCAATAGGATGCATGATTTTATTCAACGAAGTTTCTTAGCATCTCACTAGACACACCAAATTGTCACATGCTGCCACTATCGACAATGACCTTGAAACACTTTCCTTCCGAGATTTACATAAGGTTCTAAAAATATTCTTCCTTTGCACTGTTCTTTATTCTCCTCGGGCTGTTTTCAGCTCCACTTTTTTCATCACAAGAGCTTCTCAATGTTCCTGTTCTTTTGTGTGATTGGGTGACACAACCTCTCTTCATTCACTTCTGCAATGTAATTGCTAGCTTTATTTCTCGTAATGCTTGTCTTGTTGTGCTTGTGGGGACTCAATTGCTCTATGCCCAACATCTCCACACCTACAACATGTACCCATGAACTCTCTATCTTTTCCTCTACCAAAGTAGCTTCGTTCCTCTAGAAGGATACCCTCTTCCTCTCAGGTTTTGGCTGAAATTGCTGTTGTGAGATGTATTTGCTTTCATTATGAACATGCTGTCATCTATTGGTATTTGCTTGTCCTCTTCATCGTAAAAACCTTCATTTTTCTCTGGATGTATTTTATAGTCTCCTAGACAACTTCTCTTCCGCTTTTAAAGCACTTTGGTATGGTTCCTATACCGACCACAATCTTATCAACTCATGAAAAACTTCCCAAGTAATTAGGGGCATCTTTCCTTGGCTTCTAACTCTTTCCATTTGCATGTGATGCCAACACAAGGATGCATGTCCCTTCAACTTTGTGCAAGCAAACTTCACTCTCTTGGGATCTTGCATTTGCTCATAGTCATAATACTTTTAACATAGTGATACCAATCAATGAGATCATCAAGACAAACTTCCTGAGTAATTAGGAGCCATCCAACCATGAATTGCCTCCCATCTTGGCATTGGACTTCACTGAATCTCTTTTTTGGTTAGTCTACAAGTTCTTCAAGTTGAACCTCAGGTACTTCCTCATCTTCACTCACATCTAATAGAAATCCTCCCCATTGTGGCAATCTTCATAGTAAATCTAGCTTAGATTCCTCTCAGTATCTCTGCCAAGTCTGCAACTTTTGATGCCACAGGCCTTCAAAATAAAAATACCCAATTGTTGGAAAACACTGATAAACCCTTTGAATATATAGATTTGAGTGCAAAGATCAAATATACATCAAAAACAGATTTTTTATATTTTATTTTCAGGGTGGAAATTAATAAAAGTACAACTGACCGTATATGGAAAATAATGCCAAAATGCTGGTCCAGCTGACTGAAGATGGTGTTTTGGGCAGAATTCGGCTATTTGCAAGCCCCACAATCTATTCCCGGCCGTACCACATGCTGCAACAATCACCAATGGTGATGTCATCCCCTAGGAGGGTGACATCAACCCTTAGGATGGCTCCAAATGAGGGTAAAACCCTTCCCAAATATGATGTTCCAACCTAAGATGATGCCCTAGCTGTAAACTTTGAAAATCTGACCTGTAATGTGCCCTAGCTGATAAATCTGATCTGAAATGGAGTTGCCCTAGCTGGAAATCTTTGAAACTCTTTGGATGCACAAATGCAACTCCTGGATGGAGTTACCCTTGAATATTGGAGGGTTTTCATCCTCAAATTTGATTGCAATGGAGGATTTTCATCCTCAAAAGCAGAAGTTGGAGTAACAACTCAAAACCTTAATGTAAAAATAGATAATGACTAAAAAAAAATCCCCAAAAGACCCCCATCGACCCCCGTTTATGATTTTTCATGGCACATTTTTCGAAAAAAGGTCCCTAAGTGGGATGTCCCATGTCTAATTTGGCATTTGACTTTGCTTTATCGACAAGTTACTTTTATTTTAATAAAAAGACATAAGTTGCTTTTATAAAATAATATAAAGTTACTTTTGGCAACTTAAGTCACTTTATTAAAATAAAATATTTCCCTTGCAACACCCCTTAAGCCTACAGGAAATAAAAATTAGGCTAAGGGTACTTTTACGGATTAATTTCAAGAAGGGGACATTACAGTCCTCCCCTCCCAAAATTGCTTGCCCTCAAGCAATTGTAAGTTAGGATGCTCTAAAATTGTTGCACCTTCCCATGTAGCATCCTCAACCGGTAGATCCTTCCAACGAACTAAGTACTCCCTTATGCTCTTGTTCCTTAGCTTTCTTTCTCAGACATCTATGATAGCTTTTAGAATTAAAATCATCTTTCCTTCATCATCCAAAAGAGGCAACTCAGCAGAAGGAATAATACACTGTCCTAGTGCCTTTTTGAGGCATGAAACATGGAAGACATTATGTATCCGACTATGCTCTGATAGCTCTAGCTCATAAGCAATTGTTCCCACTCTTCTCTTAACTCTGTATGGTCCTTAGAACCATGGCTTAAGATTTTCAACTCCACTTTGCTTGAGGGAAGATTGTCTATATGGCTGCAATCTCAGGAAAACCATATCTCCCGCCTCAAAATTCCTCTCAATCCTATGTTGGTTTGCATACAATTTTTGTTGATCTTGTGCATGCTTGAGATTCTCCTTGAGCATCCTCAAGATATCCTGACTCTATTGGACTAAATCCTTGGCCCCTTGCACTCTACTATCTAAAATGACCAAGACAATAAAAGAAAGAGCATCATAACTATATAATGCCTTGAAAGGAGACATAACAATTAACATATGATGTGGAGTATTGTAACAATGCTCCCCCATGTAGAGCCATTTGACCCAAGCTGATTGTTGCCCGACCACATAATTCCTCTAGTACCCCTCAATCCATTTGTTCACTATTTTTGTTTGTCCATCCGTTTGGGGATGATAACTAGTACTGGAAGTCAATTTTGTACATGTTCGACAAAAGAGTTCTTCCCAAAATAAACTCATGAACCTGCTGTCCCTGTCACTTACAATATTTTTAGGCAGCCCATGAAGTCTGAAAACTTCTCTGAAGAATATATCAACCACTAGTGGCGCATTGAACCTAGGTAGAATAGGGAAAAAATGAGCATACTTAGTGAGTCAATCAACCACCACATAACAACAACTCTTACCTTGAACCATGGGAAGTCTGATGATGAAATCCATTGAAATACTTTCCCATTTTTGAGTTGGGATGGGCAAGGGTTGTAACAAGCCTGCTGAAATTCTTGTTTTGACTTGTTTTGTTGGCAAGTGAGGCATCCTCGGATGTATTGAAGGACTTCTCCCTTGAGTCCTTTCCAAAAGAACCTTTCTCTCGCTTGCTTGTATGTTTTAAAATACCCTGGGTGACCAGCCAAGGGTGTGTCATGTATTGCCCTCAAAATCTTATGCTTCAACTTTGATTGCAGGACCAAATAGATTCTATTTTTGTAAAGAATGAGATCGTCCACTACCTTGTACCTTTCATCCTCTATTTTTCCTTCAAGGACAGCATTAGTAAAATCATTCTTTGCATACTCAGCTGTTATAAAATCCTTCCAATCCACTGTGATTTCAGACATAGAGCAAAGAATTGGTTTCCTTGACAAGGCATCAGCTACAATGTTGTTTTTCCCTTTAAAATATTCGATGTCAAAATCATAGGCCTGAAGTTTACTCACCCATTTTTGTTGCCTATCATTCAAGTCCCTTTGGTTGAGGAAGAACTTCAAACTATTATGATCTGTTTTGACCATAAATTTGCCACACCTTAAGTTCTGGCTGAATTTGGCCAATGCATGCATGATGACAAGCATTTCCTTATTATAAATGGAGAACCCCTGCTCAATATCTTTGAGTTTCTGGCTTTCAAAGGCTATGGGATGCCCTTTTTGCATCAAAATAGCCCCAATACCTTCACCTAATGCATCACATTCCAACACAAAAGGAATAGAAAAATCTGGAACGGCAAGTATTGGACATGTGCTCATTACCCTTTTGAGTTTGTCAAAGGTTGTTTGGACTGATTCGGACCAGCTCAAAGCTCCCTTCTTTGTTAAATCACTCAAAGGGACAGCCAGCTATGAAAATCATTTTACAAATCTTCTATAGTAATTGTAAAGTCCTAAAAATGCTCTCAGTTGTGTCATTGTGGTAGGAGGAGGCCAATCCAATATGGCTTGGATCTTCTGTTGGTCAACATGAACTCCTTGGGCATTGATGACATGACCAAGATATAGAATTTCACTCATGCCAAACTCACACTTGGATTCCTTAGCAAGAGAGTTTGTTGTTCCAAAATTTCCAGCACTGTATTCAAGTGTTTCAGATGCTCTTCCCATGTTTTACTATACACCAAGATGTCATCAAAGAACACCAAGACAAACTTCCTCAAATGCTTACTAAAAACATGATTCATACAAGATTGGAAAGTAATTGGTGCATTAGTTAAACCAAAAGGCATGACTAGAAACTCAAAATGCCCAAAGTTACACCTAAAGGCTATCTTCTGAACATCTTCATCTCTTACCCGTATTTGATGATAACCGGTTCTCAAATCAATCTTGGAAAAGAATATAGCCCCATGTAATTCATCAATTAACTCATCAATCTGAGGTATGGGATACCTATTTTTAATGGTCTTCTTGTTCAACAACCAGTAGTCAATACACATCCTCATGGTTCCATCCTTCTTCTTCACTAGGACAACTGAAGAAGCAAAAGGACTAGAACTAGGCCTAATATGACCCATCTCCAGTAACTCCTTGATTACCTTTTCGATCTCCTCTTTGAATGCTCTTGGGTGGTAGTACAAAGTAGTCATAACCGGTTTTGTGCAGTTCCAACTCAATAATGTGCTGAAATCCTTTATCCGGTGGCAACCCATGGGGTATACTATTGAAAACTTTGGCATGCTTATCAATTATAGGCTGAATATCCTTATGATATGACTGCTGTTCTGAAAATGGAGTTGTAGTACTTACCAAACAATGTGCTACCCATGAGACTTGCCCTCTACTAAAAGCCCTCTCCATCCTTTTTGCCTTGATCACTTGAGGAGCTCCATTGGCCATGCCTTGAAGTACAACCTCTTTTCATCCACTTTAAATTTCAATTTCCATAATTGATAATTTTGGGTGAATTCCTCCAAAGAATGCAGCCATTGTACCCCAAGCATTAAATAGTTTCACTAATACCAACAACATAGAATCATCACTTACATTGTGCCTTCCCAAGGTGAGATTGAGCTACTGAATTCTCTTGGTGCATGGGATGGTGAAACCATCAACAACAGTCACATTAAAGCCTTTGAAATTTCCGCTTTCAACCCTACCCTCATCGCCAAACCCTCATCAATGAAATTGTGGGTTGCTCCACCATCAATCAACATTGTGACCTTTTGCCCTTGCAAGACTCCTCTTGCTCTAAAGGGATGATATCTAGGAACACCTGACAATGTGGCAAGAGTGCCACCGATAACATCTACCTCTTCTTTTAATGTTCTTGTTCTTGTGTAGCTTCTTCAATTTCAGCTTCTTCTCCTTAGTCACAATCTGATATCTCCTCTATGTAGTGTACTTGTCCTTTTCCAAGACAGCAGTGATAAGGTGTCCATGGATCCTTACATGTGAAGCATAAGTTCTTCCTTCTTAATTCATTTCTTGTTTCTGTTCCTTACTTGTTTACCTTTGGGAAACTCTTTTTGTTGAGATCCTCCTTAGCTGGAATGGAATTCCTTTGTTGTCCATAAGGTGTTGTCCTAGGCTTCCCAAAAGTTTGTTATCCTTGGCTGTACCATAGGCAAAAATTTTCCCTTTGGAGCTGATGTTTCCAAATCTAATGCCTTCTTAATTGGTTCTTGAAGAGAAAGAGGGTTAAAAGCTCTTACCAATCCCTTGAGTGGTTCAACCAACCCCTCAACAAACAATACCACAAGTCTCCTTTCAGTTACATCCCATACCACCACAGCTAGCTTCTGAAATTTAGCTACATAATCATCCATTCTATTACATTGTTTTAGTTGTGCCAATTCCCAAAAAATGGACTTCTAGATCAGTTCTATCAAATCTCTCAATCAACCTCCCACTAAACTCATCATACGAATTGATAAGATTATGTCCTTGTGTGATCAACCCATTACCACCATTCATGTGTTATTCCCTCAAGGAAGTTCAACTTCTGTATTTTACACCTTACGGGTTTGCATAAAAATGAACAGTTGTGTGTTTTCCTTAATAGCATTCTTCCTCTTCTGGACATTGACGAGGTCTAAAAGATAGAAATATGTCTTCCCAAGGGGAATTCTGTAAATGAACTCTAATAAGTATCCATGCACGGCTATACACTTTTGCTGAACCATCAAATCTTTGGAAAGTATCTAAGTCAATTTTTTTCATCTAAAAGATTTTTATCTAATTCAAATTTTTATCTAATCTCAAAATTTTTATCTAATTCAAATTTTGGTCTAGGTTCAAATTGTGGATCTAATTCAAATTACTCTATTTATTTTTCAAATGTTTCCCACTTACCTTTGCCAACTCTGTTTGTTGCAGATCCCTCTGGCTGGATGGATTTCCTCATACGTGTATCTCAACTGTAGAAGTTGCCCTATATTTTGTCCATGGCTATACATAGGAAAAAAGGTCTTTCTTACCAGCTGATGTTTTTAATGCCTTCTTAATTGCATCCTCTGAGAAATAGCTTCTTCCCTCAAAAGGAATCCCTTAGGTTGGCAACCCCTCAACAAACAATATCACAGGAGATCCAATACCATCACAAAATGCTTAAAAGCTCTGAAATTTGGAGGCTAATGGTCAACAAATATTGTGTTGTTTGACTTACCATGGGCTTGCAGCTGGATTTCAGGGCCATGTTTTCCAAATGATCAATTCTATCAAAAATCTCAATCAACTCTTATTAAACTCATCAAAAATTGATAAGATTATGTCCTTGTGTGATCAATCATGGTACCACGCTCTTTCCCTGTGTTATTCCCTAGATGAAGAGTTGCAAACTTAATACTTCCTCTTCTAACATTGGCCTTACCAACTTTTGTATCCATGCACATTATATACTTGTTACCATCAAAGGTGGAAAGTGTTAACTTGCCTAAAGCATGCTGAAGATCCCTCTGATTTGCTTGTGGTCTAAGCGGTCATGGTCTTCCTCTATTTTTCTTCAAACCCATGAAATTTGCAAGAGATTTTCCTCACGTAATAGCTGGAAGAGCTCTATATTCCACATAGTTGGCTGCATGGTCATCTACCCCAGAGGGCTGAATTTCAAGGAATACTTCTTCCCTCGGATGGAAATTAGGGAAAGGCCTAGCAGGAGAACAATAATGGTTCTTTGAGGCTGATGGTTGTTTACTCCTGAAGCACTTCCTTCACCATTCTGATTTCTGGGTGCATGCATGTTTTGCATGGTATGAACCGCCAGAGCCATCATATCAGCCAATCACTCTTGCCCTTGGACAAGCCTATCAATCCTTGCCTCCTCTGCATTCCTGTCAGCCATATTTACCTTCTCTTTTCCTTTCCCAAATTCTGGATCGGTTTGTTCAAGCCCTTCCTTTGGTTCTTCTAAACCCTTCTTTTTCTCTCTCTGGTAATATCTGAATTCTCTATCACTACCCTGCATGAATATTAATTTCCCAACAGGCTGGCAAGAAAACCAACTCTGATACCACTGTAATATCCCCTTAGGGCAAAAATAAAAGAAATCTGGATTTTTCAATAAACCCTTATAAAAAAAACAGCAATCTGATTTCCTTCAATTTATTACTGCAGGCCTTCAAAATAAAAATGCCCAATTGCTGGAAAACACTGATAAACCCTTTGAATATATAGATTTGAGTGCAAAGATCAAATATACATCAAAAACAGATTTTTTTTATATTTTATTTTCAGGTTGGAAATTAATAAAAGTACAGCTGACCGTATATAGGAAAATAATGCCAAAATGCTGGTCCAACTGACTGAAGATGGTGTTTTGGGCAGAATTTGGCTATTTGCAAGCCTCACATTCTATTCATGGCCGTACCACATGCTGCAACAATCGCCAATGGTGATGTCAACCCCTAGGAGGGTGACATCAGCCCTTAGGAAGGCTCCAAATGAGGGTAAAAACCCTTCCCAAATACTGTTCCAAAAAACCCTCTGTAAATTCCAAAATATGACCAATGTGCCCTAGCTGTAAACTCTGAAAATATGACCTGCAATGTGCCCTAGCTGATGAATCTGATCTGAAACTGGAAATATTTGTCTAGATGCACAAATGCAACTCTTAGATGGAGTTACCCCTGAAGATTGGAGGATTTTCATCCTCAAATTTGATTGCAATAGAGGGTTTTTGTCCTCAAAACCAGAAGGTGGAGCAGCAGTTCAAAACCTCAAAGTAAAATTAGATAATGGCAACAAGATGCCCAAAAGACCCCCATCGACCCCCTTTTATGACTTTTCATGGCACACTTTTCGAGAAAAGGTCCCCAAGTGGGACGTCCCATGTCTAATTTGGCATTTGACTTTGCTTTATTGACAAGTTACTTTTATTTTAATAATAAGACATAAGTTGCTTTTATAATATAAAGTTACTTTTGGCAACTTAAGTTACTTTATTAAAATAAAATATTTCCCTTGCAACACCCCTTAAACCTTAGGGAAATAAAAATTAGAATCAATGAGATCCTCAAAGCACAAACTTCCTAAGTAACTAAATGTCCAACCTCGGCTTTCTTCCCATCTTGGATTCTTCTCAAACTAAACAAGAAAAACACAACCTTAGTCTGATACCAAATGATGCAAGTCGGATAAGAGGGGGGCAAACGAATGGCAACCTTTCCCTACAATCTCATACAAATGGACATGCACTTGAACACGCCTACTCAAACATGAAACCAAAAGTCAGCTTGCTTATTGAATGAAGATTTGATTATAGAGATTACACACAATTTTGCTTGCTTTATTGAAAAACGCCATATGAAGACGAAATACTAAAGTAATCCCTCAATGGCCTTTTACCACAGTCCTCCTATATTTTGGACTTGGATACAACCCCTTGCAAGATCCAAGTTGAACTCTGTCTCTTGCCACTACCTTTTAACTCTCCCTTACACAACTAAAACTTCATCCAATTGATCCTTTAAAAATTTTCTACCAATTTCAGTGTCTCTTCACCTTCTGAAGCTTCTTGGAAACATTTGGAACTGAAAAATTCTTAAATTATGGGCTGTTATGGGTTGCTACTTTGTATGCACAAGCACTATAGGAACAACTGCCAATTTTATGATCCAATAATTTCACAACCGCCGCACCGATTTGTACAATTCGACAATTGCAAAACTGCTTCTTTTTGTCATCAAACAGTTGTGAAACTATTGTTTCGTGTAGTCGTGAGGTTGTGTAACCTCCAATTAATGAACATCAACGGTTTGGAAACCACCGCCTGCATAAACAGGTTGTTTTTCCATTCACCCAAGAAAGAATCATTCTAATCCTAGCATATGACTAAATCTTACTGCTCAAACCTTTTCTGAGGCATTGTACCTTTGGGGATGCTTCTAGGCCTACTTACTCATATTCAACGTGCACAACCTTCTCGATAAGGTAACAAGACACGAACAAACACACGCAAACAGGTTGCACTTTGTTTTTGGTTAATGCAAGATTTCTTGCGGACCCAAATACTCTTGCATCATCATTTGTCATCCAACAATCTCCGTTGTCATTAGTCTAACAGCTTCATGTTTCTCCTTGTCTAGTTGAGAGTGTGCTCACACCAATTGCAGTATCAGACTAATCATCATATTCCACGTGGGGAGAAGATCTATCGTCTTTGCTCCCTCGAGGAGGTGGAAATTGAGGAGCACTTCATTTTCAGATGCCCCATTTATTATGAGATCCTAGGGAGACACCACTATCTTTAAAGAGTCTTGGGAGACTCCCTACCCACTTACTATTGATACCCGAACCAACGATGTCAATCCCTTTGTCTTCAAGAGTTTCCACCTTCGACGTAGGTCCTTATAAGGAGCCCCTAGAACCCCAAGTTGATCACCTCTTTCTTTTAACCCATCACAGGGGTTGGCAACGTTAAGCACCCTTTGGATACGAATGCTTCACACACTGAGGGGGGCAGGTTAGTGAGGCGAAGCTCATCTTTGCACATCACTACTACTACAGTTCCCTAGCACAATGTATCTCGATGAAAAGGATCCGGTCCTCAATGTCATGTATCTACTCTTTCTCGACCACTTCCCAAACCGCAGGGGAAAACACACATTACAAGTTTCTTTACTACCCTGAGATTTTCTTCAACGATGTTAGGAGGGATTCTAGGGGGAGTGCTTTACTTCCTCCTAGGATTATCATCCTATCCCCCTCAGGGCTAGACACTCGCCAATGGAACTTTCATAGTGATGGGTGATGACACAAATGATACCATCGGCCCGGGCATGGTCAAAGATGTTTGATTGGACCACCATCCTGTCTTTCTTACTTTCATCGACCCGTGCTCTTTGGGGGTTCTTGCTCCCCATTGCATATCTATTTTTGTCAGTAGCTTAACCACATGGGTTAGAGCTTTACTGCTTTGGGTTTACCCCTCATTTATTTTCAATGCTTTTGTTCTTTTTTATTCAGTTACTATTTGCTTGTAGGGTAAAGGGGTTGTAATATCCACTTCTCGAACATAACAACTCGAAGACCCTTAGCCTATTCTTGGTTTCCCGACAACTAAGGAAATGGAAAAATAGGGAAACTAATCCTAATAAGTTAATTAAAAGTACATAATAATTTTATTATAAGCACTTTAATACTTTATTAGTGATAAAATAATAAAAGAAAAAAGTCACTTTATTTTCATTTCCCCTTAGTGAGAAAATGCAGGGAGGGGATAAAAATATTAAATAAAGTAAAGCAAGGGGAAAATATTAAATAAAGTGAAGGAAGATGATTAGGCCTTTGTGTGGGAAAAGATGCCAAGAGAAATTATAAAAGCAAGTCGCCACACTGGGAGAAGGCATCACTTTTATATATTTTCATATCTGAAATTTGGTTGAGCTATTTGTTTTCCATTTTTACCTCAAATGACGAAAACGATTTGATGTGTTCCATTAAAGGACGAAAACCCTCTATTGCCAAGGTTGAAGAACGAAAACTCTTCATCCTTTGTGTGAGAAAGCTCTATTCAAGGGTTTCTATTGAGCTTCAAGGAGTATTTCAGAATTTTAGCAGTGATTGAAGACCCAAAATTGCAGATTTGAGGCACTTCCAACTAGGGTTTAAAGACACAAGTGTTGGGGCAGATTTCTACCTTCATTTTCAGCCATATCTAGGGTTATCTGCACCCTTGTGGGTGGAGTTTGACACATTCTAAGGCATAGCTATCCCGGATCTCATCACCAACAGCTTTGCCATAATTTTAGAGGCCATCTTCAACTTTGTTTCAGTGGATTTGGGCTTGGGAGCACTTCCTTCCAGCCCTTTTTGTAAGTTGTACTTTCACAGATTTTTAATAAATTTCCAACACTTATTTTGGGTCCAAAAATTATATATTTTGATATTTGTACATGCATAATTAATTCTGATTATTTTGGCCAAGATTTGGTTAAGTTTAGATCAGATTTGAAGGTTGTTCATCTCTAGATCAAGTCGTCATTTTTAGGGAAAATTTAGATCTGCATTAAATATTTTTATTTTATTCAACCAGTTGGCTGTCATAAATCAGATTTTACAAGTGTTCCCTTTTGGGTTTAAAAATCCTCTATTGGGGACATTACAGGGGTCCTGTTACCCTAGCACTATCTATTTCAATTGGATGTATTCTCGAGTCTTAGAGACCTACTTTTGATTATTCCTAGACATTAATATATAATTTCAATTTCAATTTCAATTTCAATTCAAAAGAATTGATGAATATTCGTCACACCATTATATATTCACACAATCTGAGTTCAGACCTATTTGGAGCAGATCGGGGTTAGTCTTGTTCTAAACTGTGTAAAAGTATCTTGAGAAATTCTACTTAAAAATTTATAATTTTCAAGAGCAGCTGAACTTTTCTACAATACAATGTTGTTGTGTTCACTATTAATTAGCAATGTTATATGAATCGTAGATGACAGATTTTGAAAAGAAACTTACTTGTAACTTTGATGTAGCATAGTCTGCAGGATTTGATTGTGTGAACTTCGCAGCCAGTGAGCGGTCAGACGCTTTTAAACGAATATCCACAGTTTCATTGCTAAACCAATCAGTAAACTCTGGGCACATTGCAGAGCCAACACTTCTGAGAAGAGCTTTTATTTGCTGCCAAACAAGAACATAAATATCAGACTGAATGGCTGCTAAACCTACATTCGTAAAAATGAAAAGGTAGCAAGTAACATACCTGTTGTTCGTTTGATTTATTGGCAGCACATATCTCCCGAAGCCCTGGCCCAAGATTGTAATTTTCTGCCAATTCAAGTTTAAAAAGAACTCAATAAGATATTGTCGCACAACAAATTTGCCAAAAGCTACTATAAAAGCTGCACATAATCACCCTAAAAACTGTATTTTTCCCATATACAACCTATAGAAATAATATCAGTGTGATTTAGTACCAAAGCCATTTCATCTATCCAAAAATCATCACCTAAAAGTTTAAAACAAGAGTCCACTGATCTTACTAACAAAATCCAGAAAGCATACATATCAAGCAGTAAAATTATCCCTAGCTTTTTACTTAATATAACTAATAAACTCTTTAGAATTGAGAATCAAGTAGCGTCAGTGCTCCAAATTAACCAGAGAATTGAGCACTGATAATGCAAAATATATTCATGGAGGTCATCTTGAGATGATTTAAACACACAAGCAAAATCCCACAAAAAAATCAATAATCTATTTAAATTGCTCATGGAAGCCTTCAAGTAAAACAAATACATCATTGGATTGTATTTGAATTTAGTCCCAAACTGGTAAGAATTATGAGATAAGGGTGACCTAACAAGTATTACATGCTCCAAGAACTTTGCCGATGGGGAAAGAGGCTAGAGGGTGAGAAGCCCAGAGTGGTGAATAACATTCATATTCCTCGCCCTTGCTAACACATGCTTGCAATGCTTGTTTGCTCAATAGGTTCCTTTGCCTTGTAATTATTACCAAAAATATGAGGAAAATGTCATTAGGTTAATGACTACTCATGTAGATCATCTTGAGATGGACTTAAACACACGCGAGCAAAAACCCACAAAATAATTAATAATCTTAAGGAAAAATATTTAATGTTTTTATTAGTTTTAGTAAATAGTTTGAGTGACGTTTTTGTAAAGCTTAACACTTGCCGTCTGAATCAACAGCTCATATCCTGGTCTTAGACCATAACTCAATCTCAAAATAATAAGAAAGAGGTTGCGTCTCAAATAAACGGATAAGTCATTCCTACGAGACGGATTGCAACCTTCTTTCCGGTTTTACCTGCAGTTGGAGGAACTAAACGGCAAAGCCATTCTGACCCAGTTACAGTGCATAGATCAATTCATCCCCGGTTGGACCTTCATGTCTCCCCCAGTCACCACCAGCAAGCTCGGCCGCACACTCTTGCTCGGCCGCACACTCGTACCAGAGGGCAGCCCAGCTCCACCCATCTCCCTAGCTGTCGTTTTAGTCTCAAATCTCAGCAGGGGAGGGGGCCCTCGCCCCCCTCTTCGGATTGCCATTTCATCAGGAGCTTCTTTTCGTCGGCCTCGAATGTTAGGAAGGATGTGGCTACCATTTCTGAGTAGATTATTGGTCCTTGATTGCCCCCTCCTTCATTCCCTTCTTTGCTTCTCCCTTCTTTCTCCCCCGCTTGTTTCATTGCCCCCGCCTGTGGGGGTTTGGCTTCGGGGTTCTTGTTTGTTTTGGTTCTTTTCCTTTCTTCTATTTTTGGGAATTCGTTTTGAGTTTTCCCTGCTCGCACTTTGTATATTGTTTGTGCTGCAGTCCCATTGACCTACTTTTGTGGTCATTCGTTGGACATTAATATATTTATCTTATCATATCTTATCAGGAGATACAATGCGACCAAAGATGTTTTCTTCAAAACCTGACATGAAATATTGTTTCAGCATGTTGCATTGTAAGAGCGATATTCAGCCGTTTACAGTTATAAACTTGTATCCCAAACAACCCTAAAGGTTTTCTTTCTGTGTATCCAAAATGGGAATACCCATTAGAAGACCTAAAACAGATCATCCCATACATTCAAACTCTAATTTCACCAATATTCAGCCCTGTTTACAGTTGTATCCAACAATCCTAACGGTTTTCTTTCTGTGTATCCAAAATGGGGGATAACCATTAGAAAACCAGGAACAGATAAACCCCTGCATTCAAACTCTACTTTCATTGCTATGGGGTATCGCAATGCTAACCCGGAACCATATTCTGAATTAGTCAAGTGTTTAGCTTTGTTGCACAACATAAATGTGACAATGCTAAACATATAGAATTTGCAGATTCTGAAAAACATCCCAGAAGGTTACTCAGCAACCACATTGCAACCTTTGCTTTTACACAAAATAGTTTACGAGAGTGAGTTATACACAAGACAAAGAAAAAGTGCCTAAAGGGTAAAGAGAAGAATTTTCTTCAGACCTTCAGAGACAGATGAAGGTGGGATTTCCTCGAGCACCTTTTTTAGATTCACAGTGCTCTCAGAGCTCACAATACGAGCAACAAGCCCCTCCAAAATTTCTCCCTGAACCTTCACATGATCTTTTGTTCCTGGAAAATCAAATATCATGAGAACAAAATCACAGTAAGTACAGCCTACCAAAATCCAGTGATTAGAGTGTCACATAAGTACAAATAAAATGCATTAGAGATTGGAACAAAATTATTTTTTCTATAAATTAATCAAGCAGCATGCAAAAAATGACAGAAGAAACCTGGTACTGAGATGTCTGCAATTTCATCAAGGGCTTTACATACAGGAGTAGCAGTTCCTTCTTCACAAAGTGCATCAAATGCCGCAAAAAATGATGTGACAGATTTCCTTCACCCATTAAAGATTGTTCAAGTCAGTCAGTGAAAGAGTGCAAGATATGCTAATCCATTTACATAAATAAGCCACAAATTAGATACGCAAATGTATGCATGCATACAATGAACATAACAAATTTCTGCATTACTTGACAACCTAAAAAACCAACCATAGTTACCGAGAGTTTCATGGATAACCATAGTTAATGAATCTCACAAGATCCGCACAAAATCTGGCCAGATCCAGATTTTTCAACCGTGCTGGATAAGTTCGGTCCGGTTTGACCCTGTTTTTTTTTTATTAAGTTTTTTTTCTTTTTTTGGTAAAACAAAGATACCAGCAATCTTACATATTATTTAATATTAAATATATTAACATTTATATTATGTTATTAAGTTATTTCATAGTATTTGTCAATTTTACATATTTATAAAACTATGCTCATATATAATATTTATATATTTCAGACCAGATTTTTCTGAACTTCTTCTAGAATTCCAGATTTTAGGGTTATTTTTCCCTCCCGAACAGATCTGGATTTCCGGACTTCGTAACCATGATGATAACTAAAAATAATGAATATAATGACAAAGAGAATACTGTACAATGCATGGAATAGAAACTCATTTACCGATCCAAACAGATGCAAATCATAACTAATGTAATAGACCAAAAGGTATATGATGGTAAATCCATAAAGGATTCTATATAATATTTAATATAAAAGGAGTAAAGGATGCTATCCACATAATGGTAGAGACATTTATAATATTCAATGCTAAGGATTCAATATAATATTTAATATAAAATGAGTAAAGGATGCTATCTTAGATCTACATAATGGTACAGATATTTATAATATTCAATGGTTTAACCTAAAATACATAACCTATCCAAGCTATCTTTTAATATACCACCTTATCATAGGTTATAATTTAAGGTAGGTTATATATTCTATAATATATAAAGCTATAATGTAATGTAGGAACTAGGATCTTTACAGGAAACAGTTACAATGGACACCAGTATTTGGCCCTTGTTCATTTTAAAGACACTTCCCACAGCTATTATAATATGAAACAAGTGCATACAATGTATTCAAAACAGAAACTTCCAGCATCTGTCACTTGCTCATTTTAAAGTCACTAAATATTTTCAATTATCATTATGAGAAAAATAGGCATTGATGACTAATATTGCCGGCCATAATTACTAGAAGAGTTTCATAACAAAGTAAAAGTACTGACAATATCATATGAACAAGAATCCCAAGAAATACAAAAATTGAGATGTATGCAGATTCTAAGTTAATGTAAGAACCCTTTCATCTTACTCAAACATGTTGTTTGATGGTTTTTCAGGCAATGGTAATGTCGTTGGTTTATTGAATAGTTCTTACAATCAGTGTTACACAGGGAAGTGCCCCCCCATACTGGTAACGTCCCAATTGTCCGGGACATTTCGAGGATGAGGACAAAACCCTCAGCATCCCCAAATTCCAAAATAAGGGGGATGTCTTCTAAATTTCAAGGATGTTTTAGGGATTTTGTGATATCTCCAATATTTTTTAATTTATTTGTATTTTAAATATTTAAATATTAGTTTTGTATATATTATTAAATATTTTAATAGCTGTCCCCAAGATTTGGGACATCTTTTTGCCATCCCAGCAACCCCGTCCCCGTGTCCACCCCATCCCCAAGACTTAGGTAGCTATACTTAACAACCATTGAAAAAATATTCGTTTGTTTTGCAGAAGATGGGACTTTTTAGAAGTTCACTATTGAAGTACAAGCTTTTAATACTATTTAAACAAGGTCTTTGAAGATGTTTCAGGCAGTCTTCGAGCAATTTTTGGCCACTGGAAAGCACTTTCAATGATATAAATATAAAATTTGTGCTATTATAGACTTATTTTAAGTCCTTTCAGATTCTATTAAGAGCATTTATAGCCATGAAAGAATTAAGTATTATTATTTCCTTTTATATGGAAATTTCAAAAATCGTGAGAGCCAACTTCAAATTCTTCTCTTTAAATTTTGAACATCACAATCTGATATCTAACGGCCACACTTTGAAATAACTTCAATACTAACAAATACAAACTTTCCCCAATATGCAATCTAGAGGAAAGAAGCATTCAACTGCTCAATAAATTGAAGAGAAACAAATCAACGTTTGACTTTTCAGATGTTTTAACAATATATGATAGTCCAATTTGTTTACAATTAAAACGAACAATAAGAAACAGAAACTGCAGTTAAATAAAACCACATAAGAATCCAACTAGAATATTTTGATGGGATAAATCCCAAAGGGAAACTGAGGATAAATAGCAGCAGATGATTGAGTTCAAAAGTTTCTATAATTATAGCCTCCCGAGATATGATAATATGGAGAAGACTGAATTGTCTGAAGCAAAAACAGATAAGCTAAAGGAAACCTTGTTATGAAGAGAAAGACAACCAATATTTGATTTGACGGTCAAAGGCAGATTCGGAACTCAACAGTGAGAATTTTCCATTGAGAAAAAGAAATTATAATATAATTCAAATCCTTCTCATGCTATCAGGAAGATTTTTGACGTAATTTGATGAAGTCATTCATTCTGAATGCTACATGATAAAAGAACATAAGCTAGATGATGGCGTAGACAAACCTAGGATGTAGAGAATCAGGACATAAGGGATTGGAAATATGCCCTTCATCCCAGATCTCTAGATAATATCTATACAGATATTCATATTGAATATGTAAATGCAATCCACATCCAGAAAGTTGTATATCTTGACAGAGGTTTGTACAGCTTGGGAAGGGATTTTTACAACCTAAAGGTCTACTTCAACCAATATACCCTTAGGCACAACTCTACATAATGTAGAAATACAAGTCGAAAAGGCAGACAATTAGATAAGCAGTGGGTGTTGTAGCACAGCTGATTGCAAAAGAAGGCCAATTCACCACATTAAGATTACCATCCCGGGAGGTTCGTTTGATATATGAAAACTGCTCAACAACAATTGGACAAGTAGGCAACGTCAAATGGAAAAATAGAACTTCAAGTAAAGCTTGATCAAGATGTTGGTTGAGTAAATGTCCTTAAGTAAGAGTAGTTATGAATGTTGTGGACCACCCTCACGAAGGCGGTGAGAGAAGAGCCCCAATTGGAAGGAAAAGACCCCGAACCCCTTGTGACTATAGCACACTTGGAAGAAAGAGTTGGAAGAGAAATAGATATAGTCATGTTTCAATCCTTTGTCAACACAAGTAGTAATAGTTGTAAATACAACAAATTGGAACAGTTTATGAGATGTAGTCAAAATGGGTCTCTTGGCGATGAGGTCAAGTTGTGCAACTAGCCAAATACACTCCATGGTAAGAGTTCTCTCTAGTTTGGACATGGCAATGATCCAATCATGGGAATGAGGTCCCTGAAAACCAATTATTTGACATAAAATATTATCCCCAATGATTGTGCCCTTAACTTCAGGTGCCAGGGTGCAGTTTCAGACCTATGTTATGGCCCACTGCTTTAGAATTTTCCTTAACTGCATCCAATAGATCATAGGCACCTTCAAAAAACTAATGCCAAGTTTGGAAATTAGGTTTGTGTTAGAAGATGAGAGAGAGAATGAAGAGAAACCAGAAGGCACACAATACACTTTGTAATTTGTGTATTGGTCAAATTTATTATCCTGAAAGAGGTTACATAAGTTGGTGGTGGTTGATAACTAACCATTAGTTGACACTTAACAAATAGTTAACTAATAATTTTAACACCCTCCCTTAGAGCCTAAATTGGAGACTACTACAAGTTAGTCCCAAAATTTTCCAAAGTGGGACCAAAATGTTTAGTCATTACATTTACAAGTTGCTCTTTAGATATTAATTTGTAATGTCCCTTTCTAGGGCTGATTCTAAAAATAGAGGTTTTGCCACAAACCCAAATGCAAAAATTCAGATTTTTGGAACAATAGTGGTCAAACCCTAGCAGCCAATTGAAATCACACCTTTAGGGTATCAAAAACCAGCTTATAAAATTAAAAAATAATCATCTAGGGCAACAAACTGTTTAGGAGCAACAATTATCATGCAAAATCTAACCAAAAATGATATAGAATGATCCCAAATAATAAAATCAACCACGTAGAAATTATTCCAGCCAATACACTCCATAAATTAAGGAGAAATAAGTTCCAACACACAGCTGGAATTATTCAAATAATCAGCAGAAGTACAGTCCACAAAATTAGCTGAAAATGAGGTCTACAAACTACAATAAATACCAAAGAAGTGATAAATCAACCTTATAAATTAGGAGAATTTTGAATATCAACTTGAAACACCAAAATGTGCCCTAGAAGGCACTTAAATACTCCTCCACCCAATCGCCACCCTAGGAGAGGGTGCCAAATTGATGAAGAGACTTTGATAACTCCTCTTCTTCAATGCCCTAATTGCCCAACCAGCAAGATAGTCTTATTTGAAGGCTTTGGAACCACCAAATTGGAGAATTTTTGTTCTCCAACATTCAACAAGGAAGGGTTTCGTCTTCCTTGCTTGCCACACCAAAAGATTTTTGCCCCTTAGTGGAATGGAATAGAGCAACCAGCCTTAAAACCAAATAGATCAAATTATAATAGCCAAAACATGCCCAAAATGAGCCGAAACGAATAATTTTACATCCATATGGTGGTGCCAAAGTCTCATGGAGGGAATTACCCAATGACCGACCTCAATAAAAAGCTTACTTTATCTTTTAATTTGTCTTCAAAGCTCTCCAACCCAACCGACCTGCTTCATAAGGAAAATACTAAAGATAAATATAAATATTAATAAAAGAAAGACTAAAATATCAACCAAGGACTTCCCTTGTTCACCTACTTCTTGCCCACGGGAAGTGGAATGGGTAAGAAGTCTTAAAATGAATTAATTCGAAAAAGGAGACATTGCATAATTTGAAATCCACAATCGTCTAGGAGTCATGTGGACATAAGATATATCATATTGTCCACCAGTTTTCTGTTGAGTGATTCTTTGACCAGTGATGAATCATCATTGGTTCATCACTTCATCCTAACCTCCATAGATCTATAACTAGAATCTTCGAGACCTGATCAAATAGAATGTACCAAGCTCGTGGAGTTGGCTTATGTCCATACAAGGACTCGATCAATCTGCAACTCAAATGATCACATTCAAGTGCCCAAACATCTTTAAGCAGCACAACGTACACCTCATTTGAATCTCTGGAGAGGAGAAATTGAAATGTAATCATCTTTGCAGTATTCATAGTAGGAGTAATAAACAACTCCTCGGCGGGACAAATATAAATCTCCGCAATAGTAGGAGAAATAACCATCTCCTTCTCCACTCCCTTCAGGCGGTCACCTATTCCCTACTACTATGAAAATCCTTTTGCAACAAGATGAAAAAACTATCCATGCTCTACTGATATTCGAACTAGTGCTTGTTTCTGGGTCGCATGTCCTGCCATCTCACCATGCACCTCCAAAGCATCTTGGATGGGGGAAAAGTCTCTATCCACGATTAGCCATTCATCTAAGTGAGAAAAAGCATCCTCCTGAGGATGTAATGTCCCCTTCTCCAGGCTAGTTCATTTTGAAGACCTTGGGCCCATCCCACTTCCTGTGGGCTTAAAGGGAAAGAGAAAGGGAAGTATTTAATGTCATGATTTTCAGTTGCTTTTGTAGCTTTATATTATTTTCAAGCAACTTTTTAATTATGACTTAAAAAAGTCAATTTGGTGCGAAAAAATGCAAATACCAACTTGAAAAAATAAAAAAGAAACTTATATTTCTACAAGGAGGTCGGTCCTCTTTGGAGGGATCATCCTTTTGATTTTGGTGCCACCTTTAGCTATATAAAGGGGTCACTTGGCTTGGAAAAGGGGACACGTACTTTGGAATTCATTTTCTTTGAGTTGGAGCACGGAATTGCTTTCTCTCTTCCATTGAGGAAAAAAACCCTCCATGGAGGTCTATTGAGGATGAATCCCCTCAATAGCATTCAGATTTGGAGACGGAAACCCTCAAAATCCACATAAGGTGGTCTCATTTAGAGATTACATTGGGCTACATTCAAATTTCTTTGGTGCCCTATTTATTTTCAATCATTTTCAGCTAGGGATGATCAGATTTGCATAGTTTTGAGTGTGGAACAGCCACAAGAGTCCATGTTGGATCAGCACAAGGGTTTGGACAGATTTTTTGTCCATTGGGTGGAAGCGCCATACTTTGGAGGGATGTTTGGCCAATTTCAGACCCTCTGCTAGGGTAATGACCCCTCCTTGGGAGGAGTTCATTGGTTTCTAGGGCACAACAACTCACTTTCCTCCTGTATTTGGGTTCTTCATATTTAGGAGGTTGATTGTACTTTCCAAAATTGTATTTGGGCCTTGGAATCATTATTTCCAACCATATCTGTGAGTGTACTCGTCGTCATAAATTTAATCAAATAAAATCAGTTGGTGGCTTGGATGATCATTTCCTTATTCCTAAGTGTTCTAAAAATATTTCTAAAGCGTTGGAACCATCTGGGTATATTTGTATTTGAGTATTTTGGGATGAAATTGCAAAAAATCTTATTGTTATAAATAAATCAGTTTGTTGTACTTTTCATACATTTTCAGTTCATTATCTATTGGGGGTTTTGCAGTATCCGTTTATTTTAGTTTTGATCCCGAAATGGACATTACATTGGTATCAAAGCAAAGATCTTGCTAACCTGAAGGATATTCATGCAAGAAGGTGACAAAGAATACATTTGCTACCAAAGGAAAGGAAAGAAGAATTCAGATCAGCCACATGAAGGTCCTAACAAAGCTTCTAAAGAGCCCAAATTTGATAGACTTATCGAAGGGCAAGAATGGTTGGCGGATACTATGGATTTGCTAGCACTAACCTTGCAAAATCTTCATGGGCCAAAACATCACAATGGTGAGGGCAATTTGTCAGGGATTCAGAACATGAGGCAGCCCCAAACGGTCAAATTTTGGATCTACTGCTCAGCTTTCTCAACCTACCTTCCTCCCAAGAGAAGAAGTCATTCCGGAGGTTGAAACACGACATTCAGTGGGTCACAATATTGCGGCCAGCTAGGAGGAGTATAGGACTCTTCCAAATGAGATTCGTGATGTCATTTCACTCAAGGAGTTCATAGGAGTGAGAAAGGGTAGATCAAGGCCCAAACCTAGATCTCAAGCACCACAAAACGATCTTCAACATGTTGTGGGGAAAGTGACACTCTCCACATTTGATGGTTCCAACAAGGGGACAGCTCATGCATGGATACAAAAGTTGGATATTTATCTATCGTTGAGGCCTATGATGGAAGAAGAAGCTATCAATTTTGCAATCCTTCATCTTGAAGAAATTGCACACAAGTGGTGGTACCATGGATTGATCACACAAGGGCACAATCTCATTCACTCGTATGATAAGTTTTGTAGGAAGATCATTGTCAGATTTGATAGGATTGATATGGAGGTTCACTTTCGAGAGCTAGCACAATTGAGACAACACGACACAATAGAAGATTATGTCGCTGAATTTCAAACACTTTCCGTGATGATTCCGGATGTGATAGTGATGAGACTCATTGTCTTGTTCATTGAGGGTTGGCTGAACCACTCAAGGGTTTGGTAAGAGCACTTGATCCCTTGTTTCTTCAAGAGGCAATAAAAAAATCTTTGGACTTAGAAGTTGCTGCCCCGAGGACAGCAGTGATCAGCAGGCAGCCAAGGACATCTTTGAATAGTGGACAGCCAAAAGGACCTTCAAGGAAGCCCAAAACAACATCTTTGGACCAGCCAAAGTGGCCTTTTTAGCGAGCACCAATCATTCAAAACGAGCTGTCCAAAACAAGAAAAGAAGGGGTCACAGAATGAACTAAGAAGGAAAAACTTGTTCTTCACTTGCAAGGATCCATGGTCTCCCAGTCATCATTGCCTAGGTAAAGGTCATATGCATTATATTGAGGTATTTTCAGATTGTGAAGAAGAAGAGGAAATGCAAGTTGAAGAGGCAACAAAAACTCATGATCCAGAAGAGTACTCGACAAACTTGGACAGCACTCTTGCCACTTTGTTCGGTGCTCCTAGATATCATCCATTTCGGGTGAGAGGAGACCTACAAGGGCAAAGAGTCACAATATTGATGGATAGTGGAGCTACTCATAATTTCATTGATGAGAGCTTAGTTGCAAGGATGGGTTTGAAGGTGGGAGACTTCAAAGGCTTCAAGGTTACCATAGCGGATAGTTATTCCATGCCATCCGCAAGGAGAAGTCCACAAATCATTATCACATTGGGAGGGCATGAGGTATGTGATGATTATTATATAATTGTCATAGTTAATACGAATCTTGTGCTTGGGGTCCGATGGTTACACTCTTTAGGACAATTCACTCTCAACTACCAAAGTATGGAGCTAAGGTTCAAAAATGGAGGTAATAAGGTTGTACTGCAAGGTATGATCATAGGAGCCCCTCAAATAAACTGTTTGGTTAAAGATGTCTCGTCAAAAGAGTCACATTTTTGCTCCTTATCTAAGATAACAGCGGATTGGAAGGCCTTAATTACGGCTGAGTATGCAAAGAATAAGTTCGCTAATGTTGTTTTTGAAGGAGAAATTGTGGATGAGAGGGATAAGATAATGGATTTGCTCATTCTCTACAAGAATAGGGTCTATTTGGTTCTAGAATCGAAGGTGAAAAATAAGATATTGACGGTTATTCATGATGCCCCATTGGCTAGTCATCAGGGATACTTTAAAACATACAAACAAGTTAAAGAGAGGTTCTTTTGGAAAGGACTAAAAGGGGGAGGTTCTTCAATACATCCGCAAAGGTTTGGTTTGCCAACAAAACAAGGCAGAGCATGAATTTCCAGCTGGATTCTTGCAGCCCCTTCCTATTCCCACTCAAAAATGGGAAAGTATCTCTATGAATTTCAGCACGGAGCTGCCCCTAGTTCAAGGTAAGAATTCTTTGTATGTTATGGTTGATAGACCCACGAAATATGCTCATTTTTATCCACTTCCAGACAAGTATAATGCACCTATAGTGGTTGATGCCTGTTGGCGAAATAATTTGTCACAAGGGAAAATTAGGGGCTTTCACCAACACTCTGGAACTAAGTCCCTCTGCTTAAGAATGGGACAGCTCCATTTATTAAAAACAGGGAAATATGTACACTACTCTAACCATCGTGGGTGGCCTTTCGACCGGGGATTACACAGGAATACTTCACTAAACCCATGTGCAAAAAGGAGGTGGAGGAAAGGTGTGTATGGAGAGAGGAGAGAGTGAAAAGGGAAATTTTATTTGATATAGAGCAAGCTGAGTTTATTGGCATAAAACCATAATACTTCCAAGTTAACAATGAGAAGACACCAATATGAAAAGCAAGACAAAAAACACAATTAACACAGTTTTAACTGCATTATATTCATCAAAAGATGCAATTTTTCCCTGGTTGTGCAGGATTACAAAGCTCTATTGGAGTAGGAGTTGAGAAAAAGAGGAAAACATAAGACAAGGAAATAGAAGAATTGTAGTTTTTTGTTTGTAGTAGGACAATGGGAGCTATCAACCAAGAAAATCTAACCCTTTGGAATGGAGAAGCCATTCCAATTTATAGCTCTCACAATGAGACTCTTCATCTACCCCCCAGATGACCTTTCAAAAGTCCTATCACTTGCAACTATTCACATTCCACTAGGAGTGACAAATAAGCCCCTTTCTTATTAATGGAAAGGAAACTTTTTACAATGCATTATTACATGGTGACTTAAGTGAATAAGACAAAAGGGTCATAAAGTACATTTCCCAACGAGGAAATAGAACTTAGAGAGGGAAAGAGAAGAGGACAGAGAAGAAGAGAGAATGAAGAAGTTCTAATCATGAAGAAGTGAAATCCTGATCCTGATGACCTCTGCAATGATGCTCTAATGATGGACTCCAAATGAAGAACTCTGACCCCTCTGCACTATGAGAAGCTTCCTCTTGAATGATCAACCATTGTAGCCCATCAGGTGCTCCATGAGGAGAGATGAGAGACACTTGATCAATAGACCATTGCAAACAATGAAGGGTGTCTTCCCTCACTTGAACAAACCTTCCGATCCCTAAAATACTGCCATGTCTTCTTCACCAATCATTCACATGGAATGAACTTGATGCACTTGGTGTGCAAAATGAGACAATTGCACACACAACCATGATCCATGATTCTGTCACCTTGAGAACATTGATAACCAATGAGATGCAAGACCAGATCCTTCCGACACAAAGGTGGAGGAAGGAGAGAGAGATTGAATGCAATGTCATTCACCTTATGATCAAACACCCCATATGAGATGAAGTGAAATGTCCTGAGACCAAAATTGGGAACCAAGAGGGCTTCATTTCCACCTAAGTCACAAATCAACTATTAACCCTTTGCAAGCATGAATTTATCCTTAGCACTCCTATGAGACAAGCTCCTGAGAGATGATCACCACATACTAATAGGTGGATGTTTACAGATATTTCCAAATTTGGCATGTTCACTCTCAGATACCTTACGCTTACCACATCCGGAAATGTGGGGATTTTCTTGCAAACTGAAGACTTGACTTCCATGAAGATTGGAATCAGTGAGACATGTAGGAGAGGAACCTGGGTGACAATTTTGAGCTTATTCTAAACACTTAAGGTTTCTACTAAGTCATACATGGGTGTCTATATTTAGCAATTTTATCAATTTGTCATTTTTGAGTGCTTTGAACTTGGGGGAATGAACTGTGTGACTGAAGTCCACTTGTTTCTTGGACTTACTATTCTAAGTAGGTGTTCTGATAGAGGCTTGCTAAAAAAAAGAAAGTGGTCTTTCAGGTGTCGGATCGGAACGAAAGTGGTCTCAAAAATTTCTATTTTACATCGGGATGTTTTGCTCCAATTTTCAGGGGTTTCTCTTGTCCGGATCTCTATAGATGTGAAAAGGAAACTTGCAAACCTGCACTTTTTTTCTCAAACGGGGTGAATACTAAATAAAACTCAGTCATCCATATCTTCAAGAATACTCAACTTCATGATGCAAACATAGGCTCATATGGATGGTAATTGTATGGGGATCTTTTGCTCCAATTTTCAGGCGATTTGGCTCGTTGAGTTTCCATAGATCCGAGGAAACATTATTTATGGTTGAAAACTTCATGTGGCTGGAGAAAATAACTCATAGCATCAATGGTTGCATGGCTATACTCTTCTTAAAGGCATTTTGGATAGGAACGTACAGTCAAATCTTGTGGCAATCAGAGTTGGGGTTTGGGAGATATGAGCAAAAAGAGGTTTTTGGCCATGGAGGATGTCTAATAAACAGTTTGAGCAGCATAACAACATATCAACAGCAATGGAGGGGGGGAAATAACAATGAAATGCATGAAAAATTTCTAAGTGTTGTATTTGAATCACTTACCCCCTTTCAAACTTGTTTTCCCTTCCATTTGCGCACCTTAACACGCATTAAACCCAACTAAGCTAACCCAAGTCTTGTGGAGGTTGGAGGCGTGGTTGCACCCTAAAAAATAGGGGACAAAGCATAGTTGCCATGAGACAGGTATGGGTACGGGTACAATACATAAATTAAAATTTAAAAATAACTATACTTTTTGAAGTAAGGAAAACAAATATTGACAAAAGATGAGATATTATATTGATATTAGATATCTCACATATTGAGGAAAGAGTACATTGTAACACCAAAATGCTGACAAACAGAGACTAAAAACAAAAATCACTAATGTGAACCGGAATCATATCTCATCTGATACAAAGGGGTCAACTGTCACATTAATTATGTCCTCTAGATCCTCTGCTAAGATGCTCTCCAGATACTCATCACTCTCAAGTTGTGGCTCCTCTGCAAGCAATATAATAGGGGCAAATCTTTGAGGCCGTTTGCCTCAAGCACATCATCCTCTACATCTACTACTGCATCAAGTGGAATTTGGTCCCATTTTGCTGAAGGACCTTCTTTATACCCTGGGTCTACACGAGTAAGAAGACGCAGTGTGCTATGAATGTAGACTAGGTTCTCTGCCTTCTTTGACCCTAGTCGGTTCCTCTTCAATGAATGAATGAAACCGTAAGTACTCCAATTCCTCTCACAAGATGAAGAACTAGCTACTTGTGAGAGTAATCTTATTGCAAACGATTGCAATTCAGGTGCTTCACTGCCATGGTTCCACCACCACTCTATTGGGTCCTTCGCATGCATATCATAAAGAGCTTCCACTGTAGAAAACTGACCGCGACCACGTGAAAACATATTCCACTGAGTCCTGATAGTAGAAGCTTCCTCTCCTCGACCATAAATCTTTTTCACTGCAACCCAAAATTCTTTCATCACTTCCCTGTCCTCATATGGAGCCCTTTTATTGGTGACTTCTATATCATACCACTTTGGATTTAAGGCATAAGCAACACAATGTAGAGGTGTGTTAAGCTTATTCCATCTTCCATGTACCTTTTCCTTAATCAAAGGATATAAAGAAGGATCCTTTGAATCTGTGATTTTTCTTATTCTTTCGCACATAGAGTCAATTTCTTCATAAACTTCACCCAAACATGGCTTGTCTGAATCAGCAAAGCGGATTACCTCACAAATGGGTTGAATGAAGTCAACAACAAATTTCACATCAACCCAAAAAAGGTTATCAAGGACCATCTTCCTCACCTCAACTGCAGTCTCTGATGTAGATTGTCTCCAAGCTGCCCATGCATCACTAACAACAATAGAACATAAGGCCCCTTTGACAGCATAAAGGTGATCAAGAAGTATGAAGAAAGATGCAAATCGTGTGTCTGCAGGTTTGAGAAGCTCAACCTTCGCATATCTCCGATAAATAGCTTGCGTTTGGTGATGATTGCAAATGAACATTTGTATTTTTCTACCCTTTTCAATAAGCTCAGATATCCACTGAAACCTGCCAATGTCTTTGAGCGCATTGTTCAATGCATGCACACAACATGGTGTCCAAAATACATGTTTGTATTTTTTTTGTACCAACAAACCAGCTGCTTTGCAGACCGGGGCAGCATCTGTAATAACTTGGACAACATGTGATGCCCCCACCTCCTCAATTGCATCACATAGTTGCTTCTCAAGGAACTCTGCATTTTTCTCTTGACCCGAACAATCGATTGCCTTCAAAAAATAAGGGCCTTTAGAGAACAAGTTACCATAATGTTCAAAAGTGGACGGTTTCTAGTATCAGTCCAACCGTCCATCACTATGTTGCATCCTTCTGAAGACCACACTCTTTTGACTGGTGCGGTTTGTTGCTCTATCCTTGTTTTCTCTTTGTCAATAAGAGTCGTGTGAAGCTTCTCATATCCAGGTGGTTTATACCCTGCTGGCCCTTTGTTGATTGCACGAACCATCTCCTCATAATAGGGTGAGCGAGCAACATTGAATGGTATTCCATTCGCATAGAAAAAGTGTGCAATCGCTGCATCAACTGCATCTCGACCATGCACATCGAACATGTTTCCAATGGGGTTTGAACTGCCCATGTGTGGTCTCTTACGAGAAGAGCCCTCACCCTCTGCGACATGTCCAGAAGACAAACCTATCTCTGATTTTGTTTCTAGCCCGATACTTCTGATAGGACCACTCTATGTGCGATCTGTGGTCGAAGCATGAGAGCTTAAGGACACCACTTTTCCTTCGACACATTCTTGTGCCCTCATAGCTTCATACCGCTCTACCTCATTATTACAAGGTTCAACCCCTTTCCCTGGTATACGGAAAAAATGGGCCTTCACCCTTGTGTAAGTGCCTTGAAAGCACTTTCCACAAATGTTACAAGTGATATCTGCAGTACCACCATTCCCTTTACGAACGCGGTTGCAATAATTCCAAAGTGGTTTTAGTCCTTCTTTCCCTCCCCCTGACATCCTGAATGAAAACAAAATTAAACAATTAGAAATCAAATTAACATTAAAAATGATATTTTAAATTATTTTTTTAATTATTTTAAAATTAAATATATCAATTTATTAATTTATAATTAAAATACATATCAAAGAAAAAATAAAAAATGCAAATCAAATTGAAATGATATTTTAAATTTATAAAAAAACTTTAAACTATTTTAAAATTAAGTAAAATCAATTTATTAATTTTTTTATTAAAAAAAAATTTAAAAATTAAAAATTTAAAAATACAAAATAAAATAAATATCATAGTTATATAATTAAAATTTAAACTTTGAACTTTAAACATTAAAATAATAAAACTTTTCAATAAAATGATTATAATTTACACAAATAAAAAATTAAAACTTAAAAATTAAACGTAAAAGTTAAAATTAAAAATAAAACATTAAACTTAAATAATAAAAGTTAAAAAAATAAACACTTAAATAATAAAAAGTTAGAATTTAAAAAATTAAAAGTAAAACATATAATAATAAATATTAAAAAGTTTAAAAGTTAAAACTAAAATAATAATAAAAAGTTAAAACTTATAATAATGAAAAGTTAAAAACTTATAATAATGAAAAGTTAAAAACTTAAAAAGGTAATAGTAATACTAACTATACGATTTCATATTCATTAAATAATAAAAAATGAAACTAAAACTAAAACTTTAAAACTACCTAAATTTTTAAAAGTAAACAATTAAAAAAAATCACGTAAAGCTAAAATTTTAAAATGAAATAAAAAGTAAAACCTAAAGCTGCGTTAGAAGTTAGAATTTATTCTAAATAAAAACTTAAAAGCCATTCCTTTGGAAACAGCAACGAACTTTGCAAAAAAGAATGGCGGTGCATTCAAACAGGTGCGGCAAAGCAAAAAAAAGCGGCGGAAAGGCAAGGCAAAACACTCAAAAACGCAGGTTTATAGATGGTGCGGCCATAGGCATAAATATGGGAAAAAACGATTTTGCAGAGCAAAGATAAATTATTAAATACCTCGCAGCAGCAGCAGCAGCAAATCGACCCCCTTCAATGGCAAACACAACCTCCTCTAGCAAACACAGACCTCCTCCAATGGCAAATGCAGACCTTGGCAGTGAATGAATAATTTGAGCAAGCCTGTGCAGTATATTTAACATTTAAACGCAGCGTTTTAGGGTTTTGAAAAACGTTTTTAGGGTTTCTTGAAAAGAGACGTTTTTTTCGATGGGAAATGGGAGGATTCGTTGAACAAAAGTCTCCGTGTATGGGAGGCGTCTCCGTACAATCCAACTTAAGGTGAATTTACAACTTGTTTCTAACCACTTAAGTTGCATTTTAAGTGACGCAACATAAAACTCAATGGGGAGCGCACTTTGGTGTCCCCCATGTCCCCTTGCACATTGGGACAAAGGGGCATTAGGACTCTAAAACCCAACCCAAGCTTCTTGGAATGCTGATGTCGTCAATTTGAACTTGAAAATAGACTAAGGAATGAAATTTCCGGCCCGGGAGTAAGACATGGAGTTCAGAGGGCCAACCTTATATTGTTTTGACTCCAAAGGACCCACCGAATCAATTCCCACCATTTTTAAGACCTGGTTCAACTTGCAATTTTCATGTTTAGTCCATTTCCCACTTTAGCCCTTGTATGTGCACCAATAAAGAGAGTTGCCACCGGAGGCCAAAATGAGTATGAACCAATCTAATACATGGACCATGAGGAGGGTCCAATGTACTCCACTTTGACCTTTGGTTAGGCTCCTAACTCTTCTAAAGGTGTCCAGAAGCCTTTGAGAAAGTTCCACCTTATAAAGAGACCCTTGTCCTCCACTAGTAGGATAGTTTCTACATTTTATACTCCCATAATTCTTCCTTGATTATTGCACCATGAAATAGGCTCTATCATCTTTCCAACACCTCACAAGGCTCCTAAAACCCTTCGAACAAGGTGACTAGCTCCTTTGGAATATGCATTCCCCAATGCCTTGACCAAAAAGACCCAATTTTTCTCAACTTGTTCCTAACTCAATTATCTCCGCAAAATCTTCCTAAACTGCCTTGGACAACTTCATTTCTCTCCCACACATCTCTTGAATGGTTTGAATCTTCCCTGTAGGCCTCTAAAGGATGTCCTCATCTGACAAAAAGACCAAAAATAGCTCCTTTGAAGCCTCCACGAGCCATGTTGCCAGGAAATAGAAACAGAAACGGAAAAAGGTATGGGTACAAAACCCGGAAACGACAATCTTCAAAAAGCATTGGATACGAAACGTTATGGGAAACGTCCGTACAATATATATATATATATATATATATATATATATATATATATGCATAGTGCTCATTTTATAATTGTAGACCATAAGAGATAATTGATAAAGCACTCAAATTATTTTGTTTTCATTGAAATTTGAACTTCTAAAGAGTCATCATTCAACATGGTTACAATTTCAATGATTGACATATACATGATAATAATCTAGATTCTAGAATATATCATTAAGGAGAACAATATAACAAAGACCCCCACTCTTCAAAAGAGAAAAACATGAGAATCTCTAAATGATAGGCCTTATTTAACTACCATTTAGTCTTGCCATCCTCCTCTGACATACAATATTACAATGTTTCCTCCTTGGTATCGTTTAGTTGCAATAATTAAAAAAATCATATAGCGGCAAAAACAAAATATCCGAATACAGAGCTATCAACTGTTCATCTAGATTATAGCTTTGCAAACAACCAACCACTTGTTATTCCAATATATACTTTGGTATGGTCAAGGCCAAGATCAGAAAACTTGGACAACTTGGTTCACCACCAGTACACAGCTAAATGATAATACTAATACCACTGTTACCATGAATACATAAATACGAAAAACCTCCATTAAGAGGTTGAAACATAACATTCTTGACCTACAATACCATACTTTATCACTGTAAAACTTATATACCCTCCACACTTAGAAACATTATTCAAGGAAAACATATCACAAAAGTAATCTTCACAGCACTGTCACAAGGAAGGAGGATGTGGAAACAGCTGGGATGTTTCCAAAAACGTCTGGGACGTTTCCACAGCGTTTCGTACCCGTTTCACTTTTCCAAAACGTTTCTCGGCAAAAACGTGGGCCCCTTAAGCGTTTCCTGGCTTCACAGTCCGGGAGCACTGTTCTTTCTTAGATCTTAGTAACTTCATGAATTAAGCCAGGTACATCTCTCTGCACATGAAACACACTTGAAAATCATGTTAGCACATTCCTCTCAGCAAGAATGAGGGTGACACAGTTGACAGGTTGGCCGAAGGAAAGGTATACATTGACCGGGAAGGGGATTTTCAATTGTGGGCTTAGTTATCATGACCAAAATTTTCAATTTTGCATGCTAGACATTTAGAATGACAACAATACCTTTTCAAGGAGGTGTTCAAACTTCATGGACTGTCAAAGAACATCATAAGTGATTGGAACAGCAGGTTTATGAGTATGTTTTGGCAAGAACTTTTCCATTTGATAGGCACCGAGCTTACTCTTAGCACTAGCTGTCATCCCCAAACCGATGGACAAGCGGAAATAGTGAATAGATGAGTAGAAGGCTACCTAAGGAATTATATTGGAGGGTAGCAATCAGCTTGGGTAAGATGGTTACACATCGTTGAGTTTTGCTATAATACGTCATTCCATATGTCCATTGGTTTGTCAACTTTCAAAGCTCTATATGGTTATGATGCTCTCTCTTTTGTTGATTTGGTTATGATGGACAGTAGAGTGTTAAGGGCCAAAGATTTGACATAGCAGAGAAATGACATCTTGAAGGTGCTCAAAGAGAAGCTCTAAAGTGCACATAACCAGCAAAAAAATTGTATGCAGACCAGCACCAGGGAGAACGAACATTTGAGGTAGGATACATGGTATTTTTGAGATTGCAGCCCTATATGCAATCCTCCCTCAAACAAAGTGGTGCAAAAAAGCTTAAACCACGTTTCTATGGGCCTTACAGAGTGAAGGGAAAAGTTGGAGAGGATGCATATGAGCTAGAGCTACTTGAACATAGCCGGATACATAATGTCTTTCATGTTTTGCGCCTAAAAAGCGCACTAGGACAGCACATTACTCCTATTCAGCTGCCACACTTGGATGAAGAAGGCAAGTTAATTTTGGTTCCAAAAACTATAGAGGATGTTCAAGAAAGGAAGTTAAGGAACCGAAGCATTAAGGAGTACTTGATCCGTTGGAAGGATCTACCAATTGAAGATGTTACATGGGAAGGTGCCACTATATTAGAGCATCCAAATTTGCAATTGCTTGAGGGCGAGCAATTTTGGGAGAGGACGACCGTAATGTCCCCTTCTCCGGGCTAGTTCATTTTGAAAACCTTGGGCCCATTCCACTTCCCATGGGCTTAAAGGGAAAGAGCAAGAGAAGTATTTAATGTCATGATTATCAGTTGCTTTTGTAGATTTATATAATTTTCAAGCAACTTTGTAATTATGACTTAGAAAAATCAAGTTGGTTCGAAAAAGTGCAAATACCAAAATAAAAAATAATAAAGACACTTACATTACTACAAGGAGGTCAGTCCTCTTTGGGAGGATCATCATTATGATTTTGGCGCCACCTTTAACAATATAAAAGGGTCGCTTGGCTTGGAAAAGGGGACACTTTGGAATTCATTTTCTTTGAATTGGAGCATGAAATTGTTTTCTCTCTCTTCCATTGAGGACGACTACCCTCCATGGAGGTCTCTTGAGGACAAAACCCCTCAATAGAATTTAGATTTGGGGACGGAAACACTCAAAATCTGCATAAGGTGGTCTCATTTAGAGATTACATTCAGATTTCTTTGGTGCACTAATTATTTTCAGTCATCTTCAACAAGGGCAGATCAAATTTGCATAGTTGGATCATATAGCGGCAAGGGTCCATGTTGGATCAGCACAAGCGTTTGGGCAGATTTTTAGTCCATTGGGTGAAAGCGACATACTCTGGAGGGTTGTTTGGCCAATTTCAGACCCTCTCCTAGGGTAGTGACCCCTCTTTGGGAAGAGTTCATTGGTTTCTAGGGCACGACAACTCATTTTCCTCCCGAAGTTGGATTCTTAATATTTTTCTAGGCTAATTGTAGTTTCCAAAATTGTATTCAAGCGTTGGAATCATTATTTCCAACCATATCTATGAGTGTACTCACTGTTGTAGTAAATTTAATTAAATAAATTCAATTAGTGGCTTGGATGATCATTTTGATATCCCCAGATTTCATCCTGAAATCTGTGACTACCCTATCTGAAATTTTTTCGTACTTTTTAAAATAATGGGACGTTTTGTGTTTTTATTGCCAGAAAGTTCTTGTATTGCGTCAAGATATTCCCAAAGAGCCATATTAGCCATTTTCGCCAAATACCCAGATGCCCAAAATTGTTATATTCTGTCGTCGGGATATTTGTCTGCGGGAAATTTGTATTTAATTATTTTGAGCCCCGTTTGAGGCAATTTGCGCTCCGATTTAACCCTGTTGTGATCGTACATATCATTATTCCTATATACCAAAAGGGTTTTAACCAGGAATAAGTTCTGGGCTTTATTTGTGACTTTTGGCAACGTTTTGTGTTTTTGTGTTTTCCCGTTTCGTTTTCTGTGAAATTTCTCTGGATCAATTCCTTTGCCGGTTTGGCCTGATTCTTGGCTTGGAGTAGCTAGGAGATCATATACGCACGTTATGTCAGAAGGAAGTCGCCATCGGAGGTTTGGTTCACTGGGAAAAGATGAAGTCGTGCACCAAAAAGCCTCTTTTAGGCTGGCCGCATTTTTGGAAAAAGAAGAATTGAAGTGGATCATGGGAAAATTAGAAGCAGCAGGCAGGTGGGAATTTTGTACCTGCCTAGCAGGGTACTTTTTCCCATGGAGACAACGCCACTTAAGTGACAATGGGAAAATTAGAGGTAGCAGGTAGGCAGGAATTTCTTACCTGCCTTGCAGGGTAAAAATTCCCATTGTGGAATAAAAGAAATATCACTTAAGTGAATCATGGGATTTTATTGCCTGCCTTGCAGGGTAAATAATCCCATTATGAAAGTCAAGTGACTTAAGTGAATCATGGGATTTTCAAGGCTGCCTTGCAAGGTAAATAATCCCATTGTCATGTGATTCTTAAAAATAGAATTCTTTATGTCAAAAAGTGCGCCCCCTTTGGAGAAGTAAAGGCAGCCTTTAAATTGATTAATTTAATTAATTATTCACCCAAAATAGGCGCCCAGGCTTGTGGAAAAGTCAACAAAATTAAAGGACAAAAGGTGGTTGAAAATAGACTGTTCTAAAATTAAATAAATTTATTTATTTAATGGCAGCCCCTTTATGTCAAAAAGTGCGCCCCTTTTGGGAGAGAGATAATACTTTTTAAAGTATTAAATGATTAAATTAATTCCTATTTTCAGTGGCTAAGGTCAAAGCATACTGTGATGCTTGAGTTAACTTGAAGCAGAAGTCTAAAATTAAATAAATTTAATTTATTTAATGGCAGCCATAAGCATGCACAAAATAGGCGCCCCATTTGAAGAGTGAAGCTTATTAATTAATTAATTAATTGCCAGTAATAGCAAAGGCATTAATTAATTATAGAATCACAAGGGTTATATAAGCAAGGGCTGCCATAAGGATGAATTAATTAATTCACAGGTAAAGAAGTGCAGCCCAGAGGAAAAGTGCGCCCCATTTGAAGAGGATTTTTGCTCAAAAGAAGGTGAAATCAATGCTAAAAGCTTCCAATTTTGGCGCACAGGTTGAAGGGAGTTGATTTGTGTCTGGATAATTGTTTGCATAAGTGATACACGTGCTTAGGTGAAGTTGGAAAAATTCATGCTCACTTTGCATGTAAATAAAACATCAATTTTTGGGGCAGCAAGCTTGAATAAGCAGATTTTTATGATTAAAATGCACTCCTCATGTTCCGGTTGCCATCTTTGTCTGAATTAATTGCAGTAATTCATTACAGGTGCTTTACAAAAGAAAAGGAGCTTTAATCAATGTCCAATACATTGAATATATCCTCCGAATCTGAAGAATTATCCAGATCTGCACCAGTTTTGAAGAATTCTGGACGAATAAGAAGAGAAAGAATTGTTCAGACAAAGATAGACAAAGCCATGGCAAAGAGGGATGAAAAAGAAAGCACATTGGAGTCATGCATTACTTCCAAATTTGCAGACATAGGAGACACATATCTAGGTCAGGAACCTCTTTCCGAATTGATTGATAGATCCAGAGCAGGAAAGACTATAGTTACCATATTCGCCCGAACATGGGCAAAATTCGGTTCGGAGCGAACTTTTTTAGAAAAAACGAACTTGTTCGGTTTGTAATATTCGCCGTTCGGAGGTTTGACTAAACCTGTTTTTTAGTTGAAAAATTAAAACGTTTTACCCTAAAAACGTACGCGGAATCCCTAAAAACGTAAGCGAAACCCTAAAAACGTAAGCGGAATCATAAAATACCAAAAAAACGCAAAGCCGTGAAACAGTAAAAGCGTACGCAGGCTTCCCGAACACGCAAAGCGCAGCCGCAAAACAGTCGCAAACGCAGCCATTGGAGGTCTCCACGAGGTCGGCACGAGCGCATTCCTGGTAACTGGTAAGTGCTCGAACCCTGCAAAAGTTCAAAACTATAAAACGCGAAATCAATATAAGTCTCGGTTCAGTGCAAATTTGCCAAAAAAAAAATATTAACTGCGATGGAAATGGAATGTTTTCGAAATCACAATAATTCCATTGGAATATGGTTTTCGAAATGAATAGGTCACAATATTATTTACTAAATAATTATATATTGCCATTGGTAATAGCCTAATAGGTAAATATTATTTACTAAATAATTATAATTATTACTTTAATGGATAATTACAATTACTAATTGGTTATTGGTAAATATAAAGTTATAAACATAAATAAAATATTTAATTGCATTTCGAATAGTCTGTAATATTTTAATTTAACGGTTTAATTTAAAAATAAATATTATTATATTACAATATACTCAATAATAAATATTGCATACGATTGGGAATCGTATGCAATATTGAGTATATTGTAATATAATAATATTTATTTTTAAATTAAACCGTAATTTTATTAATTTGTTAGTATGTAAAAAAATTAAAAAATATTGTCCTAATATATGTTTTTGCAGGTTCAGAGAATAGTTGGAAATTGGAAGGTAAAGGAAAAGAAAAGTGGGTCAAGATGTCTAGCAGCAATCGTTCTGTGGAGATGAAATACATCGTCCTAAGAGATGGTAATAAACTACATATGAGATACACCTTGTGCAATGGGAATATTACAGGCAGTGTAACTAGAGTTCGGTACCATTACTTGGGAGGATCCAAAGATGTCAAGCAGTGTCCAATAGCAAATGTGAATTCAGAGGAAGGTGAATACAAAGATTTCATACATCGAGTTCAAGCTAAATTTAATGTGAGTCGTGTTGGAGCATTAGCTTCAGAAGCAAAGAAGGCTAAAATCCAACACTCTATCTCACAAATGGGCTCCTTCAACAGTTCAAATCGGTCTCCATCACCATTATCAGAAGGAAGTGGAAGTGCAAGCAAAGTGGAAAAGTCACAAGGTTCATTGAAGTCCATTTGGAGGCCACAACACAAACATGAGGTAGACAGGTTGGCAGCTAGATTGTTTTATGCAGAGGCCATCCCTTTCAATGTAATTCGTTCCCCACATTTCAAGTCTTTCATAGATGCAGCAATTGAGTTTGGCAAGGGTTACACATTGCCTTGTTATGAAAGACTAAGAACTAGTCTTCTTGAAGAGGAGGTGTCATCTATAGCTAGTGAGCTAGATGAAATGAAAAAAAGTTGGAAAAGAACAGGTTGCACAATAGTAAGTGATGGATGGTCAGATTCAAGGCGAAGGCCGCTCCTAAATCTTTTGGCAATATCTCCTCAAGGTGCAATGTTTATAAAATCTATTGATACAAGTAATGAGCAAAAAACTTCTCTTTTCATTTCCAAATGCATTGAATCAGCTATTTTGGAGATAGGAGAAGATAATGTTGTTCAAGTTATTACGGATAATGCAGCCAATTGCAAAGGAGCAGGAGAGATACTCATGGATAGATTTCCTCATATCTTTTGGACACCTTGTGCAGCCCATGTGTTGGATCTTTTGCTTGAAGATCTATCAAAAATAGAATGGGTAAGCAATATTGTGATTGAAGGAAAACAAATCTCTAAGTTTATCCTCAATCACCGGTTGACATTGAATTTGTATCGTTCTTTTGCAAAACGTGAGCTTCTTTCCCCTGCTGAAACAAGATTTGCCACCAACTTCATTACTTTGCAAAGGGAGGTAGAGGAGAGGACAGCATTAAGAAAAGTGGTGGTTACAGATGAATGGACAGAGTCAAAGCTTTCCAAGGAAACCCATTCAAAAGAAATTGAAAAAATTATCTTAGGGGACACATTTTGGGATGGTGCTAAGAAGGTTGTAAATGTGTTTGAGCCACTTGTTCGAATTTTGAGAATGGTTGATGGTAATCAGCCATGCATGGGTTTTGTATATGAGGGCATGGATAGAGCAAAAGAAGAAATCCAAAAGATACTAGCAAATGATGTTGAAGAAGTCAAGCGTATTTGGGAAATCGTGGACAAACGATGGTTCATGCTACACCGTCCTCTACATGCAGCAGCTTGTTATTTGGATCCTAAATTAGTAGAGGTAGATCATGATGCAGATGAGGAGATAAAGAGAGGTATACTTGCAACCATAGACAGGTTGGTACATGATGAGGATGAGAAGGAAAAAGCAAGAGAACAACTTACTATTTTCAAGAACCAACTCAAAATGTTCGGTGAAAAAGAAGCAAGGGCAAGTAGGATGACATGGGAACCATCTAAATGGTGGCAGACTTATGGGTCTTCTACTCCACATTTGCAGAAGCTTGCCGTGCGAATTTTCAGCCAGTGTTCTAGTGCTTCTGCTTGTGAAAGAAATTGGAGTACACATGATTTAATCCACACAAACAAGAGAAATCGATTAGGGGCTCAAAAACTCTCTGATCTTGTTTTTGTGCATAGCAATTTACGATTGCTTACTCACTCTCTTGCAAATGAAGATGACAACTCTCGCTTGGGAGAAGCATGTTTTGGAGATGAAGAAAATGTTGATGATGATGACCCTACTGCTGCAATATTAGATGAAGATGCTAGTGACACTTTTGATGTAGAAGCAGGATTTGATGTTGCAAATGTTTAAAATTGCATTTTTATTTTTGGTTAATGCTCAAAACTTTGAAGTTTGAGCAATGGATAATTCTCATCGCTATATATTATATCAATATGTATGAACAATGAACTTATGAAGTATGAAGTATGAACTTATGAACTATGAATTTTCATTGTCTGTCATAAATATAACTTGTAAGTCTTAAGTTTACCATGGATTTTGCTATACATTTATATGTTTTAAGACTTTAGTATACTTGTATGTTTATTTATTTGTATGTGTGATTGATTTTTTTGAAGCAAGTATGGATAATTATTCAGTTTTATATTTTTTGAAAATTTATATTTTTTTGAACCATACCGAACCGAACCGAACTTTTGCAAAATTCCGAACTTCCGAACTTTTTCCCATGTCCGAACAACCCGAACTTTCCGAACATGGTAACTATGCATCTTCTCCAAGCTGGATAGATGTGGCGTTCTTTCTAAGGACCCCATTTTCGAGTGCTACCCACAGCTTACTGTACCTGCGTGCGAGAAAGATTTCAAAGTGGTCAATGATGGATTCTTCTACGAATTCATTTGCAGGCTAGACAGGGACCTAAAGGCCAACAGGGTGAGCAAGGAAGCATGGGAAGCTGTATCCAAAATTGGTAGTCTATTCATTCAGTTTGTAGATTTCACATACCTCAGGGTTACTGGCTTTTCTGGAGAACCGGTTAAGCTGCCCAGATATCCGAATGATAGATTGATCACCATGGAGCTGAGCAGACAACTTGTGGAGATACACGACCTTCAGTCGAAACGGCACAAGTCTACGGGCTTCTTCCCGATCACTGTGGGACATTATAGCTGCCAGAGCATTCATAGAGCTCGAGGGATGGAGACGGAGATGTTATCCGAGTATGAGCAAGAGTTCTTCCCGGCACAACTGAACTTCGATCCATTTGGAGTAGCCAGGAAGACGATCTCCCAGGAGTACGCACATGTGCCTTCATTAGAGGATTTCTGGATGAAGTGCAAAAGTGAGTACGAGGTTAAAAAGAAGGATTTCAGCAGGCTATCAGCACGGCAAGTGTTCGACTTTGGACTAGCGCGGATACCTGTGGATCTTAAAGATGATGGGAATGTGTTACTTGACACTTACCATCAAATGGGAGGAGATAGAGCCGTACTTCAGGATAACGTAGGGGGCTGCCATACGATTGAAGAAAGGTCTGGCGCTGTTCTGGTGAATACTTCAAACTGGTTGCTGACGAAGGGATACTGCCTTGATGAAGCATTGATGAATCAAATCACGGGCAACTTCAGCACAGGAGATTCCCTCAAGAGGAAGCACGGAGGAGAAAGTAGCAGAAGGTCCGAGAAGTTGAAAGTACACAGAAGATCTCAATCAAAGGAGAAGATCACTTCCACGGCTATGACTTTAGTTCCGGCTTCTCCAGCATCCAGTACTTCACCGACTGTTGCACCTCAGCAGGACACTTCCATGCCTCCACTGAATCCGGCGACATTCATCTTCTCTCCTCAGCCACTCCGTTCAGCACCTATTCCAGAAGAGACGTTGAAGCTGCAGATGGCAGAGTTCGAAAGAGCTTTGTCCTTGGATGATTCAGAAGATGGCAGCCATAACACTGTAGCACTTTCTGATGGAGAGGAAACAGAGCGGGAGATAGTAGTGCACTCAGCAACTTCTCATTCTCCGAGAAGTAACTTCTCAGAATGGTTGGCTTCGCAGTTGGTTCCAGAAGCTAGAGTGGAAATGAACTTGGAGGAACACGACTTGCAGCTACTCCGGAGTCTAGGCGGAAAAGACAGAAGACCTAAAGTTGCTAAGGTAACTTCAAGGTTGATCATCGAGGAGTCGGGGCAGAAGTTTGCTGAGATGTCAGTTCCGGCGGAAGGAAAGGAGGATGAGCTCACGACAGAAGATGTAACAGTAACCAGAGTACTCATAGGTCAAGCCACCACAGAAGGATTGAAGCAGGATACACAGACATTGATAGATGCTCTATTCCTTAGGCTTGACAGAGAAAAGGCGGAGAAAGACGAACTTCAGAAGCAGGTATCTCAGTTGTGCGAGATCATAGCCAAGGTTGCTAAATCTTCCACTTAGCCCATTTCAGAGCAGGTGAGTGATCATCTTATGCAGGAGATGGAGGATGCAAGCAATCAGGTGAAAGCTATTGACGAATGGAAGAATCTGATTATTCGTCAAGCTTCTGTACAACTTGGAGAGGTGCCAGCCCGCCTGAAGGTTATGAATGATGCAGCAAATCAGCTGAAGCAACTGGTGACGAGCATAGTAGATATGAACACAGTTGTTGAGAGTAACCTGAGTACTTTGGCCGAAATCAACAAGCTGCCGAGAGAAGTATTGGTTGCAGAGCAGATTGTACCAGACGGATCAGTTGAGAAGGGGAAGCAGCTGGAGTTTGCAGTATCTTTCTGTTTGGAGATCTGCAGAGTTTTGCTGAAGAGGATGCAGACACTTGAGAGTAAGACATCGTCCTTACCAGACAATATTATTTCTTTCACTGAGGAAAAAGTGGTCGGAGATATTATTTCATACGTACGGATCATTCCTAGTAGAGTGCCTAATTCCCTGGAAGGGTCTCTTCTGATGGTACAAAAGAGAATTGATGGAGCTACTAAGCCTTTCACGATGAATTCCATTAGCAGACTGGTGGCACTGCAGGTGGATATTGCGAGGTTCGGGCCAAGCTTGGAGGATGTGGAAGCGTGTATCAAGGTGTTGAACGAAGGATTGCTGCAGTTCAGGACAGAAAAGGAAGCGGTGGCTAAAACAGATGGGAAGATGCTGAATCACATGTTCGACAAGTATATCCAATATCAGAACAAAAAGAAGACATAAATGTTACAGCTAGCTTGACTTCTTCTTCTATTCTTTCTTCTTCTATTTTTCCACGTTCCCGGATGAAATTGTAAAACTTTAAAGTTATTGGTTTTGAAACCATTACTTAAAGTTATGTGGAACAATTCTATTAGTTAAGTGATACATGTGTCACTTAAGGAGAAGTTAGTGGAGGATGATTGCCAAATGTCATCTTTACTTGTGTATGTTTCAGTTCAGTTGAGTTTCCCATTTGTACTTTCCCTCCTACATTCTATAAGTAGGAGAAGAACCTCCGGGTTAATAATTAGAATTTGTAAGCAGCAACCTTGTGTTCCAGACTTTGTGCTGAAACCCTTGAGAGCCACTTGAAGCAAAGGAATATACAGGAGCAGATTTCCGGAGAACTTTGTGTCACGGTGTATTGTGTTTCTTGCTTTTTATCTTAGATCTTTTAATAAACTTTGTGTTATTTCAGATCTAGATCTAGAGCTACCTTTGCTTATAATTCTGTGTTTATATCTATTGGTTTCTTCTATGTGCATGCAATCAACTCTGTTATCTATTGATTGGGATGCATATCTTCCCCATTTCTTCTCTGTGTTTATATAATTCCCTTCTTCTATAAATATTTCCTTTCTTTAAACAATTGCTTATTTGCTGCAGAACTGTACAGCTATGGTTCATGAGCTGAACAGTTAAAGTAAAACCCCATATAGATACTAGCATACTTTAATTGACAAATCTGACACGGGAGCCTCACCGGTAAATGAGGGAGATTTATCTCATGACTGCCTAAGTTTTGTGTTATGTAGAAAATCTAGCCAACACATGCAAAAGGAACTAAGTTTTAAGAAGGTATCTCAATATAATTGCCTTGGAGCATCTTGGTATATTTGTTGTTTGGGATGAAGTCTGTGAAAATAGGATTGTTGTTATACAAGTGCAACACCCATACTGCTTTGTTGTACTTGGGCCCACATTTGGCATTCATTACCTAATGGGGTTTGCGAAATTTCCTTTATTTTCACATTTTGTGCCAAAAAGGGCTATTTTCAGATTACAATGAAGTTCTATTTTAGCCTTTCATTCAATATTGCTGTGTTTTACTAGAATCCATCCTCCAGACATTCATATAGTGAATATTTTCTCCACAATAAGAGCAAGAACAGATTTTCAGATTAAAGTTAGATCTAGACATTATACCATATCGAAGAATTTCATTATCGTCAACACATCACTAAATGATTGTGCTCAATCTATTAGTGCTTATCTAAGTTTATTGCCAAACCTAATACGCCATTATCAAGCTATAACTAACCAGCTTGTGACAATGCCCAGAAATCAGATTACCAGATTCTTGTTTGACATCCAGAATTGGGTACACTTCTCGATTAGAAATTTGATTTTGGAACACAACATAATGGAACATTGCTGAATTGACGACCCATAACAAGCCACTATTTTTATGCATGCTAACAAACTGACCTATCATCATCTCCTATGCAAAGATTAATTCTTGATCACCCAATTTGATGACCGTGTTTACCTTCTATGGCTGTTATGATTCCAAAATTTGTGACTCCCTTTCAAAACTGAGAGAATTGGTCCCCAAAATGAATATCATACTGTTCCAAGGCTGAGTACAACTCCCAAATGACTGGAAGCCTTCATATGTCGAGGGATCCAACAACAGTAGTTTTGGTCATTCATGCATGATGATCATGCCATAAAATGGGAGAGCAAACTCTTGAAATAAAAATTCTATTTTCCTGTTTAAAGCAAGGTGATTCCAAAAACTTGTTCCTCAAATCTCATGAGGTTTTTCTTGTAGTTTTGAAATCATCATACTGTGCTTTGAACAAATGGTTGAATATCCCCAACCTTATGCAGTAAAGTCAGTTTCACCTAATATATGGAATCATGTATTCACTAGGAATTCATTTTCTGACTTCCCTTTCGACTGAGTTTACAAAGGAAGCTCTGCCTTGTTCAAAAGTTGGAAAATCACCTAAATGTGTATGATTGCTGCAATAGACTCTAATGTATGGATTCTATTTGATGGAAAATTACGGTAACTTTATTTGGTGTCATCCATCTTCAGATTTTTCAAAAGACTTCCATTATGAGGTTGTCATAAGATCATTCTAGACTCTCAAGTACAATGAAGAAGTCATCATCGTCTTTTTGTAACAATGACAATCAAAGTTGGTCCAGCTATTACTATCTTTTGCTTGAAGGTGATAACAAGTATCCACCTTTATGTACATTTGACTCTGAATGATATACTTATGACTTTAGGATTATTCCATAACCACTTGGTTGGAGTAGTGTTCTAGACAAATTGTGGTATCAGGAAATCATCTACACGTACATATTTTAACAAGGCCTCCTTATAGACACTTGTCATAATTTGAAAAGGTTCGCATACAACAGATTTCCTTACAATGCTCATGAATGTGTCCATCGCAATTTGTTATGCATAAAAGAAGTACATCAAGGTAGTTATTGTTGACTTCAAATACATTGACTAATTTTAACTAGTCAATTTTTACGCCTCCAACAAAACAAGATTATGAATACTTCCCCATATTTGCACTAATTTGTACTCCAAATTTGCAAATCAATTTTACAAACACAATGGGATCAAAGGATTATACTTATTAAATTCTAACACATGTAGCTCCTTAAATGTTAATTTGAAATCTGCAATTCCTTCGACGAATAGTTGTTGATTAGATCAAAACTTGAGAAAGATAGCTAGAAAACAACTCATAGATCCAATTGTGTAGGCATAAGCAATTTCCATGCACACCAATTGTCGTGTAGGATGATTCTTTGAACAATGACAGAATCATAAATCAGCCATGGCTGATAACTTCCACTTAAAGCATAGTTTTGAAAATCTTGGACCGATGTTGTATTCAATATCAAAATGACCAGGCCATTTGACTTGCCCAAGTCCTTACAGCCCTCAATCTGAGGTAAATAATCATGGATTAGATTTTGAAGTACCTTTAGGCTGCATCAAGTAACCTCACATTGTTCCAAATCTCAAACGGACTGTAAAACTGATGTGACCATCTTTACAGCCCTTCATAGTAGGAGCTGAACTCCTCAAAGTCTTTTCCATCCTGTGTAACTATAACTCGCGTCTTTCATCTCAAGACAGCCATTCACTACTGCCCAAAGACTTCACCATGCCCTAGCTTGCACGTTGTTCATTGTATCATGTCACCTAGTCTTCACAATCTCAATGAACTTCAATTTTATTACATTCTTGTTCACTCTGGCGTAAATTCCTGATCACAAATCACCTTTCGTAAATCCACTTGTAATCCTTCAGTGTATGTTCTTGCAACAAATCGTAATTCGCTTGCATGCCTGTCTCCCTCTTAGGTGTGCCTTTTGATTTGAAATATTGTAGCAGTTCAGGTTCTAGAATAAGGTTAGATGCAAGAGCAAAGTGAACATGCTCTGCTGGATTAACAACCTTGATACTGGTCCTTCGAGCCAGTGCCTTAGCTGAGTGATTATTCCTTGATTCGTCACCAAGAATGGCATTTGCTGCATGTTTCTCCTATGCAATCCGGAGTGGAGGTGCATCTTCCGATACATTATTTAAGATGGGCTTAATGTATTGCTAGCAATCACCATTCACCTCTTGAAAGAGTCCTGTAATCAAGACTAATTTCATTTGCAATTCCACAATGAGGCAAACTCAGTTTTCCCGACAACAGTTGAAAATATCTAGATATCTATCAAATAGTTACTATTATTTTATTTGATGCTACTTGTTGGGGTCATATTTCCAAGACCGTATGACTCAATTTGCAATCCGTCCAACATCCATCCAGAAAGATGATAGAGTCGATCCCTGAAAAACATGTGCCTTTAACCATTGCACTTATGGCTATCGCCGTGAACAAGCCTATGCACCCCACCTTGCTCTAATGACCCCCAAGGGTAATTGCTGTGTCCTAAAAGCTGCTAAACATCAGACATACTACACTTTTGCCCAGAGAAATTTACAATAGTATTGGGACTTTCTATTAATTTACGAACAAACAAGAGATTTCTGTGCATGCTTGGAACATACCTAATATTTCTTACCAAAAGTTTTTGAGCATTATTTAGGGCTATACAAATCTCTTATCCACTCTACCAACTAAGTGATTCCTCAAATAGTAGCTTTGATACTAATGCTAGAAGATGTGAATCAGAAATTTTTGTATTTGCAGTAAATCTTACATAGGCTCACCTTAAACTTTGGAAAAAATGTGCTCGGTCATATCCACGATGCCAACAAGTCGGTTAGCAAAAGTTGTCGTTTGAGCATGATATTCTTAGAGCATACTCGTTAACACTCAACTAATCCCATTAATTCAATACCTGTTGCCTCAGTTTGGCTGACCTCTCATGTCCATTTTAATAGGTCCAAGAACTGAGAAATGCTCATGTCGCTTCTGGAAGATCACTTTTTAACTTGCTGGACCTTATGATCATTTAATGAGTTAGCACCTGGTATTTGGAAGATGATTCTCGAGTTTGAACATCATTTGCCATGTCCCCCTGCATACTTGAGCTGCATATGTCACTCTCATGTTAGAGTCCAGAAAGTAGACTCACTTGTCTGGAATATTCCTTCATTCTTAAGGCTTCACCCATATGGATGTAGCAAGCAATTAACCTGGTCAAGAGTTAGGGTTTGGCTTTTCGACATCAAGTGTAAGGCCTCCACAAATGTTTCATAAGAGGACGGTAAATTGTTCAGAACAAGCATAACTATGTTGTTACTATCCATCTTTTATCTCCAAGGCAGCAAGCTAGTCTCAAAGATCTTTCATCCAAAGTAGATGTTCTGAGAGGGACCCACCCTCATGTGTCTTTGTTGAAAACAACAAATTTTTCAAGTACAAGACCTTAATTTTCTCCAAAGCTTGATGTGTTTCAACGGTGGATCCGAAGTACACTAGTTACAGCAGCATTCTTTAGCTACAGTGGCACAAACAGACAATGTTATTAACAGCAAAGCTGTCATGACTTGTTCTTTAGCTTAGCACTTCAGGAATCAATGCACCTTATACAAAACACATCTTCAGACTCCCTACAATCCATCTCATGTCTCAAATCAGATTCCATCCTAAGCCTAGACAAGTTCGTGGACCCAGAACAAGTTCAGCCGACGAATTTGTCCAAAGGCCTACATGCTTGTACGTTGTACTTGCAACGGTCATATTTTCAAATGCACAAGTTACCTTAGTTGGCTTATGGATGGTTGAGCATGAAATCATTTGCACAAGTCATCTATACAAACATGCCCACCCTAACCTATTAGTGGCATCTAGTGATCCCCATATCCGAGCACACTTTAAGGTCTTTGAGCCTAAACATTGAAGCATCTCTCCCTTGGAGCACATTACAACAAAGCTATGCAAATTTGAACACATCTATCATTTGCTTCCCTAGATGACAAATCATGCGCTAAAAATAAGCCAAATGTCGTTGTCAAGTGTTGGGGGCAGAATTAGGGCTCCATATTTATTTGCATTTTCTAATCTCCACTACACCATAGGACTTGGAGAGCTACATGAGGCTTGATCCCACTTCGGCATGTATTGGTACATAGTGCAGCATGTCCTTGTGTCAATGGGGGGACATGTTGAGGTTAGTCCAGCGCATATGATGAATAACCTTTTTTAGGTCAATAGGTCTATAAGGAAGACAAAAAGAAGTCATTTACAAGGTACAAAAGAGTCAACACAAAGATCCTAACACAAATCCCAGATCCAGACACAAACAAAGTAGGTGCCAGAAGCAGATTGCAGATCACAATAGCAAAGGACACATTTGTTAGCCCTAAGACACTATCCGCCTAGGTCGAATTGTCCACAGACGGCAAACCTGTCCACTCATTTCCAGGCTCCCAAATTTCACAGGCATATTTACGACACCTTGCACAGCATCCTCATCCAGTTTTAGATCATGTCATCACATAGCTTGAGCCCATGTCTTGGGTGAATATGTTCCAAACCCTAACCCTAATTTTTGTATTTTACTTTCTAGAAGTGTGTTTGATCAAATATATCATCCTTTCATAATTTGTGATTGTTGTATTTACTATATTTTTGTATTTAAGATTTATTGTTCTAAAATGTCTTAATACAACATACTACAATACTTTAATTAGATTAACTCCTAGTTTTGATATTACATTATGGTTAACAGTAACACGCTTATTTGTCAATACATGCAACCTACGGTTTCATTTCTAGCCCTTAGGGTTTCATACTTCAGTCCAATCTTGTTGATTTTGGGCCTGATATCCCTTCTTTTAGGGTTTTTCCAAAACCCTTCAATCCTTAGGTGCATAATCAAATGTTATATTTGTATGTCATCTAAACAAGCTAGATTTGTTATCCCAATCAGCCAAATTGCTCGATTGAATGGTGCCCATATTGACTACATCCAAGTACCTTTAGCACCACATCATCCTAAGGAAGTGGTCCATATCATTGATACCAATATTTTTCCTCCTATAGATGTTACTCATAATACAAATGAGGGTGACACTCTTTAGGTTCATGGCAATGCTACACATATTACAAAGAATATAGTCATTGAGACCATGTATGACCATGAGGGTGACCAATATGACACTAATGATGACCAAAAGCTTCTCAGCCAACAAATACAACCTAAGATCCAAATTGATGTATTCACTCAAGTTCTCAAAGACAACCCAACCAACATTGATAGTGTTTTGGCAATTTTAATGGCAGCCCATAAACGAAAATGCTCACAAAAGGCTAAGATGGCAGAAACTCAGGTTGAAGCCTCAAGCGATACAAATCCACCTTCTAGAGGCTGTCCTCCCCCTATAGGGATACTACCCATGCATTCACCAAAACTTTACCTACATTTAGTGTTCCAACTATGCGGGCATCACACATGGTCCCCCAAGCTACTATACCTATTCCTACACATTATGCCTACTACACCTAGCACTACACATGTTCAAAATTCTATACCTGATGCATATATCCAACAACTCCATGACATGCAAGCACAAATAGCCCTTCTCACACAAGGTAGATCACAAATCACTACAAGTTTTATAGGGGTACTTAATAATTCCTTAGCCCCTAAGGTCCTTAGTTATCCATTACCACCTAGGTTTGCTCCACCCAAGTTCTCACTTTACAACGGCACAACTGATCCGCAGCAGCACCTTCGTGCCTTTATGGCCTCATGTATGGACTACAACAGGTAACAACATCTTGCTAGCCAAGCTATCTCTAAGCATGTAATGTCCCCTTCCCAACATTAATCCTAAGAAGACCCTTAGGCCAATTCTCTTCTTGGGGACTTAAGCGATGTAACAAGGGGAAGAAGGTGGTGACTTTTAAAGTGCTAAAGTCATTTCTTATGTTTATTTTATAAAGCAACTTATGATATTGTCACTTAAAGTGATTAAAGAGGAAAAAAGTAAAAGTCAATGAAGAAATAGAGTTGGCAAGTCAAAAGATTAAACATGACGTGTTGTCATAATGGGGCGAACTCCTCCTAGAAGTTAAAGAGCAAACATAAGACCCAAAGAAAGGGGGTGAACCATATGCATGCTTTTCTTTCGGGTTTGTGACAGAAAAAAAGATAAATAGAGGTGTGGGGAGAAATGGGGAGCATCTTTTGTCAATCTATTTTTCTCTCATTGCATAATAAGCTATTTTGCTTGCATCACCTTAAGGAGAAGGAGCTTTGCGGATGAAATTCTCCAAGGTTTGAAGGTCGATGAATGAAAACTCCTCAACTTTGTGAGGTGAATCCACCCGGGGTTCACTATTGTGCTACACTTCAGATTGCAGTTATTGGAAGGCTATAATTCAGATCTAGGACATTTTTGAGCTGTTTTCACTCTATATCAGTTGGGATTCAATACACATCTGAATTTGTGAGTTTGTAGGGTTTGGATCAGCCAAACCTTTGTTATTTTCAAGCCATTTTGCAGCTGGAACAATTCTGGGCACTTTTTGGCCAAAAGCGACCACCGAGGAGAGTGGTGCGACCCCTTTTGGATGGGTATTTTCATTGATGTACAGTATGTGGTTGATTGGAGACTTTTCGGCATCATTAAAGGCAATGTTGACATCATTTTCCGGCCCTCTATTGGTACAATTTCGATAATAATTGTCGTCGTTATTTTCTACATTGTTCTAGCTCTTAATATATTTTTGTAAATTCATACAACTGTAGAAAAATTCAGATTCCATTTGTATGTGGTTTTAGGCCCCAAATCGCCAGTAGGGGTCAGATGGACTATGCCATAAATGATAGGAGCCGGATGGACTATGCCATAAAGAATAGGGGCCGGCCCCCACCTATCCCCAACAATACTCCCCCCCCCCAAGCTGATCGGCCGATATGGGCTATACCCCCATCATAACAACCATGAAACATATCGGCTGATCTGGTTGGTTCCCCCAAATCCACCTACCCCCATACCCCCTCCATCCATGGGATGAATCCCCCACTCTATCCCCATCGGCCCATAGACTGAGGGCTTATAGATATAGATCAAGGACCCCTTTTCTATAATCTAACTAAGATTTGGTGTGTTATTAGTTTTTACTAGTCTTTGGACCCCATTCCAAGCACTTGGAGACTCTATCAATCTTTGACTTTAAGAATTCCAATCAGCTTGAGTATATGAGAAGGATCACAACAAGGAGAACTACTAAGGAACAGCTTGTTGAGTTTTTGCAGTTGTCACCTCAAAGGAGAATAAGAAGCAGATCTCTGCAAAGCTCTGCTAAGCCTCCTCAGCACCAAAGAGCCAAATTGTAGTGCCCACCCATGTGGGACCCAAACACAAGACCAAACATAACAGGATTTTTATTTTTGACTTTCATATTACTTGATACAACTAGGCGACACCAAAAAAATCACAAGAGTTTTCACAACACCACATGTAACGTTTACACCAATATGTAGAACACACAAATGTCAATATGACACAATGTGCAACCAACGTCACACTTAGATGAATGAACAAGTATCAGACCACGAATCGGCACCTTCCACACTATCACATTTTCATGTTTCAATATTTGTCGTGTTCATATTCTGATTTAAGCCTTAAAGGTTTGAAGAGCATATAGCATGAAAACATACATTTTCCTTTTTCTCTAGATTGCATTTCCCTTACTTCGTTTCACACTTAATTTAAGTTGATTCCCTCTTCACTACCATTTACATTCCCTTATCTAACCTTATAGGTCTCGAATCCATTAATCATGAGAGCATGTAGTTTCATTCACAACGATCCACATTCTTTATTTCGTTTCGGGTTTAACTTATAACAATTACACTTAATCACAAGAAAGAGTTGACATTGGTTTAAAGCAAAAGGGTTCCATATTTTGATGTACTCAATAGGACATTATCTTAGGGAACAACTTTTAGATAGGCATAGTTGGCTAAAGGTTTAAACCCCAATGTCATAAAGAAAAGGTCCCGGGTTTTAATTAACTTCCACTTGCACTCAAGGACTCTACGTCAAATTAAAAGCCAATTTTAGAGTGGTTCGAACATCTTTATCTCACAAACCTCCAAGTTTTACTTTCTTTCAAAAACCGACCCCCACAAGAAAACCAATTAAATTCTACTAGTTATTAATAACTCCATTCCCATTTGACTCTTGTTGTTATAATACAATAGTAGGTTAGAGTCGTTTCTAGCAGTTATACGTCATAATTTTCATTTTCTACATATAAGATTATGTTCTCGCATGATCAAACTCATGTGGAACAGTTTATAAGTGTTTTCAACAATAAAAGAAGGCCTAACTAAAAATAAGGTAATTCCAAGTTTCACTTGTGCGTCCATTTTATATTGCTTGCATTTGAAAGAGGAATTTCATTCGGGGTACTAAGTGAGGAACAACCCCACTTCATAGTTTACTAAGGCACCCTTCACCACAATTCAAACAAAAACATTACCTTCCTTAATGCTCTTATGATCCCAAACATGTACAATGATTAGCCCTTCCCGAGAGTCTTAGCATAAAAGACAACCATCTAAAAAAATGCGGCTAAATAATACTCCCTTTTTTCCATTTGAGAGCTATTAATTGGTCTTCTTGCCATTCCTTCTCCATGGCAAAGAAGTGAAGAAGACGGAGGAGAACCTTGAGCTTCTATTTGCATTGTTTTATAATATTTTATATTTTCTTTTAGAGTTTTCCCCTCTTAATGAGGTCGGCTGGGTTTAGTGCCTTTAATAAGGCTTAATGAAAGATTATAATGGCTCATTAGAGGTCGGCCTTTCCTTTATGAGTCTTGGCGCCAAAAGGAGGTTATAAAAGAAGATCTAAGGCCTCATTTGAAGGTTAGACTTGGCGCATTTTATTCTACTTGGGCATTGTGAGCTTGTTGCTCCTTGTTCATCCACTTGAGGACGAAAACCCTCTTGTGAGGCTTCATTGAAGGATGAAAACCATTCATAGTGGCTTGGGTGAAGGACAAAAACCCTTCATCATTGTTTGGTCTTGAAGTAAAGAGCTGATTTGAAGAGATATTTGTAATTTCCAGCTGGTATTTGATTTATTTAGGGTGGAGCGACCTACCTTGGGTAGGGTTTGAAACTATTGGTGAAGAATTTGAGAAATCTGGTTTCATAATCTGATTTGTAATATTTTTAAAGGCCGGAATCTGAAGTTTGGTGAATTTAGAGGGTTTCTAGACCCATATTTCATATTTTTCTTGTGGCTGCAATTTCCAGTTTATAATTAATTTCCAGCAGTGAGATCTTCAACATTTCTTTGTGTTTTTGGCTCTTAATATTCCATAAAATATATAAATAATTGTGGCGAGTTGATTTGTGGTGTTTTGTGGTGATTTTTGGCATATTTGGTGATAGTTCAAGTCGCTGATTTTATACTTTCAGTCTGCTGCAATTTAATTTTCAGATCTGCATTTGGTGTGTTTGGTTGAAACCCTTGAAAGGGTCATTACAGTGGTATCAGAGCACGGATCTTCAAAGGACCTAGGGTTTCAATGGAAGATTCCAAGTTTGAAGAGTTGATGGCATGGAAGGGTAAGATCTCTATTTTTGATGGCACTAACAAACTTTCAGTGAGATCATGGTTGTCAGAATTGGAGGCATACTTGCAATCAAACCCTATGTGTGTGGAGGATGCCCTAGAATTCATCCCTTGTCATTTGGAAGGGATAGCAAGAGATTGGTGGTACCATGTGTTAGAAACCCAAGGAGAAGAATCAGTTTGCTTCTTTGATGATTTCAGTCAAAAGATCATGGAAAGATTCGAGGTGCAAACTTGCAAGGATGACCAAGGTAAAAGTTCATTGGTATTTAATGATATTCCTTTGGTTTCTAATGATTGTATGTGGCAAAGTGTTGAAGAAAACTCAGATTTGCATGAAGATGATAAGGATGATGTAGGGGGCAAGTTTGTTTTGGAAAAGAGTACACTTCCGGTTGCCCTTGATCATGATCAATTCGCTGAAAATTCCCACACAACAGTTCATGATGAGCTGATTGAGGAAGTTTACCCCATGGAGGGAAGCTACGAAGAGTTTCCAAGTATGTGCTCACAAGATTTGATGATTGGGGCTCACTTACCGGAAGAGAATGGCATAATATGGGTGGATAGCCCATGGATTGGTACGTCAACTTACGGATTTTTTGTCTCCATCTTTGCATTCATTGGGACATCTCTTGAGTAGTGACAAGAGGATACTAAAGAAAATGCTAAGCTTGCAAGTTCCTAATGGCATGCACATGAAGGAATGGGATCCGGGTGATCCTAAAGGTGGAGTGGGGAGAAGCTTTCCTCCTTCCAAAGACTATGGTATGTTTGTAGAGGTAACCAATTCCTTTTTCCATTTGATTCATATATCAGTTGTTATGTATGTGCCTAGAAAGGAATTTCTGGATCACAATGATGAATGCATTAGAGATCACTCACCCAAATTGATAAGGTCAAGGAGAGAGGAAGAATTTCTCCATGATAGACCGAGGATCACAATAGATGGAGCTGCTGATCTGTACATAACAGCAGTAAAAAGAAGGTCATTTGAGGGAAATTTCAGCCCTATGAAAGCTCAAGGACATGGGAGAATTGTCAAGCAAGCATCAAGCAAAGAAGAAGGTAAAAGACTTTTGGTTGTTCTTGATATTCCTTTGTTTTTTAATGGTTGCATGTGGCAAGATACAAAAGGATTTTGGAGGCATAAGCGAAAAGATGGAAAGAAGCATGAGGAGCTAGAGAATGAAGAGGATGTTGAAAGGGTTTCATGTATAAGTACCATTGCTAGCGTGAAGAGGCTAAAAGATATAGTGAAGGTAAGCAGCCCGGGATCTAGAAACAACTCAGATTTATTGTCTAGCATGATACTACACCAAAATGATGGACCTCATGAGCAAAGGGGGAGAAAGGAGGACTATGTACTCTTTCTTAGGTGGCTGCCATGTTCTCACCTTTACCATCCGCAAGGCCAACCAATTTTGCAAAGGAGCCTCAAGAAGGACACCCGGAAAGCAAAAGATCATGAAGGTAAGGTGCTTTTGAAATATCTTCAAAGTGTTGGTTCTAACTCAGAAATTCTGAGTTTAAGGAAGGTTAAGGGCAGCTCATGGCTCAAGAGGGTTTCAAATTCATTGCTCCCCAACATGCCAAAACAGTTCGCATTTTTAGGAAGGTATGATGACTATATTTCATTGCTCTACTCCATGTTCTTGTTGGGTATTTATTCTAATGACCAGCCTATGTCAAGAAGGAAGATTAAAAGTGATGGGTGTAACCAAAGGTGCAAGGTATGTGATGCTTTCCTTAGAATGAAGCTAGCTGAAGTTACAATTGTTCATGAGATGTAATGGGTTCGGTTTTTGGGGAAATCCATGATGGCAAGGCAAGGGAAACTACATGTTCAAAATCACCATGTTGGGCACTCCAAGGTATGGAAACCAAATGTTTTTCCACTTTTTACAAAGCTAATCAGATCTGATTTTGTGGTGTTTACATCTGATCTCATGAAGAATAGGGATAACTCAAGGTTGTCTATGGCAAGTATGAGTATTGGCAACTTAGATTTGGCATTAGAAGACCTGGAAGTAAAAAGGAAAAGCACTTTCCAATGGGCTAATGATGATTTGCTGATTGGGAAACTTGTTATCATAGCCACTAAAGGTGAGTTCATTGAAAGGTTCCATGTTTCTAGGTGCAATGAAATAATGACATCATGTGTATGGTTAGGAAAGGAGATTACATGTTATGTCATGCATACCAATGGTATGAGGGAGAACCAATGCTCACCATCTATGGAGCACTCTTGGAAGTCAAGACATACACTTGAGAACGAGCTAATAAGGACAATCTTCACGGTAGGGGCAGCTTGGTGTTGGGTGCTTTCTTTGTTGAGGTTGGCTTTCAAATGTTTTCTATACCACATTGTTTGGCACCCAATGAAATTATTCAAGGATCACTAGTGCATAGAAGTGTACATCTTGCCACAAAGTTGATCCATGATCATCATTCACCAAGAATGGATTGGGAATTGAGCTACATACAGAGTTTTGTGGTCGAGCACTTGGGTTATTTTCAGTTTACCGAAGGGGTAAAGTTTCAGTCATTACATGGTCATTTTCAGCTCCTAGATTGCTATCATTTCTTGGTTTGGTGAGAATTTTGAAGTATGACAGTTGCTGCCATGTTATTTTCACTGTTGTCATAAACTCTTCCAGCCCCCTAATCACTTCCACAGATGAGTTTCTAGCCATACAATTGAAAGGGTTGTTGACATTTGATGTTGATTTATGTAAGGTTGTTTTGTGGTGGATTCCAGCCACTCTAATTCTGAATTTCAAGTGGAAAATGCATGACTTCAATAGAGTTTGGGGTAGCATGTTGGTATTTTGGGACAACCAATGCATGGTTGAGAGTTGTGCAAGCAAAGAAGGGGGATTGGCCATTATTTCAGCAAGGCATAAGTGGATGTAGAGGAAACACATTTTTTCTCTAATATGTTTGCTTCATTTTCAGGTATGTCAAAGAAGAAGCAACTAAGAATCATTTGGGATCCAGGTTCTTGCAATTGCTTGAGGACAAACAATTTTGGGAAGGGAGGACTGTAATGTCCCTTTTTCCCATTTGAGAGCTATTAATTGGTCTTCTTGCCATTCCTTCTCCATGGCAAAGAAGTGAAGAAGATGGAGGAGAACCTTGAGCTTCTATTTGCATTGTTTTATAATATTTTATATTTTCTTTTAGAGTTTTCCCCTCTTAATGAGGTCGGCTGGGTTTAGTGCCTTTAATAAGGCTTAATGAAAGATTATAATGGCTCACTAGAGGTCGGCCTTTTCTTTATGAGCCTTGGCGCCAAAAGGAGGATATAAAAGAAGATTAGAGGCATCATTTGTATCTAGACTTGGCGCATTTTATTCTACTTGGGCATTGTGAGCTTGTTGCTCCTTGTTCATCCACTTGAGGACGAAAACCCTCTTGTGAGGCTTCATTGAAGGACGAAAACCCTTCATGTGGCTTGGGTGAAGGACGAAAACCCTTCATCATTGATTGGATCTTGAAGTGAAGAGCTGATTTGAAGATATATTTGTAATTTCCAGTTGGTATTTGAATTATTTAGGGTGGAGCGACCTACCTTGGGTAGGGTTTGGAACTATTGGTGAAGAATTTGAGAAATCTGGTTTCATAATCTGATTTGTAATATTTTTAAAGGCCAGAATCTGAAGTTTGATGAATTTAGAGGGTTTCTAGACCCATATTTCATATTTTTCTTGTGGCTGCAATTTCCAGTTCATATTTAATTTCCAGCAGTGTATTCTTCAACATTTCTTTGTGATTTTGGCTTCTAATATTCCATAAAATATATAAAAAAATTGGCGAGTTGATTTTGGTGTTTGTGGTGATTTTTGGCATATTTGGTGATAGTTCAAATCGTTGATTTTATACTTTCAGTTTGCTGCAATGTAATTTTCAGATCTGCATTTTGTGTGTTTAGTTGAAACTTCTGTTCTCACTACTATTCTCCTTCTGTCTTCTTCTTTACAAAATGGGAAAGAAATGACATGTAGATAAGTTTAAGTCTTTTCGAAATTGATAAGGGTATTATAAAACTGGTACAAGACTCTTTTAAGAGAGAGATACACAGTAAAGGTTAAGAGCACAATTCACTTCTTTTATAGCTTAGGAATAGAAATTTTGTTCCATCAACATAAGTACTAAGGGAGGAAACACTAATTAACATTATAGAAGATTGAATCAAAACATCTAAGCCATAGAACAACATACAAACTCATAATCAAGTTCATACCCAACTAAAATTCCTGTTATTCCAATACACCAATATAACCCAATTTCTTACTCATCCACAAAATAATTAATAAATAACATTCATGTTCATAACAATATTGTTGATACATCTACTTAATATTACATGTATATTTCAATGAATATTTCATATTACAAAAGCACCATAAAACGTGCACTACCATTTCCTTCTTGTCTTGCATACCTGCAACCACTGCATGGTCAGCACAACTGCTGGCATGACATCAAACTACAACCAAGCACGATATATGATTTCACAGTTCTCTAACAATAATGAAACTATATTTAACACACTTCAAAGGAGAGTAAGAATTACAAATGCCATTTCAATTCATTTCCAAATCCCAAGGAGAGAGATAGAGAGAGGAGAGAAAAAAAACATAATTTTTCACATTCAATTATCTTTTCAAGCAAGTGTCAACAAGGATGGTTTCCTACAATCATGTATTTGTGTTTACAAGGTGTTTCTCTATCATTATTTTGCTTGGATAAGTCTATGTCAATTTTCGCCTACTTAACAAGTTTCCAAAAATGTCAAATTTAGACAAGTTGCTCAAAAAACAACATTCAAAAACCATCTTCGAGACTCAAACACATAAGGCAAAAAAATCCTGCTTATTCCCCTATACATAGGGAAACACTCAAAGCTAACAGAACCCCAAACTGACAAACAATATTAAAATAACGCTCGTCTTTCTGGAGCTATGCGAGTTGTAAATGCACCCAAAAGGGCCTTGTCGCCCAACGACCAAAGGCCTACAAAACCTATCAAGAAAACTAGCTTGCGGTTGATGTTTTTCTCCAAACTGAGGGTTTGTAGTAATTTTGATTGTAGAAATATTAGAGGTATGATGGAAGCCAAAATTCATTTCTACACTCGAGGGCCAAAATTGTGGGTTAAAACCAAACTGTATTTTTAAACTTTCAGCAGTTGTTTAAAGCTGTGAACTAGCCTACTTGGGCTCCTAAACACGTTACGAAACAAGGTAAAACGGACATTCCAAGAACAACTCAAGGTTCGGTTGAACACTCCACATGACAAGGAACTTGGCTAAAGTTTGCTTTTCTCATTTTGAGGTTTATAGGGATGTTTTGCGCCTCCATGAAAATAGGTTTTTATTAACATTGTACAAAGTCTGCCAAGGAGTAATTTTCACTAAGTTTTAAGTTTATCACGTCAACCGTGGCTTCCATATCCAAAACTAGTATATCAGAGTTTATCCAAATATCTCACGAGGTAAAGGAGTAGCGTTTACCATTCATCAGGTTACTTTTCTTGTTGCGTACAAAACAGAGGTAAATTTGCTATATATAATACATCTCATTTAATTCACCTAAACAATTTATTTTTCTTTAGATTGATTTATGACTTCATTAAAATTCAGGAAAACTAGAATCATTAAAATCATGCAAGGATAAAGTAAGATGACCATGCCTTGATAATCAAACTGGTGAGTGACCTAAGGATCAATCAGAATGCGTTAGTTTAGTTCATGGCATCTGATAACATCTAGCTTTTAGGTCAAAGTTAATGTGCCATGCATACATAAGCAGTTCATAAAGCCAATAGGACCAAGTTAGAAGTTGAACAAGTTTCTATCTTGTTATCAACTCACTCTGCATAGACCGAGCTATAAACATTACCAAGGGTCAAAGCCAACCAAAATCCATACCGTTGAGTGGTGATGGCATCTAGCATTGTTTATAAATCAAACAAATCGGTCACACCATGCCAAATCGGCAATCTTGGCAAAGGAACCCACTCATTGGCCAAAGGCAATCACCAAGTTGAAGACCCATCTTTCTCCTAGGCAATGTTGATAAACAGTTTTAATGCTATGGTAGTGCCAACTCTTCTATGATTTCCATTTACTCGATTAAATTCCATCTTCCAAACTGTCCCCTAAAAAAGCTTCTAAGCTTCGCTTCACCTTCAATTTCCAATCAACTCCAATTGTTTTCCAATTGTGCATATCTATACTCGCACAGGTTGTGAATGTTGGTTAATCCTGTACAGGCGTTTGGCTCTATTTCATATAATCTTTCACTTCCGGTAAACAACTCCCAGTTCATTTTCAGGCTCTCAACCATTGGGTGCATAACTTAAAAGTTTGATCTTTGGTGCAAAGCCACAAACCTTTACAAGTCACAATGTGCTTATTTCATGATAATCCCAACATTTTACGGACTTAACAAGAAATCTTTTCCAAAGCCAAGTGTATTCATCAACCACATTTCAGATTCCCCAAGTGCATCTAGGAGCTTCCAAAAAGAATGTCAAGTTGGGAGATCACTTCCTCAACTCCAAATTTTGACAAACCCACACTGATGGAAAAGCCATTGGCTAATAATGCTGCAAATCCCTGGCAGTATGCGCACATGGTTGAAAAATAACTGGTTTTAAACCATTAATTCCTCTATTTCTATGCTTAGAGTTTCTGAGGCCTTTCCGTTAAGCATGGTCAAACTTTGGCAATGCATCCAAAATCATTAGAGGAAGTGGAGTCTGGACCAGCCTTTCAAATGACATTTGCTTTTTTTCAAAGTCTGACATGCAAAATCCAATTTGTAGAGACAAGCTTTCAAACTGGTCTCACACATTTCCATGAGACAACATAGTACAAGACCACAAGTTTTAAGGGCATTTCAAACATTTTGCAAAATGTACAAAGGTCAAATGTGTGTCTTCTGTTGTGGCATATCCCACAGTCCTACCCATGTGTATGAAACTTCATTTTTTTCAACCAACCAAACAGTTGCTAGCAAAGGTTGATGAGTCTTCCAAATGAATTCATTTTCTTGAAGGTTTTTAAAGAAACTCTTGAAGCAATTTGTTTAGCCAAACATTGCCTTACATTTTGGACACTATGTCAACACATAATCCACACAGCCATGAAACCACATCTTGCTTAAAAGTTACTAAAAGTCTTTTCCACAAATCCCTTTCTTTTAATGCAAATCCTGCTTCAAAGCTCCCATTTGACGCAAGCAAAGAGACATAGGGAAGATTGTGAGATCTGACTTCACAGCAGACAACTATATTGCTGAAAGAATTCAAGGTCTTTTTCAACAAAACTACTCTGTGTCGGCCTGCAATAAAAACATTCCATGAGGCGCCATTCATGCCTTTGAAAGAAAACAACCATATCACCTGAATGTCTAAGCTTCCTCCCCATGCTTACACGTCTACCAAATTTGGCACAAGCAATAAAAAAAATTCCTTTATCCCTTACACAATAAAACGCTCACCCCAAGAATAAGTTCCCACATATTGGCACAAGCAAGTAGTGCACTAGCAATGAGGATTACCTGGTTGGAGGTTTTTTAACCAAACGGTGAAATCCAATGGCTTAGATAAAATAAAGATCATGCACCCCAATCAATAAGAAATATTTACACACTATCGTCCCACATTAAATGAGTATTTCACCGACCATCAAAAGGATGGTAAGGTTTCCAACGCCATCCCAATTTCATGATTATCTTGTGGGAAGAAAATTGAATTAATGGAGGCTATGATTAGGCACTCCCTTTGAGGCATTTGCAAGAAGGATTCCCATCGTGCCTCAACAACTCATGACCATTTCCCCGAAGGGCATCCAAATTAATCACCAAAATAAAACTCATCTTTTATTATCTCCTTCTTAATGATGCTAATTTCTTTATCATTTTAATCTCAAATGATTTATATCATTTTATTATTTCAACATTTAATATATTTTATTTTTAGAAAGGTAATACTATTTTCTTACACTTTATTTTATTGTTTCATTTTCTGAATTATCCAAATCATAAGCACAACACTTAAAAAAATGAAATCAATCATACCAAGGTCAATTAGAGATCATGCAACCAAGGTTGAAAAGGGTGGTAACGGGAGGGGTGTTACACAAATCCACTCCTCCACCTGGAGTCCCTACTCAAATTTTGCAAAAAAACCTCCAATTCCTCACAAACATGGCTCATCCAAGAAATTATGCCTTCCCTACTTTTAACTTGTGCTCAATCCATTATATAACCTGTAATACACTTGTGCTCAATTCATTATATAACCCAAATGGATGTTGTTATGTAAACTCTTCAACTTTGGAATTATTCACAAATCACAAATTAATCGCTGTTGTTTACTTTCTATTAGAAAATAACAGAGATAGCTAGTGAATGAATTACTATTGTGCTTAGAATCAACAATTGTAGTAAAGGAAAGAATATAAGCTCATAACACCAACAATTTTATCCTGGAAAACCTCCAATGGAGGAAAAACCAGTCGGGAAGGGAAATTGCTCTTTCTTCCCACTTCTATTGGCCAATTCAAATCAACAGGTACAAAATTTACAATAAGTAAGAAAGAGAAGTAGATAATATCTCAACACTTCCTTTCAGTTACTTGCTTGCTCTGTCTCAACACTCCTTTCTTCTACAAAAATACAATTTCCAGCACTAAGACTTCTTGCTCACTTGCTCCCATGCTTCGATGATCTTCTACACTTCTACAATCATGTATTTATAGCCTTTCTCATGTCCTCCCGTGCACTGGAGAATGGGAAAGGTCATGAAGGAGAAGAGAAACGAACATCCTTTCAAATTCAGAGGTTGTTCGTTTGAATTTTAGTTTTCTGTCCGTAATGGCCAGGACCGCCGCCCTGTGTAGACCGGCGGTCCTGGGACCGCCGCCCTGGCTGGGTGGCGGTTCTGTAACCGCCGCCCTGCGCAGGGTGGCGGTCCTGTTACTTAAAAGACAGAACCTCCATTTCATTGTTTTCCTTCTTTGTGCTGACTGTTTCTGATGAAGTAGAGTTATTTCAGATCCCTATGGATCACACCTCCCCTTCTTAGGAGGCTTTTGGTCCCACAAAAGCTTAGTGGGGGAGTAGATGAGGGAACAATTCCCTCACTTGCTCCTTCGAGTACCACCGGGCCTGCCTTGGTGTCTTTCCTTTCAGTCCAATCTGCCAAGACTCCTGTGGACCTCTTCTAGTCTCTCTGACCTTCTGTTGTAGCACTACATCCTCCTCCAATTCACCTCGTGAGTCCAAGACGCAATCCTCAATGGAAGGTAGCAACTGTAGTTCTTCATCTTCATCCAGCATGGATGGCTCATATAGGTGCAAGTTCTCGCAGTTTACTACAGAGTACATCCTCATGAATGATGGAAAATCAAGTCGAAAAGCATTTTCCCCAACCTGCTCCAATATGGTGAAGGGTCCATATCGTAGTGGCTTGAGCTTCCGTGCTTGACCTTGTAGTCTCTCCTTGCTCAAGTAAAGCCAAACTTTGTCTCCAACATGAAGCTTGTGTTCCCTCCTATGCTGATCGTGCCTAGCTTTGTACTTTGCTTGAGATTTTTCTAGCTGTTCTTTGACCTTGAGATGGATTTTCCGGATCCTCTCAATGAACTTGTTGGCTCTAGTCACCTCTGTGTCTCGTGTATCCTCCTCATCCTGCTGTCCAACTGCTATGTCCAGCGGATTTGTAGGTAGATATCCCAAGCATGCTTCAAATGGTGACTTCATAGTGGATGTGTGTATTGCCGGTTATAGGAATGTTGAATGTAGGCTAAGGACTCATCCCAAGTCCTTGGGTACTTACTGTTATACCCTCTGATCAACTGTACCAAAGTCCTGTTTACCACCTCTGTTTGTCCATCTGTCTGTGGATGGAAAGTTGTGCTCCTCTGTAACCTGGTATCCATCTTGTCCCACAAAGTAGTCCAAAACTTCCCCAAGAACCTGGAATCCCTGTCAGAGACAATAGACTTTGGCAAACCAAAATGCACCCATACATTAGCAAAGAAAAGATCTGCTGCCTCATGTGCTTTTACTGTCTTTTTACATGCCATAAGAATACACATTTTACTGAATCTATCCACAACAACATAGAGATAGTCATGGCCATGTTTAGACATAGGTAATCCTCCTACAAAATCCATAGAAATGTCCTCCCACGGACGAGTAGGTACTGGTAAAGGCATATACAAACCTTCCTTCCTAGTTTTAGGCTTGCTAGTACAACAAAGTTTACATCCACGAATAAATTTTGATACTTCTTCTTGCATGTTGGGCCAATATACATACCTTTGCAAGTGGGCTAGGGTCTTACCAACACCGAAATGTCCTGCTACTTTCGAGGTATGTGCTTCCCTCATCAATAGAAGTCTTTCTTCTTTAGGCACACAAAGTTTCCCCCATCGGTAGAGCAGCCCGTCCTTGAGATAACAAGTCTTCAATCCCCGTATTTTCAGCCCCTTAGGACTGCAACTTCTGAAATGTTACCCCAAAGTCTTTGTCTTGGGCATATGCTTCTCCGTAAGCTTCCTTCGTGAAGGGCTCGATCTGAGAGATAGTGGCCAAACAGGAGAATTTTCCTGTGTGGGTGGCCTAGACAACATGTCTGCCACCAAATTTGTACTACCTTTCTTGTATTTGATCACTAGATGGAACTGCTGAAGAAACCCCATCCATTTGTAGTGCCTTGCCTGCTGCAATTTAGACTGTGCTTGCAAATACTGGAGAGGTTTGTGGTCAGTGTGCACAATAGTTTCTTTACCCAACAAATAATGTTTCCATTTTTTAATTGCTTGAACTAGTGCATACATTTCTTTATCATATACTGAATATCCTTTAACTGCTGAAGTGAAGGTTTCAGAATGATAACATACGGGTTTACCTCCTTGAAGCAACACTGCGCCCATAGCATAATCACTGGCATCTGTCTCTACTTCAAAAGGCTGCTGCAAACTAGGAAGAGCAAGTACTGGAGCATGACTAATCTTGTATTTCAATAACTCAAAGGATTTGTCTTGTTCCTTACCCCAGTCAAAACCCTTACTCTTTGCGGCCACTGTGTGTAGAGGTGCTGCAATTGCTGAGAAACCCGGAATGAACTTCCGCATGTACTGTACTGCTCCCACAAAACTTCTAGTCTTTGTGGCTCCTGTTGGTGTTGGCCAATTTGTGATGGCTTCCACCTTCTTTGGATCCACTCGTAGCTCTCCTCCTCCAACCACGTGCCCAAGATAGACAAGTGACTGTTTGGAAAATTCACATTTCTTCATATTACAAAGCAGTTGTTTCTCCCTGAGAACTTGCAAGACTTGCTGCAAATGCGTTAGATGTTCTTCCCATGTGGCACTAAAAATCAAGATATCATCTAGATATACAATGACACATGAATCTATGAAATCCCGCAATACATCATTCATCAATCTCATAAATGTAGCGGGTGCATTGCATAATCCAAAAGGAAGTACTAACCATTCATACAAACCCTGTTTTGTTTTGAAGGCAGTCTTCCATATATCCTCCTCCTTCATCCTGACTTGGTGATAACCTGACTTGAGATCCAACTTCGTGAAAAATTTGGCATGCTGAAGCTGGTCCAAGAGATCATCTATGCGGGGAAGTGGATATCTGTTCTTTATGGTGATCTTGTTCAAAGCGCGGTAGTCGATGCACATTCTCCAAGAACCATCCTTCTTTGGCACCATCACAATAGGTGAACCGCATGGTGAGGTGCTCGGACGTATCACCCCTTGGTCTATTAGTTCTTGGAGTTGTTTCTTTACTTCAGTACTCTCAAGCAAGGATTGCCTATACAACCCGATGTTCGGTAGAGGTGACTCTGGCAATAGCTGAATCTCATGCTCTACTTCCCGTTTTGGTGGTAATCCACTAGGAGCCTGAAATACTTCCTGAAAAGACTGAATAATACTATCCAAATCTTGTTTTCCTTGGTTAGAAATCTCTGAAACTTCTACCCCATCTTGTTTATCCTTTAACAAAAGTAAACAAAACTGATTATGATTTGACTGAATAAGCCGTTTTACTTGGTTAGCACTTACCATAGTAACCCGTGTCTTACGCTGGTGTGCCCGGATGTTGTAGCTGATCCCATCCTTGACCCATCTGTACCGGTTTTCCCTTCTCATAAAGATAGCATCCCTAACATACAAGTAAGGACTCCCGAATACCACATCAAAAGCATCAAGTGGAATAACGTCAGCTTCAAAAACATCTATATATTGGGAATTTATCCCAAACTTGACCTTACATCTTCTTGTTACCTGAATTTCAACACCCTTCTTCACCCAACCCAAAGGATATGGGTGCGGATGCTCGTAAGTCTCAAGACCAAGCTTCTTTACAACTGCCTCAGAAATCAAGTTAGATTGAGAACCGGTATCAACCAAAGCATTTACCTTAGTCCTCTTGATCTGGATTTTGATCTGGAATAGTCTACTCATCTCCTCTTCGTTGTCCATGTTGGTGGCCGTGCATCCAAGCCTTTCATCTACATCAGAGTCATCTTCGATTTCCACCTCCCCTTCTGTCTTTACAGCTGTCATGGACTTCTTGGAGTCCTTGGTTCGGTTCTTTGGATGTAACTCCGGATGCAACTTCCAACATGTAGCGTCAGTATGACCATTGATATCACAATTCTTGCAAAAATTCTTGGGATCTTTACAAGTATTTAAAGTAGTGGCAGCTTGTTTACCTTTCCCTTTCCACTTACTCTTGTTACTTGTTTTCCCATAATCCTTTTTCTGCTGATTTGTTGACTGCTTTACCCTCGGCTCTGCTTCTCCTTGCTTTTTCTCATCATCTATGTAGTATGCCTGTACACATGCTTCATTGAGATCCTTGGGCTTTGTGGAGATGACTTTTCTTCGAAGGTGAGTGTGAAGTCCTCCCAAGTATTTGGTCAGAATATCCTCATCCTCCAAATCCATGTTTAGCAACATGGCTTGCCTCCGAAACTCCGTAGTATAGTCCTGCACACTTTGACCACTGCCTTGTCTAAAATACTGCCATTTAATCATTTGGTCAGTTTTATGGCCAATAGGATAGAAGTTAGCTCTAAGTAATTCCTTAAATTCTTGCCAAGATTTCACAATAGGACGCTTCTTCTTTTCACAAGTAGTTAAAGATGAGTTTCCCAACAAACTAGAGCATGTCCTTCCATTTTGAGACATGCAAAGGTGATCCTTTATGCCTCAGTGACATTATGGATGCTAAAATAGACTTCTAACTGTTTCAACCATTTATCAGTAATTCTGCATCTACTTGTCCTTCAAAGCTTTTGATTTCGACTTTAGTCTCAACTTTAAAAGGAGTATGTTCAGATTTTACCTTTTCTCTTGTGTTAGAAGTCTCTTCTTCATACTCTTCCCCATAATCTTCCTCATGGTGACTCTTGCCTATACCAAACTTTTCGGCTAAGCCTCGAACCACCGAGTCCATGGAGTCTTGCTTGACGGAAGCTGTCTTCTGCAAATCTGCAAGTTCCTCTTGCCTTCTAAACATCCTATCCATCATGGTCTCCAGCATCTCGATTCTACGGACCAAGTTCTCTTCCTCCATTTCTCCCTGAATTCTCTGTTTCCACTTCTTTGTAGAAATCTCTGGATCGCAAGGTAAAGCTTCTTCACCTTTAGATCTTGTCACTGTCATACAAATTCAAGAATGAAATACCACAGTCCTGGATACTTGTTAGCTCTGATACCAAAATGATCTGTAAACTCTTCAACTTTGGAATTATTCACAAATCACAAATTAATCGTTGTTGTTTACTTTCTATTAGAAAATAACAGAGATAGCTAGTGAATGAATTACTATTGTGCTTAGAATCAACAATTGTAGTAAAGGAAAGAATATAAGCTCATAACACCAACAATTTTATCCTGGAAAACCTCCAATGGAGGAAAAACCAGTCGGGAAGGGAAATTGCTCTTTCTTCCCACTTCTATTGGCCAATTCAAATCAACAGGTACAAAATTTACAATAAGTAAGAAAGAGAAGTAGATAATATCTCAACACTTCCTTTCAGTTACTTGCTTGCTCTGTCTCAACACTCCTTTCTTCTACAAAAATACAATTTCCAGCACTAAGACTTCTTGCTCACTTGCTCCCATGCTTCGATGATCTTCTACACTTCTACAATCATGTATTTATAGCCTTTCTCATGTCCTCCCATGCACTGGAGAATGGGAAAGGTCATGAAGGAGAAGAGAAATGAACATCCTTTCAAATTCAGAGGTTGTTCGTTTCGAATTTAGTTTTCTGTCCGTAATGGCCAGGACCGCCGCCCTGTGCAGACTGGCGGTCCTGGGACCGCCGCCCTGGCTGGGTGGTGGTTCTGTAACCGCCGCCCTGCACAGGGTGGTGGTCCTGTTACTTAAAAGACAGAACCTCTGTTTCATTGTTTTCTTTCTTTGCGCTGACTGTTTATGATGAAGTAGAGTTTGAGTACAAATAGAGGACGATTATGGGAGAAGTAATGTGGCCCATATGAGTTCATCAACAAGATAGTTGGCGCCACCAGGAATCGGGTAAAAAAAAGCGATTTAGGATAACAAAGGGCATGCAATGTGAATGTCATAAAAGATACTTGCATGGTTTTTGCACTATATGTCTATTTATTTGTAACTGAGGGCTTGAGGAAACAATTTTATATGCAAGTAATCGTAATAAAGGGAAATGTATCTGAATGCCCTTCAATCAAATTGAAAACTTCGAACACTCCTACTTCCCAAGATATGGCATGTCCTAAGATTGGCTATCAATGAAAGTGGTTGATGATTATAAGGTATACCACTAGATAGATTACAACGATAGAAGGAGATTTAACATAAGGTAGCGACTTAGTAGTGGCATTAAGTTAAGTTCTATTGTAGCACATGAGCGAGCTAAGTGGAGTTAAATAGTCAACTTCCCTCATAATGCTAACAAAACTGATTTCAGACAGTCAAGAACACTGATTTATTGCAAGGAAGAATCAATCTACAGGTTTCCAGCCCTTATTGATGAACAAGTATTTCTGTTGTCATTTATTTAATTACAAGTTGAGGTATAATGTCTCCATAGTTTTGATGTTTGAATTGATTTTTAGTAATGTTGTGTTCATTCTGTTTGAATTCCATTGATTGAATACATATTTTATGGCCATTGATGTCAATTTGTTCATTTTCAGCTCACAATCAAGTTTATTGGAAATGGGGACATTCCCATAAGAGTCCTAACAAATGTTCAAATCATTCGCTGGTAGGATTTCATATCCATTTTAAGGTCATTGGTGTTATACAAGTGTAACAATAACAGAAATCATTCATAACAAGACTTGGGTTCGTGTTATCAAATTCATCTACACTTTAAGTTGGCCCATTACGTCCATAATTAATCCGCATGAGTTCATCTTTGTGAAATAAAACTGTTATTTTCATCTTTTTGATACATCATATCTGATTTTAACATCAAGAATTCAGAGGACTTGGGATAGAATCTCAACTTCATAAGGTCATCTTATCATTTTTCTTTCTTATATTTCTTAAGAGCTAATTGATTCAAAACATAGTTATTATGATGTCAATCTCATGGGAGATACAAAATTTCTTGATGTTGTTGATATTATTATCCTAGTTTTAGAATATCTTGATTCAAGCAACAAGTTAGCTCCAAGACCTCCTATGCCTTTATCCCCTGAGCTAAGACCTCATTCTGCAACTCACCCCCCAATTCATTATTTTCCAACCATTTATATCCATCCTTGGCACCTCAACAAATTTTATGGATGAGGTGAAATATATCTTAAGAAATATGGCCAATGAGATTACTCTTATGATAAGATAACAACCTCAACCTACTCCTAGGCCTTATAAACCATATAATATTGCTTACCAATAGAGAAAAATCAGCCTAAAAAAAAAATTACTCCTAAAAGGCTTTCCCAATAACCATACTTTGTTTAACCAATCTAATCATAACAATGGTTCTTATGCAAAATAACATAGGTTTAAGAATTAAAGACATGAGATGGTGTTACCCTTGTTCCAAACCTTGTGACTTGAATACTTGTCCCAATGGAGCCATAACCCCAAGCCTTAAAGTGCGAAATCCCTTAAGGGTAAAACCATGCCAAAATTTAGAACCATCACAACCACCTACATCAGTAGTTGATGAAAGCTTGGTTTATTAGTAAGAGGGATACTTTTGTGTAACGAATTCAGGTTGAGGGAAATAAACAACCCTAAGTGAAATTTCCGATTATAACACAAGACCAAGAAAAATATTCTTGGAAATAGAGGCATTACAGACATCTGGGAATCAAATGGAAACCTTCTCAAATAGGGGAAAAATCAAAGAGACAGTAGATATTTAAGCTCAGACATAAGAGGTAAAAAAGGTAAAACCCTTGCATACAATGTGCAGCCAAATCTGTATCTACCGACCATTGAGAAGCCAAAAAGGGATTTAGTTTCTTACAATCTACAAAATTCAGAACCATTTCCCCTAGACATTGTAGAAAAAATGAATAATATTAATGTTAATGTCTTTATGTGGGATACAATGATTGTAATCCCAAACCATATGGATTTTTGCATGAGTTATTGAGGCAATTTAAGCTTATCTAAAGGCTCAATAGGAGGTGAGTTTGATCTCTAGTCATTTCTATCAAATCTAACACTGGCTAATATAATTTTTGCTTCCAAGCACCATCCATTATATGTGTCATTTAATCATTGGAAAAATATTGGTACACAATTGCACAATTGACTCTGGAACTAGTAGCATTTTAGTATGCCCAAGAAAGTGACAAATATCTTAGGATTGGAATATACTTCCCATCAATAGAGGTGTTTTCTAGCTTGATGACATTACTATCAAGATTTGGGTGTCATTAAAAACTTAATCTAACCTTTCATTACAATTGTTATCTTGCCCTAACATCATCATAGCCTCAAGACATCTCATGTTATTTACTTCCCCCTATCTTTGCATTGTGCTTATCTAGGGACTTTATAGCAAAAGTAGAAGGAAATGTATCCTTCTGATTGGTCTCACATGTGTTTAAAGACCAAGATATGGCACCAAAATCACCATTAAAGTTGATATTATTTATATCCCAGTTTCATGTTGAACCTATTGATCTGAGGCCCACATAAGTTGAATTGTGTTATAACATTTCAAAATTAAGATCGAGGATGTTGAGCTTGAACCACATGAAGTAAAGGACCAAAGCTCTAAATGAGAAGCTGGATGAATTGGAAAAAGAGAGATGAAAATTTGATCCTTATGATACCTTTAAGGAAATTGGTCTATGGACCTATCGCATACATGATGAAGGTAGATCTATTCCTAGATTGCTGAAATCAAAAAAATATATGGAATGTGTATGCTAGATGTTTTTTGATGGTTCAAAGTGCAAGGTTGGAGCTAGTGCAAGGTGTTATCTTACTCTCACCAAAGAAAGAGAAGTTATTTTCACATAGACTTTAGATTTTGACTGTACTAAACATGTAGATGAATATGAAGATTTGATTTAAGGGTTGTTGATTTCAAAAGAGAAAAGGACTCAAGAGGTTGATGATCTTAGGAGATACTGAATTGGTAATCCAGTAGGCGAGGTTTAAATTTTTATCTAAAAAACCCTCTCGTCAAAGCATATAAACATCAATTTTTGGCATCTCTTGGAGGAATTTGATGCAATTAACCTTCAAGTTGTCACTTGTCCCAAGGGATCAAAATGTTGATGCTGACCAAATGGATTTTATTGGAGCTTAGTTTGATCCTCTTTTGGATCTTATGAAAATTGAATATCAAAATGTGAAGTTATTGATCAAACCAACATTTTCTGACAAAAAATGCCATTGGAAAATATTTGAAAATGATGAGCAAATTGTTAATTTTATCTAGAAAGAAAATGAATTTTCTCAATACTTGTAGCCCAAAATGCACAAATGTTATGGTGATTATATAATTCAATTGAAAACCAACAAATTACCCAAGGGATTGGTCACCTTAGAAAGAGTGTTTAGCCCTGATGACTCAATTCAAAGGGGATATAACGAAACCTGAAGATTAAGGAGGACTACCATGAAATAACAATCTTTATGGGAAACAAAAAAGTTAGGAAAGGTATGTAACCCTGAGAAGAAATGTGAATCTATTCATTTGCTCTGTCAAAAGTATGATGATTTCATAACATGCACTTATGATTATCTCAAGGGATACAATCTTGCTATCATCCAAAATATATTTGAGTTTTCTCCAAATGCCAAATCTGTGAGACATATGCAGAGACCAGTCAACCCTAGGATTGATCCTTTGAGGAGGAAATAAATAACCAAGATAATTGAAGTCCAATATCATCTTTCCTATCAAACACTCCTATTGGGTTGCTAAACTATTCCATGTAAGAAAAAAATGGTGAGATCATATTATGTGTGGAATTTAGGGACATAAACAAAGCTTCCCTCAAAGACCATTATCCCTTACCCTCCATGGATCAAATTACTTACAAAAGTTGCAAAATAACCTGAAAGGTTCTCATTATTGGATGTATTTAATTAGGGTATAATCATATTCTTGTTCAAGAGTCTAATAAATACAAGACAACCTTCACCACCAAGTGTGGAACATATGCCTTTTGGGTTTTCGAATGTTAGTGCCACTTTTCAAATTTCCATGGACTTGGCTTTTAAAGGTTTGATAAATTATATAATGATTGAATCTAATTGGATAGAGCATTACCTACCTGCTAAGAAGCATGAATAATCACCTTAAAACATCTTGAGCAGACTTTCAAAAACCACCATCCAAAGAGTTTGGAGTATCTTTAAACCCCAAGAAGTGTATATTTGCACCCCCGACTCATGTGTAGGGTAATGCGATTCCCCTGGCAAAACATGGTTTCGCCCATAGTTAGACAGGAAATCGAACTATCGTGGCTTTATGTCTTCACCGCCACACAAGATAAGCACCATGGGGTAAGATAAAATTTGTGAGGAAGTTCATCACCAACTTTGCCGGAGTCGTAAGGCCCATAACCTTGTCTTCTTCTCTCAGGGGAGTTGATTTCGTATTGATCCTAAGGAGCATAAACGAGTGGTGTCGCAGGGCATCCCCGAATATAGCCCCCTTCTGCCTCGTCATTTATTGCCACCATATGACCGCAGGCTTCACCCTATATGCATTGGAGGGGTAATTAATATTTTGATCTATTGTAACCCTGTTCAACCAACAAGGTTTAGAGCAACCCATTCGGCTACCATAGGCCAAACATTTTAAGGAGGATCAGCTCGAATATAATTTATGTTGATAAGCAGACATTTGGCAATCCTTAGAGCCCCTCATGAATATTTTGTACATTTTCTGTCAAACCGCTGCAATTTCATAATATTTCTCCCCCATTCGTTTGTATTTCAAGCAATCTGACATCATGTGCACGGATGATGCTTATGACAAGTGGCTTTCGTTTTCCTTTTAAGGTTCACCAAACACGTAACGTGGTTGGTTTGTTGGATCCTATGAAAGTCTCACATTCCTAATTGTCAGACTTATGTTTTGAAGAAGGCTCTTGAGACGACTTGGCTGATTGTTGCCACATTGATTGGTCATTTTGAATACAGGTCCCCTGTTTGCTTAGAGTTAGCATTATGACATGTCTTGGGAGTCAAACATTATTATCCATTGGTTTAATTTCAATATCCGATCTTGTGGATTTGCATCCCGAGCCTCAGGACCCTTGTTTATATATGTTGGTCAATTCATTTCAGTGGATTTGATTGTATGAAACCCTGGATAATGGACTGGCTAGGCAACACCTTGTCTACACCATGTGTCATCAGGCATTCATCCAGAGCCAGAAAGGTTATCATTCGATTTTTTTTTTGACAGAAAGATTCATGGTATATACTCATTAAATTCAATAGAGAGATTTGCCATGTCTAATTCAGTGCACGATTTAAACGGTGTCAAGTATGGCCGTAAGTTGAAGCCAAATTAGATTCTCTTTGTGATTCAACCTTGTGTTTATGAAAATGGCATTTGTGTGACGGGATGGATTAGGTTGCATCCCAAAGTATACAACGAGGGCAATGTGTCGGTGCGCTCTCCTTGCAGCGATGAGCGCAATGTCACTTTGCATGTTTAGAGGAGCGACACATTGTTGCTTTACGACAATTGGTTAAACGCTTTAAAAATACGTATCCTGTCTACTCGTTATGTTGTGTTACATATTTATAGCTCGAAATAACGGACTATCTTTGTACCTAAATTAAGCATAGTAAGAAGCCCTACAGGATTCAAGTCTCTAGAGTTAGAAAGCTCCTCAAGGGTGTTTTTTTCCTTCTTTTTTTAAAGAACTCTCGCAAATGCAAGCCTTACTCACCAAGTCAGGTTGTTGGTTGATGAGAAATACTCTCGCAGTGTTTTCTCCTTAGAATTGGAACTTTAATGTCATCGAGCAAGTGTCCCTCAAGGTTCTTGTGTGGGTCGATCTTCCTAGCCTCCTAACTCCCCTCTAGCTTTTCATGTCAAAGATTGTTAAACCTATTAGGCACGTTATTTGTAATTAAGTTGGCCATTTTTACTTTGGCTTTTCATTCCAAAGATTGTTAGAGCTATTAACGCAAAGCAAAAATGCTTTAATTAAGTTAATAGATTTACTTTGCTAAAAAAATTTCCAAAGGTTTGTGTTGAGGTTGACCCAGTTGAAAAACTCGAAAGCGTCTTTTCAAATCTAGGTCAGTTCTAAGCACTTTACGTAAAAGTTACATATATCAATCCCCAAAATGTTTCGTTTGTGCCAAGGAGGAGCCCTAACAATAAGATTTTGGTGTCCCCTCGTGGCACACAATAAGCCAAGTTTGGAAGCCAGATTGGGCCTTCACTAGCCACAAAAGGCCAATAGCAGTGGTAAAAAAAATGATGTTTACCATGTAGCAAGAAAAACAAAGGAGCTCCTCACTCCACTGGGAATCCAGAAAAATTGAAACTGATCCAGCAAAGTTTTAAATGACAACAACCTCGACCAAACAAGCAAATCCAGAGAATAAAATCCCTCTCTTGTATCGTTGTTCCCTATTTAGGACCCTTCAGATCATCTCTCAAAGCCAAGTTTCTAAGAAAACTTTGTGAGCAAATGTGGTGACATTTTTAGGCTATGACCTTTTCAACAATTAAGCAGGTAATCCTCTCAATGTTCTATTGTCCATGTCATTGGTAGAAATGAGAATGGGGAGAAAATAGGGGAAGCATCAATAATTAAGGAAATTATCTTGCCAAACCAACACCCTCTATCATTATGTGGCTTTGTAGCTTTGGAATCTAATGCAAGTCATAAGATCTCCACTCAAGGGAGACTCCATGTGAAAATGAGATTTCTTCCTTAAAGTTTATAGGAATTGGGTTTTATGGAATGTAAGAGGTATATAGAGTCCTCGTGAAAATTCTCCAGTGTCAATGGATTAGAAATCTAGATTTTTTTTTTACACAAACTTTATATTTCAGGTTTCTTCAAAGTTTTTAAAATGTATTTTTTTCGGTGTCAAACACAAACTTCAACTCAATAGATGAAGAATGATGGTCGTAGTGTGTCAGTTTTTTGGGATGTCTCCCCAAAATTTGCATCTCGGTGGTTGATCAAAAAGTAAAGACATATAATCAAGATGACGAGGTATCTAGGTTAGATTCTCGACATTAATAGTCTAACACGCATTTAGATTCACCAATGTTTTTATGCCCTACATGATGGCCTATAAGATTATCTTTATAGTGATAGTTTCAAATAACTCTACCACCAAGCTTATTCCTATGTTGGTGATGAATTAATATAATTGAGCTTCTCGAGGATAAAGAGAGTGTCCTCCACGATGTGATGGTGGAAAACAGGTGGGAAAACATGAAGCGTAGTGTTTTAATTTTAAACCCATTTGAGATTTTTAGACTCCTCTCTTCTAACAATGAGCATTTACTTCGACCTTTTGTTTTGTTCATATGGTCAACAACTTTCAAGACATAATGATAAGGTTCTCAAACTTAGGGGAGGTAACCGTGTTGCTCTATTAGCTTAACACGGTCTTGAATTTTGCACATCTCTAATAGGCTAGTTATCATTGTCTTTCTTTGACAAGCGAGCTTGGGAATCTACAAGTAACTCTTCCTCGCACCTGACCTCCTGAGGTCATGCCGAGACAGCCGGTGGGGATGGAATATGTGTGGGATACAGACAAACTAGTTAGGCAATCTAATGTCTTCGACACGCACTAGTGGAAATTGTGAATCTAAGGCAAAGAAGGCCCTCCTAACTTGAACTGGTGTGATAGATCGATCAGCAAGGATGACTGCTCGAAGGCTCCAATCAATATCGAGCTCTGGCGTGATTCGGTCTATAGGTTGTGGAATACGTGGAAAATGTCCTGGGATAGTTTCGTGTATATCTCCAGATAAGGTCATAGGGTGGATGGTAAATATAATTGACTCTATGGGTGATTCTCTGGCCTAGCCCAGAACTCCTTAGCTTTGTTGGCTGCTGTGTCTAATAAGGATAACTGTTCGATGATGATAGGTGGAAGTGGAGTAGATCTGAATACTAGTGTACGTAGGCCAACATCTATGTCTGATTCACCTATGGATTTGTTGGGCTGTGGGATTTGTGGGTCACAACCGTAGATTCGTGGTTGTTGTGGTCCTGCTATGGTCATGTATGGAATCAGTCCCTAATCCCTAGTATCCAGTAATCGTATGCTTTCTCAGCTTCTATATTCAGAATCAATAACTGTGTGATCTTCTCAGAATATCTTACAGTTGTTCGTGCAACCTGAATTCTTAGGCTGGTATCTATATCTATGAGAGTGTCTCCTGCGTCTGGCTGTGGAACCAAAGGATCACAATCAAATGTTCGCTCTCTTTCAAACCCTTCTACAGTCATGTAGATATGAATCTAGGGTAGTCTGTAGTTTGGTTGATTTGACCAAAATGTGTGTGCTTGGTCGTCTTCTATGTTTAACCCGTGCAGTTGGAAACTGATTTGTTGCAAGTTTACCGTTGTTCGGAAGACTTGGATCCTGAGATTCTGATCTATATCAGTTATGGCTGTGATGAGATTGGGTTGGGGCACGATTGGCTCGAATATGTATTCTCTGGGCTCTCTAGGTCCCGTGATTGTCATACAAAAGCAACAATGTAAATTAACTGCAGCAAAGTGAAATTTAACTACTTTAAGTATATCTATAGCATATATGATTTCTCTATTTTTGTATTTTCTGATGAACTATTCGAACGAATTTAAAGAGTAACTATTTAACATATCTAGAATTGACAGCTAAAATAACAAATTAAAACAAACAAGATAACCGAGTATAGCTATTTGTCTGTGCAACTGTGAATCTATTCTAAATAATGAAATACTTGATCTAGTCTATTTGCAAGACTCTCGATCCTACCTCAGAAGTGAGGAATGAATCATAGTCTCTCAGAAACTATCAATCCCCACAGCTTCCCTGGCAATATCGAAAGTAAAATTGACTGAAATAAAGTGATTAACTACTCTATTTGATATGTTTCTAATTTAGAACTTTGAAAGCTAGAACCTGGATTCTGCAGAACAGTGGCGAATCCGATGGTGTGTGTGATCTTGTCCCCTCAGTGTGATCTCCTCATTCCTTCGTGTTCACGTGGATCCAGAAAAGCGTGTAATGCTAGCATCAACAGAAGTAGATATTGGGACAAAGGCAGCTCAAGATACAGACTGAATACAATGCGAGTAGGAGAGGGATAGCGCAAGAGTACAGAGCTTGGCTTATGCAATTCCTAGCGGGATTTATTGCGAGTCATGCAACATAAAACGTCCAGAACCTGAAACTATCCTGTTTGAAGAACAAAACCTGCAACTTTAATGGCTTCCTATTGAAAACAAACTACTCTACTCCAATGGATTGGAAAAAATATCAATAGCACTTGCACAAGATGGATATGTGGCTTCCTAACAGCAAAACAACACTAACTAAGCATGCAATGAAAGAAACTAAGAATTCTAAACAAAATGAAAGACTAATCTATTGCAATGAGAAATTCAGAGGCAAATTTGAGGGGCCATTTGCTTGAGCACAAGCCAACTATTTATAGCATTTGCATTTACCCAAGGTAAAAACAAAATAGAACTCTTAAACTATAAACAATGGCAAAACACTATTCCAGGGAACCAGAATCATTAATGCAAGCTTATGGCGGTGAAAAAAAGCTGGTGAATCATTGATTTTTACGTGAGTCATGTTAAAAGAGCTTTCTGGAAAATGCGTAAAGGACCGCCGCCCTGAGCAGGGCGGCGGTTACAGGACCGCCGCCCTGTTCAGGGCGGCGGTCACGAGACCGCCGCCCAGGCAGGGCGGCGGTTTCGTCACTGAAGAGCAAAAGGCCAAGAAAAGAGGGGAAAAGGGAAAAATAAAGCACGCGGGGGCTAAGCGGGGCATGCGGGATGTTAACGCACACTTGGAGAGATTTTCCTGGATCCCGAACACCTTGCGAGGAGACCTGTATCATCATTGGGGCACGTGTTACGTTGTTCTGGCAGCGCAGTACCCTACAATTTTGGGTACGTACATATTGCCCCCTCGGAGAAGCGTTTTAGCCATGAAGAGGCATAAAACGGTGGGTCCGAGTATGGCGGTCCCGAAATGGGAAGTTGAAAGTTATACCTGATACGTCCGTGTGTTGAAATGATGCCATCCAAAATTCCTGCCACCTGCAAAATGAAAAGAGAACTCAAGTGCAGATAGACACAATAATTTGGAAAATAAATGCTAAAATAATAGGAAATGAGAACGTACCATTCGTGCGGGGATAAGAACTTACCTCCGTCGGCGCTCCAAACCTGCAAAAAAAAGGCATTTTAAAACAAGTCAGGTTTGCTATATATATGAAAGTGGGCCCATTTTCCTATTCATTTGCACGAGTTGATTTGATTGATTCTGAGCTCTGGAACCCACGGTGACGGTTTCTTGCGTGAGTAGAGTCAAAACGTTCGTGACGGGATAGTGATCATGCCTCCGCGAGCGGAACATCGACCCACGAGATCACAGGTTAGTTTTCTTCAATTTATCCTTTTTACCCCCTTAATTTTAAAATGCTAAAATCTTTGTCATGGGGGGGTAATTTTTGAAAATGTTAGGTTTAAAAGGTCCATCTAGGGGGGGCGCCTACTGGGTAGGCTTTGTTTTTAGCTAAAACGGTCCTTTTTTAGCGTTTTTAGGCTTTTTAAATTATAAAACCCGCGTGGGTTTTCGGCACACGACCGCCGCCCTGCCCAGGGCGGCGGTTACACGACCGCCGCCTGTTCAGGGTGGCGGTTACACGACCGCCGCCCTTAAGGCGGCGGTTACAAAACCGCCTCCCTGCTCAGGGTGGCGGTTTTGCACAGAATGCCAAAAGAACATCTGTTTGAGATTGTTTTTGCATTTTTAGCATTTCTACGTGTTTTCATGATTTTTCTAATATCACTCGGATGCTAACTTGCTTTGTTTTGTGTGTTTTTGGGTGTATGCAGGTGAGAGAGGAGTATATCCGGTGGAGCCGAGAGAGGGAGTGTGACTGGCTCCCAGGAGTACTAGATGCCCTTTCACAGGATGAGGAGGACACTCTTCAGAGGGCCGGGATACTACGTATCTCACGCGTTCCACATGTTGCACCATCCAGTCACATTCTTTGTGACCTATTCTCCTATTGGGATGCTGATCGGAACACCTTCCGATTACCAGGGGTCCGCGGTGAGTGGACCATCACTTTGGAGGATGTTTATCACATTCTGGGGGTCCCGATCATTGGGAGACGTCTGACCCTTGAGACAGCAGGTTCACGGGCCCAGATAGCACAGTGGGCCACTTATATGGGAGATGCAGTCATCTCCACGGGTTCGAAGAAGGGGGTCAGAGTTCGATCCATTCCTAGTTTTGCCCATCCCCTTGCTTCGCCAGGCCATTATGGGGATCCTTGCCTCGAGACTGATCGGGGACAAGGGAGGAGACACACTGTTATACTGCTGGTCCCCCATCATTGCACAGATAGAGGGACATGGCCGGATATATGCCTGGGGAGTAGATATTCTTGGGACTACCTACCATGATTTATACAGGGTAGTCTGTTTACAGGGGCAGTCCTTGAGCCACCCGACCCTGGTCATGAGTTGGGTTTACGAGCACTTCATTCCTTATGGTAGAGGTGTAGAGGTGACAGATCCGGAGCTGTGAGGGCAGCTAGATGGACAGATATGTCGGTGCTCCGAGCACCTCATCAGCCAGTTGCTTCTCTGACCACTGCTGACATGGAGGCCACACCGTATCAGACTATGGCAGGTATATGGGGCGAGGAGGCTCTTACTTTGATCTCCTGCTCCACCACAGGGCAGCTTATTGACAGAGTGGGACGAGTGGAGATACACCCCTTTGGCCGAGTTCCTCAGCAGTTTGGCCTACCCTACATGGGCATGCTTCCCCCAGTAGCGCCAGTATACAGGTCAGTTCGAGAGGCCAGAGGGGGTCCTAGAGGCCGGGGTTGGACAGTGGTTACTCCTGGCATTCCTATTGCGGCCAGGAGGGTAGTACGTGCCAGAGGGAGAGCTGGTGCGCCTCAGGCACCCTTGCTTCAGATTGCCATGGGTCCTGCCCATAGCAGCGATGACCCCATTGACATAGACTCTGAGTCTGAGGAGTTTACAGGGGGAGAGACAGAGGAGGACAGTGATCCTGAGTGGCATGACACTCAGGATATTATGCAGGCAGCGAGGGCCGAGCAGAGTGCAGAGAGAGTTACTCTGGTTTCAGAGGAGCCACTCTCCCAGGGCCATGGCGGGGAGGATGAGTCCGTTGCGGGATGCTACGTTGCTCCAGTCACAGGAGCAGCACCCTAGTCAGCGGCGACATCCGTGGCAGGTACTGACCCTAGCGATCCATCCTGGAGGCCTGGTGATCCGAGTAAGTTACCATCCTTCCTTTTAATGTTTGTTTTTTAGTTAGGATTTCCTTAGTTGCTATCTCTCCTTTTGTTTTATCTTGTATTTCTAATCTCTTGTTTTGTTTCTAATTTGTTTTCTCCTTTGTTTGCAGAGACCGCCGATGAGTGGCGGGACTTGATTCGTAGGGTATGCACCGATACCCTGATGATCCCCATGGAGAGGACCCGCGCAGAGTTGTCTGTGGATGCTGGGGAGCCCTCAGCAGCTGGTAGACATACTGACGTCTTTGCCCCAGTCTGGCATGTGGCCAGGATGGTATCGACTCTCCGCACGGAGCTAGCGGGGTATAGGACAGCCGAGCGCTTGATGAGGAGTCATTCTCGTGGCGAGACTGCGGCTGCCCCTCGGGATCCTGAGCCCTCCGTGCACTCAGAGCGCCGGCGTAGCCGGAGTCCTAGGCGTGGGCGTGCACCTTCAGAGGGGTCTCGTAGGGATTGAGAAGCCACTTGGCTCTCCTAGATTTTGTATGATATATTCTTTTGTATATCCGGGCTCTTTGAGCGTTTTGACCATGCTTAGTGCATGATGGCATTGTACAAAAACTTTGATCATATTATATATATATATATATATATATATATATATATTTTTTGGATCAAACTTTTGGCATTTATGGCTTTGTTTCCTTTCCAGTTTCCTCATGTAAATTATGATGTTATGCATGTATGCTCTTTAGAATGTATGCAATGGAGAACAAATGATGCAAGTGTTTACTTTCTTTTTGTATTTCATGATGCTGATATATGATAATGTAGATACAATGTGATTTTGAATCTTAGTTTCTGTAAGCAATTTTGGATACTTCATATTTGTTTTGGCAAAGTGGTGAAGATAAACTGATATGATGAGCAGATAAACCTGCCCCTACTCCTAACTCCACGCAACTAGTAAGATGCGAGGGCTCATCACCGAGAGTTGGGAAGGGCGCAAGTTATGAAATGTGTTGAAATGATAGTGATGAAAGATAGACAAAGCTTTGGCGGAACCAAATTAGGATGCCACAAGCCTACTCCACTCGAGTGACTTCATAGTTTTGGGATGCAACTTGCTTTGCGGTTTATCTAGACTTAGATCCGTAGATGGCCACATGGTAGACAAAATCTGGGTTTTTAGGATTTTGAACTCTCTTGGAATTTTGACATCTGATTCATTTGTTTTTGACTCAAGACTTCAAGATTTGAATTGTTTGTTTATGACCTTTTGCATTTGTTTGTCAAGAGGACCCCCTACACTTTGCCCCATGCTACTAGTAAGAAGCGTGGGTTTATCACCGTGGGCAAAGCATAGGTGAGTAAGGGCATTTCCATCCTTTCCCAACCCTACGTCACTAGTAAGAGACGCAAGCTCATCACCAAAGGTTGGTGGGGCAAGGAAATGTGTAAAATTAAAATTTTCTGTTTGATCTATATTTGACTTGTTTACTTGAGTAAAATGTCAGTATGTGCTTATTTCCAAAGAGATATACATATGGGATAGATGTGACACCATGAAGCTTCTAGAACAGACCATAGGCAAGACACCTATCCTAAGAAGAAACCAAAAGTGAGAATAAACCCGCAGATCTTGGCATGGTTACCGTTAAGACCTTGTCATATCTAGCTTTATTTGATGAAATGATTCCGAGATAGTTTGATGATATCATGGAAATGGAGAAGTATGATTAGAGTGTTTATGCCAACAACATCATGAGTTTGTAATGAATTGCTTTGAGAACAAATTCCTTGATCACATTTTTTTTTGTATAAAACAAGCGGACAAAATGATCCTAATCTATATGAAGATGCAATGTAGATATAATTATAAATAGTGCTAGTTGCTTATGCGTAGAATCGTTTGAGGTGTAGGGAATTGACTGTTTCACCAAATTCCTCACCTTCCAGCGTACATAAGAGGTATGCACCATTTCCATAGTCCTTCATGACTCGGTATGGGCCCAACCATTTGGGCCGGAACTTCCTTCCTTCGCCGGTCTTTTTGTCGATCCGGCTGTCTAGCCTTAGAACTAGATCACCTTCATATATGTCGCGTTCATAGACTTTCTTGTTATACTGTCGGCACATCCGGTCAGTATAGACTCTGTGTCACTGTTCAGCATCTAACCTAGCTTCATCTAGGCTTTCTAGTTGGGAAAGACGTGCTTCTCTATAAGCGTCTTCATCCAGGATCCCTTGTAATGAAATGCGGAGACTGGGTATTTCAACCTCAAGCGGGAGAACTGCTTCTGCCCCGAATACTAGCGAGAAAGGAGTCACTCCTGTTGGTGTTCTTATTGAGGTTCGGTGGGCCCATAAGGCCGGATATAACTTCAAGTGCCAATCTCGTTTGTTTTCTTTCACCGTTTTAAGGAGAATGGCTTTTAATGTTTTGTTTGTCGCCTCAGCCTGTCCATTGGCTTGAGGGTAATATAATGAAGCCGTATGATGGCTTATTTTAAATTTATTACACAATTCGTGAACTTCGTCATTCTTAAAAGAAGTTCCATTATCTGAGATAATGATTTGCGGGACACCGTACCTGCAAATGATTTGGTTCAAAATGAACTTGGCGATTACAGAACCCGGTACAGTAGTAAGAGGCATAGCCTCTACCCACTTGGTAAAATATTCGGTGGCCGTGATTATAAAATTATGGCCGTCTGTGGATGAGGGAGAGAATTTCCCTATCAAATCTAGGCCCCATGTGGAAAAGGGCCATGGAGTAGCGATCGGTTGTAGAGCTTGTGCTGGCATGTGAATCTCGTGGGAGAATTCTTGACACTTATGACATCTGCGTACAAACTCTACTGCGTCGTGTTCTAGAGTGGGCCAGAAATAGCCCATTCGATGTATTTTACGAGTGGTGGCATGGCCACCGAAGTGACCCCCACACATTCCACTGTGAGATTCATGGAGAATCTTCTTGGATTCTTCTGTGTCGACACATCTTAGAAGCATTCCATCGAACGCTTTTCGATAGAGCACTTGCTCTATAATGACGTATTTTGCTACGATAATGCGTAACCGCCTTCTTTGTTGTGGAGTAGCACTTTCTGGATACGTATGGTCCATGATATAATTAATGATATCAGTGTACCAAGGACACTCAGAGATAGGAGGTCTGGTTTCAATGTAGTATACGCACTCATCTGGAAAGTCCAGATCTACTAGATCGCCTCCATCTAATGGGTTATCAGCTAACCAATCCGTGATGATTTGTCCCTTAACGGACTTCTGATTTACAAATGTTAATTTGAATTCTCCCATTAAGGTTATAAAACGTCCAGCCTTCTTAGACAAGGACCCTTGCGTGAGGAAAGTTCGTAAATGGTCTGTTTTTACCATGACCCTTGTTTCTTGATTTAGCATATAATGTCTTAAGCGTTTGGTTGCAAAGACTATGGCGAGGCATTCTCGTTCTGCTTGTGTATAACGTGTTTCATAGTCGAGCAATGTTCGGCTAATGAAATAAATCACACGTTCTCTCTTGTCATCGTCTTCTTGAGCCAGCATACAGGCTAGCGAGACATTGGTAGCTCGCGAGTATAAAATTAACGGGTGATCTAGCTTAGGTGGCATTAGCGTAGGTGGTGATAACAAGAAACGCTTAACTGCGTTGAAAGCTTCATTGCAATCTTCAGTCCAATCAATGCTATAATCTTTCTTGAGTAGATTGTTGATTGGATGAATGGCGAAACTTAAGTCCGGGATGAATCTCTGGATTGCACCAAGCTTTCCGAGAAATGACCTGATTCCAGATTCATCCGAAGGTGGGACCATTTCGAGGACAGCCCAAATTTTGGTTGGGTCAACATCTATCCCTCGTGATGATATGATGTATCCTAGGAGCTTCCCTCCTGTTACACCAAAGACGCATTTTTCTGGATTTAGCGTGACTCCGTATTCTATCAGACGTGAAAGAATGATGCGAAGTACTTCCGGATGGTCACAACGCTTCTTGGCCTTAGCCAACAAGTCATCTACGTAGGATTCCATGATTTTATGAATTAGATCGTGAAATATATATGTCATAGCTCGCTGGTATGTAGCACCAGCGTTCTTGAGACCAAATGGCATAACAACATAGCAATAGGTTCCCCAAGGAGTTATAAACGTGGTTTTAGCTTGATCTTGTTCAGATATTCTGATTTGATTGTATCCCGAGAATCCATCCATGAGAGACAAAAGTTCAAATCCAGCTGTTGCATCAACAATGACATCAATGGATGGCAACGGGAAGTCATCTTTAGGACACGCTTTGTTAATGTCTCAGAAATCTATGCAGATGCGTATCTTCCCATTTTTTTTAGAACGGGAACGATATTAGATACCCATTGAGAGTAATCGACTGGTTTGATGAATCCTACTTGGAGGAGCTTTATCACCTCCTCTTTCACCATGAGAGCTACCTTAGGTTTCATTGGTCTCGATTTTTGTTTAATTGGCTTTGCATCTGATTTAGTGACGAGGTTATGTACCGCAATGTGCGGTGCAACTCCTGTCATTTCTTTATAACTAAATGCAAAAGCCTTCTGATGTTCTTTGAGGATTCGAGTGTGTATTTCTACTTCTGATGGAGTTAACGAGGATCCTAGTTTTAAGATCCTTGGTTCATCCTCTGTTCCGATGTTAATATCAATTGTTTCTTCGATCAAAGAGGCATTACCTTCTTCAAACTCAGGCGGGGCTGGAGGTAAATCTAAATCGTCTCCATTCTCGACTGAGTATATGCTAAGTTCCTTTTGTGGGAGAAGCTCCATCATGGGATTCCCGTAATAGGAAGATGAATGTGGGATTAAGGACAAATCTATCACGTGATGGGAGAGATGTAATGCTGCATAGGCGTTTAAGTAATCAAGAGTGGTTGTATCACTATCAATGTGTGTTAGGATAGTACATTTGTCCTCATCTTTGTTCATTAAGAGAGGGCTTGACATTGCTTTTACCAATGGTTCATCACGAAGGGATACCATGAAATAGGTATCCTCTAACTTACTGTTTGGAGTGAAGCGTGATGCTGAAGTTGCTATTGAATCAGCGAGAAGATTTTTCTCTCGCGGGATTGCTTCAATTGATATGAAGTCAAACTCCTTGCTTAAATCTAATACAGCTGTTTTGTAAAGCTGTAAGTGCTCGGCTTTGGTTTCATATATCTCAGAGACTTGGTTTGCTACCAATTGTGAGTCTCCTAAGACTCTAATGTTATCAACACCGATTCTCTTGGCTAAGATGAGGCCAAGGAGGAGGGCTTCGTACTCAGCGCCGTTGTTTGTGCATTCGAAATTTAGTTTAAAGGAAAATGGTAGGACTTTTCCCTCGGGAGAAGTAAGGATTATACCTGCCCCAGCTCCATAATGACATCTAGCTCCATCAAAATGGAGAGTCCAATATTTAGCTGGGCGTATAGATGTTGGGATATTTTCCATGTTAACATCTTCTACCTCTACCATGCAGAGATCTACTGCTGGGAGAGAACCGAAACCTAGGGAATATCCCATGCCTACAGAATCAAATGGTAGGAACATTGGTAGATCCTGTTCTAATAATTCAACAATTTTTGCAATAGTTCCTAATGATACTGTTTCTACAGTGTTAGCCTCATCTTTGGGGGCTGGGGTTGCCTTGGCTAGGCTCATAGTTTCAAGATCTGTCGTAGGTACCAACTTTTCTTCTGGTTTTGCGTTGGTAGGTTTATTAAGTTGGTTTGTTGGGAGTTCAAACTCCGAGTGCACGCCTGGTCTTTTCTTTAAGTCAGCTAGGTGTACATCGAATGGTTTTGGATCACCTTTGGCTACGAATATCTTTCCTAAGTGTAAAAACCTTACTTCTTGAAATAGCGTAGAAGGGATTGCCTTCATGCGGTGTATCCATGGTCGGCCGAGGATCATATTATAGTTAGTTTCCCGATCTATAATATAAAACTCAGTCAGGATGGTTTTGGGTCCTAAGGTGACCGGTAATATTATAGTTCCAACCGAGGTGGCTTTAAGGCTATCATAGCCTCTTAGTGTGTTTCGAGTTGTGGAACAATTGGTTTCTCCATACCCTAGCTTTTGAAGGAAAGAGAAGGGGACTATGTTGACCGCTGCCCCATCGTCTATCATTGCACGCTTTACATAGTTGTTATAAACCCATACTTGCAAATGTAAGGCTGGATCACCTCGGCGTGCGATCTCAGCATCTGTCGGCATTTTGTTTATTTCGAATATGAATTCGACATCCCTATCCGCCTGCCCCGGAGGATGAACATCAAAGTCTATATGATTTACCTGTGTTTCAGGAGGTGGAGTGATGTTAATTAAATGACCTAAACCTAATGCTTCTAAAAGAGCAGCCCTGTGGGCAGGAGAGTTCTTTAGTAAGTCTAAAAATGAAATGTGCGAGAAGGTTTTTGTTAGGTCATTAATTAAATCATAGGCACCCACAGGTTTTGCTACTATTTGTTGGAAGTTATCTGTCCCTGGCAGGTGGCTTGGACTTGGCTGAGAGAAATACTCTCGTGTCCTTGTTACAGCTTCGATGGGTAGTTCGGCGTCTAACTCTACTAAACCGACTATCTTAGGTCGTGGCTGACTTCCTAGTTGTGGCGCAACTAATGGATTTAGCGAAGTTGAAGCTTCATGATCATTGTTTCCTGTCATTACGCTCTTGTTTGTCCCAGTTAGATTTAGCCTATTGTTATCGTGATTTGGGAGCGGATCATTAAAGATCTTCAGGGGTGCGTTTTGAGGGGAAACTGCCCCTGAAAAAGTATTTGATGCTGGTGACGTAGGATCTGCCAAGAACATATCCATGAAAAGTTGTCTTTGTTCATCTGGCAAGCGTTGCATGAATTTATTGTAGTCACGGCACGTTCTAGTGTCATGGCCCCGAATTTTGTGGAAACCACAATACGAATTAGGATTGTAATTCCTAGTTTGTTGGTTTGGTGCGTATTGTGGCCCAAAATTTTGATCAAACCGTTGCCTATTAGGATTAAAATTTTGCGTTTGTTGTCTTTGGTTTGAATTCTGGTTTTGGTAGCTAGTTGAATTTTGGCTTGGACCCTATGTGGGATTTTACCGTTGTTGTTGTTGCTGTTGCTGTGGATGATTAAAATCCACCGCATTGATTGTCGGGGTAAAGTTGTTGTTTCGTTGGTTGTTTATTTGTGATGGAGTATTGACAACATTTACCTTCTTAGGCTGGTCGGTTACTCCATCTGTTGTTACACCCTGATTTTTATTAAGGATTTTAGGTCCTTGATTGACATTCGTGGTAGTAGGATAAGTTGTAGTGTTCTGGTTGGAGGTGATTAACCTCCCATTTGCTCCATATGTTTTGCGACCACTATCAATTGCCGCTTGATCTATTCGGAGAGCGCTCTCAAGTACTTCATCGTAAGTTCTTAATGGGAACTTCTGGACTTCTTCCTTCACCTCTCTGCTAAGAGAATGAAGGAATAAATCACATAGTTCCATCTGATCCATGTTTGGAGCACTTGCCGAAGAATAAAGAACTGTACGCCACCTTTGGATGAAATGGGTGACAGATTCATTGTGTTCTTGCTTGATGTGTAAGAATTCCCTGATTCCTGTCCTTAATAATTTGTTCATGTCAAAGGCCTTGATGAATTCTGACACGAGTTGCTTGAATGAATGGATGGAAGCCTCAGGTATTCTATAATACCAATCGAGAGCGATGCCTTCCAAGGTTTTTGGGAATATTTTAGCAACAACCCCATCCCATGGGAGTAGTTCTCGAATGGCTGTAGCGTAAGCCTTGATATGTGCATTCGGATCTCCCTCACCTTTGTATTTGGGCAAGTCGGGAAGAGGTCTTGGAAGCATGACGCTTCGTATGGTGAAATCTAAGGGCTCTTTCAAATATTCTGAGTAGGTCCCTATCGCATAGGTTTCGACCATTGATGGTGCCTGTTGAGGGAGCGGCGGTGGAATGGGTTGTTGACATGGCATAGCGTACATGTTAGTGGGGGCATAAGGAAACCCCTGTGTTTGAGGAACCATGCCGGGAGAGGAGAACATATCCCCTTGTGGTGATTTGGAGTACATGTTTAAGTATGAAGGGGTATTGTCCAAAAATGGATTACTTTGTATTAGACCGGGAGGAGCGGTGTTAGAAATGGCAGCTCTTGTTGGGGTTTGTTGTGAATACTGAGGAGTCATGCCTAACGTGCCTACTCCTGTGAGGAGGTCTACTTGGCTAGGATGGTGTGGAGGATTGGAACTTCCTGCCTGCATAAATTGAGAATTTTGACTTGCTTGGGCAAGTTCTAACTCCCTAACCTTTTCTACTAGAGTTGAAATGACTTCATTTGGTGAAGTCACGATACTTTGCCTTGGCGGCGTTTGTTGTATATCATGGTGTTGTATAGGCATGTGATATCCTGCTATGAACTGATCGCTGCCCTGCCAAGTTTCCCCGAGGGCATTTCCTATATGCAGTGGTATGGAGGTATTTTCTTGAAAAGAGACCTCGGGTTGTGTTTGTAAACCTCCTATAGGTGGGTACATACTTCGAGAACGTTGTTCATTCCTGGCATAACATACCGAATGTTCATCATCTAAACCCAGGTATGAGTCTGATTGTCTACTAATTTGTGGTCTAAGTAGTACCTGAGGAGACGAACTTGATTCTCCTGTGAGCGTCATATTGTTCGAGCCTGAAGGCTCTGTTTGCCGTTTTTGAGCGAACTGATCCAACTCCTCTGTTTGGAGGGATGAGGTATATCTAATCCTTGGAGTTTGTGTTGACAACTGGTTAGTTGAGTAGTTATCACCCCATACTGAGAGTGAGGGTGATGATTGTCTATTTTGTTGGGCGTAGTATGCCTCAAGACCCAAGAGGGGTCTGCCATATGCATCGAATCCTGACATATTCGGGGGGTATATGAATACCCGCAGAATAATGGGAAGGAGCGAAGGTGATGGTGAAAGCTAATGAGGTAGTAAAGATGAAAGAGTCATTTAATTTAAAAGAACTAGTAGAAATATGACTCCAAACCAGAAAGTAGGAAGTTTCACGTCGGGTTCACTAATTTTGTACGATGGAAAAGTGACAAGCGAGCTTGGGAATCTACAAGTAACTCTTCCTCGCACCCGACCTCCCGAGGTCATGCCGAGACAGCCGGTGGGGATGGAATATGTGTGGGATGCAGACAAACTAGTTAGGCAATCTAATGTCTTCTACACGCACTAGTGGAAATTGTGAATCTAAGGCAAAGAAGGCCCTCCTAACCTGAACTGGTGTGATAGATCGATCAGCAAGGATGACTGCTCGAAGGCTCCAATCAATATCGAGCTCTGGCGTGATTCGGTCTATACGTTGTGGAATACGTGGAAAATGACCTGGGATAGTTTCGTGTATATCTCCAGATAAGGTCATAGGGTGGATGGTAAATATAATTGACTCTATGGGTGATTCTCTGGCCTAGTCCAGAACTCCTTAGCTTTGTTAGCTGTTGTGTCTAGCAAGGATAACTGTTCGATGATGATAGGTGGAAGTGGAGTAGATCTGAATACTAGTGTACGTAGGCCAGTATCTATGTCTGATTCACCTATGGATTCGTTGGGCTGTGGGATTTGTGGGTCACAACCGTATATTCGTGGTTGTTGCAGTCCTGCTATGGTCATGTATGGAATCAGTCCCTAATCCCTAGTATCCAGTAATCGTATGCTTTCTCAGCTTCTATATTTAGAATCAATAACTGTGTGATCTTCTCAGAATATCTTACAGTTGTTCGTGCAACCTGAATTCTTAGGCTGGTATCTATATCTATGAGGGTGTCTCCTGCGTCTGGCTGTGGGACCAAAGGATCACAACCAAATGTTTCTCTCTTTCAAACCCCTCCACAGTCATGCGGGCATGTATCTAGGGTAATCTGTAGTTTGGTTGACTTGACCAAAATGTGTGTGCTTGGTCGTCTTCTATGTTTAACCCGTGCAGTTGGAAACTGATTTGTTGCAAGTTTACCGTTGTTCGGAAGACTTGGATCCTGAGATTCTGATCTATGTCAGTTATGGTTGCGATGAGATTGGGTTGGGGCACGATTGGCTCGAATATGTATTCTTTGGGCTCTCTAGGTCCCGTGATTGTCATAGAGAAGCAATAATATAAATTAACTACAACAATGTGAAATTTAACTACTTTGAGTATATCTATAGCATATATGATTTCTCTATTTTTGTATTTTCTGATGAACTATTCGAATGAATTTAAAGAGTAACTGTTTAACATATCTAGAATTGACAGCTAAAATAACAAATTAAAACAAACAAGATAACCGAGTATAGCTATTTGTCTGTGCAACTGTGAATCTATTCTAAATAATGAAATACTTGATCTAGTCTATTTGCAAGACTCTCGATCCTACCTCAGAAGTGAGGAATGAATCATAGTCTCTCAGAAACTATCAATCCCCACAACTTCCCTGGCAATATCGAAAGTGAAATTGACTGAAATAAAGTGATTAACTACTCTATTTGATATGTTTCTAATTTAGAACTTTGAAAGCTAGAACCTAGATTCTGCAGAACAGTGGCGAATCCGATGGTGTGTGTGATCTTGTCCCCTCAGTGTGATCTCCTCGTTCCTTCGTGTTCACGTGGATCCAGAAAAGCGTGTAATGCTAGCATCAACAGAAGTAGATATTGGGACAAAGGCAGCTTAAGATACAGACTGAATACAATGCGAGTAGGAGAGGGATAGCGCAAGAGTACAGAGCTTGGCTTATGCAATTCCTAGCGGGATTTATTGCGAGTCATGCAACATAAAACGTCCAGAACCTGAAACTATCCTGTTTGAAGAACAAAACCTGCAACTTTAATGGCTTCCTATTGAAAACAAACTATTCTACTCCAATGGATTGGATGAAATATCAACAGCACTTGCACAAGATGGATATGTGGCTTCCTAACAGCAAAACAATACTAACTAAGCATGCAATGAAAGAAACTAAGAACTCTAAACAAAATGAAAGACTAATCTATTGCAAAGAGAAATTCAGAGGCAAATTTGAGGGGCCATTTGCTTGAGCACAAGCCAACTATTTATAGCATTTGCATTTACCCAAGGTAAAAACCAAATAGAACTCTTAAACTATAAACAATGGCAAAACACTATTCCAGGGAACCAGAATCATTAATGCAAGCTTATGGCGGTGAAAAAAGCTGGTGAATCATTGATTTTTACGTGAGTCGTGTTAAAAGAGCTTTCTGGAAAATGCGTAAAGGACCGCCGCCCTGAGCAGGGTGGCGGTTACAGGACCGCCGCCCTGTTCAGGGCGGCGGTCACGAGACCGCCGCCCAGGCAGGGCGGCGGTTTCGTCACTGAAGAGCAAAAGGCCAAGAAAAGAGGGGAAAAGGGAAAAACAAAGCACGCGGGGGCTAAGCGGGGCATGCGGGATGTTAACGCACACTTGGAGATCTTTTCTGGATCCCGAACACCTTGCGAGGAGACCTGTATCATCATTGGGGCACGTGTTACGTTGTTCTGGCAGTGCAGTACCCTACAATTTTGGGTACGTACAGGCTTATGTGCACAATATGAACTTAACTACATGTGTTTATCCCTATTGCGTGAGTTACTATCCTCATTTGCACTACCCAATCGCTCACAAAATTACTTACATCAGTCCATAACAGTCTATCACCTCCAAGTGTTGAGGCCAAAAAATTTCAGCACCTCACTTCATGTTGGCGTTACCCCCCCCCTTCGCCCATAAAGAGCATATGCTTGATAAGATTTAATCAATAAATTATTCAAGAGAGATAGTACAAGATATAGATAGTCGATCTCTTAAAATTAGGGAGTCAAAACTCATCCAGAATCTTACCACAATCTCTCAATTACTCACTTAACTAATGTGACTATTACGAGAGGAATATTGTGGTAGTACTCAAATGAAAGTGAGTTAATTAGTGAGATAATTAAATGTGTGAATAGAATAATATTAGGAGTTGTTAGTAACAACTCATTGTTAAAAATAGGTATGTAAGTGAATAGTATTTATGTGAGTCAGTTATATAGAATAAATAAAAAACGTTACAAGAGTTGTTGTAACAAATTTCATAATAGCCTTGAGGTGAGAGTAATTATAGAAGATTACACTATGATTGAGTAAGGTTGGAGGGATAATGTGATCTCCTTAATTTGTGGATATATGGTCATATAAATATAATTTATCTCACACAAGAATAGAAGTAGTGTATTTTTTAGTTTTATTAAGTGTGATAACTTATTATTGTTTGTGTAACTTTACCATAATTTATAAGTTTCGGACGAGACTATCCAACCCAAGACATAATTGTTGGACGGTTTTGTCCCTAGTGGAAGGCTTTTTTAAATAACGAGATACAATGTTACAGATCTCTATTTGGAATGATTAGGAGTAATGAGTTGTTTATGATTGATATGAGCATTTTGTAAGTGAATGAGCGATGTAATGAGGAGAACAAACCTTGAAATAGAACCAATGATGGGCTGGGATATAACATTTAAGCTCAGAACAGGCGCACGACTCGTGATTAAAGGGATTACGTCGTTAATGGCATTATTAAATGCTAAATTACTAAAATTTGGTGTCTACAATCTAAAGCAATGTATCTGTAATCTACATAAATGCATTAAAAAACCCATAATATGACCCTTTCGAGATGAAGGATGTTGTGAAGGATGTCTTAGCTCAATAGAGAAAGTGTTAGTTATGTAAAAAGCATATATGTAATAACATAAGCAACAACATCAATGATATAAATTATATCTATTGTATCAACTAATATGGTAGGAAAGTGTACATTTTTTAATATTTAAGCATTTTGAGCATAAGTAATGTATACAATTTGTGAGATATAAGCATCTAAGCACGAGTAATGTGGAGGATTAATAAGGTAGAAAGCATTTTAAGCACATGTGTTTATGTATCATCAAAGGAGTGAAACATGTCATGAAAGTTTTCTAGCAATATTTAATAAATAATATAGCAATGATAGGATGATTAACGTGAACACAACACATGGCTTGATGATTTATTGTAGACACTCATTTTGGTAATTCATGTCTTACAATAATACAAATTGTACAACACTCTTGCACTAGCCCACACTTCACTCAATTTGACCAATTATGTTATCCCTAGCTATATCTCACTCATTCTTTCTTGCACATACAACCTATTTGTTTGCATAATGGTCATATTAATCCATCAAATCAGGATAAACCCTTGTATATTACAATTCCAACTTTCAAATTACTCACATATGCATCTGGGACCATAAGCACCTAGAAAAGGGCCATAATGTCCATACACTATGGGCCAACCTGGATGCTTTGGTCCCTTTCCCTCTAATGGTACTTTTCTCAATTTGAACTTCTTTGGTACACTTCCTAGTCATCCTTATCCAAGTTTTCCAGATCCGAAATGCATATATAAGCTAGTTATTCATCTCTCATTGGAGAGAGGGCATTCTATCTACTTGGCACCTAAGCATTCCAATGAGAAAATACTAAGAGAAATCACAAGAAAAGCTACTCCAAGACTCCCTTGAGCTTCATATACTCTGCATACTCATTCTAGGGCAGTCATCCACTCATATCTGCAAGCACAAAAGGCACATTATCAAATTCAAGTCAAGCTAGGGAAAAGGTATCAAGTACAATCCTTTTGTTGCAAGATCATGGTTATCAATTTGGTTGCATACATTCTAGATATCACATGCTAGGTGAGAACGATGTGTGGTTTGAGCCCTCTTCAGAGTAGTGGTGACGTGACATTGGTGCACAGGGGTGCCCACAACCCAACTAATGTTTGTTTTGTAGGACTCCTCACCATCTAGGGTTTTGAAGATTCAATCAATCATACAATGAGCATCACACAATGTGGAAGGTCCAAATTTACAGACAGGAGTATAATCAGGAAGCAACACATAGACCCTAGAAAGTTTAGAAGCTGAAAGTATAGAGGGACAAGAGAGTATAGAAAGGGCCATAGTGGGGGGGTATGCTTTGGGTTGTACCATACGCTTTGGTCCAGGTAAGATTTGTAGGACACAGTTTTAGATGAAGCTCTTTCAGATCATTTCCAACTCTTTCTAGTCATCAAGTCAGACCAGATCACACAAAATCAAAATATCAACTAAGTATTCTTCTCCCTCTCATTTCTAGTATTTTAATTCATTATCTATCATTATTTATCTTTGTTCATGTATTATCCTGATATTGTTGCAATTAGCTTTGGAAACTAATTGATTAGGATAATCTACCATCGGTTACTACCCCCTATACATTTAACCATTTAGGTTAAATCATTTGGAGAACCCAAGTATTGTATGTTGTGCATCGGATCTATCTTCTATTCTTCCGAGTCATTCTTTCAAACCCTAGTGGCCCTAGGTTTTGCATTTCATGCCCAATACGTGTAGTGGTTGGTTTGGTTCTCAACAATATCTTGAACTCCTACCCCATACTCGTAAGCATTCCAAATTCATGGCCTCCTCTATACCTATGAATGAAAACCCTCTATCCAATTCTACTCAAGTACCCTTAGAAGACATAAAAACTTCTGACAGTGAGCATTCCTATGATGAAGATACTAATGTTGATCAAGAACAACTTGATGTTCTATCTCATTTCCATACTCAATTGCGCAATAACCCGAATCATGTACAACCAGTCCTTGACATCCTCTTAGTTGCCAAACTTTCTTGTGATAGGGCTTCTCATGAGAGCATGCTTCAAAGATTAGGGTCTTCCTCTATTACTACATCTTCCATTCCCACTTCTTCTTCCCCCACCTCCATGGGAGCATCTAGTCTTAATGTCTCCATTCCTATGTCTACTACTCATTTTTCTTCTCCTCTTATCTCTCATATTCAACCTAATTCTTCTTTTGACACCCATGCCTTAGAATCTTTGGTACATGATCTACAAGCCCAAGTTCTTCAATTACAATGGGGTGCCACTACCTCCTCTTATTCTATGGATTCCTCACTTCTTCTACATAGTCCTCTCACACCTGAGGTTGCATCTTATCCTCTTCCTCCAGTTTTGTTTCACCTAAAATTCCACTTTTCAATGGTAAGGAATATCCACAAGAACATCTTAGATCATTTCATGTTGCTTTCTTAGATTATGCTTTCGATGATACATTATTAACAAAATTATTTCCTATAAGTTTACAAGATTATGCATTGCAATGGTTTTATGATTTTCCTATTCATTCTGTACGATCTTTTACTCCATTAGCAAATCAATTTTTGGCACATTTTTCTATTAATATTGGTACTAAAATATCTTATGCACAAATGGCTAAAATGAAACAAGGATCTAATGAGAACCTTAGTGACTATGTTCTGCATTATAAGACTAATCTTACTAAAATGAACAATGTCCTAGCTGATTCTGAATTGCAAGACCTATTTTTACAAAGCCTTTTGCCTCCTATCCAAGAGTCAGTCATATTTGATACCTTTCATTCCTTTGATCACTTGTGTCATATCCTTAAGGACCATGAAGGCAAGCTAATTTCTATGGGAAAACTCAAATATAGTGACCAAGCTTCTAGTCAATCTAATGTTAAATTCCAAAGTAAATCTACTTTCAAGAGTAAACCTACTGAGCCCCAAGTTAAGGCTAAGGCCACTATTAATGTAGTGTCCCAACCAATGAAGCTCCAACTTCAAGCTCCTTGACAACATTTTACTAAATTTCCTATGCCACCTCGGGTGGTGTTGCAATAGATCCTTTCCAGTAACCTTATCTCTCTTCCTCCACCACTCGAGTTGGATTCTAGTCATCCTTAAGGAAAGAAATTTGATGAAAAATCATATTGTGACTATCATTGATGTAACGACCACTCTACCAATCGATGCTTCAAGATTTAACATGTGATTTAAGGCTTAATGATTTTGATGTAATTGAATGGGATGAGCCTACTATGTCTAAACCTAAAAAATGATAATGATAAGCTCAAGATATTCAATGACCCACTTCCTAAACATGAAAAGGCTACATCTAAGGCAACTATCAATCACACTTATCATGTGGTTCCACCTCCACAATCTACCAATACTCCTCTAGAATTTCTCATTGGTGTTACTAATACTTTACCACCAGTCATTACCTTTACTGATGTGAACTTCCATGCTTCTTTCACATCTTCTAATCTTCACATTAATGCATCTATTGATAATCAAGCTCTCAATAATGTAATGATCAATCCTAATTTCAAGCATAATGCATGTTCACTTCCCCTCTTACATTATATTGGATTTCCATTATCCCAAATCAAGCATAAGTCACCTACCTCCTATGGGTGTATAACTCTTCCCATCACAGTTGGGCCTCTACTATCTGCATGTCATTTTTTGTAGCATAAAAATCAGCATTGTGACATGATCTTAGGTCTTCCTTAGCTTAAGGCTATTAGGGTTATTCCATCTATTGTGCACCAATGTGTCAAATTCATACATGAGCATTAGGTCATCACTATTTAAGGTATCCCAGCTTAGACCCCTTTACCTATTATTTCTCTAGACATAAAATTTCGCAATCACTGGACTAGTTTACTAGATCGCCAAATATGGAGGTTGATTTCATAGTATGGATCCTTCTAGTTCAAGTTGTAAAGAATTCACTGGTGACACATTGCCCAGTTCATCTTCTTGAATAAAGTGTAGTCTACTATTCTAAATATCTAGGCATGGATCGTCTTAAACTTTTGTACCCATCTGTGTTTAGGTCACAAGGATCCTGATCTATAAGATCTATAACATGATTCTTCTGTCAGTTGTCTAATGACAGTAGCGGTAAAATACTATATTTATATACTTGAGGCATGAGTCAATAAACCCTAAATTAATCCTGATCCATCCCATATATAAATGTTCGTATGGAGGAATTTATTAGGAATTTCTTACTTCGATCCTAAGGTCCTTTTCGACATGTCATGTTGTTAGTGTTGAACCTTGCATAGCAAATGACCCTATTAGCGAGATAATTTGTCGACATGGAAAAATATATAGTTTTCTTTCCAACGTTTTGGGAATCGAAGTCCCTCTACTTAAATGGTGCAGCTTTCGTGTTTGCACACGTGTGAAAAGGTAGATTTTCCTGGTGGCCTTGTGGCTGGAGATCACACAGAGGCACTCCACTGACCCAGCAGAAAAGCTAATAATTGTTTGCTAGAGATGATTTTTTATTGAGAATGGGGAAAGGGAGTGAGAATAAGAGGTAGGAGAACTAATGTTACAGGTAGAAGCTCAGATTCTTGCATGCACTAGTTATAAATTTCAACACATGCATTTAAGAGAAGAAACAACCAAAACTTCAATGCTACTGGCTAGAGGAAACCGTGCATACAAAGATGCACACATTCATATGCCTTGGAAAATAGAATATTCTTCCTTCATTAGCATTTCAATTAGATTTGTACAAAGTAGGGAAAAGGAGGAAACATATGCAAGAGGGGAATGGAAGAAAGTGGCTATCTCCTTTGTTCTCTCTAAGCACAATGCACTCTTAAGTTTAACAAATTGATCACCAACTCTTTGGAATGGGATCACTTTTGATTTTATAAGAAGATAGGTGGATCTTCATATGTCCCCCAATGAATTTTCATATGTCCTCGCACAACTTAAAACTTTTCAACTTCCTACTATTAAGTCCCTTCTTATGACATAAAGGTGAATTTTACATTATAAATATAAAGTTTCCTTTTAATTTAATTAAGGACATATAAAAAGTGCACCCCCAACAAATAATTATAACATGGAAGAGAAAGAAATTGTGGGGAGGGTGAGAGAAGAGAGAGAAAGAAAGAGATGAAGAAGAATATGTCACTCCTGGTGAATTCCATTAATCCTTGTACTGATGGAATACTCCAATTTAGTGAAACTCTGAATCTTTTAACTCTTTGCACTCCAAGAAACTCCTTTAGATGGATGACACCTTGGATTGAGTGTTTAGAAACATTATTGAATTGTTTTGTCAATGACCACGAACGTGACTTATGAAGATCCCCTCATAAGATGATAGGAACTCAAAACTGACCTTGCTAAGTTGAATGAAATGTTTTCTAATGATTGAAACCTCCACCTTACACATGATACACATGCAACCCAAACCATGAAGTTGATTGAAACCTTCAACAAGACACTATAGGGATCTCCTCAAATGGATTCCAAATGACCTATGAGAAATGCTTATGATAATATCTTGTGACACTACCATGATCCACTGTCGAATATGGTACATTAAAGAGATAGGAAATAACATTGATGAAGGCACCATTGGTGACAGTGACAATGCCCATTTTGTGAACTTGAATTTCATGGTCCCTTGACACTTACTATATTTGGAGAGTACAACTTACAATTTTGAGTAAGGTGATAATTTGTCTTTTTGAATCCCAAATGGTCATATTGACCTGAATGATTGCCCCTTTGTTCACTCATGTGAAAACTTCATTTTGATATGACTTATTATTAATAGTAATTACATGTATATGAGACTTACTATTTTTAGTAAGTAGTGATTTTGACCCTTTTTTGACTGCACTGGTGAGATTGGCTTTCTCAACTATCCCTGTAGTCACTACTTTCCCCTTGACTGCTTCCTGGGATGACTTAATATTTATAGCTAGAACCCAGATAGAAGACTTACTATATTTACTAAATGGTGATTTTTTCCTTTCTGGATCATCTTGATGAGATTAGCTTCTTTATTTACTCCTTTGTATATTGGCTTCACCTTGACCACTTCTTAGAATGACATGATATTTTTAGTAGGTACCTGTACGCACCAAAAATTACATGTGCGACAGTGTAAAAAAAATAGTTACAAAAGTCCCCAATGATGATTCAGGTCCTTTCAAGAAGGCGTTCAAGCTCCCATTTCCATTCACAGTGTATATGTATTGCCTAGATGTCTTTACTTGGCCTTCCCATGCTTTTTCCAGATTAATGCCTCTTTCTGTGCATGTTTTTGGCCTTTAGTGCCAAGAACGCCGCCCTGCGCAGGGTGGAGGTCTTCCTCGCTTTTTTCATCTTCTCTCATGTGTGTTTTAACATGCGACGATTCACTTAATTTCATTTTTTGCATGCATCCGTGAGCCAAATTGTCTAAAATTAGCTAGTGATTGTTTGGTTCTCCTTCCTCCTAATTTTAAATAGATTTAATTATTTGGAACTACTCCTTCTTACCTTGAGCTTGAAGGCACCTCCCATCCTCCATTCTTATATATTCCATGCTTGTATTTGGCCTGAGAAGTATTTGCATTGTTGATTTTGGGTGATTAGGAAGTATTGTTGCTATGATCTAAGGTAATTTTTACCAGGCATAAAGACTGATCTCTTGTGCTATCTCTCTTCTACCTGCATTGCATCCGAACTACCATCAAGATGCCATGACTCAAATGCCATCTTCCTGCTGTTGTTCTTGCATTCCCAATCCCTTGGACTCACATGAACACTCGGATAAAGAGTTGGGAACATACTGAGGGGACAAATACAGACACAACCATATTTTTCAAAGCTCTTGTTTGTCCAGGTTGGAATTGTGTGTTTGTTTTATTTGTTTGTTGAATTGTCAATTTTGAATCACTAATTTCAATTATTCATATCAAATGGAGTAGAAAATTTTTCATATGAAATAGAGTAGAAAACCATTCATTTCAATAGAATTAGTCAATCACGGTAGATCCAATCATTGGTAAGCTTTCCTCTTTAACATTACCAAGGAAGTTGTTTGGAACAATACATTTCAGGGTCATGATTTGTTCTTCACCTCTGAGGTAGGGTTTTGATTAGATTAGGTTATTTTGCTTTAGATTAGATTCATACATTTGCACAAGTGACCAGGTACATCCGGCTGATTACTTATCTTTAGTTTATTTAGATTAGGCAATGCTTAAAAATTGAAAAAAAAATTCCTTTGATAGTAGTTTACTTAGATTGGTAGAAGGTTGATCCAAAAATTGAAAAGAAAAAAATATTTCCTAAAAACATAGATTAATGAACCTACACTTTAAGTAAGTACAAAATGATGCTGAAAATCAAATACACTTATTTTATTTCAGGCCTAGTTTTCTTATCAAAAATCATTTTATTTCATTCTGTATGACCATCAATAGTCCACAACAGGAAAATACATACAGTTGTAATCCCTTGGTCCCACAACCCAAACGAGCCAGAATTGATAACTAACATTGATACCAGTTTACGTTTGACAGTCTTACGCACACCTGCAACTTTTGCTGAGAAAATAGAACAATTCAATACGCTAAATATCACTGTTAATCGATCCTATGACTATTGGACTGCTCCTAGCAATAGGGTTTGATTACGTGCATGACCATTCAAGGGCCACAACCTCCACAAGTCTTTGGTTTTGATCCTCAGGTTCTGCAACGTAACGGGTCTGCCAGGCAGTCAGACATTGACACTAGTTTGCATACATTAGTATTCAAATATTCACCACTTCCACCAGATATTATTGCACAACTTTCCTTACTGAACATAGTAGCCGAGTAGGCTAATACTTTCTTGGAAAATCACCCATTAATACTTGTGGCTCCATTATGCCTCTCGTTCTTACTCTCAAGTGAGGGTTAGCATTTAGATAAGCGGGAGTATTGTCTGAGAAGGAATACGAGGTGCCTGCAGGTTATTTTCCACGTGTTCAACAACCAACTAACATAATATTGGTTGAGCTTGACATTGATTGGAGTCTATGAGCAGCTATTATTTCAGATCAAGCCATCACACCACTTCAAGTTAGGAGATCATTCTTTTCCTTAGACTCGCAGATCCTAACATTATGTGTTGAAGATATAATATTGCTCAATTATCTTGATGAGGATCACCACACTCACATTCACACTCATTCTCCACCGGCTGTCTCGACATGACCTCGAGAGGTTAGGTGCGAAGAAGGTCACGTGTTGATTTTTTATCATATAGTATCCATATAGGGAACTTACTATTTTTAGTAAGTGGTCATTTTCACTATTTTCTGATCTGAGCAATAATTCTAACCTCATGATAATCTTTGCCCCACAATCTCTTCGTTGCCATTGCTTCTGATGCAGACTAACAAAAAATAGCAAACCTGTGTAGGAAAGCTTACTATTTTTGGAAATTGGGTCTCTGGTGCTCGGTTTGAGATGGAACACATATTTTCAGATTTGGATTGTTTTCAATGATCTTATCCCCTGAATTTCACTTGATTTTCCCCACCAGAATGCTTGGAAATAAAAAAAAATTTTCAACCTGGCAAGGGCTTCAAGCATGGAGCTACCATGGCAACCATTAATGGAGTCATGAAGCTTTTTTGCAGGTCTGATTTTCACCCCCGATAGCAATGGAATTGGCTCCATTGGGATAGTTTTTTTCTTGAAATCTATGTGTAAATTTTTAGCTCGATCCAACTTTTGGATTGGCGAGAAATTCGACGAATGTGAGTTAGGGCACAAAATGGATTTTTTGTTGAAATAAATAATACATGGCATTATTTTACCTCCCATTTGTTTCATATTGATCATATCTAAAAATGAGGAAGTATGCAAAAGACGGCATCTCAATCCGTGCTCTAGATTGAGAGAAAAGAACATTTCTTCGTTTTTTACTATGATGGTTTTCTGAAAAAATATTCTTTTCTTTATTATTTTTTCACCTTTTTGATTTGTTTCTTTTGCAATTTCTACATTTTTTGGTGAAGTAGGATTTTCATGGATTCATTCGGATGCAACAATGGAGGTTAGGAATCGTGGAGAAATTTTGGCAGGGTTTCGGTAGGGTATGGAGGTGTGGGGGAGAAGTGGCGAAAAATGACTATCTCATACAAAATTGGAAGGGGAGGGGATGGGGAGAATTTTTTTGTCCCTTTCTTCTCTTTGGAAAAAGGGATGAAGGGGACATGAAATTCCATTTCGCGCCTCATCACACCATTTGTCATTTTTTTACTGGTTGTGCAACTTGGAGGAGGGGGCTTAGTTTTAGCACTTAGGAGTCAGTTTGCGATCATATTGGTGACTTGGGGGATAAAAGGGGTGGGGCACATTTTTGTGTCCCCTTTTTTTCCTTTCAAAAGGGTCATGAAATTTTGCCTCATTTTCAGGTTGCCATGTGTCCCATAAAAAAAATTACTAAGTATGAAAGATCATACCTTAGGACCAACTTGCAGAGACCATATCTCGAGCTCCCAGATGCGTTTTAAGGTGAAATTTTATATGAAATTGACTGTAAAAATTCCACTTAGTCCAATTGTGATGGTATAAAGATCCAATTTTACTGAAACACCTCCAAATTTCCCCTTATTTCTCGGGATCGCTTGTTGTGCACTGAAATAATAAGTTACCTGGAACAATGCACGAGGTTTTAAGAAGTCCCATTTTTTCCACCATGGAGGAAATTAAAAATTATTTCCATTGACACATTTTTGGGCTTTAAAATCATCATGAGGCTCCCATAATATTTCTTTGAAGCTCAGGTCCTTGTTCATGGTGCATGCTCGTTCAGGCCCGAAAACCTGCCTTTGGTGAACTGGTTCCAACACCTCTGAATCTTCCCTGAATGTCTCAAAAGCATCTTCGTGATGTTCCTAGTGCTTGAATACTCCTCCATAATTAGTATTTCTCCTATGATCTACTCCAGGGGTAGTGAACTAGTCCTAGGAAGGGTAATGATAGCCCTTCCCAAAACTGCTCGAATACTTGAATGTTCCAGAAGTTCTTAAATCACCTAGGAGGGCTGACTTTGCTTTCCTAAATCAACTAGGGGGATTGACTTTACATTCATTTTGGTATCATTAGACTGACTAGATAGGACTGGCCTTGGGGATGGACTGACCTGGGGGTGTCTTGGGAAGGTATGACTTTGAAAATTTCGACACTGTGGTTCGTTGTCATGTTTGGAAATTGGAAGTTTTCTTGTTGCACATTTACATGACAACAACTAGCTCTAGCTTGGGGACATGTTATGGACTGATTGCAACGAAGATATGATATGAGAATTCCCAAAATCTCAATTTACAATACGTTGACCAGTGCCTTTTCTATTGGGCTTTACAGGAGTCACATATAACTTACAATGAGATAGCCTGAAAGGAAGAACACACACACACACACACACACACACACACACACATAATGAAAGGGAAACACACTTGAAGAGAAAACAACAACACAGCCGATAATGGAAATTATATACAAGAGGAGGGATATCTATAGAGGTGGGGAAATAATATACACATACTAAAAAATGGGTTGAGAAAAAGTACATGCCATCGTGGAATAGTGAACTGAAGTCTGACTTTGAAACAAAAATGTTATTTGATCAAACCACGCTCTAGTGATGGATTTGTATGGATTTATAAGAATAATATTGATCATGATTCCATCCTCATACTCACACTATGCTAATAATGTTCTTTCATCCTTTGAAAATTTGGTCACCTTCTTGAAACTCTTTCCTTTTGAGGCTTCCTCTTGATATCTTGTTAGCATGATACACCATTCCTTCATATTTTCAAAATTATAAATATTGACCTCATCATGGAGACATTCTTCATCCTTGGATTAAAACCTAAAATCATCTTAACATTTGGAAGGTACTCAGGAGGAGTGAGAACAAACTGATTTCCTTCTCGTTTGAGGACTTCTCTGAACATTTCGCTTTATTGCTCTAGCTGAGTACTTTATAAAATAGAGGCTATATCATTGAATCGAAGCCCTTCATCTTCCTCTGGAAAATTTTACAATATGGATATATGTTCAAGATATATCGGATCTTGAAGAATGGTGAGCATACTCTAATTTTGAATTCTTTGATAAGAATCGTGCACTTGCATACTTTGTTGTTCGGAGAAATTATCATCAATATCCATTCATTTGCATTCCATATTGATATAATTTCCAAATTTGTAACCCCTAATTTCTTCAGAGAGGAATTTTTTACCCTTGAGTGTATTTTTCCACATGAACTCCATTCTGCCATATCAAATTGTTCCAAAGTGGTGTGACCAGGTTGATTTTGAACACACTCCCAATTCTTCGCCACTTTCTACTTTATTCCAAAACAACTTTCTTCCATGTAAATCAGATCGACATTTTCCCTGTTGTCTTCCTCCATGGCAAGAGATGTTCTCTTCAAGATTGAGGAATTACAAAGGAGATTCGATAACCTTCCTTCTTTTGCATTCACGACCTTCTTCATACAATGTGGAAGAAAAATACATATCTTCACATTCCCTCTCATCAACTAAGGCATTGGGGAAGCTCATCAAGCTTATCCAATTTCTCCATGTCAAAATAAAAAATTGGTGTAACAAAATGGGAAGTAGAAATTGATTCATACATGTCTTACATCTCCATAGCCTAGGTCAATAGTTCAAGACTGGGTTAAGGATCTTCAATTTCTTCTACAACCTTCAAGAGATCTTGCATAGATAGTTCTTCTGAAATTTCCATAGGCCCATTTTTATTTTCATTGGAAGAGTCTCTATATTTTGCCTCTAGGAGATGGTTAAAAATATTATCCATACCTTCCCATGATTCATTTGAAACATCCCCATTCACTTCTTCCATGCTTTGTGTTGCCCAAGATTCACTTTCTTAAAACATGGGAATACATTATTCATGAAATATTTTGACAAGGAGAAGAGGTCCATGCTTTGTAGGAAGGACACTCCTTCGAGCTCAAAATCCATATCATCCTCTTTATGGGACCATGTTGAATCAACAATGTGGGAAGAACTTTCAACATTATCCATTATTGAATCCTCTTTCTCAGATGGACAATGAAATACTTCATACTCACTGTGATGATCATTCTTCTCCTTGGGTGAGAAGAGATTGTGTTCAAATTGTTCATTCTCCTTGGATTTGGAAAGGAAGTGAGATTATTCCATCAGATCATCCATGATTGAGTTAGGAAGAGAATCTGGTTCTTCGACTGTCTCCATTTCTTCATGCATCATCTCTACATCACAAGAAGCATCAAAATAGGAGGGAAAATCCTCCATGACCATCTTGAATTCATCATTTTAGGTCCATGATGTTGGGTGGATCTCAGCTACTTCTTCACATATCTCCATTTCACCATTAATTGAAAGATCAGAATTTGAGAGGAGATTATTCATGCTTACTCTGAACTAATCATTTTGTATCTCTTCATCGTTGGTGGAGTCTTCAGAAAGCATTGAATCATCCATTATGCAACAAGAATCTTCCTCTATCGAATATATTACTCCTCTAATGGGTTGTGCCTCGAGCCATAAAGAATTAGTGATTGGTGGTTTTACCTCCATTTATTTTTCACCATCCTCAAAGGTGTTTCCTTGATTTTTAATAGAGGGTCCAAGGATGAGAACTTCTTCAGGAGCATAAGAATATTATGGTGATGAACACCTCGTAAAGTGTACAATTATCAAGATCTTATCGGGTCCTTTCATCCTTAAAAACATGGAGTGATTCCATAGCAAGTTGTGTGGAATTGAAAGTTTTTATTCAGTTGATCTTGCATCATCCTTCCTCTCATCATATTCTATGGTGTTGATTTTATCTTCATCAGAAGGCTCTAGGATAGGATTTTCTTCAACAGCATTTAAGAACCTTTCAGGGATGAATACCCTATAGTATGAAAAATATTCAGGATCTTCCTCATTAGGACAATTATCCTCTTCTTCTTCCTTACCACGGGCTGCTTCAAGTTGCTCATACATCTCTTAAAATACCTTTAACATTTCAAGGTAGGTTTGGGGACTGGAATTTCCTTGCATAGTGCTCATGATTCTTTCCATATACTCAATTTTTAAGATTCCCATTTTATCATTCATATATGCAAGGAAATCATCCCAAGGGAGGGTGATGAAATGCATGGCCTCAAGATTATCATTCAATCGTGCATAAGTGAGGGTATTACCTTTGTCATATCCTTGAGCTTCACACCTTATCTTGTATTTTCTTTGAATATTTTACAACTCCCTACTTTCTTATTCATCAACAAGTTTTACTTTCTTTCCTTTGTCAGATTACAGGTCCTTGTTACCTTTTCTTGACTTTTGTAACACCAAGTCCTTGTGATCAATGCATTGAAATAGACTCAAGGATTCTATTGAATCATTATGTTCATGCTACATACTACTAAACTTCTAAAATAGGGTATAGTTTGGTCTGAGTAAGTATTTCTATCTATTTTCCATTCCCTGGACATTGTGAGGGTTCCATGAATCCTTGAACGCCATTATAAATAAGAAGACAATCCAAAACAACATATTTACACACGAAAATGCGTTAAAAAATAGTCTTCTAACCTCCAAATCATGATATCTCTGGTCTAAGAGGATTATGTCACTTAACACCTAAGGCTATAACATACCTAGAGCTAGTTCAAATATTCAAATTATACATTTTGAGGGAAACTCCCTATTCTATGCTATGGAGTCCAAATGGACTAGTATAAACTATGACCATCTCAAGTGGACCTAAGATACCCATAGTCACCTAATAAAGCCTAATTTGATTATTAACAAGATGTTCCTGCATCACCATAGAGGAAGGATGCAAAATGACTTAGAAGACTTATTTTCAATTAAGGGCTTAGTTGTCATGCTTCAAAATTTTCAATTTCCATGCTAGTTATTTTGGCCATTCTAGAGCTATTAAAACACCCTCTGAGAGAGTTTAGGAAAGATCTTAAGCATCTAGAGGTGATGTTAGGGAATCTTGGAAGTGTTGAAGGTAATTTAGGAATATTTAGGAAAGGTTTGATCATTCAATTACTATCTTCTCAACATCAGGTTTTCTAGGTGCAGGAAACAAATACTCTAACGGTGAAACCTAAATTATCTGGAAGATTCCAGGAGCTCTGTAAGGAGTTAGAAGGAAAAAAATAGGCATTGGAAAGCTACGTAAATCCTCTACATGTTGGAGACATCCATTTTTTTATCTAAGGCTTGAAGGTTTCATGAAGAATTTCAAAACAGTGAAGTTACCCATTTTGTTTCCAAACCAACACTTCACCAATGCAACACTTCATGACACCAAAACAAGGCACTACCAATATACCTTCATACTTCTTGATGATTGACACCTCATTTTGAATCCTATGCCACCTAGATACCCTTTGCCATCAATGTAACTTGACATCAATGACAACACAAACTCACACTATGTCTAACACACCGGTGTTTTGATTTGTTATGTATTATAAGTTCATTTCATGAGTGCATATATTTGAGCAGCTATTGTTTCCTTTGATCATTTGTGAGGTTTGTAAAATCTAATTTTGACACATCTAACACTTCCTACAAATGTCAGTAAACAATCCAAAAGGCCCCAAAAACCTAAACAATGAGGTTTCCATATCGTTGCCAAAATAGACATCGATTGTAGAATTTAAAAATAACAGTAGAAACCATAGCATTAAACAGATTTAGGCTGAATGCACGAAATCCTGAAAATTACCTTTGTACTAACCAAAGTAGATTATAAAAAAGTATCTCCTCTTTTGTGACTCATGGAGCTGCGAGACTAGTTCCACTAAGGTGCAGAGTGACCCTAGTTTCTTATATTTACTAAAATAAACTTAAATTATAAGTTTTTAGTTTATTAATTTATATTTTAGGCGATTTCTTAGCTTAATTTTTTCATTTATTATTATTTATATTTTATTATGTACGTATAAGTTTTTCATTTACTTAAATATTTTATTTTTTCTTTACTTAAACCTTTATTTTTGTAAATAAAAGCATACAAAAAACACATATAAATACCAATGCTCCACAACGTGTACGTGTTATAACGCATTTATTGTGCATATGCATTTTAACATGCGTACGCTGTTCCCTATATTATGCCCCCGAAACTAAGAATTTACAGGCTTAGAATTGCTTTGGTTTTCCAAACCTGCTGCCTTGGACCTAGTAACAACACAAAAACCTGCGTGGTTTTTGAGGCAAAATATGCAAAAACTCACCTTCCACCATGCTAAATCCTATAAAAATCTTATTTTCCTATATTTCTTAAAAAAATTTCCTACAACGTCAATAAAACTATCCTCTTTCTAAATATGTACTTTTTTTTAATTTTGTTCAAAAAAACTATTCCTAAGGTTTCTATTTATATTTATTTCAAACTATGTACTTTATAACTCTATTTTTAGTGATGGGTAAATGGCTTATGCTTTTGAATCATGTATGTATTTTTTCCACTTCTCAAAATTGTAAAAATAAATTATACAGTTCCCAAACTAGGCCTAAATTTAGACATATTTCAAAAACAAATTCCTAATTTTTGATATTTTTTGAGGTAATTAGGGGGGGGCAGTCGTTGGCTATCTGTTAATTTTTTAATTTTCAAAATATTTGTACTTGAAAAATCATTAAAAAAATAAACACTCACTAGGAAAAAAAATATAAAAAAAATCAACGCCAAACTAAAACCTCCTATCTATCTTTCTACCAAAGGGTTTTCACTTTGGAAAATACTAAATAGTGCTGAAAGGGGGGGTGGGTTGAGGGGGGCGGGGTAGGCACATCCGACCATCTACTATGAATTTTTTTACAAATTTTGTATTAGAGCACCTATTGACCATTTTCAATATTTAACCCACTTACACTTAACCATTTTCAAAAAAAATAGTAGTTTAGAAACTAGACTCAAAATGCTACAATTCATATTCTTATAACATCTTAAAATTTTGAGTGTAACTATCTCAAATAACGCATACAAGTTCCCCAATGTTTTTTATTTTTTAGAAAAAGTGTCCACTTAAGACCACCTTTTCTCCCCCAACGCTGGGGGCATCCATGCTTACTTGGTGAACCAAATCACATAAACCCAAGGAACTATTAAGAACTTCAAATGACAATGAGGAAACTACCAGCACAAAACATAAGACAACAAATTTCAAACAAGTATTCTAACAAAAAAAAAATTTAGGCCATTAGTCTAAAGAATGATACTTTTGAGAAATATTTAAAAACAATTTTGATTTCTTGATTTATAATAACTTATTTTACAATTTGATAATTACCCTAGACCATTCAACAACATCCTAGAATCATCATTTTCCAGGAAAAATTCACAAAATTACAATCTTCCATTTCATAGACCTTCTTTTCATCAATTAGATGATGGAACTTAAAGTCTATATGAAATTGTGGTTTCGAGAAAATAATTCAAAAATAATATCCTATTATCTGATTCGAAATCGACTTTAAAGTAGTAGAATGGATAAGGCTCATTTTTCACTCTTACTCTAGCATTCCTTTCAAATTGATTCCACTCCATTTACAAAATGAGTAACAATTTATTTACATGAAACTTTGTACATCAAGTTTGAGATTTACTAACATATGCCTGTCATCATTACATATACAAGATCACTATCATCCCCATTTAATAGCGACTAAAAAATAAAAGCTGGATTCATAACCTCACAAAAGAGCTGCACTATTCCTTTCACTCTGTTTGCACCATTCTGGTCAAAACTCATACGTACTCACAAATCTTGAGCAATTCCCAAGGGAAAATTGTATATTCTACATTTGAAAGGAATTTTATATGACATATATATATATTGCTTGAGATATATATATGCATTACATTGTTTAACCCTTGTCGTATTACGACTTTATACTGTCACAATTGATCATACTCAAATCATTTTCTTTGACCGTTTCCAAAGTCTATGAGAATGCATTCAGTATATGCGTTCGTATGGTTTGTTCCCTGTTAAGATCGCAAGGAGACCAATTACCCATGATAAACATACTTTGATTATTCTCACATTCATTAATGTATCATTTCACATTGGCATTCTCAGTGCAATGGAAAATTTCTCATATTATATTCATTTCATACTAATTTTCTTAGTGATTAATTTTTCATAATGACCTAATATGGGGTTGCCTTGAATGAGCAATATGGTATTGAAAAATATCTCCAAATAAATAATCTATCTTAACATATATTCAATCTCAAGTGTTTTCCTACTAGCACTTGGAATCAATTATCTAATTTACCTCCGATTGCATCCAACATGTATTTCAAATCTTCTCCCAAGATGACCTAACTTGTTAAGAGGAAGTTATTTTCTTTCCAAATGATAACGAGGGGGAAAATCTACTTTATACATTTTCTATCAGCTTTCAATGACTCTTTTGGACTATCATACATCACTTAAATGTTCCACACCCAAAGAGGGGCAAATGTAGACCTAGAATTCATGAAAGCACATTTTACTATATTGTATACTACATTACCGATTCTCATTGGATCGAAAAATGAAATTAGTCACAAAAATTGGTATTTTCCATCTCATGGCGCATACGTTGGACCTTTGGATAGACTCTAAGTAATAGTTGGAGGGTAAAACAATAATACCTCTAATTAACGACTGTTTCTCTAGTGATCCAATCGCCCTCTTCCAGTTTTTACACTACAATTAATGGTTCCTTAACTGATCACTCCCTACCCCTTTCAAATATCCAACATCTAAATCAAAAATTCCATAGTAATCACTATCAAAAAAAGGAGTCTAATATTCTCTAATTCTGATTTATAATGGTACCACCTGACCTCTATTTATGTCAACATGGATTGACAGGGGAATGATCCCATGACTTTCTAAATGAGCTATTATACTCTCTTCTAATAATTACCTTTAAAATAATGATTCCCAAACCCATTCCTATAGGTATGTTTCTTAATTTATACACTACTTGAATTTCATGAAAATAACATAATGGGGGGGGGGGGAAAATGTAGACCCATAAAATCATGCACTTACTACTTTTTACTATACACGTCAAGTATGTTGTTTTATAGCGGAATGAGTTAATTCCAATCTTGCATAAGAAAAGTATTCACTAATGTGAACACTTACCCTAAGTCCATCTTTCTTATTTTGATATTAATTTCTATTGTATTCTTATTGCCTCTTTCACTTATCGTGCTTCACATATCATGTTATTGGTCAGGTCATTAGGGATCTCTTCATCTCATAACTGTTTCATCAATCTTCGTTCAATTTCTCATTGGAACACTAGCATCCAGGACTGGACACTAGCACCCAATGCTCCATGTCCATTTTAGGTTCATGTCCTCTTTATTTTTTATCTTATTTTGAACATTTTTAGCCTTTTCAGTTTTTCCATAACTCCTTATCTAGAGGTACTAGTCAGCATGTTGTTTCAATTAGTAAAATTGATAAATTCAATTAAGAGATCCCTATATAAACACAACATACATACCATTATTAATGGAGGGAAATCACTATTAAAGGGATTATGTACGAAAGTTTATCTACATATTATCAATTTAGCATTTTGCATTTTTCCATGAAATGCATACACTACATAGGAAGGGGACCATATGTTCAAATTCCATCCCACACATTTAGTATTCTATCTAGCTATAGCCCGCTATCTTGGCGTCAATGGCATGAGGGCAACCTAAGGACATTATTTCACACACAATAATCACATAGAACTACATTAAGTCAAAAGATGTAGTGCAATGCTTCAGTCTTAAATTTCACTAGTTTGATAATTGAGGACAGTCTTCTAAACCCCTCATTTTGCATCTTTGTTTTTTAGGATTTGATGTATTTTGAGGGAGTTTTGCAGGAGATTATTTGTATTGCAGATTTACAGGTACCTTGTGATCCAAGTGTGAAGTTCAGGTGATCATCTGATGAAAACAAGTGTGAAAGGTCGACAGTTCTGAAACGCAGGATATCTTTGTTTTGTATTTTTCTATAGACCTTAGGACTTGTTTCCTCGACCAGAGGTATAGGGTGCATGTCAAATGCTTTAATTCTTGTAAGATCTTCTCAACACTTGGTATCTCAAAATTTTGGTGAGGTATTCAAGGTACCCCACACTAGTTTCAATCATACACTGAAGGCACTATTGATAAGTTGAATTCAAATCAATTTATGTGATGATTACTCTTCTCATTTACTTGAATAATCACATGAGTAAGGTTATTAAAGCCTTGTAAATGTATATCAATTGTAGCAATTTATGCATCATTTTAATACAATAGCCTAGGATTTTATGAAATCAATCCATCAACTCAGTAAGTTCTCTTCTGTGAACCTCAATAAGGGCATTCATAAAACTTTACAACATTTTCATTAATGCAAACTATTAGTAGGTTTATCATTTGAATACTTGGACCTCACAATGCATATTAATAATAGCTTTAAACGATCTTATGAAACACATGAAAATAGAATAATGAATCTTTGATAAAAGCCCATGCGGAAATGTTAAAAAATACTCTCTAAGTATTAGGAATCAGCTAGCATCTTAATGACATTAGTAAAGTAGATGTTGCATACCATCCCAAAAAATTAATTATCACGATGTGCTTATCACAATATCATATTTTAGGGATGCATATTTTCAAATACATGTATTTAGACATTGGTCAATTCTAGTAACATATCATGAAGCATGAGGTAGGTGCTATGATGAGGAAAATGCATGAGATATTTGCACACATTTAAATAAGCCAAGTTCACAAATGGTTTAACTATCACTCAATTGAAAATTTGAATCATACAAGCAAATGGAAATTGAAACCCTAAGTGCAAAGAGAGGGAATAAGAGACTTATTTGATTTCACACTTAAATCCCTGAGGTATGATGAGCTGGAAAAATGATGAAATAGGAGGAAAAACTGTTGCAACCTGAACCCAAAAAATTATGGAACTGTCGGAATAAGTTGGACTAGGGTGCCTGGATTGGGTCAGGGGTTCCATAGGTGTAAGATACCTTCTTGTAGGTGCCTGTGACTGACTATCAAAATGGCTCAGAAAATGATTTTTTGTTGTGTGTAAGTGTTCACTAACCTTTGTTTGTTGGTCACTTGTATGTGTTGGATGTCCACAAATTCACCTATAACCTGCAAAACAAATGATATCCTGCAAAACCCCAAAACACATCAAATCCTAAAAAGAAAAAGATGCAAATGGGGAGTCAGACTGACCCCGGTGGTCACCCAACAGAGTGAACTTATGATCGAGTGTTGCACTACATCTCAGACTCCATGTAGTTCTTGTGTGTGTGTGTAGAATCGTGCCCTAGGAAGCTCTTGTGCAAGATGCACTTGATAGTGAGCAATAGCTAGATGTAGCAATGTAGATAGATGTGTGGATGTCAAAATGAACTTCCCCTCCTATGAAGTGTATGTAGAAAATGCAGTCCCTTGTCCCTTAAATGAGCTAGATGGATGCTTTGATGCTCTTAGAATGCCTTTGGATGCAACCTTAGGTGATGATAATAGATGCTTAGAGCTTGGTCCTTTATTATGGTCACATAGCTTTGTATTTATATGATTCCCTTGTTTGAATTTCATAATTGAAAACTAAAAGGTTGACCCATAAGAAAACAAGATGCCCAAAAGATAAAAGAGGCCCAAAAGAGGCGAGTAAGATACAAAGAGGTCGGGGGTGCCCAGAGGGGATGAGGGCACCTGGGCGCTGGCGTCCTGGCTGGGTGTTGGTGTCCAGAGTCAATAAAGATAAAGCAATGAAGATCAGACTGGGTTGTGGGGTGTGTAAGACCAAAAAGGAAACAAGAAAGATAGAAAAGAGGCCAAAGATAGATGTCAATTACTAGTTTTCTCACTTAGGAATCATATGAATAGTGGTATGTGATTAGGACCTAGAAATGTACCCAAGTGTGTGATTTAGTGTCTACATTTTCCCCCACTTTATGTTGTTGAGTGAATACTCGATAACATAAAGTAGATAAGAGATGTGTACCTGATAACCATGTAGATTGATGGTGAAAGTGTGCCGAGGAGACAAGAAAAAGTGTGGAGTGATAAAAATGAAGTGTGGAAGCTAAGGAAGAGGAAGTGACCCTAGGGGTGAAGTGTATGTGTTGTGTCATGTTTGTACTTGTTTCATTTTCACTTATGCTTGATTTGGGGATTACTTCTTGTTGCATATTAAGGATGGACCTACAAAAAGAAGAGAAAAAGAGTAGTCAAAGTCATGTATATGAAAAATTTGATCCAAGTATGTAAAAAGTATGTAAAAATGTAAAAAAGTAGTAAAAGGAACATGTGCACCTGATCTGTGATGAGTGAAAAGGATAGAAAGTGTCCTAAAAATGTTGTAGAAGAATGTTTTTTTGGGCGATCTCATGCCAAGAACAAGTTTTTTGGGTGATCTCATGCCAAGTGCTATTTTTTTGGGAGATCTCATCTCATGCCATGAAAGAAGAAGTGTTGGGGAGAAAGGTCTAGTGTTATTCTCCATCCCTGACTGCTTCCCAAATTTATACACCACTGCAGATGGTGTGATCCTTCTTTGTTTCAGTTTGATGTTTGATCCAGTTTGATCCAAGTAAGTAGAAAAAAAAGATAGAATGCATTCTGATTGTTGGAGGATTGTGCCTGTACTGTGAAAACTGCTTGTGAAATTGCTGAAAATTGTTTTGATATGAGAAAGTAACTGTAACTACCCCCTGGTCATAGGCACCCAAGAAAGGTCAGGAGCACCCAGGCACTAGTGTCTGTATCTGGGCATTGGTGTCTATGTTGAACTAAGGACCCAAGTCAGAATCTGGGTCATTTTGTAACTGTAACTATTATGTTGTTTTGTACTGTGTAGGCTGATGTACTGAACTCTGACTACTCTATGGGGTGACTGATTCACCCAATGTATGCCCCCTCATTTGGGGTGCATGTGATGTCACTAGGAGGATGTGGCCCAAAGGAGAGGACCAAATGTTGATCTGAAACTGATACCCTATAGGGGGAGGGAATGTGCATGGTAGAAACCAAGGCACATGCAAACAAAGTGGCTAGAAACATGTGTTAGTGCAAACAAGAAAAATACACATATAGAAGACAATGTGTAATCTAGCAAGAAAGAAGACAATGTAGACCACAAAAAATGGGTTTCAAACATGGGACATCACTCACAATGTCACAAGACAATCAAGGCCGAAGTGGCCAAAAGCATACAAGTAATGAACATACAAGACATAGGGCAAAGCTCACAAATAATGGCATACAATGGAAAACAATGGAAAATAGTATCAAGCAAAGTATCAGACAACCATGGTGGAAAATAGTTCCTACAAAGAAAATGTTGCACATGAAGCACCCGTTAGCATGTTAGAAAGATAAAAAGTATGTCAAAGCATGTATATATCGATATAGAGTAGTGTGCTAGTAAGAATAGGAAGTAGTATAAAATGAAACAATAACACCTGTAGTGTGTAAAAATGTAGATGCCCCCAGGAGCCTCAATGGGACTGGTAAGAGGTACAATTCCAAACATCATGTTGCATGTAAAGATCTGTGTAAAAGTTTACATTCACAACTAGAGAACAAGTGAATGTGCATGTGTATATAGAAAAGATAATGACATACTAAATATCATGTCTAACATGAAAACAAAGTGTACATGTAACTATAATAAGCAAGCAAGATAAATGCAACCAAGATATGCAATATGTTGTGAGTGTGAATGGAATGGAATGCAAAGTGAATGTGATAGGAGCAGTGTGCCCCCCGAGTGAATGTGTATGAGTATGTATGAGATGAGGTTCATTTATAAAATACCCCTCGACAGTCAAGAATGAACCATAGAACAAGAGTGTGTCATCAGGAAATGGTTTGAAAATGTGTGCTAGAAAGATAGATCAATGAAGCATAGAGTAAAGAGTGTGAGTGTGGTGAGGTTCATTTCAGATTTAGACCCTCAGTAGTTGAGTATGAACCATGGAACTAGAGTGTGTCATAGGGTAGTGTGATGTGTGAGAATGTGATGCCAGAAAGATGTGTTGTGAATGTGCAGAGTGTGAAATGTGTAATGTGTATGATGTGAGGTTCATGGATGTAGTATGCCCTCAACAGTCAAGTGTGAACCATAGCACAAGAGTGTGTCATAGGGTAATGATGATACAAGTTGTATGTATCAATGTGTGTAAGATGCATGAGAAAGACTAGATGTGAAGCACAAAGTGTAATAGTAGAAATGTGAGACACCTGATAATGCTAGAAGGGGGGAGAGTAAGCATGATGCCCCCAAGTGTATGATGTGAAGAAGAATCAAGTAACATCATCTAAGAGATCATATTTGTCATGGTCGAAGCCAAATGGAGATGCATCAGAGACCTGGTAAGCAATAGTATGAGGTTGATCATGTAAAGAGCCATTGTGGCGTAAATTGTACATGCCCATTGCATATTCTTCATCAGTGAAAGGTGGTAGTGGACATCCATGTGCATACCAATGAGTAAGATTTTGTGAATAGCCAAGAAATGAATCATTGCAAATAAAAACATGGCCAAAGGGCATGGGGAATGAAATATCAATATGATCAGGATCCAAAGTGCCACCAATGTAGTCAAGCCAAGACTACCCAAGTATAAGTGGAGATGTGAGAAGTGTGTGCAAACAAAACTATTGATAAATGGAAACATGAAGGCCATAAAGCAGTAAGTGATGCAACATATCCATGATAGAGATGAGGAGAATGAGGTGGAGGGAGGAGATCATTGAGTGTGAATCCAAGCTGAGCCAAGCCATCATATGTGCAAACAGTGTCAGAACAAGTGGGATTGAATGGAATGTGTGGCCAATAAGAATTATTCATGAAAAGAGTGCATGTGAAAGGAGGAAGCGCAGATGCAGGTTGCTCATGAGAAGATGAGGAAGGTGGTATGATGTCCAATGTATGGACAGACCCCCAATAAAGTACCATAGCATTAGTAGAAGGAGGGGGTGAGACTGAAGTAGATGAGATGAATGACATCTAATGCACAAATCGTTCCTTCGAGTGGAGGCAAGTTGTCAGGATAGTCTGTGGGTTGTCGATCATCAAGGATGCATAATAGTAGTAGAAGTTGGAGTAGGTAACGCAGTGGTTGGATCTAGGTGAAATATTAGAATGGGTCATGATCAACAACTATGGTATATTCAAATCCCTCATGTAAGAATTTAACACACTAGTGAACTGTAGAAGGCACTACCTGCATAGCATGAAGACATGGTCTACCAAGTAAGTAATTATATGAACTGGGAAATCAATAACAAAAAATACTGTAGGAATAGTTTTTGGCCCAACTGTGATAGGTAAAGGTGATAGTGCCTATGCATGGATGCATAGAAGAATTGTGTGCATGGAGAGAAATGGATGTTGGGTTAACAAAGCTGAGGAAAGACCAAGGTCATGAAGGAATGATAAAGTACAAAGATTGAGCTCAGATCCATTATCGATTATAGTTCACTTGATACCCATAGTTATGAATGTGAGCATTGATATATATAGGGGAGGATCATTTTCATAAATAGAAATATTGACAGCTATATTAGATGGAAAATTAAGTTGCTGAGAAAATGCATCTATGAATGTTTGATATACTATGTCCAGATGAGTATTAGAAGGAATGTGAGTATTAGCCAAGAGAGAAATGATTTTAGCTCTACAATCAGGATTGGCTAGCAAGAAATCATGAATAGAGATATCCATAATGAGAGATCCTAGGAAAATGAAAGAAGTATGAAATGAAGACCCAAGAGTGTTCGAATGAGATGGGTTCACCAAATGATTTAACAAATATAGAATTTGTAAAACCCTAGATATTGTAGAGTCACATAAATAAATAAACAATAAGTACAGATTTGACACAAGCAATAAGAAAATAAAATTGAAACCCTAAGTGCAAGAGAGGGAATAAAGACTTAGTTGATTTCAATTGATCCCGAAGTGTGTTGACTAGAAAAATGATGAAACAAGGAGGAGGATATTGTCACAACTGAACACTCAATAAAATTTTGAGAACTACCAGAATAAGTCCTTAGACTAGGGTGCCTGGACTGGGTCAGGGGCCTAGGGGCAGAGACCTACTTTGGGTGCCTGTGACTATGAAAAATACTCAGAAACTGATTTTTCTTGTGTCACAAGATGTCACTAACCTTCATTGTTGGTCACCTGTATGTCGCACTATGTCCAGAATTCTCCTGTAACCTGAAAAATAAATGATCTCCTGCAAAACCCCAAAACACATCAAATCCTAAAAATAAAAAGATGCAAATGGGGAGTCAGACTGACCCCGATGGTCACCTGACAGAGTGAACTTACAACCAAGCATTGCACTACATCTCAGACTCCATGTATGTAGTTCTTTGTGCGTGTGTGTAGAATCATACCCTAGGTGGCTCTTGTGCAAGATGCACTTGATAGTGAGCAATATCTAAATGTAACAGTGTAAGTAGAATGTGTGGATGTCAAAATGAAATTCTCCTCCTATGAAGTGTATGCAAAAAAATGCAGTCCCTTGTCCCTTGAATGAAGCTAGATGGATGCTTTGATGCTCTTAGAATGCCTTTGGATGCAACCTTAGGTGGTGATAATAGATGCTTAGAGCTTGGTCCTTTATTATGGTCACATAACTTTGTATTTATATGATTCCCTTGTTTGAATTTCATAATTAACATCTAAAAGGCCAACCACCAAGAAAAAAATATGCCCAAAAGATAAAAGAGGCCCAAAAGAGGAGCAAGTAAGATACAAAGAGGTCAGGGCACCCAGAGGGGACGGGGGCACTTGGGCGTTGGTGTCCTGGCTGGGCGCTGGTGTCTAGAGTCAAGAAAGATAAAGTAAATGAAATCAGACTGGGTTGTGGGGTGTGTAAGACCAAAAAGGAAAATAAGAAAGAAAGAAAGAGGCCAAAAGATAGATGTCAATTACTAGTTTTCTCACTTAGGAATCATATGAATAGTGGTATGTGATTAGGACCTAGAAATGTACCCAGTTAAAAGGGTAAATGCACTCAAGTGTGAATTTCAATATTTTGCATTACTTTCAAAAGTTGATAAGAAATTTCATTACCATTGACATTATTTCACACTTCAGTCAATCCATACTTCATAAATATCACTATGATTTATGAAATGACCAAAGCTTTTCACATGACATGTCACATGAAAACAAACCTTATTGATTTGACTTCTAATATTATCAAAACCATGATGAATTGTAATAACAAGTTTGAAAAGGCATCACTGATGAAACATCCATTAATGAAGATATTTATTTCCTATGCAATAAGATCATGTTACTAAACTTTCTAATTGAATTAATTACAATATGAAATAATAGGTCCTCATACACCAATCCAACACACTCCCAATTTCAAAATTGGGTATAAATCCTACTACACAATGTACACTATCAACTTAAGTCTGTATTTGTTTATTCTCAAATCAATTGAAAGGGACCATAAATGTCAAAAGATGGGGTGTACTATGAGTTTGATATGTATCTTTCCTGTGTACATCTCTTTTAAAATCAAAATTTAAACCTAATGCAGGAGAACATTTGTGTGTGTGTCTAAAATTTATTTCTTCAAAATTGCAAAACTTTATTATTAAAATTGAGCTCTTTAAAAACATATGATTTCTCTTTTTCCATCAATTTCATTAGGATGCTCACCCATTCCAAAAAATATGGACAAAGTTTTTAAAGAATCTTATATTTTCTCTAGATCAAAAGTATGAATTTATCAAGAATTTAGGCTATGATTGGACTTTATAGATATTCAAAGCTCAAAATGACATTACCTTTTCACCTTTACATCCTCAATTTTGTACAACATATAAATTGCTAAAAATACACTAGGTGAACATTTGCAAATCAAAGTTCAATGACACTTTAGAACATCATGGTTCTTACTCTAATTACAAGGTTTCTTCATTATCCTCCATAAGCTTGACATTCATGATTTATTTACATATTTCATGCATTGATTAATTGGAATAAACATGTTATGTGTTGATGACCATGCAAATTTTGGAATTATCTTATAAACGTACCACATCAATGCACATACACTTAAGGATTGATCATATGAGCTCAATAAAATCCTTCATGCTTAAATTTGATAGTAACACAAATTAGTGGAATACCTTCCATGGATAATACTTGGATCAAAGTATAACATTTAGCAAAAATATCTATTGCTATTCTTTGAACATGGTTTGTTTTAAAGTTTTCTACTTCACATGATTTCCACCATAATAGACAATATTTTCAAATTTAATCATGTTCTCAAGTGTGTCAAAATGATAGATCATTTTATAAGCTTATAGGTACTCATTTTACACACCAAATGCATACAGTTCATTCTCAAAAATGAGTTTGTTAATAGATATTGTACTTAGTTTTAGGGATGCACCGATTTTTTCCTCCTTCACAAGGGAATACTTGTTATGATTAAATTAATGTGGTTCAATTTAGATCAAAAGTCTTCATCACCTCATCAATTTTGCCTAATGAATCCTGGAACAAAATGACAACACTATTGGGTACCCATAAGATGAATTGAATCATACCAAACATTTAAACACCTCGTACTACCAACTCTCTTATCAATTTGCCACTCCTACAAATTATTTATCTCCTGAAATATTTTTTCATGTCTGTTGGCTTCGCAGTCATACAAGGTAGTATAATTTTTATAGATGATCCCATCAAAATTTTTTGGATAAGGGTGAATATCAATCAAAATGAAAGCATCCAGTCCCCTATTGATGTATAATGATTGACCTACAGGTTTCTGTGAGAGATTTATTCCTATTTATCTCCATTGAGCCCGACAAGTAGCTTGACGCAATTGCAAAGTGCGAAGTAAAAGAAGGAACATTTTCCACATTAATTAGTTGATCCATGCTCAAAAGGGTTAACACATATACATACATCACTCATTTATCATTAATCTTTACATAGCAAAGCAATATCACCAAAGGTATCACCCTCGATCATATGGATACAATTGAGCTCTAGCTCAATAGTTCTTAACACAAGACACACAGAAATGATTTTTTACATCAGAGTTGTTATGTTTGTGGAGCTTGTTTTCATGTTAGAGTTTGGTACACCTTCCATGTGTTACACTCAGATATTTCGCCAGGGTTATGTTGTGGGTCCCGCTCGCATGTGTGAGAAGGGGGTTCAAGGGGGTGAATACCATTAAAAAAGCCCCTGAGGGACAAATTTTCATGGGTGGTTTTTGACCCATGGGTAGGTTTATGGGTTGTTTTTGGCCCATGGTTTTTTGATACCCATTGTTTTGTAAAACTCACCTCTTCATTTTACCTATTGATGTGCTTTAAATAGATGACATACAATAGGGATTTATATGAACATTGTGAAGGTGAATAGTGTGTGTGAATTCAATTTGTGTGAATTCTGTAGAGTTTGTTGAGCATAGCTCCAAACAAGATTTGGGTATTGTATTGAGAGAGACGAGAGTTGGCTTGTAATAAAATCTGAGCAAGTGATTCTTGGTGGATGTAGCCCAAATTGGGTGAACCACGTTAAATATTGTCTCTTTGTGTTGTGCATTTTTTATTTCTGCAATTTTATTCAGATCTGTAATATTTATCTGCATATTAGTTTCTACTGTTGCAATTTTGTGAGGGATTATTCCGCATATTTTATCCCTTATTTCCTAACAATTGGTATCAGAGCCTGGTTTGGTTTGCTGGAGTGTTGAACTGCAGGGAAAGTTTTTATCTTGAGTGGGAGCTATGGCAGATGATGGAAGATCTAGGGTTGATAAATTCAACGGGTAGAATTTCAGTCTTTGGAAGATGCAGATGGAAGATTACCTTTATCAGAAGGATCTTTATACTCCGCTGTCTGAGAAGGTGAACAAACCCTCGAGCATGACAGATGCGGAATGGGATTTGTTGGATAGGAAGGCACTTGGGAAAGTCCGGTTGTGTCTTGCCTCTTCGGTATTATTTAATGTTTCAAAGGAAAATACTACAAAATAATTGTTGGATGCATTAGAGAAGTTGTATGAAAAACCCTCTGCCTCTAATAAGATATTTTTAATGAAAAAGTTGTTTAATATGAAGATGTCTGAGAATGGTTCAGTAGCAGATCATTTAAATGATTTTAATATGGTTGTAAATATGCTAGCTTTGGTTACAATAGAATTTGATGAAGAAGTTAGGGCTTTATTAATTCTGTGCTCTTTACCTGAGAGTTGGAATAGCCTGGTAATGGCGGTAAGCAACTCGGTTCCAGCTAACTCAAAGTTGAAGTTTGAGGATGTTGTAGGGGTGATTCTAAGTGAGGAAATGTGAAGAAAAAGCTCTGGGGAATCTTCTACTTCAGGGAATGCTTTGACAGTGGAAACTAGAGGGAGACAAAAGAATAGAGGAAGCCGTGGAAAATCGAAAGATCGGGCAAGGTCAAAATCCAAAAGCAAGATAGTATGTTGGCACTGTGGAAAGTCTGGGCATGCAAAGAAGGACTGTTGGGAGCTTCGGGATAAGAAGAAACAACAGGAAGAAAACAAGGAGGAAAATGTGGCAACGGGTAATGTATGTCAGGATGCTTTGATTCTTTCTTTGCATAATATTACTGAATCTTGGGTTTTAGATTCAGGGGCTTCTTTCCATGCTACTCCACATAGGCATTATTTTGTTGATTATGTTCAAGGGGATTTTGGGCATGTTTTTCTTGGTGATGATGAGCCTTGCAGCATAGTTGGAAAAGGTTCTGTTCAGGTTAAGATGCAGAATGGGAATACATGGCTATTGAAGGATGTCAGACATGTGCCTACATTAAGGAGAAATTTGATATCGACGGGGCAATTGGGAAGTGATGGTTGTACTGTGATATTTACAGCTGACTCTTGGAAGGTTACCAAGGGTGCTCTTGTGGTGGCAAGAGGTAAGAAGGTTGGAACCTTGTATTTAACCACTGATAGTACTAATGATTGTAATCTTGTGGCTTCAGATGTAGATACAACATTGTGGCACTATAGGCTCGGTCATATGAGCCATAAGGGCATGGACATCATAAAGAAGAATTTTCCTGGATATACAGAAACAGGTTTGGAGTTCTGTGAGGACTGCATATATGGGAAACAGAAGTGAGTAAGGTTTCTCAAGGTTGGACCTACAAAGAAAGAGAGTAAGTTAGAGCTGGTACATTTTGATGTGTGGGGGCCAGCTCAGGTATCATCTCTTGGGGGTTCAAGTTATTATGTTACTTTTATTGATGATGCAACAAGGAAAGTTTGGGTTTATTGTATTAGAAACAAATATGATGTATTTGACACTTTTGTTAAATGGAAAGCCTTGGTAGAGAATGAAACAAGTCTTAAGTTAAAATGTCTCAGGTCAGATAATGGAGGGGAGTATTGCAGCAATGAATTTGATGATTACTGTTCTAAGAATGGAATCCATAGGAAAAAGACGGTTCCAGGAACTCCGCAGTAGAATGGGGTGTCAGAAAGGATGAACAGAACAATAATGGAATGTGCTAGGAGCATGAGGTTACATGCAGGACTACCTCTTTATTTTTGGGTAGAAGCGGTGAGCACAGTTGTGTACTTGATAAACAGAGGACCCTCAAGTGCCTTGGATGGAGGCATACCTGAGGAGGCTTGGTATGGTAAGAAATTTGATTATTCATTTCTTAGAGTCTTTGGATGTGAGGTGTTTGTTCATATAGACAAGGATGATAGGACCAAGCTAGAGGCTAAATCAGAAAAATGTACTTTCATTGGTTATGGTGGTGATGACTTTGGATATAAATGTTGGAGTATTAAGGACAAGAAAATCATTCGATCTAGGGATGTGGTCTTTAATGAGAAAGTCATGTATAAGCAACAGTTGCAGGAAAATAGGGAAGAATCCAAGAAAGAATATGCAGTGGTAGAGGATCTTCCGGATGGGAAAGTGACACATGAATCAGTTCAGGAACCTACTCAACAGGAACCCCAAACTCCTATATTGAGGAGGTCTTCTAGGGTAAGAAGAGAACCTGAACATTTTTCTCCTTCTCTTTATTATTTATTACTCACTGATAGTGGAGAGCCAGAGAGCTTTGATGAAGCAATACAGGTAGATGCTAGGAAGAAGTGGGAGCAAGCCATGGATGAGGAGCATAAGTCTCTCATGGAGAACCAGACTTGGGATTTGGTGAAGCTACCGGAAGGCAAAAGAGCATTACAGAACAAGTGGGTGTACAAAGTTAAAGAGGAAGAAGGAGGAAAGAAAAGATACAAGGCCCGGTTGGTGGTCAAGGGGTTTGCACAGAAAAAGGTATAGATTTTGATGAGATTTTTTCTCCTGTAGTAAAAATGACTTCTATTAGAACTGTTCTTGGAATAGTGGCAGCAGAAGACTTGCACTTAGAACAGTTAGATGTAAAGACTACATTTCTCCATGGTGATTTGGAGGAGGAACTATATATGCAGCAACCAGAGGGCTATGAGGTCAAAGGTAAAGAGGAGATGGTGTGTAAACTGAAGAAGAGCTTGTATGGCTTGAAACAAGCTCCACGTCAATGGTATAAGAAATTTGATAGCTTCATGATGGAGCAAGGTTATATTAGATGTCATTCTGACCATTGCATGTATACAAAGAAATTTGAGGATGGAAGTTATATTATCCTTGTGTTTGTATGTTGATGACATGTTGGTTGTAGGTAAAAACATGCAGGAAATAAAAGTACTCAAGAAGCAGCTAAGTGAATCCTTTGCTATGAAGGATTTGGGGGCAGCCAAACAAATCCTTGGTATGAGGATATCTCAGGATAGGAAGGAACGGAAGATGACTTTATCTCAGGAAGAGTACATTAAGAAGGTATTGGATAGGTTTAATATGCAGGATGCTAAACCGGTTGGGACTCCTTTGGCAGACCATTTCAAGTTATCAAAGGAGCAGTGTCCCAAGACAGAGTAGGAAGAGAGAAACCAGATGTCCAAGGTACCTTACTCATCAGCAGTTGGTAGTTTGATGTATGCCATGGTGTGCACTAGGCCTGATATTGCCCATGCAGTGGGAGCTGTGAGTAGATTTATGAGTGATCCAGGTAAAGATCACTTGGCAGGCAGTAAAGTGAATCCTTCGGTATTTGAGAGGGACCATGGGGACAGTTTTGTGCTATAGTGGATCAGACACCACTTTGTGTGGTTATGTAGATTCAGATATGGCTGGAGATGTAGACAGTAGGAGGAGCACAACAGGTTATGTTTACACTATAGGTGGGACAACAGTAAGCTGGATTTCACGACTACAGAAGTTGGTGGCTTTGTCAACCACGGAGGCTGAGTATGTTGCTGCCACAGAGGCAAGCAAAGAGATGATTTGGTTACAACAATTTCTTGAGGAGTTGGGGCATAAGCAGGAGGAATGTAAGCTGCATAGTGATAGTCAGAGTGCTATACACCTAGCTAAGAACTCTACTTTCCACTCTAGGATGAAGCATATACAGTTAAGATACCATTTCATCAGGACAAACTTTGGAGGAAGAGAAGTTGAAGTTGGAGAAGATTCATACCAGTCAGAATCCTACAGACATGATGACCAAGGTGGTCACAAGGGATAAACTAAAGCTATGTTTAGCTTTGGTTGGCCTTCGCAGATGACTAGTGAAGGGTTGAGAAGCTTGCTCAGTGGAAAACTAGTCTCCAAGTGGGAGATTGTTATGTTTGTGGAGCCTATTTTCATGTTAGAGTGTTGGTACACCTTCCATGTGTTACACTCAGGTATTTTTACGGCGGTCCCGCTCGCCGGTGAGTGGGTCAGCCCCCAGGGGGTTCGGGGGCGAAGCCCCTGAAGCAAATTTTCATGGGTGGTTTATTAACCCATGGGTAATGGGAAAACCGTTATGGGTGAGTTTTTTGGCCCATGGTTTTTGGCTCATTGTTTTGATACCCATTAGTTTTGGCCCATGGTTTTGATACCCTCTTTGATACCCATGGTTTTGTATCAAACTGCTTAAATAATTGTCTATTTATATGGTTTTATGCATATGATAGATGACAGGTGAAAATGTATTACAGATGTGTTTTGAATTCGGGTGTGAATTCTGTAGAGTTTGTTGAGCATAGCTCCAAACAAGATCTGGGTATTGTATTGAGAGACTGGTGGCTTGTAATAAAATCTGAGCAAGTGATTCTTGGTGGACGTAGCCCAAATTGGGTGAACCACGTTAAATATTGTCTTGTGTTGTGCATTTTTATTTTTATTCTACATACTTTTATTTAAGATCTGTAATAATTTTGCATATTAGTTTCTACTGTTGCAATTTCTGTGAGGGATTATTCCGCATATTTTATCACTTATTTCCTAACATTTAGGGCATGTATTCCCTAAAAAAATTAAATTTTGAAGTTTTAAATAAGATGATAAAGATGACATTGGAACTTAAGAAAGCATACTAAGGTAGTATCAAATCAATGAAAGATCACTTGTTAAAAAATCCCGAAGTGGAGGATTCACTAGAGGAGTGGTTTTCATCCGAAATGTAGTACCCTGAAGGAGGTGATTGTGAGGGCAGCCATGGAATTCACACTTGAATACGTGTAATATTAGAAACTACAATCATTGCTCCAGAGGTGTAAAATGGCTGTGATTAAATGAGGTATGAAGAAAATGTGAATCAGAGGACTACATAGGGAAATTTGGTCTATGATGACTCCTTAACAAAAAGAATTAGTCCTTTAACTAGTGGCAATACAAGTGCCCTTTCTTCAACAAGTTAGAGAAATTCATTTTTGGTTGATATCACAGTTAGTAATTTGGACTACTTCTACTTTATATGGAGGATAATTTGCATCACCACACAACTGATGGGAAGAGTTCTCCATGACACTTGTGCAGCTAGGTTCCTAAATTGAGATAGAACTAGACTTGGAATGATGTAGGATTGATGTTACTAGTGAAATGTGCTAAAATTATATGCAGAAGGTATCAAAGGTTTCGTAATGGAGGTCACAAGCATATAAGTGATGCATGGATAGGATTTCATGTGCTCTTCAGGTACAAATTTACATAGGTAGGTGGTCACAAGTTAAGCATGGACATGGAAATTATGGCTACATTTCTTAGATGTGTATACAGGTCAAGTATGATGGTTTAATCATGATAACAAGCTTTTATAGGTGATGTATCAAGTCAGTTGAAAGGAAGATCAGATCAAACTGACCATTTAGGCCTTGATCATTTCTTGAGCCTGATGAGGAATTGTGAAAGTATGTCATAGATCATGACAAGACCATGAGAGCATGGGAATCAATTAGTAATTTGTTTCTAGGTCACATTTGAGCAAAAACAAGGTCCTTGGTTTAGGTCCTGAAGGAAAAATTCAAGAAGTCAACCAAAGTTGCCCTTGGGAACCCAACTATTTTTGCAAGAAATGGGATTGGGTTAGAGCAATTTCAGACATGAAAACCTATTAAAATAAATCATTGGGAGATTATATGGTATATAAGGTGTCTTTAATGCTCCATGATAAAATTTCATCAGATTATGATGGTCATTTGGCCAAGTTACTTCAAGTTTTTGCTAAAACAACCTTCTTTGAAAATGCATTTTGAGCTGCTTGGATTCTTAAGGTAGAAATAAAAATATGTGTCTCCTTCAGATAAATCATAGAAGGAATTTTTTAAGTTATTGTTAGAAAGCATGAGATAGTGTAAAAATTTTCAAGATATCATTTGGACTTGTCATTGGGTATATGAGCATTTTTGTAAGCAATTTATCTCTATCTAGGACTTAGTGTTCAAAATCAATGGAAAGGAAGATTAAATTGGTATCAAAGATCACTTGCTTGAAAGTTTTAAGGGAAAATAAATTTCCAATGGGCACTAAAATCTTCATGGAGTTTTAGTCAAGAAGAATTTTTCAAGATTAAATGGGGTGGCTAGTTTAAGAGTGGGCAACAATGTCGCTTTCAAGCCACTAAGTCAAACAATTGAGTGAAATTCCAAAGGGTGAAGAGAACCTCCTTGCACAAGGGGAAGATCCATTTGGTGTAAGCATTGCTTGTAATCACCTAAGGTGAAGGATCCAAAATACAAATTATTCTATCCTCAGTCCTCCTTCATACTAAGAGAAAGAAATTATTAGATAAATTGACACTAATTTGCCTTCTGTTATGAGATTTGAGCAAGGATCAATTGTTGATCATGTTGAAGACATCTACAATTTGGTAATCCATGAATGTAGATGCAGAGGATAGTTAATCATTAATTCTCGATTGGATAATTAGACTCTCAATGTTACAGAGGCAAATAAGTTTCAATGAATTCTTGGGCCTAAGGGGAATTGATTCAAGATACAACTAACACTTTTGAAAGAAAAACCTACCGTCCAGAACCTTATCTGTACCATAACAGTTGAACATAAGAGTAAATTTTTTCAGAGGATTTCTTGAAAAGAATATTGGTTGGAAGAATGGAAGGCATAAAGATATTGTTCTAGAACCACAAAATTGAATATTGGATGCATCATTCAAAGGTTTGAGAGAGAATGCAATTTATCTTGCTCTTAACTGAGTAAGTACCCATAACCCTGAACTAGGGTTTTGTTGAGAGAAATATTTGATAAAATGAAAGTTTGCACACAATCAAATCTTTCTGGAAATTTTTTGAAAATTCTCTATGAGTCCATCATTCTTGATGGTTGAAAAAATAATTTTGAGTTTCCATCAAGTGAAGAAGGAGAATTCATTACAGAAATCCTCAAAAACTTGCAACAGTAAGTTTTGACTAGTGAAAAGGCCTTTTCATTGATTTCATTGAAGTTCTCATTGATATGTAAGTGAAATTGATAAAATGATTAATGCATAATAGGTGTCAAAAGTTTTCAATGATTTTTTAAAGGTGTATTGGTAGAAAAGTTGATTCAAGATAGGTTCTTTTGACAATCAACCTTTATATCATCTACAGGGATCTGTATTACTATTTGCTATTTTCAAGCCACAAATTAAGGAGAAAGCCTTCGAAAGTTGTTGGATTCATTCCTTGTCTATTAGATGAAACAAGTCTAGTGAAACATTAGTGTATGTTTGAAAGGGTGATAGATCTGTGAAATGAATCAAATCAAGTTTATGATCCAGGATTTGAAAATAATGATATTTTAAATTTAATGTGAACATAAGAGTGGATGCAAGAAGTTAGAATAGTTTGGTCTCCATTCTAGTTAGAAGACAAGGAATCTTGAGAGAAGATTGACAAGTTTAAAAAGAGAAAATGCATCCTAAAAGAGTGACAAAAAAGAAGCTTAAGAAGGTCTTGATAATCTGCAAAGGACAATGAAAGATTTCAATGCTGTAAAAAGCCAAGAAAGGATCATAATGGAAAGTCATAGGAAAGAAATGAGAATTAACATATGTCTAGCATTGCAAAGAAGGTTAAGAAGAAAATACAAAGGTAAGGTGAAATTCCTAAGAAGTATGAGATAAAAAGAAGAAGTCTGAAAATTTAATGATGTCAATTGATAAGCTTGAATAGGAATAGAAGTTTAGTTGAATTGAAGACTAAATAGGTACTATGATTCAGTCAAATTGATTTAAACAAGATAATGAGATTTGAATTTTCTCAGGAGATATAATGAAATGTATTTAATATGTTTGGTGATTGTGGTTGAAGGTATACAATGACAAGCTCCATGAAGAATAAGAAAATCTATAGGAGTATCCATAATTTAATGAAAACACTGACTTTGTTGAAAATAGACAATAGTTCAAATATGATTCCTAATTTCAAATAGAAAATTATTGAAGAAAATAGTAGTATGGAAGTTGAATGATCAACGTTGGAAATATAAGAATAGATGAGAAGTCTATTTAGCATAAGGATACAATGAAAAATATTGTGAATGATGAAGAAAAAGTTTGAAATCAATGCTGAATTGCAAGAGAAAAATTGAAAATGAGTCATGTAATGAAGAGAGGTATTAAGAATATAAGTTGATTGAGAAAACTTTCAATACAACCAAATGAAGAAGTTGTGAATGAGTCGGTAAACAAATAGAGGAAAATGTTACCAATAATGAGAACTGAAGTAGAGTAAGATGAATGATCATATCAAGAAGGAAATAAAGAAAAGAGTATGAGGAGAAAATGATAGATGCACAGATGTAGAAGATATGTTAATGAAGAAAAATCAATGTCAAGAAGACAGAGTTGAGAGATAATCAAGTAAATTAGAAGAACAATGAGTAACAGAGAGAAGTTGATGACAAACATATACAGAAGGTGATCAAATCTATTGGAAGACAAATTTTTGCTAGCTAGTAATGATCATGATCAGTTGTATGAAGCAACAAGAAACTAAATTATCAATTAGATACATTGTCATTGTGTTTTTCCTAAGTGGGTGCTTGGGTTACAAGGGTAGGATCTCCTTATTAAGTTGTAGCTTGCTAAAGCTAGCTAAGTGGGTGCTTGATAACCTTCTAGTGGGTGCTAGAAGGATTGGGAAGTGGGTGCTTCTCAGGTTGAGTGGGTGCTCAACCAAACTAGAAATCATTGTAAATAGGTAATTGGTGTTCCTAATAAAATATTTTATTTCAAGTGGGTTTTCTCCCTCTAAGGGTTTCCCACTATAAATTTAGTGTCATATGTTCTTACTTGTTTTCTTCTACTTGTGTTCATGGTTTGATTTTTGAAGTTTCTAAAAGATTTAAAGGAGGTAAAATTGATCTGTACTGATTCACCCCCCCTCTCAATGCTTTATTGTTTTTCGTCATGCCCTTGTTTGATATGGGTATATTACTTTACCTTGTGTCAGTTCGTGTTGCCTTTGCATGCCTGCTTTGTGTCATACATTGGGCTATATGCTTCGAGCCGTGTTGAGCTTTTATGTGCTAGGATTTGTTGTGTTTGCATTGCCCCTAGATCTCCCTTTGTTTACTTGCACTTCCTCGACTAGTTCATCCCTACTCGGACCCTTGCCTTTTCTGTTTCCACTAACATGTGCATTGCTTTGCCATTAGGACCTGTGTCGAGCTGTTGAGCTTTGCCCTGCAATCTTCCCTGGCTCACCTACCGAGCCATCACATGGCTATGAGCCCTCTTACATCACTGCTCCGTCCTCCTCGTCAATCGTGGACTTCCCACATAACCCTGCTTTGACTCGTTTCAAACACATCTTCTCCCGCTTGTTTTAATCTATTTCGAGCCTATTCAAATATAAGTTGGGCTTTAATATCAAAATCAGTTTAAAAGATAAGTGGGGAATGTTTTAATATGGGGTTGGGTTTTTAGTTTTTAAGTGGGTCCTTTTAATAAGTAAGCGGTTGGTGTTATTAAAGGGGTGGTGTTATCTTTATAAGGTAAGGTGATTTTTTATATTATAAGGTGGCTTTATAATAATTTGTTAGGTCTTTATTTAATATTAGATCTAATTTCATATTTAAAAGGTGATTAATTTTAATTCAACCTCAAGGCTTTAATAAAATTAATTAGGTATATAATTAATAATTAAGCTCTTTAAATATTGATTAGTAGTTTACTTATTATCGTCTAATTAATCATTTTTAAATTACTTTTTTGCCTATTAATCTTTAAAACTAGACTAATAGGGATTTTCAAAAGTTTGATTTTAAGCGTTATTGGACGATTTTTTTGACTAATCATTGTTGAAGTGTGTTATAGCATTTTTTGCCTTTCAGGATCCTTCATTGCATCATGGAGGTCTTCTAACATCATTTTGAGCCCTCTTTTGCCTTGTATCGCCCTTATTATTACTTACGGACTAGTAAGCATGTTCGACACAATCTTGTGGCAAGGGGGTTTCTGTTGTGACGCGAGATGCTATTTCTCACACATGATTATGTTTTTTCCCCTTATCTTACTTTTTGCTAATTTTGTGCCTGTTTACGGTGTCGAATTGTTGTGATAAACAAACATTGATTGTGGTCTCCAGTCTTGTACATTATTACAATGATTGCAAGGTGAGTGACAAACTGGTTCTCGGACACACAGTCGCATCTGGTTGTAATCAATGCACTAAACTATAAAGGGCCAAATTATGGGGGGCGATAATATTGTTCTGGGGTGGTTGTGTTTATTTTTCCTTCCTCATGAATTCCTTCCTTCTCTCTCTTCATTATGGATGCCTCTTCAGTAAATTTTCTCACACCTTTCAATTTCTTCGAATGGAGATCTAAAATTATATGGTATTATGCGAAGTAAAGGGTTATTTTATGTCACCATGGGAGTAGAGACTGAACCTAAAGATGAACCTGAAAAATCTAAGTGGTTGAACCGTTGTGATGAAGCCTTAGGTCTTCTCTGTATGTCCGTCTCTCCCGACTTGCTCTTCCACATTGAAACTTCCTCAACACCCGATGGAGCATGGAAAGTTGCTTGATGATATGTTTGGGAAGCAAGATGACATGAGAGTGCATGAGTTGGAGAATGAACTACTAGGATTAAACCCTAGTGACTTTGAAAACCTACAGGCCTTCTTCTCAAATTTTGTCCACATTATATTGCCTCTTAAGGAATGTAAAGTGGAAAAGAAATAATATCAGTTATCTTGTCGATTCTCTTTAAGTTCGGTCCCGAATACTCCCTCTTCATTTCAAATTTCCACGCCACGAAAGCCGCCTTGGGTAGTACTTGGAAAATGCCCTCATTTGACATTTTTCGTCCCAACTCATTCGAGAACAGGACAAACTCATTCAAATGGGGACTCTAAAATCCAAGTCACATGCCCTTGTGGCAAGTAAGGGTAAGGAAAAGAAAACTGAAAAGAAGAAAGAGAAAAAGGACCAACCTAAGAAGGAAACCAAGACCAACCAAGCCCAAACCAAGCCTAACACGAACACTTTGAATTTTGAGCTTGAAGCGAAGAAGGAAAAGTGTTAGTGTTCCTATTGTAAGAAGTCTGGCCATGAAGAGCATCATTGTATGAAAAAAAATTGATCACTTAACTCATTTACTTGAGAAGAATAAAATAAGTGTTCCTGAATTCCTATCAAAAAAAATGCTCTGAAGGGTGAGTCTTCTAAAGCAAAGGAGTCTAAATCTGAGAAGAAGAAAGTAAAGGCCCTTGTAGCTAGATCAACTCCTTCATCAACATGGATTATCGATTACGGTACCTCACACCACATGGCCTCTTCTAATGTTGAGTTCTCCAACATCGAACCATGTGGCATGTCTCAAATCACATTGGGTGATGACACTACAATGTCAGTTTTTGGTAGTGGATCGATAGAGATGGATAGTGGAACATTTAACCAAGTGTTGAGTATTCCCAATCTCTCTACCAATCTCCTATCAGTTTACCAAATCACTCACCTTGGGGAAGGAATGCGAGTGGAATTTGGTCCTAACTTGGTGATTATATGTTCAAGCTTAACTCTGACTCCATAGTGGCTAAGGGAAAGGAAGATCACCATTTACAGTTGTATACCTTTTCCCACTTTACTTCTGATTTGACGCCCACTACCTTGCTTACTCATGCAGATGAGGTTAGCAAGCTATGGCATGAGCGTTTTGGCCATCTTAATTATTGTTACCTTGAACAATTGAGCAAAAATGAAATGGTTAATGAGTTACCCCGCGTCAAATTTTCTAAGGGTCTTTGTGAGGGTTGTGCCCTTGGGAATCACCTTGAGAAAAGTTTTGACAAAGGAAAATCTTGGAGAGCTACTCGTCCTTTGGATCTTGTTCATATTGACATTTCTGGTCCTTTTCTATCTCCTTCATTTACCATAGCTCTTTATATACTAACCTTCATTGATGAATTTTTGTGTTACACTTGGGTGTATTTTCTTAAGCTTAAGTCTGAAGTTTTCAAGAATTTTTCAAGACTTTAAGGCTCTTGCTGAGAAACAAGCAGAACGGTCTATCAAGGTTCTTTGAACTGAAAATGGAGGCGAGTATGTGAGCAAATAGGTTTGAGGATTTCTGTACCTTCAAAGGGATTTCTTTGCAGTGTACAGTTGCTTACAACCCTTCCACAAAATGGAGTTGCAGAAAGAAAGAACCAAACACTTAAGGAGATGGCCACTTGTATGGTTCACTCAAAATCCCTTCCTCCACAGTATTGGGCTGAAGTAGTGAAATGTGCTTGTTACATTTAGAACCATGTTCCACACAAGGCCGTAAGAGGGATGACACCCTTTGAAGCTTGGTTTGGACACAAGCCTGATGTAGAGCACTTTCGTGTCTTCGAGATCTAATGTTATGGTATGGATTCCCAAAAAGAAATGCAAGGATTTGGAACCACAGTCCAAACCTTGTATTTTTGTAGGGTATCCTGATGGCATGAAGGGGTATAGATTGTTGAACCCTACTACTCATGATATTTATATTGAGAGAAGTGTGAAGTTTGATGAGTCATCCTTGACTTCTACTCTCCACTGAGGTTCTTTTGCCCACTGATTCAGATTCTGAATCTTCAGATGATGATGTTGTTGAGCGAGTTCCTCCTCTTGATCCCTCCTCCTCCCGACCCTCATGCTTTGAGTCTTCTGATTCTGAAAGTAGTGATGATGAGGACTATGTCCCTTCTTACTTCAGTGAAGAATCTTCTGACTCTGAGCTTGATCCTCCTGGACCTATGTTGGGCTAGGAAAATTTACAGAGTGCTGGAGATTTAGATTGGAGATCCTTTGGATGAGAGACATACTCACTCAGAATTCACTGGACCCCACTCCTTCTTCGCCTCTGCTTCTGACCCTTAGTCTTTCCAGAGGCTTCTGGGATTCCTGAGTGGGATTCTACCATGGATGAGGAGTATTCCTCACTCATGAAGAATGATACTTGGGATCTCACCCCTCTTCCGAAAGGAAGAAAAATCGTTCGGTGTAAGTGGGTGTACCGAACAAAGTATGGTGTTGATGGAGAAGTCGAGAAGTATAAAGCGTGACTTGTAGCTAAGGGTTTCTCCTAGGTAGCTGGGGTTGATTACTCGGAAACCTTTGCTCCGGTTGTGAAGATGACTTCCATTCGACTGACCCTTGCCATCGCTGCCGCTAACAGATGGGAATTCCACCAGATGGACGTTAAGAGTGCCTTCCTTCATGGGGACCTAGAGGAAGATATCTACATGGAACAACCTCCGGGTTATGTCCATGATCCCTCCCTCGTTTGTAAGTTAAAGAAGTCTCTCTATGGCCTTAAACAAGCCCCTCAGGCTTGGTATGCCAAGATGGAATCCTTTTTTACTTGCATCAGGGTTCACTCGGTGTCACTCTGACCCAAATGTGTATATTCTGTGGTAGGATGACTCCATGCTTATCCTTGTTCTCTATGTTGATGACTTGTTGATCATGGGTAGCTCTTCCTCTATCATTGATTCTGTGAAGATTTCCTTGGCCAACAAGTTCTCCATGTCTGACTTAGGATTGCTTCATTACTTTCTTGGGATCCATATTTCACAATCAAACTCAGGAATTATAATTTCGCATCCTAAGTACTCCCTTGATTTGCTTCTGGTTTCACATGTCTGATTATAAGTCCTTCTCCTACTCCTTTCCTTTCTAGGGTTAAGTTGGTCTTATGATTGCTCTCCTCCCTTGGTTGATGGTACCCTTTATCGACAGTTGGTCGGGATCTTGATTTCCCTTACTCACACTCGTCCTCTATCGTATGTTGTTCGGGATCGTGTCCAGATTTATGCAGGAAGCCTCATGAGTTACATTAGAAAGCAACAAAGTGGATCCTTCACTATGTTCGTGGCACTCACACAGATGGACATTCATTATCTTAGGAGGGACTGAGATTGACTTGGTTGGATTTACAAACTCTGATTGGGCTGGTGATCTAGATCATCATAAAATCTACCTCAGGCTACTATTTTCTCTCTTGGTTTAGGTCATGTCAGTTGGTCCAGCAAGAAGATAGAATGTGATTGCCATATCATCTATAGAGGTAGAATACATAGGAGAAATTGATGTTGCCACAGAAGCTGTTTGGTTACAGGGTATCTTGACAGAGTTTGGTATTCACTTTCGGTGGCCTACCATTATCTACTGTGACAACATGAGCACCATCTTGATTTTTAGAAATCCAGTTCAACATCAACAGATGAAGCACATTGAGATCCACATGCACTTCATTCGGGTGCTGATACATGAATACATCATCGACTTCCAATATTGTCAAACTTCTGATCATGTTGCAGATATTTTCACCAAGCCCTTCACTGAGGTGAAGTTTCTTCACTTGCAGTCTCTTCTTAGAGTGAGGTCTGCTACAGCTGCCCATCTTCTTCAGGATTTCTAGTCCTCCTTCTCCTCTTCTTATTTCCAGAAAGATGTTGTTTGTTACATGGGCACCTTATCAGGCCTTTAGTTTATGGGCCCCATTAACACATTTTCCTTAGTTTTCTAGGGGAGTCTTCTCTTTCTGTTCTGACTTACCATGACCTCTTCCTTAGCTTCAATGAAGGGGGGGTGTGGTGTGTGTGACTTGCCTCATCCGGGGGGTCATCATCCACATCATGTGGTGGGTCATCTCACCTTAGCGAGAGTCATAGGTCTTAGGAAGTTAAATGACAAGTGTCAGATTATGTCATAGAATTTGACATTGTCATTTGCGTCAATGCGTCATAGGAGTTACATTCCTTATTTGGAATTGTAACTCCTCTTCTAGTGGCGTCATATGCGTTAGTCAACATCATATGCGTCAGTGGCGTCATTGATTTCTTTCCATGTTTAGGCATGGGGGTTACACAGCACCCCTATTTGTACTTCCTATTTTTCGATCTATGAGAATGAGTAGACCCATTCTTCTTACTTGCAATCTTCTTTCCATTGTTTCGAATCTTGCATATTGCATTGGAAGCTTGAGGTTACCATCGGAGTGCAAATTCGTTGTGGTGCATCACTTTTCGACATCGGTTCTCGCGAATCCCTCTTTCAGCCCAGCACTCCTTCATATCTTCTACACACTACTTAACACAGTTCCCTGGAAACATTTAGATATCTCATTGGAAAAAAATCTAAGGGGACCATATAAGCAATTATTCATCATTGGATTATATCTCTGTACTACATTTTTAGGCTGGAGATTTTATTAAATTCATAAGAGCTTCTTTTATTCATTTAGATAGCATTTCAATTCATAGTGTTAGAATACATTTTTTTAAGGTAGTAGCAATTACTATAGTTTTCTTTTCCTGTAAAAATCTTTCATTGAGGACTTCTTCATTATTGCTCATCTATGTGGATTTTCCTAGGAGTAATTTGGAGGATAGTTCATGCTGCACAAATTTTATTAATTCTTCACAATTAATGGTACATGTAGAGTTCATTATATTCATAATCCAGATCTTATTAGCATATGAACAAATACCTTTTGTTGAAAGCTTCTTCAAAATTTCATATCCGGTGGATTTTCACGAGAAGTTAGTTTGAATAATTTATTGAATGTGTCTGTGATAAAAGACATTTTAGTTTCATTATACTTACCCACTACATTTAATTTTGTGGATCTGATCATTTTACCAAGGAAGATTCAATGTCAGAACTAAATCAGCACTTCTGAGAAGCTTTTCTATCTAGTCTCGTGATTCATACGGTAGAACTATTCATATGATTCCTACAATTATAAAAGTACTAATTAACCTTTGTATTTGGCCAAATTTGCTTCCATTTTGTAATGGAGAAATAACCACTTTTGTTCTTTCACTCTTTTTAGTTTAGTTCTTTTCATACTAGAAGCATTTCTCATATTAGACACCAGGTTAGATTGTTTGTGTATAGCGTTAGGCGCCCTGTTAAATTTCAGAAAACCCAAAACTCTTTATACTTTAATTCACATCTTTTGGGTCCTTTCTAGTATCATTTGGGCATCTTATAAATTTTTGGTAGTACAAAAAAAAAGCCTTTTACTTGGTTAATTTCAAAATTCACTTCAAGGGAATCATATAAATATAAAGTTATGTGATCATAATAAAGGACCAAGAGACTAAGCATTAGCTATCACCACCTAAGGTTGTTCCAAACTTTATCAAGAGCATTCAGTAACATCCATCTAGCATCCACAGAAAGGGAAGGGACTACAATTTCTGCATACACCATAGGAGGGAAGTTCATTCTTTCATGCACACATGCCTCTTACATTTCTTACATCTATCTACTTGTTTCTTGGACTATCAAGTGCGACATCACACATGAGCCACCTACGGACATAGATTTCACACACACACAACAGCCTAGAACTACATTGGGTCAATAAAATATAGTAACCCAATGATCAGTCGTAAGTTCAAACATTTGATTAGGGTCTAAGGAAACTTATTTTCCAAACCACATTTGCACCCAATTTTATTTTTGGGATTTGATGCACTTTTGAGGGTTTTGCAAATAATTCTAACGATTGCATGTTACCAGCAAAATCAACCTATGTCGACATAGTTAGCGACACGCAAGAAGAGAAGGATAACTATCAAATATTTTGTCGACCCTACAAATATTTATTTTTGCAGGTCTTTCTCAGTACTTCTATGACACTCTCCAGGCAACGCTTACGTGAGAGACGCATGACATTGCCCCATGACCCATTCATAGTGCACCCCTTAGTCCATTTGAGGTATCTTCAGTCACGCACATTGACATTGAATGAAACTACTGTGCACACCTTCTCCCTCAACCAATTCATCAGTTTTCACCTTGGAACAAGACAAGATTTCATTACCTTAAATCAAATAACCATTATCTCCCTTTGCAACTAGGGTTTTTTCCTTGATCCACCTTGCTTAGGAAATTTTCACGTATTCCACCTATTCATATTACAACACTATTTAGCATATCCAGATTAACAATCTTTCCATTTATCAATATTAGCTGTCTCAATCATGACCTTGGAACCCATCGCTTGAGTCTACCGTCTTTTTAGAGGCTCACGTGTTGATTATTATATGTACAATACTAGGGTTTCTAAAGTAATTACACAAGATTACATCATTGAAGCTCCTCGATGAGGAGGTGAAGGATCTGAGGAGGTGACATAGACTGCAGTGTAGGCATTGACTGAAGGTTATATGGAGATCCTTGATATGGCGTATAAGGAGTAGGGGAAGCTATAATTGTCCATCTGGGGGGGAATTCAAGTACATTCATGGAAATAAGTTAGAAAAACACTAGGATGTTGGGATTGGCTGGGCGTGAAACCTAGGTAACACCACATTTCTTTAGGGAATAGCATTTGAAAATGCACTTGTGGCCAACCCTTATCACTAAGATAAGCTTCTCATGTGACAAGGACTGAGGACCCTTTCCCTAGTGTTTCATATCCTATGAGAAGACTCACGTGGCTATTGTGATCTAGACTCTGGATAACACTTGTTGTACATTCACATTGCATTAGTGCACCCGCTATTGTATCCTTTCCTTGTCATTGGGATACCCCATGTTCATTTCCAAACTGCATAAGTTGACCTATGAAGGTTAGGAACTCTATCGAGTTATCATAATACATCCCTTGATTAAGGTAGGAATAACATTATATTAGGTAAGGATTGAGTTCCTTGTTTGGGTGCCTCAAGATTATGTGAGGGTTTAGTTCTAGAGGACACTACGATACCCCCTTAGTAACATTGTTTAGCGTTAGTCCATGCTATCCTATCTTTTATTCTAAGAATATGAGTCTCTAGGATCTCATGTGGCTCGACTCACGTAACTTAAAAAAGGATTGAACATTTCTAGAGGATTATGAATCTTACGATCATGTCCAAGGACTCATCTAATTGTATGAAGGGTATTATAAATTCATAAGCTTGAAGATGTGTTCTGTCTATAACTTACCCCGTGTCATGGAAATGTGAGGTCTTTGACAGGATCTCCATATTGTAAGGTATAGTTTGTCACATTTGTAAAGGCCATGTTGTTTAAATAAGATTGACCATATAGAATGTTTAAATATTGGTTGACCAAGCTTCCTCTATTCTCATGTGACTAGTGGAGTTTGAGACACTAGTTAGGGGAAACCTGCATGTTGTTAAAGTAACTGTCAGCACTGTCTAGAACAGGGAAGGCATTCATTGTTATGGATGAATGTTGGTTTAATATACTATCAAAGCCAAATGGCTATCACCAAAATCTACTACCATACACTATGTTGAGGATCTTATTAAAATACCCATCACTTAAATTTAGACCCAAGAAATGGAAAAGTGAGATAATAATGATGAAAAGCTCAGAAGGACTATAAGAATGAGCTAGTCCTTCACATCGTTGTTTCAAACTTTGCATTTTGTACGCCTGAGAATCAATAATGTGATTCAAGATGCATGTGACCTCCCGAGGTGTGCCAGGACACATGGAATGAAAATCATAAGATTGAGGGAATCTTAAAAAAGGTCCTCTATAGGAGAATCATGGACTAATAACGAGTAGTGTGAGTTCCTACGAGCTGAGTCATGGGCATAAGGGGAATTAGAGGCTATGTATGGGTAGTGTAAGTTCCCTATTTCTTGATTTTCTAGTTTCTCATGTTGAGGTCATACTCTACTAATTATTTACTTTCTCTGATCATGAATACCATGCTTCATTCTCTTCTAATCACTTACACATCAATGTTTTTAGTGGATCCACTTCATATTAATAACACTATAGTTTATCCATCATGGTGCGTCAACGCATGTTATATCGTACTCCTTGTCGCTATCATAGCTATCCACTCTCATAAATTTCATATCCAATCCTTGAATCATATTGTGTTGTGAAGCTTCCAATCACTTGTCGATCCTCTCACCATGCGTTGTGCCTTTTCTCATGGCACCATCAGTCGAAGGGTATGACATGCTCTTAGGTCTTCTCTTGGCTCCACGCAACTCAAGTTGTCCTCTCAATGAACCATTTATATCTGAAATTAAGTCATAACAATCAATAAATTTCTATCAATAGTGTTCCACCATCTACTCTATGGCCGCAACCTCCTCTTGAAGTTGTCCATTGCATTAGCTAGATCATCTAGGTCCCCATGACCTCTTGAAACTAAAGCACAATCTACTCCTAGCTCACCTGTTTGCACACTGCCCTACATAGTTTCACCGCTATACTAGTCCATCACGTTATTCTAGGTACACTCACTTATACAACTCCTTCACCTAGGTATACTTCACCTCCTCGGGCTATCTCACATAGCTATTCATCGCCTCCACGTTCTCTTGAACATAGGTCTTCATCGTATCTCCAAAGTATTATTCACATAAGCGTTCATCACCTCCATGTGTCTCCCTCATATAAATGCAACATCACCTTCATGAGTATCTTTCACCTAGGCCTCCATTATCCCCTATCTCTCATGCACATTCACCAATACAACATTCATCTCATACATGATGCAAGAACATCATTGTGTATAGTAAATTTTGGTTTTTTTAGGCTTATTAGGAGTGTGTTTAGTCCATATGGAGGTCTATGGGTTATAAATAGTCCATTTGAAGTCATTTTGTGTAATAAGAGGTTTCCCTCTGAAACCTCATATTTGAATATTTGAATTTTCAATTTCTAATTAGTGGTTCTTAGGCCTAGAGGTTAGAAAAAGTATGTTAGATATTGTTAGTAGGGTCTTGAGACCTATTTTCTACACTATCATGATCTAAGAAACTTACTCAATCCCTAAGTCAACATAAATGATCATTCCATGGATTAGGAAAAGAGTTAGAACCCTAACTAACTCATATGTTTTAGGATTGCAAGAAATGTATTCAAATGCTAGGGATGGCATGAAGATTTAGATAGTGGAGAAGGTGGAAAGGGATCAGGAAGAGACCCAAGAAAATCATAAGAGCTATGTAACTATGTCATCATCAATGACAAGAAATATTTCTTGAGCATACTCATTGTTTCTATGAAATTTATGTCTTAATTTGTATTTGATTGTATTTATAAAAGTGTTTTAAAGAATTTTTTCTACTAATTGGAGTTTTTTCATTAGAATTGGATTATGAAATATTGTTTAATAAGTTACATGAATCCTTTAAGATTTTGGTGACTTGAGGTTGTGTAACAGTGTGCAAGAAGGTAATCAACTATGTTTTCTGAAGTTAAGATTCATGGGATGATGGTTTATGTAGTATCAAGAAATATAAGACAATTTATAATGATTTAAAAATAGTAGGAGTAAATTCCATCAAGTATCTAAGTGGGCTTTGGAGTGATGAGGGTTTGAAATTGTGAGTTGTCCTCTTATATGCTAAACTATGTTAGTTCCTTGACTGTATATGGTAGAGAATAGTTTTTTGAAGGAATGGGAGATCTTATGCATTTATATTTAAGAATGTGTGGTGAATATCATATCTTGATGATAATAAAGGAATAAGTTCTCCCATAAAACCCTCCTTTAGCAAGAAAAAAATGAATTTATTGTGAAATTGATTCTTCACGAGTTTATCTAGGACTGAGACAAGAGAATCAAGTCAAGAACCAATTAAAACCTAAAGGGCCAATGAATTTGTGGGAAATAATAGTTGAGTGTATTTCTCGAGCTCAGGAAACTTTGAAGAACCTGCAAAATCAAGGGGTTAAGAAAGATAAAACTCAAAAAAGTCTGACTATGCATAGTTAAAGAATCTAGACAAAGACCATTGGGATACTTGATGAACCTTATAGAATCAAAATAGTGTGGGAAGATATGAAAGGGGAAGGAATTTTGATGAAAGAGGTTGAAGATTTAAGAAGGCAATATGCATGCACTGAAAAGGTAAGTATGAGACTATGCCAAACTTAAGAAAAACCATATATTAAAGCTTTAAGGTCAAATAGTGGTCCAAGATGTGTCACATGAAAAAAATTAGTGGGAAAGGGTCTATAATGAGTTTTTAATAAATCCTAAATGCTTGAAAGACACTTCAGAGCAAGAAAAAGGAAAAATATAGAGAAGTAGGGATTATCATAGTTTGTGAGGGAAGTAACTTTGAAAGGAATTCAAAATCTTAAGGAAGAATAATGTGGGATATAATAAATAAAAAGGAGGTGGTCAGGGGTATGGTTGTGTGCTTAGATCATAAGGAAACTAATGAGATTCCATAAAAAGATAGATTAAAAAGGAAGGATTGTATTGTTATAATTGAATGAAGCATTAAAGGTAACAAGTGTACACTTGTTGATAATAACTTTGAAAAAAGTGATAGATTAAATCATAAATTAGAGGAGATAGCTGTAAGAAGTGTTGAAAATTTTATAGAAATTATAAGATAGGGATATTGAAACAAGTCAAGTGGAAGTGATAAAACAAAGGGGAAGGAAAGTGTAAAGGTGTTAAAGAGCCAAGATTTAGCAAAGATGCCTCAACAAGGAAATATATCTTACAAAGGGATGATTAAATGAATGAAATTTGAAGTGATCTTGAGACAAGTTAAATAACATTAGAAAATATGACATGAATAAGTAGAACTATTACAAGGGGGTGAAACCCCAAGTAGATATTTGTAAAACTCTAAGAAACCTTAAAGAGTGCCAAAGGTGGGAAAGTGACAAAAACTAAGATACAAGATTAAAGGAGGAGTTAGAAGACCTTGAACAAGTCAAACACAGGGGAAGGAAAAATTTGGAATTATTTAAATAAGGGGGAATCATCAAACCCTATTTTTTAGTTAGAAACCCTAGGTATAAGCTAGTAAAGCCCTAGAAAGAAGAAAAATGGTTTTGAGAGTGTTTGGAAAGGATCTAGGCCATAAAACTTTACACAAAGCAAAAATGAAGAAATGGGTATCTAAAAATTATTTACTTTAGATTTAAATTCAATGGATTATTCTGTACATGGATATTTACATTAAACCAGGGCTAATTAGGAAGAATGGTAAAAAATGGTAAAAGAATAAGTGTGGATTGGATGAGAGTTAGGACTTGAAACTTTCCAGACACTTGAAAGAGCCAAATGTGTCCTCAAATAGTTTTACGAGTGAGTTATAAAATAGAAAAGTGTGGAATTTATGCTCATTTATGTAGTTTAGAAGGGTTAATATCATGTATGAATGTCTAGAGTGAGTTTGAGTGAAATTAAAGACTTGAAACTTTTCCAAGCATGACATCATGATTGTATGGTGATTCTAGACTAATCTAAATCATTCTTGAGATTTTGAATCATCGCGTATAGAAAAAATTTGGGTAAAGAGCAAGTTTTGGCATTAGTGAAAAAGTGAAAAATTGTGTGGGTTTTGATTATTGTTTTTAAATGATTATTCTAACTTGTAATGGTAGATGTTTTCCATGAGCCTCTGCATCAATGTTACCGAAATATTGTTCATAGTGTGAACACTTAGGAGTGGTTTGGGTTATTTGGTAATAATAGTTTTTAATATTTAAAAAATAATATATGAGCGTGCACAATTAGTTGTCATGCACAACTCATAGAGATAGAAGTGTGTTAGAATATCATGGGATTGAGAGTAAGACTAGGGAATAAAGGAGAGATATGGTGATAAAATGATAAGACTTGACTCCATGATTTTAGGAGCAAGCAATTGTATAAAATGCCCTCTCATATTCAATAGAAATTGCTCCATTCTATTTACACTTGGTTTCTATCTTTTGTAGTTTTCATTTCATGTGTTGATTTAAATTAATTATTGCTTAATTTATTTATGCAAATCTAGAGATTTATCATCATCTGGTATCAGAGCAGGTTAAAAATATTTATGAGAATGATTGTAGGAAAAAACCACAGCCTCAAGGATGCAGATCTGAGAGTTTTAAAGCTTCCATCACCATTTTCTGGATTCTGATCTTAAGAAAAAATGATTAGTAATTCATGTTTTTCTCAAAAACCCAGATTCAAAATTTTCTAATTTTTTTTGGGTTTGTTTATTTGTATTATGGAAAACTTCTCTCAAAATATTACAGAAACCCATTTCGTATTTTAAGAGAAATTGTGGAAACAATTTTGACGTTTCTAATTATTTTGTAAAAAAATAGTGAGTGATTTCCAGCAATAAAACTCTGATATGATTTATTATTTTGGTTAAATATAAAGCTGGTTACTATTGTAAGGGTGCATTATCAGTTGAACTGACACCCAATATAATTGTAAAATGATCCTCAAAGACAAATTTGGCTGAGTTAGCAACATCACGATGGAGGATGGAGGCATAGGAGGATGGAGGCAAATTGGCATCTCTTGTTAGTCACCAACAAAGAGATTGCTTCATGGTATTGGTGACCTTTTATTTTTGTTGTGTGGTGTGTTTACTTTATGTTGTAATAATGAACAGAAGTAACATTCCTATTTAAAGCTCCTGCATGAGCATAATTTCTATTTTGTAATCCCTCTAAGTTAGAAACAATGATGTGAACAAAATAATGTACACTGCTATGTAGTGGTTGGTTCCACTAGAAAACCATTTTCTGAGTTGGAGGTTCTCTTTGAAAACCTCATATTGTTTGAGTTTTTGGTACTCATTGAAAACCTTCATTTCTTTGTAGATCATGAGCAAGTATAAGAGATAGCTTTCCTCATATTCACACTAAGGGGGTGACTGTTACCGAAACATTGTTCATAGTGTGAACACTTAGGAGTGGTTCAGGTTATTTGATAGTAATATTTTTTAATATTTGTAAAATAATATATGAGTGTGCACAATTAGTTGTCATGCACAACTCATAGAGATAGGAATGTGTGAGAATATCTTGGGATTGAGAGTAAGACTAGGGAATATAGGAGAGATATGGTGATAAAATGATAAGACTTGACTCCATGATTTTAGGAGTAAGCAATTGTATAAAATGTCCTCTCACATTCAATACAAATTACTTTCATTCTATTTACATTTGGTTTCTATCTTATGTAGTTTTCATTTCATGGGTTGATTTTAATTAATTATTGCTTAATTTATTTATGCAAATCTAGATATTTATCATTAATCAATACACCACTGGTCTTAGAGCATGGTCACACACCTTCATATTCACAATCATTAGGTGGAAGACCGTCATCTTTTACTTTCATCAGATAACACATTCATCATCACACACTTGGGGGCATCACACTTATTTCTCCCCCCTTTAGCATTGACATGTGTCTCATACTCTCATCATTTCACATCTATACTTTCACATACAACATACACATCTTGATACATGCTTGTATCCTCATTACCCGATGACGCAATCTCGTGATTTGGTTCACACTTGACTATTGAGGGCATCCTATGCATGTGAACCTCACACACTACACCACACAATACTTCTACACACTCACAATACATACTTCTCATGTTTATTCATCAATGCCAACTCAACACAATAACAACACATACTCTTCACGCATATACAACACAACATACCACACATTCAATGCTTTTATGACATACCTCTCTTACATCACATGACACATCTCCCTTGCGCGCAATCAACAAAAACATCTTGTACAATCTACGTATTCGCAACATACTCCCTACTTGACACTTTCACAACGGATATTTATCATATACATACGACACAATCTCCTACAAACTCGATGTATATCTCTTTCACAGACATTCACCATGACATACTATACACTCAAAATATTCACAAATTCACAACATACTACACAAGTGACACATTCATGACACCTTTCTCTCATGCGCAAACAACACAACACATTACACATTCAACATATCTCTCACACGACCAATATGACACACCACCTTATGACACACTTTAGTTCTACGGTCCATACTCGATTGCTAAGGATCTACATCTCAAATGGACCTCACCACACTCACGGGTTCAATCACTCACTCATTCACTTGTGCACTCACACTCTACATTTTGTGCTTTGATGATCGCATTTGTATGGTACAAATGATTCAAACCATTTCTTGATGATGCACTCTTTCTCTATGGTTCATTCTTGATTGTTGAGGGGGCATGTATAAATGAACCTCATTTCATACACACTCATCCATACTCACTCGGAGGGGCACGCAACTCCTATCACATTCACTATGTATTCCATTCCATCTCATTCATCCATAACTTACTGCATATCTTGGTTGCATTTATTCTTGTTTACACTTACTTGTTACATGCACACTTTATTACACATGCTAGATAGATATCTTATATGTAATTATCTTTATCATACACACATGCACATTCACTTACTTTCTAGTTGTGATCGTAGATTTTACATGTCCATACATGCAGTACACGGATGCTTGCTGCAGTACCTATTACCAGTCCCACGGAGCTCTTAGGGGCATCCACTTTCATACACTACAAGTGCTATTGTTTCATTTTTCATAACACACTACTATATCAGATTATACATGCTTTGACATACTTTTTTATCTTTATAACATGCTAACGGGTGCTTCATGTGTAACATTTGTTTTGCAGGCCTATTTGCTACCATGGTTGTCTGTTACATTGCTTGTCATTGTTTGCCACTGTTTGTGGGTTTTGCCCTTTTGTCTTGTGTGCACACTTGTATGCTTTTGGCCTATTCGTCCTTGATTGTCTTGTGACATCGTGAGTGATGTCTTATGTTTGCAACCCACTTTTTACGGTCTACATTGTCTTCTTGTGTCTTAGATTACACATTGTATTCTTTTCTACTAGCTTACATTTTACATGCATGATTTCTTGCTTACACTAACACTTGTCTCCTAGCCACTTTTTTCATGTGCCTTGGTTTCTACCAAGCACAATCCCTCCCCCTGCAGGGAACATTTTCAACACAATGGTTGGTCCTCTTTTGGGCCACATACTCCTTCAATGATGTTACATGCACCCCAAATGAGGGGGGCATCATTTTGGTGAATCAGTCACCCCATACAACATTATATAGTCATCACACAACACAACACAGTACTAGTACAACACAGTCTTCAATCTCAGACATGGCTTAGAATCAGACTTGGGTCCTTAGCACAACACAAACACAGCACCCAGACTAGACAGTAGCCCTGGGTGCCCCTGACCCTTCCTAGATGCCTGTGACTAGGGGTAGTTACAAAACATTTTTAGTTCAACACAGTCTACAACACTTCCACATTGTAACTTTTAACATGGCATATAGTCCTTTACACTCAACATACACACACTATACAACATTTTCTACTTCCGCAATTGGATTTGAATTGGTCGAACAGATCAGATTTTTACACACCATCTGTAGTGGTGTTCATATTTCAGGAAGTAGTTAAAGGATTAGAGATGACACTAGACTTTTCTCCCTACACTTCTTCCATTTTTGGTGTGAGATCACCCAAAAAATCACATCTGACACAACTGGCATGAGATCACCCAAAACTTGTTCTTCTCAATCATCTTCATGATCCTTTCTACACTCTTTTCCTCATCACAGATTAGGTGCACATGTTCCTTTTTCATTTTTTTCACACTTTTTACATACTTTTTACATATTTTGATCATATAAACATATTTGAATACTTGTTCATTCTTCTCTTTTGCAGGACTGTCCTTATGGGAAGCAGTAGTCACATCATTCAACAACACATCAAAAAAATCACACACATCAACATCGACATCAACAACAGGTACAATGACATCTACACCTGTTTCCACCCTAGGGTCATCATCATCATCATCACTTTTTGCACTTTATCATCTTTAGTCTCCATGCTTCACATTTTTATCACTCCACACTTTTCCTTGTCTCTTGGCATGCTTTCGCCATCGATCTACATGGTTATCAGGTATGCATCTCTTATCTACTTTATGTTATCGAGCATTCACTCAACAACATAAAGTGGGGGAAAATGTAGACACAAAATCACACACTTTGGGTAATTATCTAGTCCTGATTACATACTATTATTCATATGATTCCTAAGTAAGAAAAGTACTAATTAACCCATGTCTTTGGCCATCTTTTCTTTCTTTCTATTGCCACTTTTGGTCTTTACACTCTTTCTATCTCAATCTATCTTTTCATACCTTGACATTTCTCATCCTGGACACCAGTTCCCAGCCAAGATGCCAGCACTAGGTGCCCTCGTCCCCTCTGGGTGCCCCTGACCTCTTTGTACTTTGTTCACATCTTTTGGGTCCTTTCTAGTTGTTTGAGCATCTTATCTTTTTATAGTCGGCCTTTTTGGGGTTAATTACAAAATTCAAGCAAGGGAATCATATAAATATAAAGTTATGTGATCATAATAACAAACCAAGCACTAAGCACTTACTATCACTACCTAAGGTTGCATCCATCAAAGGCATCTAAAGCTCAATTACATCCATCTAGCTCCATCACAAGGGACAAGGGACTGATTATTCTGCATACACTTCATAGGAGGGGAAGTTCATTCTTTCCATGCACACATCTATTACATTTATTTACATCTAGCTACTTTCTCTTCGCTATCAAGTGTGACACACACAAGAGCCACCTAGGGCATGATTCACACACACACACATAGAACTACATTGGGTCTGAGATGTAGTGCAATGCTCAGTCATAAGTTCACCATTGTGACAGCTGAGGATATCTGACCCCTCATTTGCATCTTTTTTTTTTAGGATTTGATGTCTTTTGAGGGTTTTGCAGGTCATTATTTCATTGCAGGTTTCAAGTGACATTGACAATCATTGTGTGACATCATAGTGACAAAAGGTGAATAATAATGAAAACACTTGTGACCCCAGTCAAGGAGGTTTTCTAAGTAATTTCCATGAGTCACAGGTTCCCAGAGCTAGGTCTAGGGTGCCCAGCACCCCCTATCCCTTTCTAGGCACCCCAGTCTAGTCTTATTCATCAAAATATGCACACTTTCCTTGATCTCTGTGTGACACTTCTACCTCCTCATGTTCATTCGGTCAACACTTCAGCACAAGTGCAACTTTCAAATCAACTAAGGATTTTCTTACCCTCTTTGCAATTAGGGTTTCATATTTTATTTCTTATTTGCTTTGGGTCATTTCCTATACTTAATTTATTATTCATTTATTTACTTTACAATAGTAATCAGATTAGGCATATTAATTTCATATTTACTTAATAATTTTGGTAGAAGCAACCCGCAAAACTTGAATTAAGATTTTATTTCTATTGTGTTCTCCATCAGAACCCTCATGATAAGGATCTCTTTATCTTTCAAGACATACCTAGAGGAGTGCCTAGATTTGATTTATTCTTCCAGGCGCTTGTCAAATAGGTTTTACACCTAAATAGGGTTTTAGGATGGGGTTATTGTCTTGGAATCATTGTCCACATTGAAAGGTATGTATCTCCATATGGGACAACATGGTCTCCTTCTCTAGGAAGTCAATGCTATCTTTGAATCGTCTGACTGATGACTCTAGGATCAATGATCCATTGCATAAAATTCTAATTTATAGGGGAAACATTTTTCAAATTGAGTTTGGGATGTCAAGACTGTAGATACTTTCAACAATGAAATCCAACTTATTTCAACTTTAAGCAATGAAATCCATAATAAAAACAATAAGCCACTAATTCTAGTCTTCTTGCTCACGTTATATCTTTTTCTTTGAATGATAGTTTCTAATGAAATTCATACAAAAAAATACATTGCTACATATTTTTTATGAACTCAGTAGTAGAATTTTCGCTTATCATGTTATCAAGTTTAGATGTCAATGAGACTCAGAAGCACTTAATGATATTTTCCATTCTAAGGCTGGTTCATCAATGTTTAATCATCCTCATATACAATGAATTAGGTCTTGATCATTGTCTTAGGTACGGGGCCATTCTTATTGGGGCCTACATTTCACTCATTTCATGGTGCAATTAATGGATTCTAAGGTGATTAGCCAATATATGAATTAAATTGATTTAATACTCCCTTGCACCGAGTCACTTCACTCTATTGGGTGATGAAATCCCATTAGTTTCACCTGGGTCCATTTTTGAAAAAATTTGTGTTTAAATGCTTGATTTGGCTGTGTGTAATGAATTAAGTGGATAATCTATTAACCTCAAGTTAATCTTGCAAACTATGTGAGCCAAACAGGATCCTAGGTTCATTTTAAGCCCAAAATAATCACTTGATTTCGATGAGGAGTCAATATGAAATCTATGCAATGCTTGAAAAAAAGACCTCAAGTATAAATCAGACAATACATTATCTTGCTTCCTTTCTAATGATTCAATGTTTAATTTTTTTAATTTAACAATCAATTTTGTCAAAAGAACTAGCTCAACTAGAGTCATGTAGAGGTCACCTTCAAAGGGTTGTCAAAAGACATGGCAAAACAACAAAAATAATGATGTTAGAGGTTACAATGACTCTAGTAACGACATGGCCAGGAGAAGTCTCATAGAGATCATTGATGATTATAGGAATCATAGGGTGGGATTCAATGGAAATCACTGGACCACACTTATGACTGGATCACTACTGATTATAGAGCATCGTCACAATGTTGAATTATTTTGATAAAATTGAAATGAAATAATATACAAAAGATCACACAATGAGGCAAATATAAGAATTACCAGAGAATGTCCATTTGTTCTTTCCAACTTTAAATTAATGATTGAAATAACAAAAGAAACATTGACACAGAACATGATGAGGTTTACTGATATACCTGATGATATACACTGATGTTGATCTTGATGGATGAATGATGTGAAAGATCCAAAATGCACAGATCTTTTCTTCTACTAACGAGATAAGCTATTGTAAATTGTAAACAGTTTTTAGAATGAACATTACATTAAGATAGAAATACACACTGAGATTTAATGCAAAGGCACAGTGCCACTAAGTCAATGGAATTCCTTGCAAGGATGTCAATGCATGTTCAAGAAATCACAATCTAATACTACATAAGATAAAATGATAAAACAGATTTAAACTTTAACCAACAATGCAAATTCAAAGGGATGACATTTCCATGACTATATGATGGTCTATGGTCTTGATCCAAAGGGAAGTATAGAAATCAGAAAATGGCTCAAAATAACAAATGTAGATATAATGACCTTCAAAGGCTAAATTGTTAATGATAGATTTGATTCACACATTGATGAAAGTCTTACACATTCAAAGGAGATTTGATAGGGTGATCACAAGATCTTACAAATATTAATAGTAGTAATAGGTGAAGGATCTTGACAATGTCTAAAGGAAAAAATATTGCTAAATGATCTAACAAAAAGAATCATCCGATGATTAATATTCCAATCATGGGATCCATGAATCTTTCTACGATTTCAGAATGTATCTTGATGTGTGGAAATAAAAAGAACATCTTTCTTCATGGCTATGATTGAAAGGTCTTTAAAATTCCACAAATAAATTTCCAAAGAATAATAATGCAAGATGAACCACTTGACCTATGTTCCAAACTTGATGAATTTTTTGCTAAAGGATGAGTATTAAGATAGGATAGACCTAATGCAAGAATTGAGTTGAATTCCTTGGGAACATTTATGCCTCCAAGGTAAAAGATATTCATTTTTAAACTTTCCAATTCTATGTGAGAGGGTAGTAATAACCTAGATGCTATGAATCCAAACACCAATTTATCCACACAAGAGAATTTAGCTCAATAAAATTTTTAAAATAACTTTCCCAACATCCGAGAAAATACCATCCTAATGATTATATAGTGATCTCAAATTTTTATTTCAGACTTTGGGGTTGAAAACTATAATTTTTATTGCCTTTTTGACATTGAAATTAGGATCTCACCGACTATCATCCTGGATTGAATGAGAAAAGGTTAAAGAAACTTTCCCAAATCAAGTTTTGTTTCTTTTATGAAGGGGTGTGTGTTGCAAAGATTATCAAGGAAATATTAAATTGGTCAAATGTTATTAAATTGTTTAATTTTACCCAATAATTTTAATGATTGATTTTGGTTTCAGAAAGTGGTTTTGGGCATGTTTTACAGTGAGTAAAATAGGATTTTACAGCAATAAAGGGTTGAAAAGCTTACTTACGAGTGAATATAATGGGGACAAAATTCTTAGGAAAGGCATTTAATATAATATGAAGTGATGTGATAATGAATCTTCTAGTAAAATCGACATTGGGGAAGCTTGCTCATTTTAGGGTTAAAATGTGTTGAGAAGTTAAAATTCACCGCGTGCAAAATCAAAAATATTAAAATCGACATTCAAATTTGAGACATACCCTTCTTCAACATGGAATTTTGAACTCCATAAATCCTTCCCCATCTCACGAATTGGGTGACATCCATGGATTTGAGCTCATCTAAAATAATTTTCCACCCTTATGAAAGGAATATGGATCACTTAGATATGTTTAGTCTTCTAATACCTCAGAACGGTTTTTTACATTAATCTCAAATGAAATTATGAATAAAAGTTACACACATGGCACAATGTGATTACTTATTTTAGTTCAGGAAATTTGGGCTATGAAAATCATTGCTAAAGGCCAAGTTCTTTCTCAATGGTTGAATGAGAAATTGTTTCAAGCTTTTGCATCAGAAGGCCAATGTTCAAATTTCTGTGATTCATCGCCATAGGGGGTTCCAATGTGTTTCCTTTCCAATCACCAAGATGAATACTTCAAAACATAAATAGGCATACTCCTTTGTTAGAGTAGGTATTTACCTTAGCTCATGTTCACCTAGGTACTTTATTTACCTTTATTGTATTTATCCTCACCCACTTATGTGTGTGGATATTTCTTTTATCTTATTTAGATATTATTAGGAGATATTATCTAGTTGTTAGGTACTAGTTCTTTCCTTGATCTATGGTATTGACTAGATCCTTGATGTCTAGTTCTCTCCTAAATCTATGGTCTTGACTAGTTCTTTGATGACTAGTTATTTCCTTGATTTATGGCTTGATCTATGACCTTGACTGGTTCTTAGATTGTTATTCCTTGCCTATTTAAGCAAGGCCCATTCTCAATGTATTGCATTGAGTTCCATAATAATATATGATATTGCTTCTCATTTGTTTGCAAAGGTTTTATGTAAAGTTATTCTGGTGAATTGCTTTCATCTTATTGATCGTGGTGTTTGATTAGCATCTGTGTTCTTGGCTTGGTACGATCTGGTTATCGTTCCTTTCATGGTATCAGAGCAGGAGATTGCTGTTGACATCTGTCTGTAAGTTTTATTTTGCAAATAAATTTTTGTATATTCATATATTTGGGATTTGGTCATATTTTGTTGCTGTGCATTTTTATGAAAACAGAGGCTTCCATTGGATCCAAAGGCATGAAAACCCTAAGATCGACTGGCATTTTAAAGGACAGTCATTTTTTGGATTGCCTTAGTTTGCATTCGGGATTTGTGCCCACTTAACTTAGCCCCCTTTAATTTTATTTGATCCACCACACACTGGGTCAATTTTTCTTTGTCACATGCTAATTCAATTGCAAAATTTACTTTGTTTTAGTGGCACCTAAAATAAATAACAGAGTGATGTGAAATATTAAAAAGCTTGTAACTTTTGATCGGTAACTCGGTTTTGAGTGCCATTTGTAACTTTTGATCGGTAACTGCAAAAGTGCTTGTTTTTTCATGCTCTTTCCATTGGAGTTATTTATTTTGAGACTTGCACTATAATTATAAAGTGCCAAATATGGAGGAGTGTTGTAATCAATTGTGGATGCAATTTCGGCTGAGCCCGACGTCCTAAATTTTTGGGAGTTGCAGTTTGTACCTATCATGGATTCTGAGAATGATATGCTTTTCTCTGAAGTATGTGGACTTCAAGAGGATATTGTAAAATTTGTGGAAGAAAATAGATCACTCAAGAAGTGAAATTCTCTTCTACAATCACTCATTCACGATAAGGATACAATAATACACTCCCTGCAGAACAAACTTGCTAGCCTACAACATCACCATCATATTGTGGACAACCATATCCATGCTCCTAGTCCACTTGCAGCTATTGCTCTTGTACCCACTGACATTGATCTGCCAGTCTTTGAGCCTGAACCTGCTTTTGATGCTTCTAAACCTATGAGGCTTGTTACTACATGCTCTTCCACATCTGTGCCTATTACAGTACCACATGTTGTGTATCCTACTTCTGCTCAGCTGCATGGATTTTTTGAGAAGCATACCACTGCATTCAGTTCTCACATGCTCCGTTCTATGGGTCTCACTAGCAGAGTCATTGATAGACATTCACATAGTATTGTTTCCTCTATTCCACATGTTAAGTGGAATTCTCATCATGACATTGGTTTTTGAGCAGATACTTCATTGGGATCACACATTGACAGAGCTCCTTTTTTTGTTCGCTCGACTCTTTCTGAGGATCATGAGCAACACATGAGTTCTACACCTTCACTCAGGCTTGAGAAACCTGAGATTTCAGTTGTCAGACATGATCAACCTGACACACATTCTGATGTTCTTTTGCATGCACCCATTGTGCATTTTGCACCAAGTCATATGCAGGCATCTTCTTCATCCATCCGTGTTGATTTGGGGTGGATATCTGATCACTCATGGTGGTGACATAGGCATTCATTGAGAGGACTCTACAGGCATGGCTCCTCCACCATTCGGCCTCTTGCTCCACTTTCTATACCTTCTGCATTGTGATGCTTCTTGTTTTGAGCATTTTTCTTTAGTAGGTGTAGTGTATCTCTCTTGTTTGTTGAGAGATTTTGTATCTGTATTTTGACACTTTTGGCATGTTGACAGTCTCTCTTATGGGGGATCTATTCTGGTGAAGTCCAGTGTTAGTTTTTCAGTGTTCGAGTAGTTGTTTTGACAACTCATACAGATTTGTAGCGTCACTCCACCCATTCAGCAGTATGGGAGGGTGTGGTGTTGATCCTGCTTCTTCAGGTTTTGTGTCCTTGCCTTGTTACCTTGGCTTTTCTTGGATCGTGACACTCTGGAGTTTGTGTCCTTGCCTTGTTGCTTTGGTTATTGTTCTTGGATCGTGGCACACCTATTTGCAGCAGTTGATTGAATTATGTTTGGTGTTTTTTTTACACTTTTCGACATCACTCTATTGACAGTATCCTTGTATGGAGCTATTATGGTGAAACCCAGTGTCAGTTGTTTTTGAGTTTTGTGATCGAGCAGTGGATTCAGACCATAGTGCACACCAAAATTCTTCAGCATTGTATGATTTTTTTGAGCCGAGCTTCTTGGGATGCCTTGGAGTGGGTTTTACTCTCTTTACTTTGTTGTTACTGGTTTTGGGTACCTTGCGGTGTCCCTTTTTTCCCAGTTATTGTACATGAGTACCTCATCAGGCCTAGTTGTCGGGACTCATACTGTGGACATGCCACTTCTATTTTGGCCCCTAGCTTCACTTGAGGGGGGGTGTTAGAGTAGGTATTTACCTTAGCTCATGTTCACCTAGGTACTTTATTTACCTTTATTGTATTTATCCTCACCCACTTATGTGTGTGGATATTTCTTTTATCTTATTTAGATATTAGGAGATATTATCTAGTTGTTAGGTATAGTTCTTTCCTTGATCTATGGTATTGACTAGATCCTTGATGTCTAGTTCTCTCCTAAATCTATGGTCTTGACTAGTTCTTTGATGACTAGTTATTTCCTTGATTTATGGCTTGATCTACGACCTTGACTGGTTCTTAGATTGTTATTCCTTGCCTATTTAAGCAAGGCCCATTCTCAATGTATTGCATTGAGTTCCATAATAATATATGATATTGTTCTCATTTGTTTGCAAAGGTTTTATGTAAAGTTATTCTGGAATTGCTTTCATCTTATTGATCGTGGTGTTTGATTAGCATCTGTGTTCTTGGCTTGGTACGATCTATTCCTTTCAATAAGAGGATTCTCACGTTCCATTCTAAAGTAGTAGTTGCAATTGTTGTTATGGAAGGAAAGGTAGAAGAAGGCCTTACCACTTGTGGTAATCTGTGTGGTGTCTAAGGAAAAGTTCATCATTTTAGATTAAACAAGTCCCAAAGGGGCCAGAACTTATGGCTCATGAAACTTTGAGTGACTTCATAGTGAGCCTGACCCATTTTAAGTTGAAATGATGCATGAACATGATTTATAATTGAATTTGGACTGACACATTCATGCCTGATATGAATGTCTTGGGCATATGGATGTGGATAATATGAAGATATTGTATAATTAAGAGCTACAATGAGGCTATTTAGGAGACTAGTGAATTGAATGAAGTAGGACAATAAGTAAAAAGAAGGTAAGCAACTTTGCCTTTTCTCCAAGACAAAGAACCCATTTGCAAAAAAGGTCTTCATGACAAAAGACTGATCAGTTGATGTTGGTGTGGCAAGAGCTTTGTATATCTAATACAATAGTAAGGATTTAAGAACTGTGGACTTAGATTAAATTCCAATGAAGTATCTAAGTGGGCTTGAAGGAGACTTACAGGGCATTGAAATACTGTAAGTTAACTCAATTGAATGGTAAAATTGTGTAACTGCAACTGACTTGGGTATGGTAAGATAAAATTGAATGGTAGAAATAGGTGAATGCTAGGAGAGTCTGTAATATGCAGAAGTAGTCTATATAGGGTGAAGATCAGGAGTATTTTGATCATAATGGTTAGGATTCAAGTTATCCCATGATCTCCTCCTGCTTCATCTTCAAAAGAAGATCTTTTAGAATTATGGAGAATAACTACAGTGAATCTCAGGTTAATGTTAGGATTGATATAAGCGAATACAAGATAAATAACCAATACCTAAGAACCTCAAAATTGATCAAGTAGAAATAGTGGAGACAGGAATAGTTTGAGGCGTAATTTATCAATATCCTCATTTGATAAGATTATTCAAGACCCTGGATTAGACTCAAATTTAGGCACCCAAGGAGATAGAACTTCACAAGGCTTGTTAAATTGATTGTGGATAATCCATCAGAACTATTAGAAGACAACTTTTCCTTTTGATGGAGGAAGAACAAAAATTCCAGCTTATGATTTTTGTGAATTTGTTCAAATATTAAGATTTCTCAGATTTAGGTACTTATGAATGAGACTAGGACATGGCCTAACTTTTATTATAAAGGACAATGAACCCTCTTGTATACATCTTGAAGTCTATGATTTAGAAAGAGGATCTTGGGGGTAACATGATAATCAGTTGTGGATGACTGCTAAGATTACAAACCTAACCACCAAAGGCCGAATTCCTCTACCCATATCTTGACTGGGTTTGCCCAAACTAGGGCCTGAAAAGGAAAATAAACTATACTTCTATGTAAGCTAAGGAAGGTACCATAAGATGATTGATAAGGTGCATAAAGACTATGGTGCTAATGGTGATTTACACCAAGAATAAGAGATAGTTCCAAGCAGTGAAATGAGGTTCAATTTTGGCATTGATGAGAAACATATACTTCAGTCACCTTATAGTCCTTAACTACATCATTTAAACATGATTTATTTTGGATCGAGTTAGGAAATCTGAACCTATATGATTGGAAGAAAATAATTGATGGCAACAACTCAGGAATATTAAATAAAAGGTCTAATCTATGAATAATGCAATAAGACATAACTAGGGAACAATAATATCCACAAAACATTTCATTGTGAAGATGTTTTGATTAATTTGACCATAGTTCATTATAATTACAAAAGAAAATAATGATCTTCTCCCAGAATACTCAAAGTTCATTTAGGCATGCCTAACTCAAACTGCTCTAAGATTTTTACAATTTTGACAGAGCATCTAAAAATGCTTACATTGCCTCATAAAAAATGTGCCTTATCACTTACAATTATTGATCCTAAAGAGGGAGGGATAATTTAAACTTTTAGAGCTAGTCCCTTCATAAGAGTTCACAATGATTGCTAGAAAAGTATGATTAACATTTGGCAAAGATTTTTTAAGGAGCCCAATGAAATATGATATTTCCCTAATGAGTTTCTCATTTTTTACCCATTTCCTCCCTAATGATTTGATGAAAATGATTAGACCATGAGAAGAATTCCATTGATATAAATTTTATGAAATTTAGAATTTATGGCAATGCGGATTTGGCAGAGGTCGGGACGGAACATGAATCCCAAAATTACTAACAAGTATTCCATTTTCCCTTGTAAATCGTATGATGCGGGTCTGCAGGGTATAAAGGGTATGTGGGTACAAAGAAATCCTAGGCCTCCAAACTCTGCATTGTCTGGAAAGTACCATGGCCCCCACCTTTCCTGACATTGGATTAAGTTCTCGAGAACTAGTGTTGGCCCGCAGATTCCATCTTGTTATCCCGCAAAATTGGCAAGGGAAATTTTACAGATAACCCTAGAAAAATTTTGTTTCAGTCCCTCGTCAGGGACTCCTTACGTTCGGAACGTTGCAAAATCCCTTCCCGGGAAATCTAGTTTTCCGAACTTAGCCATTTTTGGCCTTTTTTGGTCGGGGCGCACATAATGTCATGCAACATAAAGTGTTCATGCACCCCCTTTAAATCCTTTGGAGCATGGTTTCACGTGTCACACACCTTTTGGTGTGCCTCACTATGTTGCGCCTTCCTTGCATGCGCCAAGGCGCATGCGCCAAGGCGCATGCGCCTTCATGTCAACAATACTTTTGTTGCGCCACATTTTGGTGCGCCAAGGGCACACGTATTTCCATGTCGACAACACTTTTGGTGCCCCAAAAGTGCACATAACTTCATGTTGGTAGGTGTTTTGATGCGCCAAAGGGCACATCGCTTTTCGTTTGTCGACAGGTGTTTTCATGTGCCACTTGAAAAAGTGGTTGGCACATTTATTACCACCTTGCCTATATATAGGCGCATCTGCCTTGTCATTTTCATCAGATGGAAAACACGTGATTATTCTCTTCCCTCTGTACCTGTCAGCGCGCTTGTCATTTCGAATCACGTCATGGACCCAGTTTCACACTTTCTCACATTATATATTCCTGGTAAGAGGTCCTCTATTGCTCTTGTGATTTCGGTGTTTTGGTTTTGGCTGTTTGTTTGTGGGGATTAGATTAAAAAGAATGTGAAACCAATGGAACCCTCCCCCTTGTTGTTTTATCTATCCTTCCCCATGCACTTCCCCCTCTTTCCAGATCTGCTGGTAAAGAGGACTGTCTTGTAAAGAGATTGCTTGAAACTCTTTTTTATAGCTTCTTCATCACCCAATGAACCCTGCAAAAGAAGCTTAAAATGCATGTAAACCCCTCAGAGAAGGAATCAAAGCTTAAAATAAGACTGTATTGTTTCCTCTTTTGGCACATACACCACCCCTGCAACATGATATACAGTCACGCCAATGGCGCATCCACTATGCCTGTTGCATAAAGAACAGCTGCGCCCTCAAGGTGCACTTCCCTTTCTTGTTGCACCCACTTTCCTTGCGCCCTCTTAGCGCACCAAACTCATGTGTTGCATTGTTAAAACTTGTGCCATTGGCGCACCCTGCATCCATGCAACGCCAACTTTATTTGCGTCAAGTGTGAAACTGTAAACGGTGCAGGCGCATCCATTATTACAACAACATCATGTTATGCAGACTTTCCATGCGCTGCGCCAAGTTCCCCTGTGGCGCATGAAAAAATGATGTTACATGCATTAAACTTGCGCCCTTTGGCGCATCCTGTACCCGTGTAACATGAAGAATATCAACACCTGTTAAATGTATATATATGGCACAGGCGCACTCCCACTTGCAACAACAAAATGTCACCTACACTATTCATGCGCCCTATGCCCTTTGGCGCTCATTGTCCCTTGCAGCACCTCTTTTCTGTGCGCCATGCTATTTAGCCCTGCAGCCTATAGCGTTCATGCGCCCTGCGCCCTGAGACCTTAAAATCACTAACTCTTTCTTCTGTCAATGCTTTAATGGAAGATCAAACAGCTAATATGACTTTCTTGCGTTGGGTTTCACTTCTTCTTCTTGCAGATCAGCAACTGAGCTCAGACTTACATATGTCAACATCAAGCAAGAAACCCACCAAATCTAAGAGGAAGGCCAAGCTGATAGAAGAAGAGATGAAATATAAATATCAGAGGGTCAGGATGCCCGATGAGTTCTCAGAGACTCTTGGGCCACATTGACATGGATTTTTGGGTTAGAATGTAAGTTACAAGAGTATCTACATCAAAAGTCCAAGAGGAATTAGTAAAAAAGATGATGAGTAGCTTCTTCTTCTTCTTCTTCTTCTTATTCTTGATTCTTCGAATTCGTGAAATGTCTAAAATGTGTTAACAAATGATGACATCATCCATGTTGCATCATGGGATGATGTCATCCACCAAGTTGTCAAAGTCAACATGACTTTTAGATATTTTGTAAAATTAAAGTGGTTGGCTCATTTTTGCCTTCTCTCTCCCTCATTCTTCTATAAATATGAGAATACTTGTTGTATTCATGGTGAACATTTTTTAGATAGAAATAGAAGTGAGGAGAGAAAGACTTTGAGCTTTCTTGTAACAGAAAAGAACAGTAATACAATTATTTAGACTTTGTGCTCAATAGCTGTGTTTACATTCTTTCTTACGTTAGATCTGTATGTGTTTAATCTGTTGGATTCATATCTACTTTTCCGTTGTCATTTGTTTATCAGTATTGCTTTGTTCATTTATGCAAGTAGGTTTGGCTCTGTTTACTACCAAACTAAAAACATAAATCTTCTGACCTTTCTGCTTTGGAATTCATTTCTTTTCTCCCTTCAGATCTGTTCTTTCTCTTCTCCCTCTTTCATTCCTTTCTTTTCACAGCCTGGAACACTCTACTGGGATGAGATCCCAACCCCTGAAGGTAGAATCTATGAGACTTGCATAGGTTCCTGCTAGTAGAAATAGCAATAAACCAGTTTCGCTTTGCTGTCTCAAAGAGGGGCTAAGCCCTGCACACTGTTGGCTCGTCTATCCATAGATCTGTCCACGCGACAGATTTTTGAACCAACACATAGATCGGTAATATGGTCATGTCAACATGAGGAATTTTGGGACTGAAATCATCTGTTCAAGTCCACTGACCCTTCCATATTGACAGTGGTTGATTAAGCATAAATAAAGTGATGGTCCCTATGTAATCCTTATAATCCAATATTTAAGCACATGTTAAATGGTGGTAACTTCAGGAAGAGAGATAAGTGTTTGAAACATGATCCTAGGTGGTGGTTTTGAGTGCTGCAACAAAAAAGCTCCTGAGGTTGCATAGGAAATTTAGTAAGTCAACACCATAATTTCGTTGAGGAGTTTAAAGTTGGAGCTTAGATTTGGTCAGGACGAATTACATTAACAATGGCCATGCATTTAGCCTTAGTGTCAACTCAATGCAAATGAATCAATATCCAGATTTACATAGACTTTGCAATCTTGAACACACACATTTACTTTGATCTTCATTCAACAATTAATGCAAGTGATATACAATGTGAGTGTTGGTTCGGTAAGAATTGATCATTAGATTTACAATAGTTTACCCACGATTTATGTTATGGAATTAGAATTTTATATGAAACTTCTCATGAATTCTTTAAGTGGGAATATGTGGACAAGTGATCGAAAGAACCATAAAGGTATCAAATATGAACGAGGTCTTAGATAGGAGGCAAAAGGCTTTGAAAAAAGAGGTCTTGAAATTCAAAATCATGCTAGGACATTGTTCATTTTTAGTAAGATTAGTATTGTACCTCAGAACATAATCATTAAGGTGCTCATGGATAGGTCCTTGTTTCATTTTATCCATTTGCTGCATAAGATATCTTAGTACCAATTTAATAAAATTAAATCTAAGATAAGGACATTTGATTGATAGATAGGGTTTTGAGAATGACTCAACTTGTATCTGTAGGTCTGAACCGATTCTGGACTGGAGATTGATCTGGAAGGGGAGATTTTGGGCTGTGTAAGCTCTGTGTCTAGAAACTGTGATCTGCAACAATCTCAGGGACAAGATAAGCCTGGAATGGGATAGGCCACCCAGGCGCTAGTGTCTGTTTGGGCACTGTGTCTTGTGGAAATACTTAGGATCTGGTTCTTTCTGTGTCACTTAGTGTGTCACTCCTTGTTCGTTGTAGGTCACATTAGGTTCAGATCTACTTTTTGTCACACATGTACCTACAAAATAAACCCTAGCTACCTACACAATACTCAAGCACACATTAGATGAATAAAAATATGCATATGCTTGAGTCAGACTGACCTCGATGGTCACCCCAATGTGATTTTCACCGAGCGTTGCACTACATTTCAGACTCAATGTAGTTCTAGTGTGTGTGTGATTGAAATAGTGTCCCTTGAGCTAGGATTCCCTAGTGTCAGTCACACAAAGAATAGTGGGCTACAACTACTTTTTCCCAATGCAAATGTGTGGTATGGAATTTAGAATAAACCCTCCTATGCAGTGAAGTATGTAGTCCAAAATGCAGTCCTTGGTGTAGTAGATAGAAAATATTAGCTCCTTGTATATGTATATGCCTCTTGAATGTTTGCCCCCTTAATGAGGTTAAATAAGACATGTATATATATGATTCCTTTGCTTAAGTTTTGTCATTAACAAGTGAAAGGATGACCAAGAGTGATAAAAGAAGACAAGAAAGAAGTAACATTCAAAAGATTAGAAAAAGAGATAAAGAGGACAAAAGCACCCAAAGGGGACAGTAGTGCCTGGGTGCTCTGTGTCCTAATGGGTGGTCTTGTACAGGGTGCTCAAAAGGTAAGACAGTGAAATCAGAGCTGAGTAGGATGTCGGCTGGTATGCAAAACTATAAGTTGTCAATTAGAAACAACAAGCAATAAAGATGAAAAGGATAAAAGCAATGTCAAAGAAAAGTAAAAGGGTGTTAATGAGTAATTCTCTTGCTTAGGAATCATGCATATAAATGAAATATTTAGAGGCTAGATGTACATAGTAAGTGTGTGATTTAGTGACTACATTTTCCCCCACTTTATGTTGGTGAATAAGGATTCGGTAGCATAAAGTAGAAAAGAAAAGTGTACCTTGGAGAGTCGAATGAAGATTGTGCCCAATAGCGTGTTGAATGAGTGTTGTAGTGTGTTGAATGGAATAGTGCAAAATGTGTACCATGTGAAATTCTAAGGAGAGGGAAGGATAAGGATTGTAGGGGTGACCTTTGCATGTGTGGAGTGATAATGATGTGTGTGTGTAGTTCCTTGGAATGTCATCTTTGCCAGAGTGTGCTTGAGATTTGCTTCATGGTTTCTTGTGTGCTTTGCCTTCATTGGGATAAGATAGGACCTGCAAAAGAAAACAAGTGTAGTCAATGCTCTAGGTAAATGCAATTGAACTTTAACTTGGAAAATATGTAAAAATGGAAATGTGTATTGGAAAAAGCTAAACCAAGGGGTTAGAGTACACCTGGAGTGTTGAAAGAGAAAGGGATAGAAATTTGTTCCTACTTGTAGACTTGATGCTTAGGAGCTGGTTGGAATAACATGAAGGATTTGGGTGTTTTGTCACCAAACTAGGGATTTGAGCATCCCAGTGCTAAACTTCATATTTAGGCATCCTGTCACCACTAAGGGAAAGTGTATTGGGAGAGCAGTCTATTTTTCCCTCCAACCGTTAATGCTTCCCTATAGATAAGTGCCACTATAGATGATCACAAACCTGATTTGTAACTTGCCTGGGTGACACATTGTTCTAGGCATATCATTGTCCTGCATATGCCCTAGGTGTCATTCCCTTATTTAGTTCCTGCTTTGGTTCTTGAATTAGTAGTTAGTTCCTGTTAGTAACTGATTGCAATCTGAAACTGGCTATGTAACTACTGAAACTAGAGAAAACCATGATTGTGCAACTGTTGAAACTACTCTATAACTATTTTTCCCCTGGAAAGGAGTGCCCATGTGGGACACTAGTGCCCAGGCATTCTTGTCTATTCTAGGTGCTTCTTGTCCATGCTGGATTTTTTGGCCAAGTCTATTTTTGGCCCTGTTTTGTAACTGATTTCTATTTTGATCATGTTGTCTTTGTTTCTATAACTACTTTTTGTAACTGTTGGGAGGGTGAAAAGGTTCACCCAATGTTTTCCCCCACTCATTTTGGGTGTGTGAGATGAACAAAAGTAAACGGAGCCCAAACAAGAAATTGAAACTGATGTGCACATCTGATATAGGAATCCTGTAGGGTGAGTAGAGATTACAGATGGTAGTTACCATGGTGCAAGCAAAACAATGGGAAAATGCTAACATACAAGTGTTAGTGACAAACAAGCAATGCACACAAAAATAACAACTAGAAAACATATAGGAAAACAACAAACAAGGACACAATGAGTAGTTGGTTGCATACATGGGACACCACTCAGGATGTCACAAGACAATCAAATCCATCAATGTCAAGGCTTGTGCAAACAAGGTAACAAGAAAACATAGGGCATAACCCACAAACAATGACAAACAAGGTACAAACAAATCAGACAACCATGATTGGAAGGAGTCCTGCAAGGAAAATGCTACACATGAAGCACCCATTAGCATGTTAGGAAAGATAAATAGTATGTGACAATGTAATATCTGAATATAGGAATGAAAATGTGAAATATTGCAATGATAGAACCTGATAGTAAGTGAGAAAAGGTAGATGCCCCTAGGAGCCTCAGTGGGACTGGTAATGGATAGGACCAAACATCATACATCGTGTAACAACCTGTAAGTGACTTGTATTCACCTCAAGATACCATGTGAATGTGCATGTGTGTATGAAAAATGATAAAGCATACTATGAACCGTAGTAACATGATAAAAAAAAGGTGCAACATATAGTAGTATAAGCAAGGAAGAATGCATCCAATCAAGATCTAAGCTAATGTTTTTGGATTTTTGATTGCAAATATATGAAAGAAAAACAACTAGAAGGGAGGAATAAGGATGCCCCCCAGTGTGTGTGCAAAGTGAGGTCCATATGAAGAAACCCTCAACAGTCAAGTATGAACTAGGAACAAGAGTGTGTCATCGGGTGGTGTGGGGGAATTAGGATGCCCCCAAGTGTGAATGCCAAAATGATCTATGCAATGAGAGTACTAGGCAAGGGCCCATGATCAACTGATGTAAAATAACTATGCATGTGAACATGATCTAGGATCTGATGGTCATGGGAGAGTGCATGAGGCCAAGTATATGAGATAGGTCTAGATCGAGCATGTGGAGAAATAGAGCGTGAAATATGTCTAGATGGAGCATGTGACCTATGTGAAGAGCTACCCCTATGAGGTGGGCTATGGGATCTATAGATGTGATGAGGCCTATGAGTAGTATCCATATGTGAAGTAAACTGAGATGGATGTGCAAAAGGTGCCACAAGAGGAGCAAGGGCTCCAGATACCATAGGAGGTGTCAAGGCTAAGGAGCCATCATGAATAGGAGAAGATGCACTAGGAGTAGGAGAAACTGAATATGGGATGGCCAGAGGAGCCAAGGACAAAGGTGTCCATGGTGGAATGCCTTGAATAGTGATAAGATGTTGCTCATGGATAAATTAAGGCATAAGTGAACAATAGAAGGCACGACTTTGGCAACCCAGAGCCAAGGGAGTCCTAAGAGCATGTCACAATGCGTAACAATAGATCCAATAGTAAATGGCATAGAAATAGTAAGAGGCCCAACAATAATGGGTAGAATAACATGGCCATGAGAAGTGGGAGACTTATGTGTCATCTGAGATAAAGGGAAGCCAATTGACTACAAGAAAGATAATGAGCATGCATTGATTTGAATGTAGGATGTACCATAACATTGTTGATGGCATGGGGCCCAACAAAAGCATTGATATGTAATCTATGGGAGGAGAATGAGGCATGAAAATCAACATCAGTGAAAGTGATAACAGGTGATGGGAAATCAATAGCACCAACAAGGAATCCAAGGGGATGATCCAAAGAATCAGGAGGAGGCACTGTGTGGTAGGTATGATTAGAAGAGGACTCGGGGGCTGACTTGTCATGCTTAGGTAATGGGTCATTGAATATTTTTAACTTGTCATTGTCATTAGTATATTTGGAAGTGGAAGTAGTGGATTCAGGTAACTGGATATCATTATTGTCAATGAGATCTTGAATCAAATGGTGAAGCTTGAAACACTTGTCAGTAGAATGGCCATTGCATCTATGGTAATCACAATGTGCATGCTCATCAAAACTCTTGCCATGGGGCCTATTAGGATCATACTCGAGAGGAGGTGGAAGATAAATCATATTGCTTTCAATGAGTTGGGGCAATAACATATGTGGAGGATAAGGAAATTGAGTAAATATACGTTGATTGGGTTGGAGTTGAAGCTTAGGAGGTTGAGAAACAACATTGACAATAGGCTTAGCATCATTAGACTTGGGTCTAAAGGGAACCTTTCTTGGAAATTTAGAAGAGGAATGATCGGAAGTATTAGAACCATATTTGAGTTTTCCTAAAGAAAGTAGCTTAGTCTCACGAGTCTTCAAGGTATGGCATAGATGGTCAAAGGAATGATAGGAATAAAAAAGCACACATTCTTGCAAAGGAGGCAAAAGACTTTGAATAAAGAGATCTTGCAATTCAGATTCAACTAATACATTGTTCATTTTAGAAATATTGTTCTTGTAACACAATACATAATCACTAAGATGTTCATTAGATCCTTGTTTAATTTTAGCCATTTGTGCATAAGATATTTTCATTCCAATATTCATAGAAAAATGAGCTAGAAACAAATCAACAAGAGTAGTAAATGATTTAACAGAATGCAAGGGAAAGTCATAGAACCATCACAAAGCATAATATTGTAAGCTCCTAGGAAACAAATTGGTCAAGAGGATTTCATCACATGTGTAGTCTAAGAAAACAACATGAAAGGATCTAAGGTGCTCTTGAGGATATACATGGCCATCAAATAGAGGAAACTTTGGTGAAACAAAATTGGTAGGGAGTGAATAAGAAGACACTTCGGGTGCAAGAGGACTATGAAGAAGAAGGGAGGAATCAAGGGATGGAGAGGAAGAAGAAGTAGCTTGTTGCAATTGATGAATTTATGCTTGCAAATCATGATAAAATAGACTATCTAAAGCTTGGGTGCCTGGAAGAAGATTAGGCTGAATGTGGGAGATAACAAGGAGAAGTAATGAGTAGAAGGGGTAGGAATAGTCATGTGAATGGTGGAGACTAACGATCAATTATCGAATTAAATTTAAACTTTCATAATCAAATGGAAATTAGTACAAATCCTTCAATCTTGATCACAAAGATAAATCTTACAATGCACTCAATATTTTTATTAAAACCCAAAATTGAAATGTGCATTCAGTTGACTGTTGTGGATTATGGATACCGAAATGAATCTTAAGTCCAATTTCCTTTAAGTGTTTGTTTCACCAATTTAATCAGTTAATCCAGATTATGGAAGATTTTTATTTGATCAAAAGCTCACAAACTGAAAATAAATCCACACAAGAAGTTGTTAATGGAGTTCACCCAAAGGCTACGTCTCCAGATCCATGTAATCATGAATAGATATATTCAACATCCACTAAAGTATAATTAACCATTCAATAATGAATAATAAACATTTATAAATGAAATAAAGCTTAGAAACATGTTTGGGAACTCATTCCTTTCTTTCCACAAATTCATGTGGCTTCACATGTTCTCCACAGTGATTTTCCTGTGTAAATGTGAACTTTTAAACGCCTATGAAAGGAAAATATACAACACTTCATGGAAAAATAAGACTTCCACTATCTTTTGAATTCTGAGAAAAATTATTTTTTACACCTAGCTCTAAATCTCCCTAGAAAGCCTAAAAATGGATGATCTCTACAACTTGCGGAATTCCTTACTGCTTCCACAAGGCTGGGAAATGTTAAAAATGTGGGGGAGGATTTCCATGCACTAAAGAGACTTCAGGTGAGGAAGGTTGGTGAAGTTTTGAGCACCTCGGGAAAAGTGAGGGGTTCAAAATCCTGGTCCATTTTTTTAAGGATTGTTTTGAGGATTGGATGTGGAAATCCCACATAGTTCAGAGGGATGATTGGTTTCAGTTTAGATTGAGGAAACCAATGCCCAATGGTCAATACGTGGAAACCACACATTGCCCATTAATGCTTCTAAGCCACAATTATTAGTCTAGCCTAGGTGAAGTCTAAACAGAAGGTTAAACCTAGAGCTGAGTATCATGTTCAATTGTGCCAAAGTGTGAGTGATAGGTTAGAAGGGATGGAGGAAGGACTAATGCCCAGTTGGGGAATTTCAATGTTGTGGCATCAGTAAGTTCCGAGGATCTGAGTTAGAGGAAGACATAAATGTCAAGGGTGCTGAGGGTGCTAATGTGATCAAAGGCAATCATGCTAGTAGCAGTGAAGTTTCTCCTAAAAATTAGCTAGGTTGGCTAGACTATATGGCAGACTTTTGGCGAACTAATTTGCAGTTTTGATGGCTTAGGGCCGGTTTTCTTTTTCTCTATTTTTCTCTCTTTGGTTATAAATTCATGATCTTCATTGTATAGAGTTAAGCATGTTTAACTCCTTTTGTGGACTTTTAGTTTCTTGATCTTGCTCATTGGTTTTTGATCCCCCTCTTGTAAGGAATAATGGGAGCCGATCCATGTAGATAATATACCTTATATAATAAAAAAAGAGTAGTAAATGATGTATACAAAATCCCACATTTAGGCAAGTTAGAAGAATAATCACATAAAATGAAAATTGATAAGCTTTTATGAAACAGGTGGTCAAGATGGTGTCATCCATGCATATCTAGGAAAGCAACATGAAAATATCTGAGGTGACGAACCTCTTGAGGATCAAAAAGCGGGGCCATCGAATAGATGAACCGTTTGTCAAAGTGAAGGTGGAAATAACTCGAACAAAATTAGGATGGAGTTTTTCACTTTTACACTTACCATTGGTTCATCTTGATTGGACTGTTGACCATGGAGTGACCACTTTTCAAGGGATGAACTTTGACCTGAAATATAAGTTTGCATATAGAGCTCAATTTTTTGAAGTTGTACCTGTAAATCATGATAAAGAGATTCTAAATCTTGGGTGTTGAAGAAGAATTAGGCTAAATGTGGGAAATGAGAGGAGAAGAAAAATGAGTAGAAGGGGAAGGAATAGTCATGTGAATGGTGGAGACTCCAAGATTGGAAAGAGAGGAAGAAAGCAGGATATAAGAAATATTAATAATGAGTGCTAAGGTACGAGTCATACTATTATGGGAAGCATTATCATGGGCACGTTGGGTAGCCAATAGAGCATTGATGATATGTGGAACATGGGTCGGATTATCATGCATTACAGAGCAGAAATTGGTAACAGAATCTAATTGGGCTTGATCAGTATTAGTATCTTAATCATAGGAATGTTCATTCTAGGATGCTTCAATGTCCTCGAGATGGATCTGCTTGGAATTGCTAAGAATGTTGGCATTGATGAGGTCATCCATGTGAGAAGGATGATGCCAAGTGGATGGAGTAAGCTCGATGTAGGTTTGAGATCCAAAACAACCAATACGAGTAATGGACATGAAAGGAGGGATCTATAATGGGCATTTAAGAGATTGGGTTCGCCAAATGATTTAATAAATTTTAAATCTAAGATAAGGACACTATTTCTTAAATAGATATAACAATATGAAACTAATATCATGTAAAGGAAACATAAGTAAGAGTGATAGATAGGGTTTGGAGAATGACTTATCTTGCCACCATAGGTCTGGACTGATTATGGAATGATGAGTGACCTAGAAAGGTAGGTTCTTAATTGTATTAGCTCTATGTTTGATTCTAAAAAATGACGATCTCAGGGATAAGAGTGCACGGAAGGGGACATGGCTGCCTAGATACTAGAGTCTGTCATAGGCACTAGTGTCTGTAAAAGTGCTCAAGGTTTGGTTTCTTCTGTATCGCTCAATGTCACTCCTTGTTCGCTATGTGTCACATCAGATTCGCTATGTCACATCTGTAACCTGTAAAACAAACCCTAGATACTTGTACAATACTTAATCACACATTATATGAGTAAAATGATAAAAATGCTCAAGTCAGACTAACCTCAATAGTCACCCCAATGTGATTGTCACCGAGAGTTACATTACATTTCAGACTCTATGTAGTTCTTACGTGTGTGTGGTTGGAATATTGTCCCTTGAGCTAGGATGCCTTAGTGCTAGTCACACAAAGAGATAACGGGTTACAACTACTTTTTCCCAAATACAAATGTGTGGTATGAAATTTAGCATAAACTCTCCTATGCAGTGAAGTATGTAGTCTAAAGTGCAGGTTGTAATAGATAAAAAAATATTAGCTCCTTGTAGATGTATATGTCTCTTGAATGCTTACCCCCCAATATAATATATAAAATTAGAATCATAATATAATAATATATATTATTATATTATGATTCCCTTGCTTAAGTTTCTTCATTAGCATGTAAAAGGCCAACCAAGAGTGATAAAAGAAGACAAGGACAAGGTAACATTCAAAAGAGCAGAAAAAGAGGTAAAGAGGACATAGCTACCCAGAGGGGACAGTAGCGCTCAGGCGCTCTTGTCCCTAATGGAGGGTCATGTACAAGGTGTCAGAAAGATAAGACAGTGAAATCAAATTTGAGTAAGATGTGGGCTAGTGTGTAAAACTGTAAGTCATCAATAAAAAACAACAAACAATAAAGATGAAAAGGATAAAACTAATGTTGAAGTAAGTAAAGGGGTGTTAAAGTGTAATTCTCTTGCTTAGGAATCATGCATATAAAATGAAATATTTAGAGGCTAGATGTATATAGTAAGTGCATGATTTAATCCCATATTATTTAAAGTCTTAGATCCGTATGCGATTCTGTCGGTGTGTGCATTTTCAAAATCACGTGGTGAGTCAACACACTTAGGGTGAAATCTAAATTTTCTTGGGAAGATGAACTAGGTGTTATGATAGATTACATCACGTCATGACGTGGTTAGTCTGTATCAATGTGATACATCAACGAGATAATTGGTACCTCTTTCCGGGAATATAACTCCTTTTAATCTATAACACCATTAATGGTGGCTCATCCTTAAATTCTAGCTCTTTTTTTAAACTATCAATTTTCTCCTCAAGAGTCAATAATTGACACCTTAGGAAGGCATTATGTTCATAAATCTACTAATTGCATGCTTCAAGTTATTCAAAGATTGGTCTCAATATCGAGGATGTCAATGTTTGTCCCATGAAAGTGTTATCGATGCACACCTATACTTCCAACTCTGCTCAATGCAACTGAAATATCAAGTCCAAAAATGAAAAAACCAAATTGTGTTAGGAAATAAGAGATAAAATATGCGGAATAATCCCTTACAGAATCGCAACAGTAGAAACTAATATGCAAAAAATATTATAGATCTCAAATAAAAATGCAGAATAAATAACACAACACAGAGAGACAATATTTAACGTGGTTCACCCAATATGGGCTACGTCCACCAAGAATCACTTGCTCAGATTTTATTACAAGCCTCCACTCTCTCAATACAATACCCAGATCCGTTTAGAGCTATGCTCAACAAACTCTACGGAATTCACACCCGAATTCAAAGCACATCTGCAATACATTTTCTTGTCTATCTATCATATGCATAAGACCATATAAATAGACAATTGCTTAAGCAGTTTGATACAAAACCATGGGTATCAAAACCATGGGCAAAAAACCGTGGGTATCAAAACAATGGGTACCGAAAAACCATGGGCCCAAAAAACAGCCCATAATAGTTACCCATTACCCGAGTGTAACACATAAAAGGTGTACCACACTCTAACATGAAAACATGCTCCACAAACATAACAGGAAGTTCTTTGTAAAATGACAAATATGTAAATTTGTAAAACAAAGCATCTAAAAATGGCTCATGATCAATAAGGCTCTTTTGAGAGAATACTTTTTTAAATATTGAATGAAAACCTTCTTTTTATTATTTATTTGATAAAGTTATGCTTTTTGAATCAAGAATTTTTGTTACCCATAGTTATACAAATACATGCAATTTTTGTTACCCATAGTTATGCTTTTTTGGTGTGCGTGCGTGCCCACACACACACACACCCATAGTTATACATTTTTAGTGCCCGCGTGCACACACACACACACACACACACACACACACACACACACACACACACACACACACACACACACACACACACACACACACACACACACACACACACACACACACACACGTATATATTGCATGTATTTGTATAACTATGGGTAACAAAAATTCTTGATTCAAAAAGCATAACTTTATCAAATAAATAAATAAAATTAAAATTTAGGCATATAATACCAATTCGTGATATACTACTAGTGACACTAGATTTGTGGTGGTTGATTACTACCAAAATATATAATACTAAATTTTTAGTAGTATATTTACCAAAATATACTACCTTTAATTTGGTAATATGTATTTTGGTAGTAATCAACAACCACCACAAATCCAGTGTCAATGGTAGTTTATCACAAATTGGTAGTATATGCTTGAATTTTAGAGCCTTATTTAGTATTGAATTAGCTAAATTCTTGTAGTGAAAATGGCTCAACACTCCAAGTATAATCTTATGACAAAAAATTGTAAGAATTTTATTCCTATACTTATATACTTTGCAAAGCTTCTACAAAACCACATTTGGTTCACTTTCGAGATAGTAAGTCAATTTCTTAACTTGGAATCTAATCTCTTTTCCCATATCTAAGATGTTTTACAAGTTCACAGCTCCCTTCAATCTATAGAATTCATAGAGCTCTAGTGGGAGAAAAAGATGCCTTCAACAAGAAAAAGTTCCCTTACAGGATATTCCTCAAGTTGCCTCTCAAGGCCATTGATCAAATCAAGAAGTTCCCCTCCATTAGATTGATCTCAATTGAATAATTCTATTGGTCCTTGGCCAAAATCGATGAATTAAGAAACAAATGTATTCTCTACTAAATGTATTGATGTAGACACGTTATTCTGTCTAACACATATCTCATCATTAAAGCTAATGGGAGTGGTCCTGCAAGAATGTGGCATTTTATGATGCTCAGAAACTTTTGTAGTGTATCACAATGTTGGACAAGTTTGTATGGCATGTATAGTGTTGTGTGAATTTAAACAATTTTATGTGGCTTCCATAATATTGCACTTCTTTAGACAAGATTGTGTGGCATTCACATTGTTGCACAACTTGGGTAAGCTTGCACGTCATTCACATTGGTATGCGGTGTTCATAATATTCCGTGGCTTCTGCAAAATGACTCAGTTAGAGATGCCTTGTGTGCCTTGTTGAGGAGTAGCACAATATTACATAAATATTTATTTGTTAACTCTAGGTGTTTTTGGGTTATGCAAGATTGTTTGTGAGCCCCAATGCTCCTGCATCAAAATGGCCCTGATGTGGTTGGCAATATACATGCATAATGTTCAATGGATCCTAGGTTCCTTATGTCAACTCCAGAGTGGGACAAGAATAAACTCCTTATTCATTCAAGTATGAATACATATTACCTTCTTCTTTGGAGGGGAAGCTTTCTTAAGGCCTTGTCAACATAATGTAGGCTCTATAGATGTTTTCATGTTGTCCTCGTACCAAAGATTATCTTAGGTAGAACATTGGAGAAAATTTAATTATTTGTGTTAGGTTATTCCTAACACCATATGTGATGGAAAAATTATTTTAAATTATGATATGAGACATATATGCTTGACATGATTTACAACCACTGAAGATTTATTGCAATATAACAAGTTTTTCTAATGATGTCTATGTTACAAGGTTGTTATGCTACTCAATATTCCATTCATGCTTTTGCTTAGTTTTTTTTATCCCTTGTGTCTAATATGTTATGGATTATATTTGTCTTTCATGTGTACCTACAATGGTGCTTACCATGTCCATCACACTTTGAAGTTCGCTATGTTCTCTATCACTCTTTCCATGTTCAATATTATTGGCTAAGAGTTAAATTTACTCTGATATGTTATGTATGTGCCTAATGTGTCCTCTAATTTTGCGATGTTCTTGATGTGATTTCCATTTCTTGATGTGTCCTTCATTATGTTTATGTGTTTGATGTGCTTCCCAATGCTTGATGTGTTTCTATGTTTCTTTATCAAGACATATTTTGTCATATGTCAAAAATGTCTTCCAATACCTGGTATGATTTCCATGAGTTCGGTCATGATCATTATGTTTACATCCCCAGTGTGTTTTCAAGTGTTTGATATGCTTTCAATGTGCCTAGCCAAATATGTTTAAAGTATTGTCTAGTGCCTGATGTGCCTTCCATGTCTCTAATCATGTTTATCTTTTTATGTGTCTCACACATTCTTCATAGTCAACACATGGCATATGTAAATTATAATAGAAGAAAATGAATATATTTGATGGAAGGAGCACACCACTTCCCTCAATAAGATTTTGGATCACATTCCAACCAATATAAGAATAAGTAATAATACGAATAATGAAATGTGATTTAATGAATGATGATATTAGCTTAGTTATACATTAGGCACAAATAATAATCCTATCTCTTATAATAATAAGGTAAATGGTTATTCGACTTGGTAAGAATTATAATCTTGCACATAAGAGCAATACAACATACCAGTCCTCTTGAGAGGCTTCGTCCCCAAAGTCATTGTAGGTTTGAAAACTACTAAACAATTTCTTCTTGTGACGATTCTTCTTCTATTGCCCACCACTCAATCAACACAATCTTGAATTTATTTATTTTTATATTGCTTTATTAAATTGTTTAAGATTGCTTTAAGGTTTTCTATATTTTCCCCTTCTTTATCCAATGTTAGTAGTTTCTCCTTTAATTGTTTATTCTCTTTTTTTTTCTTCATATATGTCTATGATTTTTTAGCACGATTAGACTTTGAAGTAGACTTCTATAAATCTCATTAGAAATCTAAATATTTCCTTATACGGTGGATTCTTCATTGGTTCCTTACATTCGACTCCTTTGCGTGTATACTCTTTTTTAAGTTTTCATGAATGAAATGTAAGTAAATAAACCACAAGTACTGCAATAACGCGTGCATTCTAATTGACATAAACATCATCCTTCATATTGTAGTTTCTAATTTAAAGTTCCACATTGCTAACAACACCTAGATACTGAGTGTGATTAGTTTTAGAAATAGTTAACAAAAGTTTGTCTGAAAATTTAATGTACAATTGTATTCGTTTCACCTATGTTTTTCCAATGACGTTTACGGTACTGTTGTCACCTAAGATTGCACCCCTTGTTGAGGCCAGACTCAACACCTCAATGAAACATTGGAATGTTCCCAATGTGCGAGACCTTTTTCTTTGTGACAAACCTCTAGAGAAGGTTGTTTCCTCAACTAAGTAGTCTAATGCTAACACCTCATAAGCTAAGCTGCAGATTACAGGGGAAAGGGGAAGGATAAATGCATTAAATAAACTAATCAAAAGGGTGGTGAGGGTGGGGGGATTGAAGCAAAATAGATAGTGGAAAATTCTTCCTGAGATGGAAACGAGAAGACAAATTCAAGGCCAAGAGGGCAAAAACAAGCCACAATTCAACTCTGTACTTTATCAAACTTAATTCCCTACATGATTAACATAGTGAACTAAAACCATGCAAATATAACTCACACACAACGTGAAATGAAAAAACAAAGAGGTAAGGAGACAAGAATATGATCCATAGGGTAGAAGAGCGCCACAATGGACATTATCTTACTATCCCTGAATATACACAGTCCATCTTTACCCATTTGGAAGGCATTGAATACATTGCACAAGTCCAGATCAGATGTATGCAACTTAGAATCTTCAGCCACCATTTGGGCATGGTAACTTTACATTCGGGAGAGGATCCTTTACAATGAAATATGAGTTGCATTATATAGAGAAAGAAGAGAAGAAAAAAGGATCAGAAGATCTCCAGAAGTCAATAAGACCACCCACTTTGCTAATCACCAAGGGCCAATCGACATTCAATTTTGCAGACTAAGTATGGCCACCGAAGGTTGTTTGAATAACACTCCATCATACCATCTAAGAATGGGAGTTGCACAATACAAGCTTTAATGTTGGTTGTTGGGAGTGATTCGAATGTTTAAATTGAGTCAGGTGTGACTTTTCCTTATTCGAAAGATTCTTAACAATCTGAGGCCTTGTACTTATCTTTGATTACTTTTCACGTTATTTCGTAGTCATGTTAAGATCTACGGCTTTGTTTTTCCTTATGCTTCGGATCCACGATTTCCTTCTTGTTTCGCAATATTGTTTTGCTTTTTGTGGCCTTTTCTATTTCCTCGTTCCTCAGCCCATTATGTTTCTTCATTCTACGACCTTTGTTTTGTCGCGAACTCACTTTGTACTGTGGACCTCATTTTCCCACGAATTTTTGTTTCCTTATTCTGCGACCCATTATGTTTCTTCGTTCTGTGACCTTTATTTTTCGCAACCTCACTTTATACCGTGGATCTCATTTTCTAGCGAATTTTCTTCATTTGCTTGTTCCATGGCTTTGTTGTTTTCCGTGGGCCTACCTTTTATGTTTTGGGTTCACCTTATGCATTGTCGAGATCTCGGGATCCCAAGACCCGTCCCTTGGCAACCTTCTCCAGTTTATTAAGATCCTTGATACCCAAAAATCCCAACTGGGTAGGCATTGATCCACGATCCGAACTCGAGCCTTGATCCTTTTGATCCATGTTGTGGTTGGTCCACGTAGACCAATGACATGCTTTATGATTCTCGGGTTTGTGATTTGATCCCGACACTTAACCAATTTTTTAAGTTCTTGTGAACTTGAAACTTCACACTATGATTAAATTTGACAGCCAAACCCCTAAGAAAAGTGCAATTTTGTACGTCACCAGCTCGTCTCAAGGCCAAAACAAGTGATTATGATCAAAATTTTGAACATTTTGAACTGTCAAGGCATGAAATTGATCAGTGCAAGTAATTTGAACAAGTTTGAAGATATTGAGGTGCTTGGAAAACACGAATATTCAATATCAAATGCTCCCAAGGTTATGATTTGATACTCGTTGTGTAAAATGAAGGGTCAACTCATTTTGGCAATAGGTACTTCCTAGGTCCAAGAAAATGAGAACTTCACTTTTCTTGATATATTTATGTCTTGAATGTGTCTAGTCTTCTATGTCTTGTCATTATCACTAAAAATATTGAGTGTTCGATTTAGTCTTCCTTGTTCACATCTTGGTCTTCTTATTTCAGTTTCATAATCATTTCCCTCATCTACATGTATTATCGAGAATAAACTCTTTTGTTGTCATAAATGACAAGAGGATTAAGCATCACCACACTTGAAACATGATCTTGATTGTTGATGTCCTTGGTGTCCATCTTGGACAAGATGCCTTTGCATAGATAATAGAAAGTTCTTGAAACTTTTTACCTCTTCTTCAACAATGTGATTGTAAATAATTGTTTGTTCTATTGATGTTGAAGATTTCTAGTGTATACTTTTTTTTCGCATTATGGTTACCAATTGTACATTTCAATTCTAATTCTAATGTATTGCATTTTGGAAACAATGGGCGAGTTTGTACCTTTATGTATCACCCAAATTTCTATAATTGTTGACAAAAAGTCCTTGAAGAAATTACTAAACCATTGATGGTTATGAGGTTTTAGTTGTTGCATCTAGCACCCTATGGATGGGATGAACCTTCCATATATTGCCATGTTGTCATGATATTTTACTGATCATCATAGATTTGTGTTTGTTGAAACAATCTATCAAGTTTGTTTATCCACTCATGCAATACAACTTTTTTGTCGCATTTGAAGAGAGGCATCTTGATTTTGAAATTAAGACTTGGTCGATTTGGTTCTTCATGATGTTGATCCTCTTAATGCACCTTTGCTTCATCTTCCTCTTCAACGAGTAACCACTACTTTCTCTTACATATAATTTTCTATCCACTCTTGACTATTAATGTACCTCCACGATAGTGCATAATTTATTGGTAGTTTTTGCCATCATATTGAAACAATCATCCATGCCATTGCATCATGGTTTACAATAATGCATGCATCTTCATGATGTTATTATTTCCACTCTTATTTTGTTTAACTTATTTTGAACCGACTTCTAATAACCACCATGCAAGGACTTGATTGATTTGTTAGCCAAGTTACGTCTACCCTAAGTTGATAGCTTAATCAAATTAACATAATATTATCCTAAAATTATGAATGAAATAGTGATCGACTTGATTCTCTAATTAACTTCTAAATTTATTAACTTAATTCGAACTTAACACCTAATTTAATTAAAATCAATATCTATACAATTAAACTATCTAATTTAATTAAACTAGTTAAAATTAATTTTACTAATGTATTAACTAATCATAAACTATGATTAATTAATTGCATCGTTATTAATAAGAAACCAATAACAATAGGGCCAAAATGTCAATATCCATTATATCAAAATAGTTTGTTTTCAGTATTAAGAGGAATCAACATATGTCACGTGGTTTGGAGGTACAAAGCTCTCTAACATAGGGTGAACCCTCCTAAAACCTCTGTGACAGGATGCATGTGGCCCTCACACACGTTACTTTTCAATGGAATTGAACTCGAAACCTAGGCTACCGAAAGCAGCAACCGATATTGATATAGTAAATTTTAGAATGAGTATCATACGATAGCTAAATAAGTGAATTACATGATTGATTGCAAATAAGATCAAATCCAACACTTTGTTCAAGTGGTCAAATGGTGATTTCCCTATTAATATGTGCTTGTTTATCAGTACAAATGTCTTCACCATTATTAAATTTGTGTTTTTCCTACTTTTATTGTTGAACATACAATTGTTTTATGGGCCTCAAATGTTGAGATCATATGTTTGACAAACAATGTTACCATAAATGTCTTGTTTAAAAAATGTGTATGTATACTCCAAAATAGTTATCAAATTCAATAACCAATTATAAAATTGTAAATCGCAATATAACTATTCATCAAAATAAAATGCCTATTATGCCACACAAAAACATTACAATTTATGTTTAAAATTTTAATGCACAAATCTTAAGGATAATAAATTTTAGCAAAAACTTGTAATGTGTTTTCAATCTTAATATTTTATTAGTCAGTTAACTATAATTAATCTAATCAAACTATTATTGTAGTTTAATTAGTTCAAATGATTGTAAAGTGATGTTTGTCATTTCATCCATTGAAATATTTTTAAAAAGATTGGATTTGAGTTCCAAACAAAGTTAATATAATGAATTTCTTTAAGTCTAAAAAACCTTGATCATTTGTATACCTAATACTTAAAAATAATCTAGTTGCACTTAGATTGTTTAATCCTTCATTAAAAAATTATCCTAAACAATGTTTCCCTTTTTTCATAATCACATTTTTGACATTGAACTGTGACAATTTAATTATACTACTACTATTTCAAACTTGAAATATTTACTCCTTTAATTAAAAGAAACTACTGTGTTAAACAATGTCATACATATTTAATCCTTTAATCAAAATCAACTGCTCTCTTAAACAATGTCACATCTCCAATTTTGTAATAGTTAAAAGAGCTATTATATTAAATCAAGAAACCATTGCAAAGTTGTCAAGCAAGCCATGGCAGATCCATGCTGAAACAAGTAGACAAGAAGAGCCATGGTGAGCAAATAATAGCTATAGGGCAAAAAAAAAAAACATAAAAGAACCTATCCTAGTGGAAAACTAAAAATATTGCCTCAGTTCTGGATGGTGATACCATATCGATAATGACATTCTATGAAATGGAGATTTTACTACACCTTTATTTTCACAAATGTTTGCGACAGATTGGACTATGATGGAATCAAGCATAATCAAACATTCTATGAGATGGAAATTTTATTCCATATTTATGACAGAGTTTTGTGACAACATTATCTTGTGACGAGATAACATAAATTTGGTCTCCAAAAACTTTATTTCATATTATGACGTTACTTAGTGTTGGTGTAGATATAGAAAGTGGTCTCCCATTTATGCTCTACTAATAACTACAATATATTGCAATAAAACTTACATAAATTTAATACACTAAAATTAGACCTAATTGCATAAATAAAAATTCTATTTTATTTTGAGAACATAAAAAATTACAAGAATAGGTTTTAGAATAATATTTAAATTATCTTAATTTTGGAGACGATCATTAGAAACACACTATTACAGAGGTTCAAACTAATAGGAGAAGTGGGTCTAGGAAAATCAACGAAAACAAAGCAACTAAGTTAAAGTTGTACATTTAGCCATAAACGTAACCTTTTGTTAGAACCATGGCACATTTCGAGTAATTATCATTGAATATCATACATGAGTTGACCCCGATCCCTTGCTTGCAAAGCTTCAAAAAACCTTGCTCGTTTGGGTCTTTAAAAAGTTGTTTTCCTTTCTTATGTGACACATTAAACCCTGCAAAAGCATAAGAATAGAGGAACTTATTGGGGCTCCCTTATCCCTGCATTATTACCAAGACCTAGGATTTTGTCTGGTCTTAAAAATTACACACCGAGTATAATATATTTCAACAAAAACCATCCAATGGAATACAAACATCCCAATCCTTATTACTTCAATGCTCTAATCAATGTAATGTAAGTAAATGCTAGATGTTCTTCTTTAGATGTTTGCAATTGCTTTTGCCATGAGGATCCTTCTCTATCACTCATCAATAAATCCTTCATCTCACAACTAATTGTAAATGCACTAATGCACATATATAATTATAGACTTCTTGAATTCAAATGAGTACCTTATTGGCACATATGAAAACACAAAAACATGAATATAAGGCCGACAAAGAAGTGCTACGAATCTTGAGGGAGTTGGAACAAAGGTCAAATGGGCCCACGCACACAAACTAGAGCCAAAATTGTACAACATTTCTTGGAAACAAACAAAAAACTAAAGAAAACGGGGGAGGAGGAGAGAAAATATGATAAAAATGAAGGAAATCAAGAGATACAAAAGAGAACATGTCAAATGTTGATTAAAAATATGAACATGCACCAACAAGAGCCTAATTTGAACAAATAATCAATAAACACACAAATAGGCTAGAACAATATAAAATCATAGCAAATAATTAATCATGTACCAAAATAGAATGACTAACATTGGCATTTAATAGGGTAAAGGGTATATTTGGTTTATGTGGGTTTGTGTTGTGCATGGACCAACCCATCAGTTTTGAAGACACTCTTGTCTTGGCAAGATCAGGAGAGCTTGGCAGTTTTTGGTGAAGAAATTGCAAATACTGAGTCTAAAGATTACGATATTGTAACCACATATGTTGACGGTAATCGGATTTAAACGCTAAGATATTAGGAACATTTAAAGTTAGCTGCATATAAATAGATAACAACGAATGGATTGAGATGCATTAATTGTACATGGCGAGTAAAGTTTGTTTAAGGCCCAAGGGGAAGGTGATCCAGTGAAAATGGGTATATTAGGAACATTTAAAGTTAGCTGCATATAAATAGATTACAACGAATGGATTGAGATGGATTAATTGTACATGGCGAGTAAGTTTGTTGGAGGCCCAAGGGGAAGGTGATCCAGTGAAAATGGGTATATTACCTTAATAGTGGGTAGGAATCCACATTTGTTTGGCTTTGACGTTAAGCCATTTTTAATAGTATGATTTGTGATCTAGCACATAGCATTAACCTCTTGGCTGTGATGCCAACAAGAGTTGGAGGCACAGCTGAGCTCAGAGCACTTTGACCCTGAAAATCAATGAATACAATGTGATACAGCTCACTATGTTTATTCTATTGCAAGGATGGTGTTGAATTATGAAGCAATCAAGTCAGTCATAAGGTCACAGATTATGGCAAGTTCTGTATGAAGTTCACCTTTAGAAAACAGCATGCAAGAGTTAAGCCAATAACTGCTAATATAATTTTACGGGGAAGCAACTGCAGCACTCATCCTTGTCTGGATTGAGGGTCTTGTATAATGGCAGATGTTACCAGTGGACAAACTTGACGGTCATAGTTTTGTTCCAGCGAGCGTAACAAAACATATTGCAGGCCATTTCTGTTGAATATAGAGTTTGGCATGTTTTTTTTTTTTGGGTTGTGAAAATTCATATTTAGTTTTACTCGTGGATTATTACACTTTATTGATTTTTTTGAGGGGTAATGGTCCTTGCTTCATTACTGGAAGCTACCATTTTGTTCAATCTGGAATCAAATTTGAGGGTGAGTGTTATGGGATCAAATTACGAGCTCCAAAATGATATTGGTTATGTTGAAGCAGCAATCTGGAGATACTGTGCTTAATTAGTTGTAGATGCATCACAGTTGTTGTAAACAGATTGTGATTAACTAATACTAAAATGAATGCGTGCGTGATGCTTGTGGAGTCAAAAAATTATTTACTTTATTTCCTGTACAAGATGGGAACTTACATTAACAATGAAGAGCCTCTGCTTCCCTCCGTGACTTCTTTATGTCATGAACAATATGTTATAATATTAGTTAAATTTTTGTTTGCATTTATTTCATTTTCTCGTATATTCTGGATATTTCAAAACGATGACTGTTTCAAAACTTTGAAATTTTATTCATGCAACAGTATGTTTTGCCATCTATTGTATAAATCCCAGATCAAATTCGGTCAGCCTGGATCACTCATTGCTCTAAGAAGTAATAACAAAAATTTAGCTGTAACAGTTGTGTTACTATGGGCTTATTCATAGCATAGCAACAAACAAAGGAATTTTTATGGCTGATAGGATTTATGTCGTCAATTGCTGCAGTGATGTGTTCATCTGTGATTGCTTTTTGGGGGGGGGGGCTATACTACACATGAAAAGAATGCATTTGCTATAGAGGTTTAAATCATCAAAAGTGTTGCAATTGTGGACGTATTCAATGTTATTATTGCACACCATAAAAACTTGCATCAAAATTGCTTTTTATGTCATATGCTACAAGGCTTCCAATGGAATGTCTATAGTTTTTAACATAAAAAATGGTGACTAAGATTGCCTTGCATCTCCAAGTTTAATAGCCACAACCAAATCGCCTCCAAGGTCCCAGTCACAGGACTGGGCAATTGGAAAAGGTGAAAAATTAAGCTTAAGATAATATGAAGTTTTGAAACATATGAACATGAGTGAAGATTTTACTCTTCTTAAGCCTATTATATATTATGTCACTCAAATAGCAAAAATTTTCATTTGTGGTAAACAAGAACAATTTGGACTCTCCATTTTGACTTGTGATCATACATAGAATGATTCTGTGAATAAGCCATGTAGGTCTAGATAACTCTGGCCTTCACTATACGGGTAAAATTGTCCTGTGCACTTCCATGCTTCAAAATCAATATAACTAATGATGTGCACAGAAGGAAGATTATGCTATACCAGCATTGCAATGACAAAAAAATGCGATTATACTGTATTGTGACAGGCTACTTACAGCCTTTCCATAAAAATGTGCCCACAACAACATGAAATAATGACCCCCCATATTAGTAGAAAAAAGTTTCAACTGTGCAATAACCTTGTCATACCCCATACATTTCAATTCTTAGGAGTTCATTGAAATTGGGAATTATGCACAGAGAACAATCACCAACTTCTAGATTAAAATCGTTAAGTTGGAACTTTTGCATCCTGATTTAATTGAAAAACAATATTCCTCAATGTCCCCAAGCTTTATTTTGAAGTTCCTGAAACTATTGGTTAAGAATGTCATCCTTCTTAAATTCCATGAAAACAGTCTTACACCCCAAGGAATGCGTGCTGGCCAGCCTTGAAAATCATCTTGGTACAGAAAGACCAAGCTCTATTGGCACAAAGTCAAAACAGATTAATCAGCATAATGCATGAAATGCCAGACCTATAAAAACATATTAATATCAAATCACCGGACAAGATTCAGATTATCACTCCATTTTATGCCAAATGAGGATATTTTATATCACCCGTCAATTTTATGAATTTTCTTATTCTCAAACTAATTTTTTCCAAGACTCCTGGATAGAAAAACATTCTGAATCAATCAGGCTTCAAATCATGATAAAGAATAAAACAGATAAGAAAAGCACTGAAGTAAATACGTGAGTGTCAAGAAGAATATAATGTGTCTAGACATCATAAGTACTTGAACTATAAAATTGGTCCATTTGACCTGCAAAAATCCTAAATTCCACACACTACACATTACTCCAACTTGAGCAAAATAACATTTTTCAAACAATCTATATAATGCCACTGTTATCCCTACGTGCAAAAGAAGCAGATCTGGACCCACTGTCAAGCATCACAAAGCCCGCAAGTCCACAAGCATATCTCTTTATGGTCCATCGTCACCATCTGGCCATGCAGTTCTCAACTTTCTACAATGCCATGGAAAAAATAGCCTAATTTTGACTTACAAAAAGTATATATGACCTTCATTATATATATTCCTTGTGTCTTGCAATTCACGTAATACTTCAAAACATATAGTTTTGTCAATTTAGGATTACATGCATGTTAATAGTTAGTTTATGTAACTTTTAACCATCCCTCATTAAGGTTTTAACAGACGACTAATTATAAAGGCATCTGATAATTGCCCATGAAAGATATAAAATTCAAGATGTTACTGCAGTCTACCTATTCAGGGATGCTGACATCTCAATCAGATCACAAAGTAGAAATAGGGCTTATCCTCTAGCAGGAAGGACAAATTTGTCATACATGGCACACACCTTTAGTAATGTCCTCTTGATCACCTTCAATATTCAAGAAAAAAAATTGTTTATGGCACCCAAATTTAAGAATTTCATTTATAAGAGGTGAACTGATGGCGGAGATTAGAATTGTAGAGCAAGAGACCAATAAGTTAAAACTAGTTACAAATGACTAGCAAAGGTGACTGATTTGGCATTTGTTAAACATGTTCTCTAGATATGGAAAGATCGTGATAACCAACATCAAGCATTCTCAAGACCACTGTTCTAATCTTTGCATGACCATGCCTAATCTTGAGAACTTGCTCAACTCATTGCACTGTGAATAATGTACATAAGATGTGTATACTTGAGGAATCAGAAGGTGATGTAGAGCAAAACAAATTCATTTATGTAATCAACAATCAATAGGTTTAAATGCAACAACTCTCACCCCTTACTCTGCAAATGAGGATCAAACCAAGCCCAAAAAGGCTTAAATCTGCTATACTTGATCAAATCTTGCATAATCTGTCAATTATTACCATGAAATTAATGGCCTTCCCCAAGCACTCCACTTTGTCTACACCCTGCACACAACCCTTATTTTATGCTAACAACACCTTCAAAATGATTCATAGCCAAGAAACATTAACTTACTCGAACTGCCCTTTGTCCTTCTTCACTAGCCTCTAGTCTAACTCATGCGACTTTTTGCTTCTCAAGCCTCATTGTAGCTCCTCCACTTATATGCCCTGCTTAGCCACCTCAAAACACTGTTAGATTGATCACAAAATGAACTCAAAACAACCAAAAACACAAAATTCCTCTCTTTTTCTTTCTATCTCACTTTTCTCCTTTTTGCTCACAACGCTCCTACTAACCTGGGACACTCTTCTGTCATGCATAACTTCATGTACAGTTATCAAATCACAATTTCCTTAAAACCCACTTGCAAAAAGGTCTCATTATTCTACCTTCCAAATTTCAGAACCTAACTCTTCAAAACGCGTGAGTTATTCTCATTTTAAACAGGCAGGAATTATGTCAAACAGTTTGCGTGCATTTCCCAGTCCAGGTAGGAAAATACTTCATAACTCACAAAATACTCAGAATTAAAGGAAAATATTAAAAACCCATCTGCACAAGGTCATCATCCTTCTATGGTCAAAATTTCAGGTCATTTGGAGTTAAAATAAAAAAGTTATGATGACTATCCCAAAACAGATCATCACATTTTTCACAGTCGCCTCATTCTCATGCTAGTCAAGCATCTATTCTACTCACCAAAACAGAGCATTAGCTTACATCAATCTCAAAGTAATGCATGCAAAGACTTATCAACAATCATGTAATAGATTCATCTAGGCATTATGGTAAAGAATCGTCACTCTAAATGCAAAACTCCGAGATACCTTTAAAGGCAAGATAGACGCACCAAAATGGAGCTCATATATCATATTTTGTTGTACTTCCTCATACAAAGCTTCTAATTCTCCTCCACTTCAATCTGCCCTCATCCTCCTACATGAGGAATGATCATCAACTCCCTCCTAATCCTCCTATATTCGAATTACTACTCGCATGTAACTCCTTTTTGAATTCTTATTTTTGATATGCCTTTAAGTCACTTAAAAGTGACTTTTGAAACATGATGTAAATTAAGTTTCCTTGATTTTATAATCCCTCACTCTTAACTCTCTCTCTCTATCTCTCTCTATGACGATAGTCTAAAGTTAGAAATACAGGCATATTTGGCAGGTCATAGCTAGGAAGAATTAAATTTAAGCCATGTCTATTATATAAATTGTATGCTCCATTCCATTTCATACTCCCATGGTTGAATCAAAAAGTGTTCCTACACTTTGCTTTCAAGAGTGTATTCATGCCTTGATCTTTACAAATTTGATAGCCAAATGTCTTCTCTTTTTACTCCCCCCTTCCTTAACTTGGAAGAGTTCCTTGCTCCCAGGCCGGTCAGGGGCAAGCTTCATTTCTTTGGGAATTCACCCCTCGACTTCTTCTTATTTTCTTTACTAAAGAAATGAGGTCTTGCATACTCTTGTGTTCATCAAATCTCATTTTACCCTCCTTATATGAGCTAACATACATCGCCTGTTGTCATGCAATTAGCGATACCGACCCCCACTTCATGAAGTGGGAGTCTCCAGGGAATGCTCCTTTGAAAAACCAGTTTGAGTCCTTCCACCTAGCTTTAAGGAGGCCTCGCGGCTATCTCCCCAGTTCCAACGGAACAGGGGCCAAGTCAAAAGAGAAACTCTTCCAAGCTTTTTCTTGCCTGACGGGAAGGCAAGTGCCCTACACTATCGTCATTGGCTCACTAGTGACTTAGGCATCCCCAAAAACCCCTGAATTATGGACTGCACCATTTTCCCCTACACCTCGTCCAGCCCTGCAGGGCCTTCTAATAAAGGGGTAGTGCCACAATCCTCTAATTTTTCTCCACAAGCACGAAGCTCACAGTTCCCCTTCAATGCGAACAATCGCCTAACCAATACGATAGACGCTGACCGCATACACTCCCCACCAAGGAGTACCTCAAGAGCAAGTCTTCTCACCGGCAACATAATGGGGCGACGTAACAAAGTTTTGCAGTACTTCTTGAAAACCAACCTGCGTGTTTGATGTTTCTCGCAGCCTGAAATGCTAGGCACTCACAAGGAGATGTAAAAGGGAATCCCCTCCTTCACTCCCACACAACGGGCACAAAGAACTAAAGGTCGGATCCAACACCCCATTCCTAGAGGCTCAACTACTTTCGAAATTCCCCCTATCCTCTGGCATTTAGCAGGCAGACAGCTTCCGCCAACACATTCTCAAACCTTGGTGCGCTCGCTTGATGCAAGTCATTGGGTCTCATCAAGCTTGCAAGTCCTTATAAAACCTTAGGTTATGAACTTTCTTGGAGCCTAGTATTTTGCTCTCCCAAGCTTCCCACGCTTCTTCACAAACCAACTTACTATTGTTGGCTCTAAGAATGTTCACTCTTTAGCCATTTTGTGGTCCTATGAATTCCACATCCAAATCTCTCCCACCCTACATGGCAGGTTGTCAATCTCACAAGGTCCGCAATAACTGTCTTAAGACCGCTATACTTCTCAAGGGCTCGGGCCCTTTGCCCTGTAATTGAAAACTGAAACCGGGCAGATATTAAGCTCACGATGCATAACCTCCTACCCTACCATGTTAGAAGTAGAAGATTTCCCAACCATCCACCTCATCCCTTCCACAACCACTTTCTGCAGGGCGTTCTGCTTGGCCACTTCAAACATTCCTATCACTTCGGCCCCAAATGTAAGAACAGGAAAGACCATGTGCTTTAAATAGTGAGAATCTTTGATAAACGTGGGGACTCTTCAGAAGGTAAGAAGTTGTCGAATCCCATGGAGGGTTCATAGCTACTTCATGATATAATAATCGACTTCTAAGAATGATTCATATATCTAGAAATGTAGTCCTGGTCATCTCAACTCACCACATAAAAACATCAAGTTAAAATCAGAAATCTAAGGGTCCCTATGCTCAGGAATGAAATCAAAAATATGGTAATGCTACTTCACTGCTGAAAATTTCCTTCCCCTTATCACACTGGACTTCAAACCATTGTTATAACCACTATGACATAAAGCTTGAAGTATAAGGCAATCGAGACAACATTATTCTTCTTTCAGTCAAACTCGAAGCAAGTTTATGAGTCCTTGAGACAGTAATACCCTCGCAACATCTCATATCATAACAGGCTTCTAGAGTTACCCTATGAGAGGTATTATAAAGACTCCATTAGTACTCCCTGATGATCATTCCTGATGTGCTTACAAAATATTAGAGCCCAAATCCTTCTACAACTCCTAATATTCCTCTTTTACTACCTATAGGAAAAGGGAAAGCACTTTCAGCTAGAGCTGCATCAAGTCAAAGCATCTCATGATGAATGGATTTTTGATTCATGTGAATTCAGACCATCTCACACATTCTTGGGATCTCGTCTTCTGTTTCAGATTAGCAATACCTCACATTTTGTCACGGGCAACCCTTCATGGATTGAGGTTTTGGGATTGGGCATAGTTTATAAAAAAGATGGTTTTTTTAATGATGTATTGCTTGTACCCCAAATTTTCTCTAATCCTCTCTCTACTGTATTCAAATATGTAATTCTCGTACTGGTAAAATTGTGGGTTTACTAGGTCAAATGATGTTGTAATAAGAGAATGTAATGATCTTAGTGAGATAGTGGCTACAAGTAAGTAGATCATACTGCAAGGCTCGACACTTATGATAAGTTTGAGTCGAGTCTTGAGCATAGAGGGTTCTTTTGGTTCTTCACTTGTAGCACATGGTGATAGTCTCAACAAATTTTGGCATGGGCGAGCTTCAAAGGGCATCAAAAAGTTATGGCTAAATATATGCAGCAAAATGAGTGCACTTTAAAATCTTGTAACTGAACTTTCCAAAGGTCTCTTCAAATTGCTGGAGTGTGTCCTAGTTGTCTAGCTGGTAAACAATCCACTGGGATCTATTTCTAGTGGGTAAGACCACAAAAATGTGCTCAAATGCACCGTTAGAGTTGGTCTCATAGTGATTTGATGTATTTTCCAACTCTAGTTACCTTATTGGGAGCCAATTATGCACTCACATTCATTGACGACTACACTAGAAGAACTTGGGTTTATTTTCTCAAGTTGAAAAATGAAGGTTTTGAGACCTTCCAAGGCATTCAAACCTTGATCTTTGTTGAAAAACAGTCATCAAAAATCCTCTTAAGAAGACACACATTGACAATGGACGGGATATATGACAGTAATGCCTATCCTAGATTTCTCTATTGAGCATGTCATTTAGCATTAGTTCACTGTCTCCATACACTCCATAACATAATGGTGTAGCTGACTTAGGAAGAATAGAATTTTGAAAGAGACGGTAAGTTGTCCAATGTTGCACTGTCTAAAAATTTGCCACCAGAATATTGGGCTGAAATAGTTCAATTGTGCTAATTACATTCAAAATCGTATGCCACACAAGAAACCCACCCTTGTGAAATATGACACCTGAAGAAGTCTTGGTCTGGGATCAAGCTTGATATTTCATATTTTCGTGTTTTTGGAAGTATGGCATGGAGCGTTTGTTCCTGATAACAAGCACAAAGTCCTTGGGAAAGACCAAAGGCCAACCCCTCATCATTTGTTTTGAGACTTTCAAGGCATTCAAAGTCTTTGTTGCAAAAAAACAGTCATCTCTTCCTCTTAAGAAGACACACATTGACAATGGACAGGAATATGACAGTAATGCCTTCCTAGATATTCTCTATTGAGCATGTCATTTAGCAGTAGTTCACTGTGCCATAGACATTCCATAACATAATGGTGTAGCTGAAGAGGAAGAATATAATTTTGAAAGAGATGGTTAGTTGTATGTTGCACTATAAAAATTTGCCACCAGAATATTGGGCTGAACAATCAGTTAATTGTGCTAATTACATTTAGAATTGTATGCCGCACAAGGTTGTGTGAAATATAACACTTTAAGAAGCTTGGTCTGGGATCATTAGTTCACTGTGCCATACACTCCATAACATAATGGTGTAGCTGATCAGGAAGAATATAATTTTGAAAGAGATGGTTAGTTGTATGTTGCACTATAAAAATTTGCCACCAGAATATTGGGCTGAAATAGTTAATTGTGCTAATTACATTTAGAATCGTATTATGCTGCACAAGGTTGTGTGAAATATGACACTTGAAGAAGCTTGGTTTGGGATCTTAAGCTTGATATTTCATATTTTTCGTGTTTTTGGAAGTATGGCATGGGCGTTTGTTCCTGATGACAAGCACAAATACATTTGGGGATGGATTATAGATGTTGCTCATACCCCTCATATTTGTTGGATATCGTGAAGATGTAAAAGCTTACCATCTTCTTAAGGATAAAATATCACCAAAGATATATTGTTCATCGACAGGATGTTGAGTTGATAAGCTAAACCTACTCCACATGAGTCTATATCTGGCTCTTTATCCATCTCCTCCTAAGATTGATTCTAAGGCATGTACTTCCTACTTTAGTTGATGATGATGATTATGATCTTGATGTATAAGCCCCTGTTCAGGCTAGCACAACCATCTTCTTCACAATATATGCCCATGCCCAAGCGGGCACAAAGCACTCTACAAGTAGAACTGGTTCCTTGGTTGGCAATCCATTTGATTCTCGTTGCACTCGCTTACAGACCTTGGGTGTTACTCTTTTGCATCATGCTATTGTAGATGATCCAATGGGTTTGTTTTCTGAGGCCATTGGTACACCTGAGTGGGATGCCGCTATGCAACAAGAGTATTGTATTCATTGATGAGAATAATATATGGGATCTTGTACCTTATGGAGCCTAAGATTCTATTGTGTAATTTGTAAAATGATAAATGGGTCTTTAAGTTGTTGATGTTTCTTTAATATGTTGCAAATGGATCGGAATTTGATAAGTACACATGTTTAGACTAATAACGAAGGGTCTTTTCATAGTTAAAGGAGCTGATTACTTTGTCTAAAACCTTTGCCTCTGTAGCTAAGATGGATTCTATTTGGCTTGAAACTCTCTCTTGTATGCTTCACATCATTGGTAAAAGTTATATTAGATGGATGTTCATAAGAGTGCTTTCTTGCACGGTAATTTCTAGGAGGAGATCTATATGGAACAACCACTTGCACGGTAATTTCTAGGAGGAGATCTATATGGAACAACCACATGAATTTGTACATGACTGGAGGAAAATTATGGTTTACAGACCCTGTCGTAACTCTTTATGGTCTCAAACAAGGTCCTCAAGCTTGGTACGTAAGATGGATAACTTTCTTTTGAGTTTTGGTTTCCATAGTTGTGAGTCAAATCACAATGTGTGCATACTGAAGCAAGATGAGAATATTGTAATATTGTTTTTATGTGTTGTTGACCTTAGTCCTCACTGGCAGTTCAAAATCCTGTGATACAGGAAGGACAAGTTAGCATATAGGTTTGACATAGGATAAGAATCTCTAGGAATTTTGCATTATTTTCAATGGCCTTCAAGTTCAGCATTCTTCTGAGGGTATCTCTATTGGACAGCAAAAGTATGTGACAAATCTTCTTCATTGGTTTGACATGGCTAATTGTGAGCTTGCCCCCACTCCATATCTAAACAAGTGTTGTGTTATCTGTCTACTTACATGACTCCAGCTTGTTGATTCGAACCTTGTTTCAGCAACTAAGTAGGTCAGTCTTGTTATACTTGACTCATAGACGTCCCGATATAATTTGCTGTGAAGGCCAATTGTCTCTTGGTTTTTACATGATGCCTCATGAGAGTCATTGGAATTAAAGCTATTAGCTCAAAATGTATGAAATTGTGCTAACATTTAAGGCACAACACACTTTGGTATACAATAGGAACACTAGAGATAGTCTTAGGAACTTGTAGGATATACTGATTATTGATTAGGTTGGTGATGTTGACAAAAGGGCAAATCCACTTGGTGGATGTTGTATTCACAATTGGTTCAAGTCCAGTTGCTTGGGCATGCAAAGTAACAAACAACTAGGTTTGCATTATCCTCCGCTGAGGGCTAGTTAATATCAAGTGTTAGTCTAATTAATCCAGATAGAGAGACACTTAGGGCTTCGACAGTTACTTGGAGAGTTTGGCTAATCAATCCTAGAAAGTGGGTCCTGACTATTCTTTAGTGTAGAGAAGACAACAAAAGCTAATGCGATTGCTATCTTAGGCAATCCTGTTGAGCATCAACGCACCAATACACCATCGAGATTCATGATGCACTTCATTCACCAGCTTATTCATGATGGAGTTCTTTCTTTGGAGTTTGTGCCTACAACTAAGTAGATTGCTGAATTCTTCACTAAACCTTTGGCTTCTCCTCGTTATCTTTAGTTGCGAGCATTGCTTGGGGTTAAGGATGTTGTCCTTGGGGGATAGTCTGTATGAAGTCATTTTCTTTTGATTGAATTGTACATGAGTACCTTCTCAGGTTAGTAGCTGGGACTCATATTTTTTGCTTATTTTACACTCCCTAAGTTTCGCTTATGGGAGGGTGTTGGAATAATGTGTGTCGAACTTACATAAGGTAGTTCACCTTTTACGTCAAGTTTTACTACACATAGGTAATAAACTCACATAGGGTAAATTAGACACATAGGTTTAGATTTATTGTATTATTATATTGTTATATAGTTGTGATTCTGACAACTATTATATTCCTATAGGTCCAATTGGTATGCACACCAATATAGGGAAACAAAATATCTTCCTATTTTAGTGTGCAGACATTAGGATTTTGTTCATACAACAAACTGTGAGTCCTATACATTCTCTCCCTCATTCTAGTATTTGTTTGGAGTGTTTTATATAATAATATTACGTTATTTTGTTCTTTGAAATATTTTGTGCAGGTCTATTATTTGTAGGTTCATCCCCTGGATTGATCTTGTGGATCCTTTGTATCTCCTGTTCATTCCGATAAATCTTTGCATTTTTCAACCAGATTTTTGGTAGGAGAGATGGGGTAGTGATCAATGTTTTACAAATCGAAACCGGAGTTGGAACCGATCGAGGGTCAGACCGGAACCGAATCGGAATCGAACTGGAACTGGATCAGTTTAAAACTTATGAACCGGTTTACTAAAAAATACCTAAAATATTACAGTTTTAATGAAAATAAGAAATTTTAAAGATTCCAAACCATGATTACAAACACTTAGAGATAAAATATGCAAAGTTTGCTCATGCATATACCATGTAAGGGTAAATATAACAAAACGACACCGAGTGCACTATATATACAAAACAGAATAGATAAACAATGAGGCTCTAAATGGCCTATAGAGTCCAAAAAACAATATGCTACAAGCTACTACATGTTTGATATCAATCATCAAACTCGACACCACTGCTAAGAATGGGATCCTCATCCTCATGAATGTCATCATGTTCTTTTGGCTTAGACACATCGGACTCCTCACAGACATCTGCAGTAGTTATAGCAGCACGGCTAGTGTTTGCCATGTCTGGTGCTACTACATATCCGAAACAAAATACATAAACAATGAGATTTTAAATGGTCTAAAGAGTCCAAAAAATTATGTGCTACAAGAAATCATCAAACTCAGCACCACTACTAAGAATTGAATCCTCCTCATCATCAATGTCATCATGTTCCTTTGGCTTGAACACATCGGACTCCTCAAGGACATCTATAGTAGTTGTAGTAGCACGGCTAGTGTCTACCATGTCTGGTGCTACTAGTGGTTCATCATCCAAAGCCATCCACCCCAAGTCATCAGGATCAAACTCTTTTGGGTGACTCTCCTCTACCCATTCTGAGGTTGGGTCAATATCATCCAAGAAAATGGGATTTGTATCAGGTCCTCTATTCAATAATTGGTTGTGCCTTAGCCGGAGGTTGTATATGCACGAAAACGAGATCATTTAACCGTTGTTCCAAACAGGGTCTATATAACATCATTTAGGGTTAGTGTTGGAAATAGTAATTTAAAAGTAACTTAAAAGCTAAAATTGAAAAAAAAGAGTGTTTTGGGGCAAAAAAAACTGCTGCCCAACCAGTCCAGACCAGTCGGTATAGTATGGAATCGGCCGGTTTGATTGGTTTTCTTCGTATGGAATTGGTCATTGGTTCGGTTTTCAACCGGTTTGCAATTTTTTTTAATGAACGATTCGAACCATAACCGGAATCAGATGGTTCTTAAAATATCACCTCATACTGATTCTATGGGCAAAGCTATGGCATGAACACTTCGGGCATTTGAACTACATATATCTTCAACAATTGAGTACACAAAACTTAACACTTGGCCTTTTGAAGGTGCCTTGTATTGATGGTGTTTTGTATGCTTAGAAAACAACACCAAGACCCTTTCCCAAAGGAAAGACTTCACAAGCAAAGGCTCCTCTCAAGTTGGTGCATAGTGACCTTGTGACATTTTCCACTCGATCATTTTTAGGGACAAAATATGTACTCAAATTCATTGATGGCTTCTCACATCGAAAATGGATGTACTTTCTCAAGCACAAGAGTGAAGTCTTTGAGCACTTCAAGGCATTCAAAGCATTTTCTTGATAAGTAATTGTCTCTTCAACTTGATATGATACTCATGGAGAGTGGGGGAAGTATGTGAGTAAATCATACCAGTACTTTTGTATTGAGAATGGCTTAAAACATCAACTCACAATATCTATTACTCAACAGAATGTTGTCATTGAGAGGAAGAATTGGAAGTTGAAAGTGATGGTGAATTGCATGATTTAGTCCAAGGACATGGCATTCAAATTTTGGTAGAAAGTAGTCAATTGTGTAAATTATATTTAGAACCACATACCCCGCAAGGCTGTGTGGAATAAGACACCTGAAAAGGCTTGGTTAGGTATCAAGCCTCTGATGTATATGGATTTTGAGTTTTTTGGAAGTAGGGCTTGGGCATTTGTTTTAAATGACAAGCACAAATCCATGGAGAAAAAGAGCCAACCGCTCATTTTGTTAGCCACTATGAGGATGTAAATGCTCATCACCTGTTTGACCCAGTCACTTATAATGTTCTGTTTTGATGGAATGTCAAGGTTGATGAGATTTTCATTCCACTAAGGTTGACAATTTTGTTGTCACTCCATTTGATTCTGAGGATTCCTTACTTCTTGATGATGATGCTCCTTCACTTCAACTTCCACCACCCGCTCTGCAGTCTTTACTTATACGGGCCATACTATCTATAAGCTGCTGGTTTTTTAGTTGTGATCACTCTGACCCTATCTCAAACTTCTGGAGTTGCTCTCATGAGCCGTGCTATTTCAGAGGATCTACTGTAGTTTTTAAATGCGATAGGTAAACCCTAATGGGATGCACTCATGGAAGACGAGTATTCTTCAAGGATGAAGAATCATAGTTTGGATTCGCTACCTCTTTCTGAAGGAAGAAAAGTTGTGCGTTGTAAGTGAGTCTATGAGACCAAATATCTAGCATATGGTTCTATTGACAAGTACAAGTCACGTCTAGTAGTTTTTCAGAGGTTGAAGGGGGGATTACTTTGAAACCTTTGCACCTATTGACAAGATGGACTCTATTAACCTTGTACTTTCTCTAGCTGCATCACGAGGATGGTCAATGTATCATATGGATATGAAGGGTATGGTTTTGCATGGTGATCTTTATGGGATTTATATGGAGTAGCCACAGGGATCTGTACAGGACCTTTCACTTGTATGCATGCTTCGTCGTTCACTCTATGGTCTCAAACAAGCTCTCAGAGATTGGTATAAGAAGATGGATAGTTTCTTGTTCAATTCTGGTTTAACACGTTACCATTTTGATCCTACAGTCCACATCTACAAACTATGGGATGACCTTTTGATTCTTGTCCTCTATGTTGATGACTTAATTGTCATAGGCAATCCTGACCCCATGATTCAGGGTGTGAAACACAAGTTGATGGATCAGTTTAAAATGACATATTATGATATTTGGGGCGTTTGCACTACTTTTTTAGGCTACTGATCTACTAGTCTGCAGAGGGGATATCCCTTTGTTAGCAGAAGTATGCTAGTGACTTGCTTCATCGTTGTGACATGGCTGATTGCAAGCCTAGGCTCGCACCTTTTCAGTCAGGGGCTGTCTAGTCTGCTAGTTGCAAAACATGTAAGGTTGATCTGACCTTGTATCAATGTTTTGTACTTAACACAATTGGCTTGACATCTCCTTTGCAGTTAGCCTTGCCTCTCATTTCAACCATGATCCTCATGAGAGTCACTTGCAAGCGACCAAACAGAGTTTGAGCTACATTTAGGGTACTTCACACTTTGGGATTAACTACATATCACATAGATCTTCTGAGATTGCGGGGAGGGCTTTACAAATTTAGATTGGGCTGGCAATGATACGCGCAAGTCCACCTCCGGATTTGTCTAGAGTGTTGGTTCTGGTCTAGTTGCAATGGACTTGCAAGAAGTAGACAACTATTGCATTGTCATCTACTGAGGCAAAATATCAAGGTGTGGTTCTGGCTAGTCAGGAGGCTCTTTGGCATCAGCAATTGCCCGTTGAGTTTGGTTTTCCACAACTTCATCACACAATTCTTTGGTGTGATAACCAAAATGCGATTCATTTCTCTTGCAACGCAGTTGAGCATCAACGTACGAAGCACATTGAAATCCACATGCACTTTATTCAAAAGCTCAACTAGGATGGAGTATTCCAGCTTTGAGTTCATGCCTACATGCCTACAACTGAGTAGGTTGTAGACATCTTCACTAGACTCTTGGCAGCACCTTGCCATCTTTATTTGCGATCAACGCTTGGGTTGAAAGAAGTTGTCTCTGGGGGGATTCATTATAAGTCCAGTCTTGTCTTATTGTATGTGGGTAGCTTATTAGGGGTAGTGGCCGGGACCCATATCTGAGGATTTGTCCTTTTGCTTTTTTGTGTCCACTTTTTTTTCTCTAACTTTCATTTAAGTAGGGTGTTGATGTGTTCACACTAGATTAGGAGTAGTATTTTAGCTGACTAACCTAGTTGTATACTTGTTCACACTATATCAAGGTTATACTCATTTTTAGTAATAGTGGGAAAGCTCGTTTCTAGAATAAGGTTAAGCTCCTTTTTTGAAAGAGTAGTTAATTTGTTAACGTGGCATTTATTGTGCACATGAATTATTATTTTTCTTGTGTGCATAGTTAGTCGCCCACTCCAACGACTTGTTTATTGTGAAACAAACTCTCCTAGTTATTTATACCATGGACTTCATTGTAAAAGATAGCTTGATAGCTTAATCAATTAGATAGATTGATTAGTGTGTGTGCTTAATCCAAAGATTATCGGCATTGTTGTGTTGTGTGTTTGTTGGTATAAGCTATCTCTTGTTGTGGTTTTGCTTTGCAGAGATATTGATCATGTGGATAGGATCCTCGTTTCTACTCTCTAATAGTGCCATAAGCTAACTCTACCTTGGAAAAGTAGTATCAACACAAACATTATTAGCCATGAGAACAATGAGGTAGGCTCAGTTACTTGGTATGGAACTTTTGTTGGGCTCTACCCTTGCTTTAGACTCTTAGACTATTGTTAATGTTGTCATTCTACCTTGTTAAGCATAACTTTTTATGTATGGTGAATTGCTTGGCAACAAATATTTTGATCTAGAGAAGTTGACCATAAAGATTCTACATAATGAGAGGTAATATTTGTTTTAATATTTCTTATATGACCTTATCATTATAATCTATTGCTTTAATAAAAAAACTTCTGTTAGATATTATGCCCAACCAGAGATCTGTTATAACTGTCAAAGGTATGATGGTAATAATCAAGTCCAGGTTAAACTTTGAACAAATTATCTGACAAAAATATAATGATGTTATCAGATTATATTTTTTTGTGGGAATTTTACTCATGTGATTTTTACCTCCATGAGTAGTCATTATTCTAAAGGCATTTTTCCTCGTGTACTTTTGATAATAATAAGGCGAAGGGACCCACTACAGCACACAAGCACCATAAGCATTCATTAATAGGGGGAGGAATGGTGGATATAATTCACCAATTTGGGTTTTTTTTTCACCCTCATCACCCTCTAGCCTTTTTCCTCATTCGGAAAGTTTTCGGTGAGTGTAGTGCCTAATAGATCATAGTTGTCTTACAATTACTACCAACGTGGTATTAACCCATTAATGTATTTTATATTAAGTTGGTGGCTTTCATGAGCAATTTACTTAGATTATATATTTTGTGGGATTTTTAGCCATTTAATCAAATGACCTCCATGAGTAGTCCTTACTCTAATGACAATTTTTCATCATGTATTTTTGGTAATAATAGCAAGGCAAGGGGACCCACTGTAGCACACAAGCGTCGTAATCCCCCCTACTAACAAATGCTTACAGCGCTTGTGTGCTAAAGTAGATCCCCTTGCCTTGCTATTATTACCAAAAATACATGATGAAAATTTGTCATTAGAGTAAGGACTACCCATGGAGGTCATTTGGTTAATGACTAAAATTCACACGAGTAAAAATCCCATAAAAATATATGATCTAATTAAATTGCTCATGATAGTCACCAACTTACCATAAAATACATGTTTGGGTTAATCTTGGATTGGTAGTAATTGTGAGACAATGGTGATCTATTAGGCACTACACTCACGAAAAGCTTTGTCAATGGGGAAGGAGTCTAGAGGATGAGAAACCCAAATTCGTGAATTATATTCACCATTCCTTCCCTCTACTAACAAATTCTTACGGTGCCTGTGTGCTAAAGTGGGCCCCCTTGCTTTGTTATTATTACCAAAATTACATGACAAATAAATGTCATTAGAGTAAATGACTACTCATGGAAGTCGTTTGGTTAATCAATAAAAATCACACAGAGTAAAAATTCCACAAAAATATATAATCTAATTACTTTGCTCGTCATAAAATAATGCTGTTATGTTAGAAATATCACCTTCCTTGGTGGCGTAACTGTACCTTGGTATTTTGTACCCTTTTGCTTGGGCTGCAACTTTTCCATGTGAATATGACGAGGCAGATTTATTAAGAGTCTTTAAACACCAAGTTTGTACAAGATTTGGATTTGATCTAAACATGAGAGAACTATGCTATTATTGCAGGTTGTCAAATCTGAGGCTTGTGTTTTCTTTCTCTTGATCATGATTCCTTTTGGAAATTGGCTAAACAAACATCACTCAAGTCTTTAATATTTTACATTTCTAAACACAAATCCATTATGAAGGACACTATCTTTGAGGGAGACAAAATGGTTGTAACTTGCCATTTCTAAACCTTTGATTTGCATATTTATGCATTCACCTTGTGGTAGACTCATTGGATCTTAGTAATTGTTGTTTGGTCGGTAATAATTCTGCTTTATACAAATCTGATGGAAGAGAAATTGGAAGGCATACATTTGGATCCATGTGTTTATCATTTTGTTATGCATAAAAGAAGTTACATAGTACTTGAGGTAGGGTACAACCAATCTATTAGATAGCAAATAATTAATAGTTCATTTGTGTTAGGTAATATACATTAATACCTCCCCCCACCCTCCCTTAATGACTAAACTGGAGACTACTCCAAGTTTGTCTCCTGAAATTTTACAAACAAAATGGGACCAAAATGTTTTAGTCATTACATTTACAAGCTGCTCTTTAGATATTAATCTGAAATCTGGCAGTCCTCTAACATGGTTTGCTGCTGTCAAGTGGAGAAGCTTTGGTGTAGACAAAAACCGAAAAGGATAGATAATAACAAGACAAAGATTCAGTCGTGTGGACATAGGATATATCAAGTTGTCCACCAATTCTCTGTAGAGTGATTTATCGACCGATGATGAATCATCCTTGGCTGATAACTTCAGCCTGGCCTCCATAGTTTTGAAATCAGAATCTTGGAGACTGTTGATCAAAGAGAATGTACCAGGCTCGTGGAGCCCGCTTAAGTCCGTACAAGTACTCAATCAATTTGCAACCCAAATGATCATGTTCATGTACCCGTTAAAATCTTCAAGGCAGCACCATGTAGACCTTCGTCCAAATTTCCAGAGAGAAGCAACTGAAATGTGACCATCTTTGTAGTATTCACAATAGGAGTAAAAACCAAGAAATAACATTTGCGCAGTAGTAAGGAGAAATAACCATCTTCGTAGTAGGAAAGATGAGAATATCCCTTTTGTAGTAGCTCATCTATTCCCTCCTATTGCTCATCTATTCCCTCCTATTCATGAAAATTCCTTTTCCAACAAGATGAGCAAAGTGTCCATGCTCTGCTGATCTTTGAGCTAGTGCCTGTGATTGAATGGCATGCCCTACCATCTTGCCTTCTGTGCATCTCACTAGTGGAACCTCATGTGTCCATCCATAGATTAACTAGGTCAAGAGTGGGGAATTCCATCCTTTGAGTGGCATTGCATCCTGCCAGCACATTGTGCATCGAGTGAGGAATTCCATCCTCCCGAGGCATTGCATCCCCGTGCACATTTTGTATAGTGGATATTCTCTCCACAATGAGTGCATGTAAGTTGATTGAAGTAGGGTCAACAAGCCTATAGGGAATCTCATCCTCCAACACATCTTGAATGGCGGAGTCTCCCTCTACGTGTGCTACTTTAAGTTGGCTTATATCAGAGTCAACAAGCCTATATTGGCCACCTTGCCCAATGCCTAGGGCAATTACCGTTTTCATTTCATATCCGACAAAATACACTTCTACCCAAAGAGATTTACAAAATATTGGGATTTTTTGTTAATTAATGAACAAACAAGAGAATTTTTATGCATGCTAGGAACAGACCTAACATTCCTTACTAAGAGTTTTTTAGCATTATTTAGGACTATAAATATATCTCGTATCCCTTCTACTGCAAGTGACTCCTCATTAGCCAACATAACTGAACTAGAACAATTTGGATTTGCAATAAATGTTAGATACTAATTCCTTTGACACGAAAAATTATTGGATGGAGTGGAATCAATGATCCAACAATTCGGAGGTATATTGTTCGTACATGATGTCATGAGAGAATAGAGAGCATAGTCTTCATCATTATCCTATTCATCTGTAATTGCTGCCGCATTTTCCTCTTCCTGTGGCTTTTTGATGTGTGCTGGGAAAGGTCATATTATCACATATGGACAATCTGATTTGAGATGCTCAAAACTTATGACATTGTAATGATGTATTTTACCTAGTATATGGCAAGATTCACCAGGAATTTGATGTCTCCACATCACCCTTTGATTGAGCAACACATGCACTTCTCTGCATTGTTTAGAACTAGACTCAATTGCAACATGCCTACCTACATTCCTGTAGTAGCAAATAAGAACTCACTTGATCAAACATTCAGGGATCTAACTTTCAACCATCAAATGTAATGCAATCCATAAAGGTTTAATAGGAGGGCACCAGACTATTCAGAACAAGTGAACCACTAAGTCGTCATCATCCACATTTTTGTTGCACTGCAACTCAGAGATCTTGTCTCAAATCCATCTTTCATCCAATCAAGATGCTTGAACATGAACTTGTCCCTCATGCATCCTTGCTGAAAACAGCAAAATTCTTTATGTATAAGACCCCGAACTCTTCTTTGAAGTCAATACTTGTTCTCTAGACATGCCCATAGCACTAACCTCAATGGCGTTCCAGACCTAAGATATAAAATCATCTGGCACAAACAAGCAACAGTAAGGGCTCCTTATGACGTGTCATGTCCCTTTTCTCCAAATTAATTGCATAATTGGAGTTGCAGGAAAATTCTTCTCCATGAAATGAAAAGAAAAGCAAGGAGAAGACTTATAATCAATCTTTTATTATTTTATGATGTTTTTAGCGAAGTTGAACTCAAGTATATGGGTCAACAAAGGCAGAATAAAAAAAGAACATGCAAGGAGGAAGTTTACAATAGGATTCTTGGTATTTTTTATATATGTCTTAAAAATAAATATTTATAGAGTGTATGGGTCGGCCATGGTGGAGAAAAAGTGAGATGAAAGGTCATGAGGCATATGAAGGGTCATGTCTTTTCAATTTTGGCACCACCCTTAGAAAATGTATAAATAGGGGTTTAGAGGCAGCATTTGGGATAGGAACATTCATTTATAAATTCACATTTTGAGAGAGGAACTCTCATTATTTCTCCATGTGGGATGGAAACCCCATATGAGGTCCATTGGAAGGACGAAAACCCTCTCCAATTGACTTTAAACATTTATATTTGCATATTATCATTGAATTAAAGATCTTTTTGAGCATATTCAGATTTATTGCAATTATTTCTACCTATTCGACTTGCATGTGATTGAAATCTGAATTATTAAGCAATAATAACATCAATTCGAATTGCCTAATCAAGTCGCCATGTTCTAAGAAATTCAAATATGCCTTTGCATGAATTTCAAGACAATATTTAGGGAAGTTTGAACCCCTCTTTGACTGCTGCAATTTCCAGATTTGCATAATTATTTCCAGCGGTGTATCTTTTGCACAAATCCATTCGATTTGGCCATAATATTTGTCAAAAATAATAAATAGTCTTTTGATAATTGTTGGTGAATGATTATTGGTGAATTTTGGCACGATTTATGAAGATTTCATTTCACTGTAATTTAATTACAGTCTGTTGTAGTAAAAAAAAAACAGAACTCTGGAAATTTGATGTAAACCCTTAAAAAGGGTTATTGCAATGGTATCAGATCATGGATTCTCAAAAGGCTGAGGTTTCGATAATCACAGAGGTGGAAGATCTCTTCAAAAAATACCAAGCTCTACCAGTAGACATTCGTAATGCCATGCCATTTCCAGATTTCATAAGATGGGAATTCGGTATTCTAGGTGTGCATGTGAATGGCCATAAAGACCTCCCTCAAAAGATAAATAACATCAGCGTTAGTGATGAAAGAAAGATTGGAGAACAGCTGAAGTAGTAATGGAAGAAATACATATAAGGCAGTCTGTTGGTCCGCTTGTAGCAGCAGTTGCAAAAAAAGAGCCCGCAGATGAAGAATTAAGCTCAAGGAGGGACCACCAAGACATCCCAAGCACTTGTGAACAAGGTGCGAAGGGAAGACGTGGATGAAAGCTTTGTTGAAGGCCCGAGGATCGAATACAATTCAGATCTGTTGCTCCCTAGCTTGTCTTCACAAAGAACTGATCACCATCATCAGTTTGATTCAAATATGGGCAGATTACGAAGCACATTGAATGGTAAGGAGTACCCACATCCTATCCATGCATACAACAATACAAGTACATGAGCTATGATAGAAGTGACAAAGGATAACCATCCCTCCAAAATCCATGGTTTGAAAGCTAAGGTAACCACTACAGGGCCTCTTTCAGTTTGGTAAGGCCATTCTCTTAATACTCTTATGTTGGAAAGAACCAAGATTTGGATGTAGTATTGAAAATAAAACTTGTGAGCCATGGAAATGGGAGAAAACTCCCCATAAAGAGCAACATGAAGAGGCTGGACTGATCCTAGCAGCAGCAAAAAGAAGGACAATTGAGGGAGATATCAGCATTGTGAAAGCACCAGGACATGGGGGAATTGACAAGCAAGCATCAAGCAAAAAGATATAATGAAGTTAAGCACCCGGGAAGTAGGAAAATCATGGAGGTATGATGTTTTTGAAATATTGCTTGCATGCTGATTTGAACTCAAAAGTTTTGAGCAAAGCCCTTGGCATCGAAATATTTCAGTTTGGGACTATATATTAATTCAGAATTTTTCACCATGAGTGGATAATTAGAAACACTCATGTTTCATATATGGTGAGTCCACTTTGGTCACTAATGATGAGATACCTTTGTGCACATCACACTTCATGGGATGAAGAGGAAAAGGGTGTTACATTTTTGCATGAAGAGTATTTTCAGATTGTCCTAATGAGGCTAGCAAGGAGGGTGAAATTGAACATGATGGCATTTTGGTATGAGCATCCAAATTACAACTCTTTAATTGAAGGTGATCTACATGGGTACATGGTAAGCTCCACACATTTCAATTTATATAAAGGATGTGTGCATAAAATTGGTGTGGAATGAATGTTACTCCTTTGATCCGGGCATAATAACTCACTGAGTTTGAAAAGTATGATGGAGGGCAATCAAGGGGTTGGTTTATGGTGTATTAAGCTTGCCAATACAAGCCTATATGCTGCTGATTTGGAACAGCAAACATGTTACACAATAAATCAGTTCCTTTCATTAGTCATTCATGTTAAGAAGAATTTCTTGCACCATATACTTTGGGAGACATATCAGCCTATATGTTCGAAGGATAAGCACAGCTCCTGGAAAATTTCCAATCCATTCTTCTCAGCATACCAAAACAGTTTACAATTCCAAAGAGGACAGCGGATGGGTTCTCTATGCAATATACAAAAAGGTGCTCTCAACTCCACATCTCCGTAAGATCAAATAAGGTATGTGCTGATTTTCTGATGATTAATATGGCTGAGTTTAAAGATCAAGGATGTCATTCGTTGAGAGAGTTCACTCTCAGTTATCAAAGCATGAAGATAAGCCACGTGAACCAAGGGTCATTACACAAAATCTCATTGCAAGATTGGAAGTCATCAATATCAGTGGAGTATGTTGAGAACAAGATTGCTAAAGGTGTGATTGGTAGAGAATCTGTAAAGGAAGATACCAAGTGATGGTTGGGCTTATTCCTTACCAAAACCAAGTCCAGTTGATACTCGAATCATGGGTGAAGAGTAAGATCTAGAGGGCTTGATACTCATGGGTGCCATCTTTATGTTAGTACATTAATACAGAGGATGTGAAGAAAAGAACTTCAGTCATGCCTTACTTGAGATAACACTTGGTAGGTTGAGTTGATCATGATATGTCCTTCCCCAGATAGTGCATACCTCATGAGGGAAATTTTGTCTAAATGTAGATGATTCTTCAATAGTGGGTTTAGTTTTTTGGTACAGTTTTTGGTCCATTTAGTTTACACTTCAGCATTTGGGATCCATAGGAACACCCTTTCATTTTGATAAATTCAGATATGGGTTCTGACGGATCATGCCTTGAATTAAAGATGAAGCATAGTTGCAGGCCTAATTTTGGAAGATAAGGAAATTCAAATGTGGAAGCCCATACTTCGTTATCTCATCAGCCTTAATGTGATTAGTATGAACTTCATCAGACCTTCATCTAGTGTTGTTATACCATGATTAGAGGATCAAATGTGCAAAAATCAGAAATTCAGCAGCCAGTAAATTGGAGTGCATTCCTTCATGGGATATCGAGAGAGGAAGATTTCAGTTGACATAGCAGACATGGTACTTCAGGTTTGGTTACTTCATATTTCAGACTTGTCAGCCATTACCTTCCGGATTTTTGGGGGAGAAGATGCTTGCTTATAGCCATTGAATCAGGGTAGCCACCAAGTATAAAGATTGTGGTCCATAAGCAAAAAGGAAGCCAGAGGGAGTGTTGTTCAAATACTCAGTTTCTTCGAAAACCCTCTACACAAGATGAATTACAAGGATCACATGGGATCCAGGGGATTGTAATTGCTTGGGAACAAGCAATCTTGGGGAGGGAGGATTGTAATGTCCCTTTTTCCTACTCAGAGAATAAAATTTTCCGGGAATTTCTTCTCCTTGGTCGAGTTAAGAAAGATCTCTTTTATTTTATGATGTTTTTTAGAGAAGTAATATCAAGATACTTTAATGTAGTATGTTTTAGTAAGCTAATAAATAGATTAAGTGTACGGGTCAGCCATGGAGAAATCAATAAATGAAATTATAAGGCATAATGAAGGGTTATGTCTTTTCTATTTTCGCCACTTTGAATTATGTATAAATAAGAGTCATGGGCTTCATTGGTGGATATCAACTTTATATGTTAATCCGACTTTTGAGAGTGAACTCTCATTATCTCACCATTTGGGACGGAAACCCCAAGTGAGGTCTTTGTGAAAGACGAAAACCTCTCAATCAGACTTTAAACTATTTATACTTGAAGAAAGAATATCAATTGAAAATAATTTTGTCCATTTCAGATTTTATATGAATATTTCTAGAAGTGTGACTTGCATATTATTGAAATCTGATTATTTGGCAAAGTATTTCATCAAAATGATTTGATTATCTAATTCATCTTAATTTAGAAGGCTATATCTGAATTTTCGAATTACGGATCATTATTTCATGCAAATCAAACCATTATATGACTGCTGCGATGTCCCAGATTGCACATTATTTACAGCAGTTTGATTTCTACCTAAATCAATTCGATTTGGGCTTGTATTCAATCCAAAATTGTTTAATAATTGTTGCTAAGGGTTTTTTGGATACTTATTGAAGATTTTGGCACTTATTTCCATAATTCTTATTCCGCTGTAATAAATTTCCAGTCTGCTGCAAATTAATAATCAAAATCCTGAAATTTTATTAAAAACCCTCAAAAAGGGGTTATTACACTGACGCTTGTCAATACATTCAGATTTTCTTTCCCGCGGGATCTCAAAATCGGAACTTGAAAATAAAAATTTCCAGGAAACAGAGCATTTTATTGAAACCTACCATTCATTCCCAGCTTTGAATGGATCCATACCATTTGGTAACTCAGACGTGGAAGATGTATACAATGCCCATATTTTGTGCCTATAATAGGCCCAGATTCGGTGTAGGTAAAATTTGGTGTATGAAATTGGCCCACTTGCTGAACTCTACCTACTTTTCTATGATAGCGTGAAATGCGGTGCAATCTGAAAATTGCACACAGTATATGGTTTGAGTGCATCCCTGGGCTTCTCTCTCTTCTGCTGAGAATTACTTCAAGATGAAAAATGTATGGTATCCTAGTTTGAATGTTTCACCCTCACCAATTTACTCATTTTCACTCCAATGAACAATGTATAATGTATAGTTTGAATGTCTTGACCTTAGTCAAATTATTTCAAGCGGAAAATTTAGAAAAATATGAAGCAAAATACAACAAATTACTCAGTAGATGTCAATTTAGTATGTACTGAGTCACTGGGTACTAGAATCACCTCCCATCAATACTGTTCTCGCGACAATTGTCAACACTGGGATTTGTTGTTTTCTTGGTATGTTGAGACTTAGGCTGAACTGAGTGGGTTGGGCTTATTTTTTAGCCCTTTGTAATTGCGATTTGTGTATTAATTGTACCACCATAAGATAGTGCAACACATAATCCTGTTAAAGCCCTAGAGCTAAATCCTGCAGTAAACACAATTCTCTGAGTTTTGGGACAGCTCACAGCCCACTTTACACACATTAAACATGCAACAAGTAAATGATATGATCTTTCATTTTGGTCAAAGATAGGCAACAGAAAAGTCTATAAAACATATACAGGCTAGGGAGGTGATTGAGATATAGTTATTCAATTAAATAATATGGTGTTAATATGGGATTAATGTGGTCATATCTTTTCTACGAACTTCCATGTTCTAGCAAGCTTCATTGTACAATGAGTCTAAATCTAAATTTCCATTATGGTCTTCTAGAAGATTATTTTCAGTATGCCCTATCCTACACATTTCCTTCAGGTCATGGCTTCAAGATTTTGTTTTGAAGCTTGCGATTTGTCTAATCTATAACTACATAGCATGCAATTAACGTATACACACATATGTACAGTTTCTGATATCTATTTGGTCTCATCGATTGTTGCAATTACGTTGCTTGGCTCATATCTTTTTTGTTTCAGTAGTGTCATGATGAGGCCAATCTGTCCCCAGATTCCTTGATACTACTGATTGTATATCTTGAGTATCAGAGTTGCGACATGTTGTATTTTTTATCGTAGTTTTATTCATTTTTGCAGAGCTAGACAATGGAGTAGTATATTCAACATGGTGCACTTTAATTACCTTCGTAATATTCTTGGTCCCAAGTTAATTATTTTGTTGTATGTGGTTACATCAGTTGGAGGTAATTTATAACTAACTATTAGTTATGTTAGGACATTGTGATCCAAATGTTTAGTTTTATGTTTATTTTATACGAGGCATGCTTCTTGAGAGAAATACCCCTTAATAATATTAGGTATTAGCAAGTTTAAAGTCATAAATTAATAATTGGTTAATAGTTACAGGTTAAAATAAATAAGTGGTTGTACAGGATGGGTAGTTGGACCCGGTAGTTGGTTGGGTCTTGTGTAACTTCCCGTAAAAGCTTATTTAAAGTTTGGGAGCATCAAAATAAAATATAACAGGGGAATTTATATTGCAAGCTAGTTTTTTAATGGATCTTTTCTTTGAATTTTGAGTGCTTGTGTTCCATCAGTGGCATCAGAGTGTGTAAGAGCCTTGTCAAGCCTATGAGGAAGTCATGGCAAAAGCATAATGAAGACAACAACTTTATCCTTACTTCCTCATTCGGCATGGAGGAACAACGGTTATGTGCACCTGTCCCTTAGATTTAGCTTGAACAAAGTTGGCCTACCAGGCAACAAGTCCCCATGCAATAGGTCTAGATAAAAGTCTCGAGTCCCATTGTGATAATCCAGACTACCAAGGTGTTGGTGATGTGTTTTTGAAAGTTTATAGTGAAGGTGGATTGTGTGGTCTCTATAGAGCAGAGGGCCCAACACTATTTGGAATCCTTCCTTATGCAGGGCTGAAATTTTATGTATAGGAGCTTGAGAGGGACATGCCACATTCCTGTGGAGCATCAAACCTCTATTGCACTGAAGCTTGCTTGTGGTATTGTAGCAGGTTTATTGGGACAAACATTTACTTGTCCACTAGATGTTGTCAGATGCCAAATGCAAGTACAAAGCATACTAGCTATCCAAAGCCATACAAGTTCTCTTCAATTTGTGTGATGTCTTCTAGTCGCTCTTCAAATACCAACTTTGACTAGTCCTCTTGAGATTCTCCTTCATTCTCATCCTTCATTACCGTGGCAATGCAGAACCATCAGTGTCTGCATTTCACTATGTATGTATCATCATAGATGTCTTTGAACAAAAGTCTTCAACCATTTGTAATCTTCTCACTAGACTTATCAAAGAGCTTTGACGTTATTTGCTCCATTGAGGTTTGTTAAGTTATATGGCATAGAGAGAGAGGTGCACTAAAGGAGGAAGAACAACCTAGGTGCTATCCTAGATGCAACTTAGCTTAAAATCCAACACAATCCGGCAAAAGTAATTGCATGGGTCCTAGTGCATGTAAAAGAAGCATCCACAATTTGCTGAAGAAAGAATTATTCACGGGTGAAGGCATTTCTAAATTTTTCATTTAGTAACTAGATAGTGACAACTCCAAATTCAATATTATGTTTGGCATTTCATATTCTAGTTGAAGGTATAGGAGAGATTATTATTTTACAAAGTATGGTCACTTGTTGAGAAAAGGTCAAGGGTTTAAACCATATAAGCGCCAAAAATTAATTTTTTGCAAAGGGGTGAATTGAATTAAATGTGAAAACCAAGAAAACCAATCCTTGTGGAGACAGTTATCCTCATAACATTTTTGTCAAGGCATATTTTTCTTCAAAAGTCACTTTTCTAGAAACTATACTCCACAATTCCAATGAGTACAAACACGGTGAGCTACATGATGTCTAGCTAAGAGATTTTAATCCCCATAAAATAGTCTAGTTTGCTGAATTTGCATCGGCAAGGGGTTGTTTAACCTAAAGCAAGAGCGAAACTTCAAATTGACATAATTTTTGCATGTGATGGTCAAAATTGTCGTATAAACACTCACTTTTCATGAAAAATGAATTCTGAATTTATTGCAAGGGTCACTTTGTTGTTTTGGCATCTCTACATATAAGTTTGTACTGAAAATACAAAAATAAGGCATTGTAATGTACAATGGGTGCATTTTCGGTGGAAACTGACACCCGTCTTTCTCTCAGAAGTTGATATGCTTCAAAAACAAGGATGTGACATTCTTTCCCACAGCTTGTGTTGTTGGAAGTGATGTTGTTGCACTTCAAGGGGTTTTCAGGTCCCTGGGGATCTGACAGGATTGACAGAACCAACGACACACCCATCTTGTGCGAGCTACTAGCATTGAGATTGGGATCTGCTATAGTAGCAATTTTGGTTTTGGTTTTATGGTGTTTTCTATCAATGTTGGTTAATTGATAACATTAAGAGTAGATGGGGTTGTTTTGATTGGTTTTCTTGTTGCAAGGACTTCTCACTTCTTGACTGATGGGGGGAAGAGATTGCATTGGCCTTCGATCAACCGTCGTTGATTGTACAAGTTGGCTTAAGAGTTGCTAGCACAAGTAATGTTGAGCAAAGGGTTGTCAGTGTCGTTGGGCATCAGGTAGATGTGCCACACAATACAAGGTAATCACTTGATGGGTTTTGTGTGAGACCTTTTGTGGGTCGATGTAGTTGAGCAGACATTGACCGTGCTTATATTGAAGTACGACAGAATGGTCAAAGGAGTTAGGCATGCCAACAAGGTGTTCACCATTCATGCCACAACTTACGAGGTAGCGGGTTTCTGAGTGAAGGGAGTGACATCATTTGATCAATGCCACGATGAACAGTGTGCTAGGTAGCAAGTGCGACTAGGACTATTGGATGACATCACACGTCATGCACTCCGAATCATCCTCTTCTATACCCCTTTGGATCGAAGGGGGTTTGTTAGGACATTGTGATCCAAATGTTTAGTTTTATGTTTATTTTGTACCGAGCATAGGTCCTTCGCCAAGAGAAACATGGACCCCTGTAATAATATTGATGGAAATGTTATCCAGTTTAAATAGAATAATTGGTTACCAATAGTTACAGGTCCGGGAAAATAAACAAGTGGTCGTACGGGAGGGGTAGTTGGACTTGGTAGTTGTGTTGGGTCCCATGTAACTTCTCCTAATCAGCTTTTTGAAAGACTTTGGGAGCATGTTTCATAAAATATAACAGAAGATTTTATATTGCAAGCTGGTTTTGATGTAATGGAATTTGAAGCTTTGAATTCTGAGTCGGCTAACGTTCCAGCAAGTTAACACTAACAAATAGTTAATTAATAATTTTAACAGAAGAGCATTTCGAGAAAATTTTGCTGTGTCAAAAAAGTTTGTAAAACCTTAGGACAAGTACTTAATCTATGCATTTTAGCATGGAGGATTGACATGAAAACTTCAGTATGATTGACTGTTCGGGTTTGCATTCTTGGAAATGTTGCATGCGCATCTCTCTATCCCTGAAAGTCCTCGTGAAAGGAAGGGGGTTTAAAATGCATTCCTAGGATTGGGGGCCCGCCCCAATCATATTACTGGGGATGTATCTCATGGTTCTATGGTTCAAAGAGGAAGAAGTGTCTCCATGATACTCATCTTGAATCTGCAATGGATAGCGGATATTTCTAAAGTTCGTATTTTAGATCAAATCCAAATCTTGTACAGATTTGTTTGTTGAAAGACTCCTGATTGGATCTTCCAAGAAGTGTCATAATCGCATGTAAAAGTTGCAGTCCAAGCAAGGGGTCACATGAAATACTATAGGTATCTGTATCCATTCTGCTCTTTGAACACAATGGCCATTTGATTTAAGCAGATTCAGTACCTATAGTGTCTTTCATGATATATATGACTGCTCTAGTTCGTGTAACACTAATGTGAATGGATTTAATCACTAATCTGGTTGTTGTTGTAAGAGGTCGTAGAAGCCATTGATGAGCCAAGATGGCCACTATTCTTATGACTTATTCATGGGTCTGGCTTAATGGGTTCAGGGGGGTAGTGCCAACAAACTGATACAGGTATGGATATGGTATTTTTTTGTACAAACTATATCAAGATATTTGAGGAAGTCTGAGAACTGGAGATCTGCTGTACATAGTTTTATATTATGTTGTCAACCTCTCTCGATAGGACTTTGTAACGTAATTATGATTCAAACTTAGTAGCATGGACTATTTGCTTGGGACATGGATTCAATTTGTAGTGACTTTCTTCATGGCTGTAAACTTGTAAACATTTGGTATCTTACTCCTGAGTTATCACTTGAAAAGAATTTTCAAGTGCAAACACTGGAAGAAGTCATTTCTAAACTGCCTGAGAGCCATTTTCTGTCAGTTTGCATCAAATGTACATTACCTGTTAAAAAATGGTTTTAGATGTAAAGCCATCATATATAGCTATATGAATTGTCTAATTTAGCATTCCCTTAAAAATCTACTAGTTCAAATTCTTGGATTAAGCCATGACAATGAATGTCTTGTGCAAAGTTTGCATGCACTTGCTAATAAAGTAAGTTTTCGAACCTTCAGTTAGAACATAGCATCTAACTATGCATAGTATAGTGTCTTGGGGTGGTTATTAAACATACAAGATCTAAAAGTAAAATCTAGAAGGTGGGTTTGTTCGGTATAAACAAGGGTTAAGTGTTTACTAGAGTCAGTGTCATTTGAGTGGAGATACCCCACCCAAGTAAAAATTCATCTTACCTTCCTGGTAGCCTTGAGGGTGTTTGTTCACATTGTGGCTAATACCTAAATGAGCATGACCCTACCTAAGACCTTGACTCTACTTATCAATCAAAGATGGCATCTTGTTCCTGATGAAGCCTTAGTGGAAGCTTATCAAAGTTTGGGATGGAATAGTGATCAAGATGTACGATGCATTAAGTAGCACACATGCTAGTGGAAGAGAATCCTACTTCAAGACATCATTCCATCATTGATGTTGCTTGGTGTCCCCCAAATTTCATCCTGCAAAGTTTCCCTACGAACTACCCTATCCGAAAATTTTTCGTCCCAACTTCTTAATATAATGGGTCATTTTAAACTAACTTATCCTCCCTAAATAGTTCTTGTATCTGCATTCAAGATATTCCACAAAGAGCCATATCAAGCTTTTTTCGCAAAAATGCACCCAGATGCCCAAAATTGTTATCATGTCTGTAGCAGCTCGGGATTTATCTGTGGGAACATTTTCATCATTTAATTATTTTGACAGCCCCGTTTGAGGCAATTTGCGCTAATGGATATTTAACCCTGTTGTGATCGACACATATCATTATTCCACATCATACCAGACGGGTTTTAACTAGGAATAAGTCTCCATTGGGCTTACCATATTGTGACTTTTGACAATATTTTGTGTTGCCTTGTGTTGATAGGCCCGTTTCGTTTTCTAGTGAAATTTTTCTACATCAAATTCCTTATGTCGGTGTATCCACTCCCTCGATTCTTGGCAAACTTGCAGATAGGTATTCCCTGGCTACAAATGACATACGCATCTATCTGTGCCAGAAGTGAAGTTGCCAGATTCATGAGGTCCGGTTCAACTAGTGAAGGAGGCTAAGTCATGCACTAAAAAGCCCCTGCAGGGTTGGGCGCATTTTTGGAAAACAAAGGATTTAAGTGGATCATGGGAAAAATAGAAGCAACAAGCAGGTGGAATTTTATTGTTTGCCTTGCAGGGTACTTTTTCCCATGATGGAAAAGTCACTTAAGGTGCAGTGGGAAAATTAGAAGCAGCAGGTAGGTGGGAATTTATTACCTACCTTGCAGGGTAAAAATTCCCATGGTGAAATAACAGAAAAGTGACTCAAGTGAAATCATGGGATTTTATTGCCTACCATGCATGGTAAATAATCTCATTGTCAAAGTCAAATCACTTAAGTGGATCATGGGATTTCCGAGGCTGCCTTGCAAGGTAAAAATTCTCATTGCCATGTGTTTTTAAAATTAGAATTCTATTATGCTAAAAAGTGCGACCCACCTTGGGTGAATAATAATGCATTAAATAAATATTTGTTAATATTTATTAACCCAATTTTGGCACCCAGGCTTGTGGAAAAGTCAACAAAGGGAAGTGGACAAAAGGAATTTAAAAATAGAATTCCAAAATTAAATAAATTTAATTTATTTAATGCAGCCCCTTTTGAGAAGGAAATAATACTTTTTAAAGTATTAATTGATTAAATTAAATTCTATTTTCAGTGGCTATGGTCAAAGCACACTGTGAAGTTTAAGTGAAGTGAAGAGTGGATGATTAAATTGATTAAATTTAATTTAATGGATGGTTGTCCTTAAACATGCAATTTTAGCACACCAGTTAAAGAGAAGAGCATGATTTTTAATTAATTAATTGTCAGGAATAGAAAGGGCAATTATTAATTATAGAATTATGAGGGTTATATAAGCATGGGCTGCCATTAAGGATGAATTATTTAATTCACAGGTAAATAAGTGCAGCCTGGAGGAAAAGTGCGTCTCATTTGAAGAGGATTTTTGTTCAAACAAAGGTGGATTTGATGCTAAAAACTTCTAGTTTTGGCGCATGCGTTTTGAAGAAGGCTGATTTGTGTCTGCATAATTGTTTGTAGAAGTGATACAGGTACTTAGGTGATGTTGGTAAAATTCATGTTTGTTTTGCATGCAAATAAAACGTCAAATTTTGGGGCAGTAGACTTGAATTATGCAGATTTTTGTGATTAAAATTCATTGTGCATGCTCCGGTTGCCATCTTTGTCTGAATTAATTGCAAGAGTTAGATACAGGTGCTTTTATAAAGAAAAGGAACTTATATCAATGTCCAATACATTGAATATTTCCTCCGAATCTGAAGGATTATCCAGATCTACACCAGTTTTGAAGAATTCTAGTCAAATAAGAAAAAAAAAAATTGTTCAGACAAAGATAGACAAAGCTATGGCGAAGAAAGATGAAAAAGAAAGCACAATGGAGTCATGCATCACTTCTAAATTTGCAAATATTGGAGACACGGATCTAGGCTCAGAACCTCTTGCTGAATTGATAGACAGATCCAGAGCAGGAAATACTTCACTCATGCATGCAGTAAAAACTTCACTCATGCGTGCAGATTAAAAGCGGTGGAATTATTCGAGCTGCAGCTTTTCCATTCACAACCTAGTTGCCAGAGTTTGTTATGCAGGTGCAGATCCATATCCAAATGCAGATGCAAATGCAGATGCAAATCCATATGCAGATCCAGATCCAGATCTCATAGTTGCAAAAACTTTCGGCACAAAGGCTTCATCCTCTTGTTTCAAATGCAGCCCGTAAAGAAGTCAATGTGTGGGAAATTCCTTCCAAGATCTTATGCAAATGCTCCCATCTTCCAGTTGAAGCCTTCATTGAATTTTCATTCATCCGGGGTGCTTTCTAGAAATTTTAATTGCTCATATGCAATTAAAAATAAGGATGATGAGTTATCTACGACAAACATTGTATTGATGCATGTACTGAAGAAGAGCTGCAAAAGCTTCAAGGATAAAAGAGAAGACAAGGCGAAGGCAAAATCCAGCCGTTTCCAGATCCAGCCGTTTCCAATTCTAGCTTATTTCCAGATCCAGCTTGCTTCCAAATCCAGCTACTCCCAGATCCAGTTTGGTGAGAATCAAAGGCAAAAGAATCAGCTGCATGCAGACATGAAAAAAGACAAGACTGCAGCTTTCCTCTTCCTTCTTCTTTCCTCCGACAAAGTAATTGAGGCGATCAATTAAATTATACAACTTAAGTGATTGGTTTAAAAGCCATTACTTGAAGAAGTCAACTACTTGGAGATAGGTGGCACATGCAAAATAGAAGGTTCTATTTTCAGTTGCAAATCATACATGTCATGCAAAGAGGAATTCCAGGAGGAAGATTGCCAGTTGTTTCTTTTCTGACTTCCACATATGCCAGTTCAACTAGAAGCTTTCGACTTGTAATTGCCCCCTCTACATTCTATAAGTAGAGGAAGAACCTTCGGGTAATGAGCAGAATTTATAAGCAGCAACCTTGTGTTCCAGACTTTGTGCTAAAAACCTTGAGAGCCACTTAAAGCAAAGGGATATACAGGAGCAAATTTCCGGAGAACTTTGTGTCACGGTGTATTGTGTTTCTTGTTTTTATCTTAGATCTTTAAATAAACTTTGTGTTATTTCAGATCTAAATCTAAAGCTACCTTTGTTTAGAATTCTGTGTTTATATCTATTGGTTTCTTCTATGTGCATGCAATCAACTCTGCTATCTATTGATTGGGATGCACATCTTCTTCATTTCTTCTCGGTGTTTACATAATTTCCCTTTCCCTTCTTCTGTACATTTTTCCTTTCTTTTAAACAGTTGCTTACTTGCTGCAGAACTGTTCAGTTATGGTTCATGAACTGAGTAGTTAAAGTAAAACCCCATTTAAATATTAGCATATTATAAATTGACAAATCTGACACGGGAGCCTCACCGGTAAATGAGGGAGATTTATCTCATGATTGCTTAGGTTTTGTGCTATGCAGAAAATCTAGCCAACAATGCTTTCCTTTTGGCATAGAATGACCCTTCACTAATCCACAGATTGATAAATGAAACACGTAATGCACTTGTGATCTAGCGTCTCTCTTGTGCTCTTCGAAAACCGGAATAGACATCCTCTATCAGTACGAGTTTATTAGAATATAAATCTTTGTATCTTTGAGCATGAAATTAGACTTGAGCTTTATTAGTACCTTGATTCTTATTAGAGTTCTTAAGAGGTCAGATCCACCTTGAAGAAATGAAATATTATTCGAAACTTGAATGCCAAATTTGAACGTCTTTTTTATAGTTGGGATAGTAACCTAAATAAAAAAAATTACCCATACTTTTCAGCTGTAGGGTTTCTATTATAAACGCTCCTCTCAATTAATGACTCCACCTTGCCATTAACCGTGTGCCCGGCCATTCCAAGCATGAATGGTGCTTGACCTTGTGGGAAATAGAGATGAAAAGGCATTCATGCCACTACCTTTAAAATAGGGAGATAGAAACGAACAACCAATTGGTGCATTTATTGAGATAGATGCACGCGACACTGGAGAAATACAAAGGAAATTGGGTTTGACTAGAAGGAACTTGTTCACAATACAAACTTGTGACTGCCCAAAATATGAGTAACTTCCTAACCCTCGCTCTATTCTTTATCCAAGTCCTATTCAACACCATTCCTTGATCAATGCCCTCCCTAAAGTGAATAGTGATCATCGGCTCGAACTACTTTTTTTTACAAGTTTGCTAACTTTGGAAATGAAAGGAATAGTGTGTGTGTGCCTTTTGAGAGCGAAAGATAGAGAGTCAATAGGTCATTCAGCTTAAGGGACTCGCTCATTTCTTGTGTTTTACAAGTGCTCGAAATCAGACTCATTCAAAATTCTACAAACAACACATAAAAGCTCTAAAGGCCCTAGGCCGACTTGACTTTAGGAAGAATGATATTATAATGTATATGGGTTGATGGAGATGCCAACATGTGGCACACATCCCCCTTAGTTATATGTTTATAATATATGGGGTCACATAGGAATTAGTTATATTGGGTAATGAGTCGGCCTACATTGGGATTAGGTGTTACCCATCCATTAAGAGTAATGTATGCCTATATAAAGGAGATGAGTATCATTATGAGATATGTCATGTATGAGTTGAGTCTTCTACTTGGTAGAGGTATATTGGAGGTGTCCCCTCGAAGTGGAATTCCCATATTGGGAGATTGTGGAGTTACTCCTTCCTTAAGGAGCATTGTATGGTGTTGCCCTACCTTAAGGGTATTCTTATATTTTTGAATATATTGAATATTTGGGCATCTTGGCCCACAAATATCTCTTGTGTTGTGTTGATCTTCATTATATTTTCATAATTTTAAATTATTATATACAAAGATCTTATCTAGTGGTATCAGAGCATCGATCTGGGCAATTTTGGGTTGAAACCCTAATTTCAATGATTCACCTATATCTTGAAAATAGAATGTGAATTTTTTCAAATTTTTGTGTGAAGTTGGAGAAATCATTGAAGGAATCTACCCTCAAAATTTCAGATTTATGGAGCTGTTTTGTGAACAATATTTCATTTTTAGGGTTGAAGCCCTAATTTTAATGATTCATCTATATCTTCCAAATTGTGACGAATTTTCAGCAATTTTTTTGTGGTGTGGTGACTTTGTTTCATAGAGAAACCCTCAAAAATTTCATCAAAAAATGGATCTTTTTCTAAGAGTTAGTAGTTTTACAGTTTTTCACAAATTTGTTCCAAAGGCCGAAATATTCAAAATTTTCTACTTTGTTTACATTTTCATAAATCTCTCAAAAATATAATTAGGGTGTGTGTTCTGTATTTTTTATTTGAGGCCAACATATTATTGAAATTTGTAGGACAAAATTTGGTAAAAAAGGGTGTGTTCTTGAAACCCTAGTTTTTGTGTGGATCATGGGGATGAAAATTTTCTATGGAAAGGGTGAGATGGATGCTAGAGAATGGTGGAACCAATTTAAGGATAATTATTTTTCCATCGTTAGAGATGTGGATGTTCACCTTTGGCTTGGTGGGCCAACACATGGATTTGGTTTTCCAAGTTAGAAAAGGTAAGATCTGATTGGTCTTGGGAGGAAATTGAACAAGTTTTCTTGGATAGATCGGACACTAAAGAAGAAGAGGAAAAAAAAATAAGGATGATATTGACGAAGAGTAGAAAGAAGCAAAAGAAGAAGAAAATGGGGATGATGGAGAGGTTATTAATGAGGTTAGGATGAAGTAAGAAGATAGTGTAGCTCCAAAGAAGGAAGCTTCAATATTTCAGTTTGAAGGGTGCATTCAAAGGAAGAAGGTAATTGTTTCCATAAACCCTAGCAGCAAGTATAACTTCATCAACATGGATGTGGCTCAACATCTACATGTTCAAGCAAAGAATATAAAGGAAGCTCAAGTGGATGGTAAGTAGATTCAAGTTTTTGAAGATTTGAAGCTCTCTATGGATAAATATGTTTTGCATTCAAATTTTTATGCTTTGGATATGGATGGTTTGGATATTGTTCTTGGGTATCCTTGGTTAGAGACATTGGGAGACAATTAATACTAATGTGTAAAAGAAATTTATGAAGATTTGTACAAGAAGAAGAAGGTCACTTTACAGGATATCACTCTTAATGAAGAACAAAGACAAGTTAAGATAGAGCATGAGGATTGATTCTGAAGATGGGGAAGAAGGGCATAAGGATGATTCAAAAGAAGAACATGAAGAATATGAAGAAAAAGAAGAAAATAAATTCATCTACTCAAGAGAGAAAATAACAAACAAGATGGAAGAGGAGGGTTGAAAGGTTAAAAACAATGGATAAGGTTGAAGATACTAAGGTTGTAGTCATATAGACACCCACATCATCATGAGAGGAAAAAATCATGGAGGCATGTTAGGGCATATGAGAGAGGCAACTTATATGGATATACAGGGAATTGGAAGAACAATCACTATGGTTTATACATGGAATCAACAGAGCAACAATTATATGACATGGAACCATAGGAATAATTACTATGGCTATGCATGGATGCCAAGGAGAACAAATATGGACATGGATGGAATCAGAGTAGAGAAGTGGATTATGGAACCAGGTTTAGAGATGTATCACCCACTAAGATCTCATATGGGTGGTTGGATGATCGAGCATGGCGACAAGTGTGCAATGATTTGAAGCACACTCATTACATGGTTTCTTCTCATGTTTCGGGGATGAAACATGTCAAGGAGGGAGGGCATGTTATGTACCTTGGGATATGATATTATAATGTATATGGGTTGATGGAAATGCCGACATGTGGCACACATCATCCTTAGTTAGCTATATGTTTATAATATATGGGGTCACATAGGAATTAGTTATATTGCGTGATGAGTCGGCCTACATTGGATTAGGTGCTATCCATTCCTTAAGAGTAATGTATGCCTATATAAAGGATATGAGTATCATTATGAGATATGTCTTGTTTGAGTTGAGTCTTCTACTGGGTAGAGGTATACTGGAGATGGCCCCATAGAAGTGGAATTCCAATATTGGGAGATTATGGAGTTACTCCTTCCTTAAGGAACATTGTATGGTGTTATCCTACCTTAAGAGTGTATATAATGGATGAGAAAAGTCATCAATCCCTTGGGAAGTTTTAGGCACAAAACTAATAGGGAGATAAGAAGAGAAGGCCTTTAGATACTCGATCAACGTTAAAATAGGAAATTGAGAGCCTCTAGGAACTTGAACAACAAGAGAGGAGCTCAATTGACCACTTGTGAAGGTGGAGGGGGTAAACAATTTAAAAGGTCGAGTACATAAATATCCACCCTAAGAATACAAGTCCCTCCTTATCGATTAAAATCCTAAAGGTCAAGAACCTAAAGGCCCTACCCCTCGGCCTCTTAACATCGACACAAGTGTCTCAAGGCCCTCCACCTAAACGTGGAGAGCCCAAAGGCCCAACCCCTCAAACTCCTAATCTCGGCATGAGCACCTAAAGGCCCTCAATCTAAAGGTTGAGAATGTAAAGGCCCACGAACTCCATCTCCTCACGTCGACATGAGTGCCTAAAGGCCTTCAATCTAAAGATCCACAAAGTAAATGCCCACCAACTTGGTCTCCTAACATCAGCACGAGTGCCTAAAGGCCCTCCCCCCACTCCTTCGTTGGGTCACTGGCTAAAGTCCCTTTACCTATATGTCAAGAGCCTAAAGATCCTCCCCCTTAGCCTTCTAACATTAACAAGAGTTCCTAAAGGCCCTCCCCCTCCTTAGTCGAGTGAGTGCCTACAAGCCCTTGGCCTAGCGATTGAGTGGTTTGCTATTTCTCACACCTCACGTAATGAGTCCTTCCTTGTCCTTCATGAGGGGCTCCCTACATCAAGGGAGTGTTTAAAGGCCCTCAACCTCTCTGAGCCATTACGTGGGTTCACGAAAATCACGGCCATTAGGAGATAATGGCTCGCTGATATTGATTATGGCCACTAGGTCATAAGAGATGGTGGTATTAGTATTTATCAAGGAATCTATGAATCAAGGGATGGAGGAGTGGTCTTGGAATCTTGTTTGATAGTCGTAAGATCAATAGTTTATAGTTTAGCTCAATTCTTAGTAGATAATGTCTTGTATGAGTGCAGTTTTTTGCTTCCCCTCCCCCGCTTTTGTTACGAGACGAAAGATTTTGTTATGTGCTTGACTTGATCAAGTAGTTGATTGATAGATGGGTGATGAGGGAGTACTAAACCAACTCCATTTGTTTGCGGTCTACTGTCCTAAACCTCAATTCCTCTTCAAGCGAGACCATGCTCTTATTTATTCTTCTCTTAACCAAGGTCGTTTGTTTGAGGTGGTTCGTTGATTGATTGATTGGTTAGTTGATCCAGGGCTCCACTAACTTCAAGAGGTTGAGCAAGTTGAGGACTCAAGAGTACTTAAATCATGGCTCAACCTGCACTTCTAGGTACTTGATTGGCTAAACTATCAAGTCAATAAAGCTCTATATTCACCTCTTCATTTGACTTGAGAATGACAAATAAAGCATGGGCGTCGAATGAGTGAGAAGGGCATAAGGGCATCAAACGGGTATGGTGTGGCACTATAGAACAAAGGAACTTTTCTGATTTGGCATCAAAAGCAGAGACGAGTTGATGATTGGTGGGTCTTATTCTACATCTATTCCTTTGAATAGGGGCATCACAAATGAATGAAAATTTCCTTCTCCCTCTAGCTCTTGAAGTCGACTAAGTGCCTCAACTTGTGCGAATGTACGCGCTTTACCATCAAGAGAGCAATCGATCGATCAAGGGAATTACTGCTCTCGACCTCAATTACCTCAATAGTTGTAGTACTCGAAAGTTGGTCCCGTCGTACTTAGCAATATCACTTTGTCCAAACATTATCCCATTTATCTACTTATTAACAAAACTAAAAGCTTCATATACCTTGCTTCCACTAGGTCATAACTACTTCTCCAGCTTAGCACTTCAACAATCACAACACATTATATACAATACATCTTTAAACTCTACAAGCTACCTCTTGTCTCCAATCTGATTCCAGCTTTAGACTAGAAAAGTTCGTGGGCCCAAGACAGGTTCGGCCAATGAATTTGTCCTTGGGCCAACGAGATTATCCCTTATACTTGCAACGGTCATCTTTTCAAATGCACAAGTTACCTTGGTCAACTTAGGGTCGGTTGAGCGGGAAATCATTTGAATCAGTCATCTATATAAACACCTACACCCTTACTCAATAGGGGCATATAGGGATCCCATATCAAAAGCACACTCAAAGAAGGTCATTGAGCAAGTCATTGATGCACTTCTTCCCTAGAGCACACCACAACAAAGCTACTCAAATTTGAATGCATCGTTATTGCTACCCTAATCACATATTTAAGCACTATAATCAAGCCAAGAGTCAATTGCTAGGTGTTGAGGGCCGAATCAAGGGCTCCATCTTGTTTACTTCACCTAAACTCCACATCATCATAGGATTTATAGAACTATATGTGGCTTGATCTCTCTTTGGAACATTAGTACGTAGTGCAATGCTCATCACATTAGTGGGGTTGTGGTGAGGTCAGTAAAACGCAAATGATGGCTAACTCTTTTTTAGGTCAAAAAGCGATGAGAAAAACATACAGGTACAAGTAATGTCCCCAATTTCAAGCAGTTGGCCTAGGAGGTTTTTCATTCGTCTTAGCCTTGGTCATACATGAGGGGCTAACGACACTGAAGGCTATTGGGTATGGATAACTATTACCACTTTGCCTATTTGTTATATTTTGCGTTGACACGAGTATTAAGTGGCTTGGTGGGAATAAATGTTATGTTTTGTCGCTCATGACACTTTAGTGTTATAATTCTTTCGTTGGGGGTCACTTAAGTCCCTTTGGCGACTGGGAGGGGAAAAGTAACTTAAGTTACTTTATGTTTTTGTGGTTCTCCCTAAAAGGGGTCGATTGGGGTCTTTTTGGGTCTCTTGTTGCTTGGGGAAATTATAAAAGTTGTATGTGGGAGTAATAGAGCTCATTCTTGCACACTCACATATTTTCTTATTGAGCAACTGTTGTTTGCAATCTTCTTGCTTGTGGAGTAAGATCCCACATGAACCCTAGCTTCAGTGGTGAGAGATCTATTCATAGCTAGTAGGGCACTCTTCGGTGGTGAAAGATCCACCCTAGTTTGTCATTTTGGAGCTGATTCATGGCTGTTATTCATAGATATTTTTTAGAGATTCCAGAGAAGGGTTTTGAATAGTTTCAGAGACTTTTTGTGGAGAAGAATCAAAGGGTTTTAAATCAGATTTGTGGCAGCGTTCAGAGCAGGGTTTGACGCCACTTTTGAAGACATTTTTGAGAGTTTTCAGCCTCTTGCTTAGGGTGACATCACCCTTAGGGATTTTGCAGAAAAATTTGGAGGGGTTTCAAACTGATATTTCCAAATCTAGAGGTTGGGCTCTCATTTATATCATTTGTAGATGTTATTTCCAAAATTTCAGATTTTTATCATTTGTATTTGCAAAGTTATGAATTTTCGAAGATTTCCAGTAGTTTAGGGCTTTCTAAAAATTATTGGCATTTATAAACTATTCAAAAAATTCCAAAAATATTTTCCTAGTTTTTGTTATCATTGTTGCAAGCTCTATATAAAATTTTGTGTGATTTGGGAAAGTATTTTGTGAGTTATCAATAAAAATCAGTTCACTGCCCTAGTTGGTTTATTTCCTGCAAAAATCATAATTTTTATTTGCTGCAATTTTTATATATATTGTGGATTTTTTAGCAATATCCCTCTAGGGATATTTCAGTGGTATCAGAGTTGTTCCTCTAGCTTGTTGGGTTGAAAAGATGGGTGATAGTGAAGATATGGGTGTTGATTTGATGAAACAATTATTCACCAACATGGTGAAGCAGCAGGAAACTACTAATCTCTATTTGAGCCAGCTCACTGAGAGATTAGCACAGGGCAAAATTGAGACTCATACAGATAGGGGGGAAACTAGCAATATGGAACAGCCGGTCCATAGAGGTGAAAGTGGAAATTTGGGGCAGTGGTCTTCCCATTCTTCTACCAGCCATTTGGGACTCAACGAACCCTCATTCTTGAAGGATCCAGAAGTTTCATAGGTAAGGCAACCAACATAAGTGTTAGATGAAAAGTCTTGTTGGGAAAGATACCAATCGCTGAGCGAGGGCTTCAAAGATAACATGCCTTTCAAGAGTACTACAGAAGGAAGATTGATAGCAAACCCAAAAGAGATCATCAACCATAGGTCCCTAAGTTACATAGGAGATTGGGACAAATCTCCATTCCACACTTCGATGGTTCTAAGAAGTGTACCGCATAGTCCTGGATTCAGAAGTTGAAGACATACTTTGACTTGAATCCCATGCGCAAAGAGGATGCAATTAAGTTTGCAATCCTACATCTTGAGGGAGATGCACATGACTGGTGGCATTGTGGCCTTATTACACAAGGGCACATGCATATTGATACCTGTGTAGAGTTCACACAGAGACTTATGAGAAGATTTGACAAGAGGGACCTTAACAGGTACTTTAGGGAGTTGACTCATTTGAGGTGATAGGTTCTCTACATATGTACATTGCAGATTTTCAAAGATTATCAGTCATGGTTCTTGATGTTTCGGAGATGAGGTTGACCTCACTTTTCACAGCAGGGTTGACAGATGCTCTAGCAGGATTTGTGAAGGCATTTGAGCCTTCTTCATTGCATGATGTTATTAGGAGAGCACGGGATTTGGAGTAAGCCACTTCAAAGTCGAGGTTCCCACCTCGAGTTCAGCAAAGGGAGCCTCCATCTAGAGCAGACGAACTTCAGTAGAAGCATCTTCCATCGAGGCAAGAGGTGGTTACAAAGCCAGTCATTTCCTGAGAGCTTAGGGATGAGTTGCGGTGAAAGAAACTATGTTTTGATTGTCGTACACCTTGAGCTCCAAGTCATGATTGCCCGTTTCATTGAAGTCTTCGAGGAGAGAGAGGGTGACAAAGGTGGAGTAAGAGACCCACGAGATGTATGCTAGAGACGGAGTTGCATTGGACAGTGTTAATGTGGCGCAGGAGGAGACTTTTCCTCAAGAGATTATAGCTACATTGTCTAATACTCCGATGTACAAGGCATTTAGGGTTAGAGAAGTTATGCACGGTCAGCGAGTAGTGGTACTCATTGATAGTGGGGCTACCCACAACTTTATTGACGCATCATTGGTTAAGAGACGAGGATTGCAAACAAAGAACTTTGAAGGCTTCAACATTGTTATAGCCAACGGGGAGTATATGAGAAGCACACGGAGAGTTCCACAATTGAGCATCACCATGGGTAATTACACCATTACCGATGATTTCCACATTGTTGGTATGGGAGTGACCAATATAGTGTTGGGAGTGCAATGGCTTCACTCTCTTAGTGAGTATCAGACTAACTTTCAGACGAAGAACTGAAGTTTAAGTCTGAGGGCAGGAATGTGATCTTGAGGGGATTATCTATAGGAGCACCTAGAGTGGTTGCAGCTGAGGGGATGGAGAGGACTTTCCAGCATGATGAGGGGTTTTATTATTGCGGGCCGATGTGGAGTCTGATGGATGTGGGTGTGACCAGTAGTGTTGCACATGAGACAATTACAGAGATTGGGGTTACAGGTTCAGATCAGAGTTTATCATTATGTTGGTTATCTGAGATTTTGGTAGAATGGAAATCTCATTTGCTTGTTGAGTACTTCAAGAACCGACACACTTGTGAGATTCTGGATGGTCGTATACAGGATGACAGCTATAGATTGGAGGATGAGACGATCTTCTATCAAGGCAGATTGTACCTTGTGTTAGATTCTTGGTTGAGGTTGGAGATACTGCGACATGTGCATTGTTCTTCCATGATTGGACACTTGAGCTTCGATGAGACCTACAAGTTCATATGGGAGAGGGTCAGATGGCGTGGGTTGAGGGAGGATATCCTCAACTTTATACAGGGATGTGTGGTTTGTCGTCATGACAAATCGGAGTAACACGTTCATCATTGCTTGAGTCAACATGGGATAACACTCCTATGTATTTTACTTCTTCCATGCACGGTGAGCACTTCACCCATGTGTTAGTCAGTGGAGGGACAGAGTTAACTCAGTTAACTGGTTATTCAATAGGTTCACACTCATCACAGGAGGTGAACTATGTAGAGTTGACATTGTTAGTTGACCGTTTACTGGAGTCTTGGGATTTTTTCCCCACATGACACATTGAGATACACTATGAGGAGCCTTACTGTCACACGAGTGTGGGTCATGTGGGAGAGTTAACACACTTTGTGTGTATACAAGTTGTTTCACAAGTTGATCCAAGGGATTCTACAAGATTCAGAGTGGACTTTCGTACCCAGGAGTTGATTGAAGAGGTAGTGAGTGATCACATGATGACATGGGCAGGGATTCAAATTGGCAGTCCTGGTGTGGGTCCCAGGAGAGTCGGTTTGGGCATAATTCTACTTCAGAGACAGCATTGTTCTCTATACGACATGAAGGTCATGATGATTACATGGGGTGTCTTGGTTACTTCGGATCACACCAAACATTAGTTGACTACAAGGTGAGGTGGAGAAACCTACTTTGTGAGAATCTACAACATGGCAGGATAATGCTTGGGGTCAAGCATTTCTCGGGAGGGGAAGATTGTAATGTCCCAAATTCCAAGCAGTTGGCCTAAGAAGTTTTTCATTTGTCTTAGCCTTGGTCATACCCGAGGGGTTAACGACATTGGAGGCTATTAAGGATGGATAACTATTGCCACCTTGCTTATTTGTTATATTTTTACGTTGACACAAGTATTAAGTGGCTTGGTGGGAACAAATGTTATGTTTTGTCGTTAAAGGGGGGACTCATGACACTTTAATGTTATAATCTTTCGTCGGGGGTCTGTTGGCATATGGATTTGCATGCATGCAAATGACATGCAACAGTATGGGAACAAAGTCCCTCAATGAAGGTGAGGCTGCCTTTATTGAAAACCAAAACTATATTTACATCAGTACATTCAAAATTATATGTAGGGGGTGTTTTGGAACATCAAATGGAAAGAAATATGAATGAGAAGATGGAGATGGAATGAAATGGAAATGAATGAATGGAAGGAACATGCAATAGTTAGGTAAAAGCAAAGCCTAATATTGCATAGAAGAAAACAATGAAATAACTAACTCAAATAAAACAAAGTTCGAATTAGCTAAACAAAAACAAGTAAAAAGGAACACACATGAGCAAGTAAATATCATAGTTTGATCACTGTGAACAAGAACAACAAATTAATAGCGTTGACAATAAGATCCAAGATAATATTCACATGCAAGATTTAAAACACTAGCATCTAATGAACATAAGAACATCAAATGCTACAAGAGATAATGAATGGACACAAGGTTCATATTTCATTAACTCCAAAATGTCTTCACAAAAGAACACAAAGTTTCTTTCCTAAAACAAAGTTTGCACACAAAAGTATTTTCTTCTCCTCTCAAAGTCACCATTTACAACCCTTTATAACCCAAAAGTTGGCTACAAAGTACTTATAAGGTTTAATGAAACAACAGTCAGGGGACAGAAAGTCCCTCCTCTTTAATGGGAGAGGTGCCCTTATTGAAAGCAAGCAGCAAAACTATTTACAAATGTACAACTTTCTACTTTAATGAGGAACTCTGATATCATGAAAGTGTTTTAATGCAAAGGTAGATCATCAATACAAAAGAACAGAAGAACTAAGGGAGGGAAAAGGTAGAACATAACAACATTCTCAGGAAATATAGATAGCAAAATAGTTCCTTATAAATGTTGAGCAAGGATGATATATAGAACATAATCATTCATATTAAACCACCAGATATTATTTCATAGACACAAAGTTCCAGAAATGACATCCATAAGAATACAAAGCTTCTTAATGCAATAGATTAATGATTCACAAACTTTAGACAAGCAAGAGAGAATAAATAGATGCAGATAGAAATAGGAAGGGAAATCTTCTGTATTGATAGCTTTTAGTTCTTTTACACTTTCAAAAATTATCAGAGTTCCAGCCCCTTGGAATGGCGTGGAGAGCCCAATATATAGTTTACAAAGTGGTTACATTTAGTAACTGTTTCTTTTAACCAAAATATTAATTAAGGAAATACACAATATAAAGTCCTTAATTAAATTACAAGGAGATCCAAACTAAAAATAGAAGAAGAAAGTCAAGAGCCAGAAGTAGAGACATCCGGTTGTGGCTGAGGAGGGCCCACTGTTTTGAGGATCCGGTGCCTGAATCTCTTCAATGCTTCCGCTATCTCCATGCCCCTTGGAATCGTTGTGTTGGAAGTAGCATGAGTCCACATGCCTAGGCATTTCTCCATATCTTTTTCAAACTCAGTATGCTCCAGATATTCCTTATTAGCCTCGGCTATAGCTGAATGGAGAGAACAAATGTCCTTCATTTTCTCTTTAGTGATTGACTCTTCCTTGAACAAATCATCCTTGACAAAGGCTTTAAACTGAGCCTTGATTTCTCGGAGAAAGAAGAATACACCTGTGGTTTCATCTTGAAAATGGCAGTGGATATCCTTGAAGGTGGATAAAACACAAGTGTTAAAAGACTCCCCTTTTTGCCACACATTCCTCAATTCCCCCAGTGCTTCTTCTAGAACCTTTATTTTCCACTCGATGCTAAAGATCCATGTCCTTGACAAGTTATTCTTGACATCATCAAACACATTGTTGGCCAACAGGATCCTATCATCGGTTTGACCCATCAGATGGAGATCTGTGATACATCCACTCCAGACTTTCAATTCCTTGTCCATAGCCTTGATTGAGGAAGTGAATTTCTGCTGCAGCTTGATCACCTTCTCATGAGTTTTGAAGGCTTCCTCAATGAAGTTTAAACCTGCTACAGTCATATCATCCACCATGGCCTCAACAACCTTCCCATAAGTAGAATACTTGTGGATGTCTTTGATGGTTTGGACCTCATCTTGGCTGAGAACTATGGGAGGTGGGAGAGTGGCCAATGGGGCTGGATCCAAAACTTTATCCTTTGCCAACAATGATCTGATAAAGTTGGAAAGAACTTGGTTGTGTTCTTCCAACTGCTCCATGGTTTGCTTGCCTTTCTCCACCCATTCAATAACCTTAGTCACGGTTTCCTGAAGGTTATGAACTTCACTCTCAGGTGTGGATTCTCCCATTGGAATTCTGGAAAGCTCCAAGTCAGAGATCAAAATATCTTTCTCCTCTTTATCCACTTTGGGTTTTGCAACCTCCAGGAACTGCTGGCCTTGGGCATCAGTTACCAACCTCAAAGTGGTCTTCACTTTCTTTGCTGGAGGAGGAGTAGTACCAAGCAGAGCTGCTACAACATCAAAGTCAGGCACTGTTAATTGGGAGGAAGATTTCCTTTTCTTGCTGTCGACTAGGGGCTACACCCAGGCAAAGGAAGAAGAAGAAACAGAAGAATCAAGGGACCCGAGTGCAAGTGAACTCATGGCACTCAGAGTATGAACCACTGTTGTCTCTAGTGGGGAAATGAATGCAACCTCAAGAATTTCCTTTGCAGAGGAGTCTGTTAAACTTGGAGGTTCAGTCCTTGGTCCTTCCTTCTCCACTTCAGCAGTGATTTCAGGGGTTTCTTCTGGGTCTTTCATCTCATCATCATCATTCTCACTTAGAACAATAATGTTCTCCAGCCCAATAGGCAATTCTGACTGCTCCAGAAGAGTCTCTTCCTCGATTGGTTCTTGCTTGACTTCTTTGACCTTCTTCTGATACACTTTAGTGGAAGAGGAAGGAGTAGACAACTCAGGTTCTTTCATCGAAGAAGAAGGAGGAGTTTTCTCAAGTGCCTCAGTGCTAGGTGTATGTACTTCCTTCCTAGGTGTGGAAGTCTCTCTTGAAGAGGATCTACCTTTGTTCATCCTGAGGTCACGTATTTTTCTGTCAAACCAAATCTTAGTTCTGATGATGACAGGGGTGATCACCTCATTCAAGTCATCTCTTTCCTTCACATACCAATCCAGGGTTTCCAGAGGAGTGTGCTTGATTGATCTTTCATACTCAAAGGATTGCAAATCTTCATCATCGTCCTTAAGCCCTTCAGGAACCTGGTAGAGGTTGAAGTCTATGATCTGTTGTAGAGAAAATCTACCAAAATGCCTCCTCCTGGCTTCAAAATCATCAGCACAATCAGCCCAGTAATCCTCAGTGTCAGGACGGTGATGATAAGTTATCCTGAGATTTTGATCAATGTATCTCTTAAGATCAAAGCAAGTCCTAGGCTTGAAGAAATGAACTGTAAGAGGAGAAATAGTCCTTTCTATATTTTGGGCATCTAGAGTTGTCCTGCATGTATAATTCCCCAAGGTGATAGGGAAATGAAGACCAGTAATCTTCTTATCTCGGCAGGTTCTATGAAGTTTATCCAGCTGCCTGCACACCTCAACCAAAGCCATTTTGTCATTGCAGAACATGGGAAGCTTGAGAGGTGTGCTTTCAAAACAAGCCAGCCTGATGTATGAGAACTTTCAGAACTGAGTGAAGAAAACCCCATACTTGGTTATCAAAGCCTTAGCCTCATCAGCGAACCTTCTGACAGTGTCACCCTCCAAGAGCCTCACAATGTACATGGTGAAGGCATCATTTACCCTTCTGAAATTATGATTACTGACCTTGAGGGTAAACTGAGGGCAATATGCGTAGATGGGCTCATCCTTCTTGTCTTCAATGAAAGTGAAGCCGAGCCACTCACGAGATGCTGCCAAGGTGTACATGAGATAGGAAGTCATGTAGAACTTTTTGGTTTGCTGAACATTTGACAATTGTTCAGTCAGGTTTCCACAGATAATCTCGGCCCAATTCAGATTTTTCTTACCCTCACAGATGATATTTATGAAAGGGCACATCCAAAAATGGAATTCGTTAGTAGAGGGCATTCCCATAATCTGGGTGAGCAAGGTGATGATATCTGATAGTTCTTCCTTGAAGTTGACCCTGAACAATGCCTTAGAGAGTCAGGACGCTCCCTTCTTAGGGCACTTCAGCCATGATTTCGCTACCCGAGCCTTATATTTCTTGTTGTCTTGATCAAACAGAGTCTGAGCTTGAGTGAGAGTGAGAACACTGGAGTCTTCTATTTCGGGGATGCACAGGGCAGCGGCGATGGCGGCAACGTCCAATTTTGTAATCAACTCACATGCACATTGACAACCTCCTTGGTCTCCAGATTGAAACTAGCCCCGCAGGTGAGCACAGTGTCGGCACATTGCACAGAGAGAGGAAAACAGGCATGTATGATTCCAATATCATTTATCATTTGAGCCATGGGATCAGGGTTGTTGCATGTTAATCATCCCCAGAAATCATCGAAATCCAAATGCCAAACTTTGTTATCTCCAATATCAGGCACAAAAGTCTCCAAAGGGGACAGATGCTGTGCCCTTGAAATTTGATCTTCATTTTGACAGTGAACAGAGGAATGGCCTTCAAAGAATAGACTCATGACAATTATTGCAAGGAGATACAGGAAGGTGGAAAAATGACTCAATTTTGCAAAAATGCGGGCAAGAGATAATGAGCAGGCAATGTGACAAGTGCATAGACGGTTGCCCCTTTAAATATCCATTTAGGAGAGAGAAGATCATAAAAGCGTATTAAATATACCTTGCGTTGACTCAAAAAGGTGAAATGTGGGAAAAGTAGAAAAAACTGGCCCGGATGGTCCATGGAACATTGGGACATGAATGAAAAGGATGTGAAGCAAGCGGTCCGAGGGACACATAAAATGTGAAGGATGTGAAAGCTGACAATTTTGGGTGATGCGGGGAGAATCGGTAAACAGGAGGCCCGGGTGTACTTGGGACAGATGGGCTGAAAAATTCTGAAAAATCTGATGGACAAGGACTTGCGGGGAAATTGGCCAATCGGCGAACAGGAGGCCCACCAGTACTTGGGACATGAGGGACAAAAATGTCCGACAGACCCGCAAGTCACTAAAATGACCCCAAGAAATGGAATTTTCACCATCTCTTCGAATTTCTTACTTCACTAAAACACTACTGAAGGGTGCCAACTCAAAATTTTCAAATTTTGTGACTTTTAAAAGAGGGGAATTTTGAGTTACAAAGTAGTTAGGGTTTACATGAACATTAAATAGGGCATCTTAAGTGACTTTGACTTTCTCAACCAACTTTATTAAAATCAACTAAAAATAGAAATCACTTAAGTTATCCAAAGTTTTCCAAAAGTGAGTTCAATAATAACACCATTTTAAAATACCACTTTTAAAACATACGACAAAAACCAGTGCCTTATCCATTGAAATGGGGTCCGCCTATCTCAATCGTATGAGAAATGGACTCTCCCACTTTGTTAGATACCAGGAAAACTATCTCCTCGTCCCATCGGTGAAATTAGGATCCACCGCCTTTGCCAATTGAAAGGATCTGAACCTTCCCAATGTTTCAAACATCTTTTCTTCTTCAGGAGGTTCATTTGGTCGAAGAATAGCCTCACAAAATACCTGCAATTCCAAGATCCTACCTGGCATATCATTCAGATTGACCATCTTTGATTGAACATTCTCAAACAAGTTCTTTAATTTGATGCAACGTTCCATTGAAGCTGAAGAGAAATTGATGGCGGGAGTATACATGTCTTTGAACAATTGTGAAAATTGCTCCTCCACATGTTCTGATGAATACCTCTGATTTTGCTCATTTACAAGACCGCAAGGGATCTCAGCTATGAACTCCTGAATCAAGGCGAGTGAAGTGAAGGCTTCATTGCATACGCTCTCGTAATGGATCATAGAATCCTCGAGAAGTGTCTTTCTTGATTTGAGATGTAGACACCAAAGAAAGTGTGTCCCTCGACATTCAAATTCAAGAATTCCTTCAATGGCTAAAGTTGAAGATTCCATACTTGTCATCTCCTGTAGACTAGGCAATATCTCATCCAATTTTGATATGTTAGAAACAAAAGTTTCCTTGAAAGAAAGAATTGGATCAAGATATGCACTAATTTATTCATGGAGCTTAACGGCTGTTTTGGTCGTCTCTTTACCAAAAATGAGAATCTCTGAAAGCCAAGATTTAGTGACATGGCCCAATGTGTTTATTTCTTTTGACAAATTGAGAGTTTCTTCATCAGGGGCAGCCACTGCATCGGGTACTGGGAAAGTGGATGATATGGGATTTATCAGATGTTGAACATAATCCACCAATTGATTCTTTTCAGCCTTGAGCTGAGAGTTCTGAGACTTATATTTCTCAAGCCTCTTTAGCACAATATCTATTGAATCTCGGGCCATCGCCATGTCACTTTCCAATGTGGACTTCCCAAGTCCAAGTCTGGAAACTTCATAATCAGCAGATGTCA